>OY754327.1:120246994-121446994 GCA_963573305.1 Pyrrhosoma nymphula | reverse complement strand
ATTAACATGCATAAAATTATTTTTGAAGGAACTTAAAAATTGATTTCTAAAGATTGTATCAAAAACTAAAAAAATGCCTAAGGCCCATGGAAAGCTTACTTTGTGTAAACCTCAAAGCACCTGGCGCTAATTTGCTCAGTAGGTTATCCCTTACTCATCATCATTCATCAACCATCCAGGCTCCTGCACCAGCATTCATTTACCTCTGACATCCTCCATCCATCGCCACCATTTCTCTCCACGCTTCTCGTAACCCTGGTCCTCTCATTCGAAGTGTATATCACTCACCGTTTCCTTCTTCACGCGGAGCGCAAGAGAGCCGACCGCGTTCGCTGAGTTGTGTGTAAAGAGTGGGCGGAGGAGTGGATGCGTTGCGTTTGCCTCCAGTTGTGTTAGCAAGCCAATTTAACGGGGTCAAAAGGGGCGATACGAGGAGGGTTTGTTTAGGCACGCATGCGCGACCACCGAGCGGCCGGTCCCAGATTCATCAGAGAATTTCTCATCGAAAAAAAGGCATAGGTAGGGTTAGCGGGTGAGTAATTGGGAAGGGGGGGCATGTCTCTCACCTCAGGGTACCCTTGTGTTTCCTTCCGCCGACTGATACATACGGTCTAAATTTATCGTGAAACTAAATCACTGATTCCCTTGAGTCTTCAATGGCTCCTGGCCGGGCGCGCTAAGACACTTCAAGCCCTTTTCTCACGGCTGGAGTGTCTTCTCTGAGAGATTATCTGAGGGTAGTTTGAAGGATATTTTTCCCTAGTCATAATAGAGACCAAATTCAAATTTATTTTTTAAACTAAGCATTAGTAAGAAGCATCAGTAAATATTATAGCATTAAGGTGAGGCAAAATATTCGTTATTAATAACTGGAATTCTTAGTATTTTACTAAATATACTACTTCAAAAAGGTGCTAACTTGACTCATTTCTTTACGTCGGACGCAACAAAACAAAATATATTTGTTTGTGATTCTGTTAAAATTACTGACGTAAAAAGTTGATTTATTTTTAAAAATAGTTCGAAATGCATACAAACTACGCAGTTTAAAATTTCCGACGAGATTTGTTCGTTGGAAATTTGTTCATTTTTTAAATTAAGCCTCTCCGGAGCGCGTGCGCCTACCGTTCTCCATGGGAAATGGCTGGTATATTTTGGGCAATATCACGAAAAACGTAATGATAAGTGTCTGGTATTTTGTTTTCATCGGAAATATGAAACCGTTTTGCTTATAATGAGGCCGAATTCATCGAATTTTATATGAAGCGATATCTCGCTCAAACTACCTAAAAAACGACGGCTGTTGAAACGGCTTGCTTCTGGGTTGAAATTCCTTGTGATGGTGGGGATAAACTGACTGTAATTTCCTTCAAAGCGTGACAGCAACACATGTTACGCGCAAAGAGAGCGAACGAGTGTTTTATTAAGCCCATGGATAAAAATCGTTCAGATTGATAAATTATTCAGTAGTATCTCAAAGAGTCATATTATATTGCTGAAGCGCGATTCTCATACTTAACTACTTCTGAGAACTCTTATTCAATTGTATTATGAGTTCATCCTGTACTTAGCTGGAAGGTAAAACATCCACGAGGCTCGAATGCTCTACTCGTGTTGACTTTTGGTGGTATAAATTTGTGGAAAAAGCAAAGGTTTTAATCCATTGTTTCCAGATGTAAAATAGCTAATTCTATCTCTTAAATTGAAGAACTGCCTTGATTTTAAAATTCCCCCAACAAGAAAATTACTAAAACTCCTTCTCATTAATAAAAGAGCTTTTGGAAGATCCCTTCCTCGCCATTTGCACCCGTTATTGGAAAGTAAAATCCTTTCTCGTTCTTGTGCAGATGCTTAGGTGGACTACGGTTGAGGTGATTACAGTGGAAATTGAATGGTCTACTTGCATCACATTACATTCAAGAACTCTTACAGTAAGGTAATCTCAATAGGAACATTTATAACGCTGTGTCCAGCATGGGTAAATGAAGGTTACTCACACCCATTGAGCTTTCTCACTCTGCTCTCAGTGAGTAACGTTTTAAGACAGGGTTTATCCTGAATTGAAAATCAATATTAACTACCGTGACCCAATTTCAAAAGCGGTAGAGAAAGCGAGCCAAGGAGATTATTCAAGGAGTGTGCGAGGTAAACATTCTTAGAGTAATTAAGAAAATGAGAATTTAGAGGAAGGATTTTATTCCTATAGCTAGGCTTGAGAAATTGAAAATTACCTGTTCCAGTCGATTACATGGATAAAAAATATATCTCATTTAGCTCGCGGGATGGAATTCGAGGTCTTAAAAAACCGCTACGCATTATGGAGGTCGGTTCTTCCGGTTTATGAATTTTCCTGTACTTAGTTCCATTTTGAGGACAATATTTTGCCGGCTATCCTCCAATGTTCTTCAAGTTCAATTGGAAGTAATCAACCGGACCTCAAAAAGCCCGCAATATAGCCAGTGAATTATTGTCCACAGAATGGAACGACGCGGCGGGAAACTCAGGAACCAAAAGAACTAACCTCTAACCCCCGTGGAACCTTCATAACATCTGTATTGCATCATGATTCATTATAAATACATATGCATCACGCCATTCCCTTTCTGGGTTGGCAAAGTTAAGATAATTTTTTACTGCCATTAGCCCAAGAAATCTGGCTCCCTTTTAATAATTTCCTCTGTAATTCCCTATCTTAGAAAATCATCTTTACTTCCCTTACACTCATGGATTGCTTCACACACGCTCTCCTTTTCTTAAGACTTCTATTATTCCTCCTATATTGAATCTCTTCTACCACATTCACCAATGAATTTTGAGGTCTACCTCTTCCTCTCACAACATTCAATCTACTGTCGTTTAACTCTTTCGTTATTCGACTCTCTTTCAATCTCACGACATGGCCAAACCAACGAAGCACACTCTTTTCATTTGGTATCTCTATTCCTGGAGCATCTGACTCACATTCTTTCATCATCCATTCGTTCCTCGCCCTATCTATCCTATTTTATCCGCAAGCACTTCTCAGATACTCAATTCAAACTGCATTTAGCTTACTCTTATACTTATCCTGACATACCCAAGTTTCGCTGCCATATAATAACGTTGTGAGGAAAACACTATTGCAAACTGCAATTTTTGCTTCCCTTGAGAAACACTCATTCTTAGATATGCTCCACATACTATCTACGACTTTCCCACCGGCATTCGCACACCATATAATCTGCAATCTGCTCATCCATCCTTCAAGCATCGCTATTTAAAATCATCCATTGCGGTGCCTTAAATTCAATTTATCTTCTGTATAGCTTACAGGAAGGCGGTCCCCTTGAATTTACACGGGAAAAACAAAAGAATTTAATTGTTGCATAGGATGAAATAGATACTCCCAAAGTACGTGCAAACTATATTTTCTATGCAACAGTCATAACTCACACGTGGAGATGTTGGGACAGAAAAATACCTCAACTAAAAGCTCGATCCAATTCTGTAAGGGTGTGTTTACTAGCAAGTTTCTTTTACAATTTGCGGAGGATTTTACTCCGATGAAACATTTTCCCCGTGTTACAGCAGAGACAGATTGGTTACTGTTTACACTAGGAACAATGCGAATTGTTGAAGTATAGCAAAAATTTACGACTTTGGAACCAAAAACTTAAGTTTATGAGAAAACAAAAAAAATACGACAGTCAAATGGAATAATTTTAAAATGAATTCTTTCAGTTTTCCGACACTAAAAAGAATTAAGCCTGCATCATGAGTGTAAGTAATTTGAAAAAGGAAAAAGTAAATCCCAGGAACGATTCCAATACTTTTCGTGTAGAAGTAATAGTTGGTTAAAAAAGAGCCCAAATACGGGACCATGGCTTATTAATCCTTTTAGGCAATTAATTGGGCATATTATTCCTATTAATCCTAATACCCTATTGATCCCTTTTGGTTCTAAGGAACATATGTGCAAAATATGGTCATGAGGTTTTGAGGTCTATGGTAATCAAACTAGCGAAAGTTTCAGTGATATAAATATTAATTTCAAACAACAAATGATTTCGTACTGCAGACAGAAAAGATAAAAAGAACTTTTGAGAAACGTCAAAAACTGGTCTACGTTTCGGAGAAAAAGTCAATATTCAAAGATGTTCATAAAATTGTTACATGGTGTGAGAGGGCTGACATTGCTTTCTTGGGATATCTTAATGAGGCGCCGTAACCAGAGACTACCATGTTTGGACATGCATGCCAACCATTTAACTAATATGATCGTACAAATGCATCTCCATGCCGCCCATTCAATATTTCCTTTCAACACCCATTGCGTTAGTCTTGACAAGTATTCAGACTCACGTTTCCTTGTTGGTTTGTTTTCATGATGATACGACTCCTGAATGCCGTAAAAACTCATGTAACCACATGTTTCCCAAGATTTCGTGGCTATGCATACCACCACCTCATGTTATTTCAGCAACGTAAAAACGGAAAACTGATCAAATGACTTTCGACGAACCACAATGAATTTTCGAGGCTATTTTTAACGGTTATATGTAATTCAAAAGCATCTACGAGAGCGGTTAAAATTCATCGCAAAAAATTTACATCCCTTACGTTTGATGAAACCACCTTTTTGGAAAAATCTCACGTTTATTCCCGAGTTTGCCACGGAATCGATTAAAGGCACTGGTAAAATGAGTGCAATGAATGATATTTTTACGCACGAATCAGTTTTCCCAACAGTTGCAATGACTTGTATACCGATACATAAAACACTTCAAATTTATTTTCTCCCCAGGAAAGGGGAGGAAAACGACTATTGGAAAAAAGGACTAGTGACGTCGCATTGAACAGAATTTTGCGCGAAATTTGCTCTTGGCCCGAAACGGAATGCAAAAATAAACTGATGATATAGCACGCGCGCACCGACATACTAAAAAATTGAAATTTTCAAATTTAAAACGACGAATTCCGAATCGTTCCACGCTCGAATACCGAGCGGACAAGCGCGTCATACAATTCCGCACTGGGGTCCTGCGGAAAATATATATATATATCGGAGTCACACATAAATGAACGCACGGAGGAAATAAAAAAGTCAAAAATTCATTTATCCAACGCCCGGCGTAAAAAAATATTAACGGCAGTAAAAAACAAATTTCGACGTGGAGACAAATAGGTGTCCCGTAATACGTGCCTTACGAGCGATAGAGTTAATACGTTGACGCTCCGAAAAAAAACAAGCGTATTTTTATTATGAATTCACAGCCACCGCTCAGCCACCCACTTCTCGCCGTTTTAAGAGACATAAAAGAAATTGCTCCATACATTTTCGCTCGCGGCCACGGTTGGCGCTCGGATCGCGCATAAAAGGACACGTGGCCTATTTCGTGAATCGGACGGTTGCCTTGGTAACGTATCGCACATAAAGGAATTGAGTCTCCCCCTCCTTCTCTCCCAAAGTTTCCTCTATCTCCCTTTCAGTCTCACGCCTCCTTTCAAACAATTTTTTGCAGAAAATTTCTCTCAATTTTCTCCGTCGAAGCGGCATAAACTCCTCTAATTCTCTCAACGTGACCCATCTCCAGCTCTCGGTGTGCAGAGCCTCCCCGAGTGAATAGTATGAGTCTCACCTGAATTAAGGCCTATTCGCATTGAACGTTAATACGTAACTCATGAACTTAACTTTTTTAATTTAACTTAACTTAACTTTAAAATACAGTTGAATTGAAGCATGTGAGTCAGCTGGGGAGCGTTTATCCCTTCATCCCTCGCGGGGCATCTGTGGTGGACGTAAGGAATTATTACTTTGCTCATATTAAATTTATTTTGGTCCCTACAGCCCCCAACATCGACCAAATTTCCAATTTCAAGTATTCCCCTAAATTTTTAAAATTATATTAGGCAAAGTTTCAAAAGGAACGTAATTATATTTTAATTTTACATGCCTTGGAGTCTGATTGACGTCAGTTGAGGATTTGTGTTTTAATTTCAAGGCAACTCGTTTCAGTTAATATATATTTATGCACAGTCCATTAATACAATTCCTGCAAAAATTATATCTGAATAAAAAAATCAATTGGTTCACACATTCCTTGCTTTGATAAATCTTATGAATGTATGGCATCAACTACAAAAATTGCACGAATGATTGAAATCATACAATGTAGCAAAACGGTAAGTTATGTTTTCAAGCCAGTAATAAGTTTGTGTCCGTATTTACGAAATGTTTCACTAATTACATCAACAATACATTTTTTACAAAGTTCTCTTTTGTGTTATATCCAATCTATTACTTAATTATTGATAACCATAGTCTATCAAACTCAACGCAAGTACGGGGGCTCCCAAACGTATTTCGAGCACGGAAGGGTTAAAAATGTGCCTTCAGAACAAACCATTATCAAGAACAGGGACCTAGTTTATCTTTAAATCTATGTCATTAAATTGACAAATTACATGCAAGAGTGGTTTGGAGATTTTACTTGTCATTAACCTTAGTGGTTAAACATTCACCACAAGTGGCAAGAAAGTGAAATGAAAGAGATAAACCATTTTTTAAGAGAAAAAATCTCTTCCAATTGAAATGGTTCGAAAGCAGCCATACTTGCGCAGCAGAATAATTCTAAACAAGATAAAACATTCCGAGTCGAAAGTGGACTCATGGCGTGGCATTAATTGCGTTCCTGCGCGTTAGAAATAAGTCAAAGGATATAAAATTCTATTTCTTGGCCTAAATACAGAGAGAAGTACAAACTGTGCTATAAAAAGTGCTGAGGACACGAATGATTGCCACCCGAACCTGAACTACGGTCTGTTCTTAAGTTTGACGTGCACCGAATATTGTTTATCTCCTCGCATCTGTTTATAATAATCTACCCAAGGGCTCCCCCTGGTTCCCCTCCGCTGCCGAAACTTTGCATCACCGAAGCTGGGTGAAGGCCGAGCGAGTTCCTTTGCTTTCTCTGCCCAGTGCTGCACATAACTTTCAAACTGAGCCATTGTGATCTGAAGAGAAGGACCCGCGGCTGTTTCGTGAAGATCCCTTATAGCATTTTAACGAGGTGCCAAGAGGTTGGCGTAGGCGAGGTTGCTGCGAGTCTCCAAAGATGTGGAGGGAAGGGTAATTTTTCTTCACTGAATGGAGGTCACGCGGAGAAGAAGAGACTGGAGTTAAGGTGTACGCTAACGCTCAACGTCGCCGCCGATCGCTCTTTTAGCGCGAGATCGCGTTCATTTTGGTATGTTGAAGCATTTTCCGTCGGAATTGGAAGGTGCATAGATTTCGTAGACACTTTTTTAGTATCTATCATGCTTCTTTATCACTACTGACGAAAAGTTCCAATGACAATGCAATGTAATTTTAAAGAAATCAAATTCGTCAAAATAGTCACGGCATTTTTCACATAAACCAGATAAAGAAGGCCGGCACAAAAAGGATATAGATACGATGGTCTAGTATAATCCACTCTAAAATTGAATTTTTACCATGGTTTCAGCAATTGATTTTGTTGCCTGTTGTGATTGTGTCGTGTTTCATTCATATCTGATAATTTTGTTTCACTTATGCCTGATAAAGGCAATAAATTAATTAAACCATGGTCGGTATTATATTTTAGTGTGGATAATACTAAGCAATTGTTTTTTATTCGTGCTCACTTGGTTCCAAAAGGTAGGCAGTTCTTTCAGCGGAAGTGTCAGTAGCTACGTGCAGTGGAACGTATTTTCCTCTTATCCCATTCAATTATGTCCTGAAATTCAGAACCAATGACAGACCGTGCTTTCCAATCACCCTGCGCAGATTCTCGCACATTGTAGCAGATGGGAAAACACGAACGTGCATTCAAGTCGACAATAGGTACGATCTGTGCTGAAGTGTTTACAAACTGGAGGTACGATGCTGATGAGTTTTTCCCACTGGGTTAGGCTTTCCATGAATGCCGGCGTTTTGGTTGGAGACTTTCCTGCCATTTTCAAGGCTCTGGGTGAGAGCATCCAGAGCCTTGAAAATGGCAGGAAAATCCTGCCGAAACATCGGCAATCATGGAAAGCCTAAACCGGTGGAAAACCCGAGAAGAACTAATCAGCATCATTCGCCGGGAAAGCCTGAAATCATGGAGGTACGGTATTAAATTTAATGAAAGAAATGGTCAAACTCACCTCTTGAAAGATTTAACTCCGAATCAATATTAATTTTTTTCCAGAATTCAACATAATTTGTTTAGACATTCAGGTATTCCTGCTTTTACTACAAAAAATTTGCCCACCAATCATTACAAGTTTCGTCTACTAGCTTACATGATTACGCTGACGAACTTCAGTGAAGTTGTGTTTTAATCTGCTTAGCGTAAATGACGACATTAATATTATTGGAACCCGCTCTGCGCAAAAACAGAATAAAACAGTTTAGCGCATATAAGCATTGGAAAACTCAATTATATGAGTGTAGCAAAATAATTCGACAATTCGTCACATAAACATTCCTCAACCTCCTCTCATTCATCCCTTAACCTACATGATGAAATTGTATGCTTTGAAAACGTCTTATAATTGTTGTCCTTCTTTCAAAGCGGTGAAAACATGCAATCAACCTATTTGTTCGTAAACTCAAGCTACGAAAGAATTTACAGGAACCGAATTTCATAGGGAGAAACCTCTAGGTACCAGATGATTGGGACACAAAAACATCATAGGGAAGGTGATAAAAGGGGAAATAGAAGGGAAGAATCCTCACGAGGAAGACCGAGGGACGTAAACATAAGGTAACTAAAACGGGATATGTGAAACAGTAGAGCTACATGGGCATGAGATAGTACCTAAGCAGGGGGACACGGTTGAATGGAGGGCTGCGGTCAATAAGACTTTGGACTATTGACCTATGATGGTGATACAACATTGTGTGCCAGTCACAAAGAATGATTGTCAGAAACATTGTAACACTTTTATTGAGATATGGGGGGATTCGAGCGCTTTTCATGCATAAATTAGTGTTGGAGCTCTTTTAAGGAGAGGAAATATCGTTGAAAAAATACCCCAAACATGAAGGAAAATTAAAATTTTCTTGTAGCAGTAATTTTGTTAGTAAATAATTGTTTTTGCTTATTACTTTCTTGTTTCATTTTGAATGTTTATTAAAAGTTTTGACTTCTTAGATAGTTTACATTTGCACAATTAAAATGATGATTTTTTTCAATTCTACTAATGAATGTTATTTTTATTGTAACCAACATCTCTTGCCGATTTAAACTTTCACGGACCTTGTCACAGGACGAATTTATAGATATTGATTAATGTAATACTTAAGGGTATTCTCCGCACCAAGGATAAGTTAAAATCCAGCGTTTCCACTTCCAATGCCGGAGGCTTCTTCAAAGGTGTGAAGATGGGTGTCCATTGGCGTTCTTTTATATTCTTACGGCCGCGGTGGCAAGGGAATAGAGGGGGTGATGGGACTGGGTGGGGTAGTTTGGATTCTTCTATGAATTACGGGATTCCATGTATGTACTCCACGTTATCAAAATAAAGTTTTTTAAAGTATAAATATTCATTTTCACCCCTTTGAAGTAACCTCCGGTTGGACATTAATCAATCCTTGATGAGGAAGATATCGTAGGGTGTTATTTTTATCAATACCAATAAATACAATTATTCATGTGAAATAACCTTCCTTAACATCTAGAAAATTGCCTACTTGTAGGATCTCGTCGTAGTAATAATAATAAAGCACGCTAACCCCACCGCGGTTAAACAGTGGTCCGCCACTACCTCTGACGAAAATGCCATAGGCGCCCACTCCTGTCTAGGCTAAAGTGTAGGGGGAGTGCAACACAATGCACCATGCAGACTTCCCTATTCATACGTCGACGACCTGCAGGGTGCATAAAATGTGCAAGACTCTTTTGCGTGATGACATCAAAGTCCCCGCTTTCGTCAAGGGGCAAGGAGAGGCCGTTCTGAAGATTTTTATCCTTTCGTTTTTTGAGCGGCTAGCATATTTTTCGGGCAATCGTCTGGTGAGCAGAAAAGGTGCTTTACTGCCGTCCTCTCCAGTCATTTATGATCCCCTGTTTAAGGGCCGGAAGCGTCTGCTTGAAAGAGGTGTCGGGAACCGCCACACTCCATAGAATTTATGTCACGAGGTCTAAACAGAATTTGTAGCCGTACATTAACTGCAGAACATGGAGAGGCGTGATTTTTGACGCAGTAAACCGTTGATGGAATTTTCCTCCCTCTCAAGCTATACAATATTTATTTGAACTCGTTACTTGTTTTTGTTCAATGGGCATGGGACTTTTCCATTAACCACGCATTGAAATTGTTTTCTAAGTCATCATTTATGACGACTTAAGACTTGTTTTCGTTAATCTATAAAATCAAACTATAAGCTAATCTTTTAGGTGGGCCAACTTTGGAATGTATTTGGCAGAGTAAAGTTATTCCTCGGCCTTTGCGTTACTAAGAGAAAAGCGTTGATGCTGGCCTAAGAAATATTGAAGTTAAGTGTCACTTCATAGAGCTAGATTTTACGCATTTAACAAGATTATTTTCTTCATGTAAATTAAAGCATATTACTTTAACTAATAATTATAAATATACACAAGAGAAACAAGTCACATCTCTTCTGTATTTATAAATACGATCTCCTGATTGACTCATTTCACCAAACGCTAGATAGCTTGCATTTTGAGAATGAAATTTGCCAGGTATTTTCTTCATGATTTATTGACAGTGAATGCTAATTTCCATCATTATATTTCGTCAATTCTTACGTAGGTATATCCTGCATTTTCACGTACCTACCATAATAAAATAATGCCTTTGCCCGAGTCTTGTCAAGGAAAAAAAACAGGGCGGAGCAAATATCGAGAGCAACATAAGTAACTACACAAGCATGAATTAAAAAAAAAGAATATGGTTATCAGAGTACTATGGAACTGCAGCGCTAACAAAAATGAGAGGCAAATAATCCAACGCTCTAGATGCCTTCCGAGATATAAATGCAACAAGTAGAATTAAGCTAAGCGCTTGTAGTGGTGTTACGATATAGTTGGTTATCCCGGAGAAACACCTCTTTGGTGCTGCGGAAGAGATACCACGAGCTAGCGCAAGTCGTAGGTTCATGCTGCCTGTTCAGGAGTCAAAATACCATTGATGAAGAATATGATCATGCTTGTACTTTCGTTTTCTTAAACAGAATTAAGCCACATGCTGGGTGGATTTGATACTCTCCTCATCCCCACATCGAGTCCTACTAGAGCGTTGAATCTCTCCCGCGTTAAACGGGCTACAAGAGAGAATTCCACATCAGTGGCGACCAGAGGTTACATATTAACCTTTTCCGTTCATTAATTTATTCTCAACGCGATTTTAAGGCATTATAACACACATTTAAGTAACTTGTATTCAATAAAACTCATATTAATTACAAACTGAGCATGATCCGAGTGCAAATAACCACACAGCGCCCTCTCAAATTTGCACGAGTTCTTTGACCCCTAGACCTCTTTGTGACCCAAAAAAAGGTGAAGCCCAGGGGTATTGCTCTGGGGCTTTTGATATGTTGTTTTCTATATAAAATACTATATTTGTAAAAATTTTGAGCCATATATAATTTTTTTCCGGGTCAAAATTTAAAATTCCTGGGCTATCAGTGTAAACAGCAACGAATCAGAGTCTGCACTAACTTGCGAAAAATTATACGTCGAAGTAAAATTTCCCGGCAAGCTCTTGCAGATGAAACTTGGAGTAGGTAGTAACTTGTCAGTGTAAACCCACCCTTAGACGAGGCTCGCTCATTGTCCGCAGGAGTCTCAGCCATCATTGTAGCTTCCACACTTCATCAAAATAGCGAAGCATCGAGAACACCACCGACCATTTCCGTCACGTCAGGATATGTCGATCGTTTTATCCCACCCTATAAAAGTAAAGTAATGGCTTACAGGATGAAATCCAGTCCTAGACATAGTCAATGCATCCTCCTCCGCAAAGAGCAATCGCAGACGAGGCGTGAAGCGGAGGGCGTCGCTTCCCATCCTTCACGTCAACTCGGGGAGTACCAGCGATGTGATGACGATGAGCACCGTCTAGGATTCCTCACTCCACGTCCCTTTGTCTATCGACGCGTCTGCGATAGCTGGAGTACAGGACTCTCTCTTTCAGGCGATCCTCTGGGAAGAGAGAGAGAGAGAGATTAGGTAGATAAGAATCTCGGCTTAACTCTCACTGGCGCTCCACTCACACTCCTAGCTTTCAACGCTCTTAGCTCGTACGCTAATGGCGAGTATGATGTGAGAAGGCAGGTTGGGGATAAACCCACCACCCTCTAAATGAAAACCACGTTGAATCACTCACTGTTGACGCTAGTTACTGCATTGAGTGATGTGAGAAAATGGAATTCCGCATGAAGTTGGAATAAAAACGGAGAAATTCAGGATGCAACACAAAGAGTGGTGGGTGTAAGGTTGCCATTAGGTTGAGGTGAATATTTAGGGCATCACCAAATCGCAATTAAGTACATAATAATAACAAAAGTGTTTTATAATTTTTTTATAATTTACATATTTTAAAACAAAATAAAGTAAAATTAGAAAAGTTGTTACTCCGCTTAGCAGACAGAATATATTGAGAGTAATAATTTCTGTCAGAACGTCTTTTTTGTACCAAAGTTAAGGATAATCACACTTTTTCAGGACCCATGTCAACCATAGGCAGATGGTTATTTTGTGGGAGATGTATAAGCCAATGAGGCCACTTTATATGATGATGACACCATGCTTAATAATAAAAACATAACCTACTCATGAAAGCAGTTTTCTGCTACCCTAAAATGTGAATATTTTTTATAACTCGGATAAAACCAAGCTGTTTACCAGTATGCAACACAAAAAGAGTGTTAGTGGCATTTCGCAATCAGGGCCGTTTGATCTTCTATCCTTCCTGTGACATTTGACTGAGGATCCATTCCCAACCTCCTATTCTGTACCGAAGGCTTTATAAACTCCGTGGTAAGGTTTTGGACGCCAACGAAATTGATCTGAACTATGGAGTGGAATCCTGCGAGCATGCATACTAGCATTCCGCGCTTTTGGGGGAGACTGAACGAGAGGGGAGCAGAGAGTGTGGCTGGGCACAACCGCCGCCCCTTTTAACCGAGGCGATGCTATTCGAAAACAGAAGAGGGAGACGCCACCGCGCGGCCCGCTTCGCCAGGTCCCATCGGACCAAAAACCCTACGGGGCACCCTAACTACGGCTTGTTTGTGCGTCATCCATTTCGCCTTCTCTGGATGAAGGCGACGACGCGACGGGCCTTTATAGCGTGGTCTCCGGCGGAGAGCAGTGCCGACCGCCAGGGGAAAAGGTTCCAAACATAAGTGCGTATGAGGAGGAGGCAGCAGCGGTCTACGAAGCTCTCAACACGCGGCGGTGGTGGCGTCTCCATGTTTCGCTTTACCATTCCCGTGTTTTGAGTTCTTGTGTGTACAGAACTGTGGGCTCCAGTCCATCACCGGAGCACACACGGAGCCTTTCTTTTAATACGGTTCCTCCTTCAGCAGCCAACTCCATCTCCGACCACATGACCCACTTGATCTTCAAAGGATTATTGAGTCGAGAAAGAGAGATAGAAGTGGAGAACGAACCAGCGTAAAGGTAGTTAGAGCAATATTTTTCTCTTGCCACATAAGAGATCACATTAAAATTTTATTTTAAAATTTAAGGAGTGGAAAAAATCCTGGAGTGAATATAAAAGTATTTATCATAAAATTACTTTGTTTTTGCGCCTGAACTTCTTTAAATAAATTACTAAATAATCATATTTGAGGCTTTAACTCGACTTGTTTTACGCCATTTGTTGAAAGCATCTCACAAAAGGGAAGGATGTTACGCGATTTTATAAAATAAATTACGGCAAGTAATCAAAATTTAAAAAAATAATGAGTAAATGCTTTAACTACAAATATTAACAAACGATGTGCCGTTATATTGTTTTTTTAATGACGAAGTTATAACGCGTTCTTTGTATCAGGGCTTCCTCAATTAATTTCAATAATGTTTTTCTGGAACTCATGACCGTATCAAATACCAAAATAGGTAACGAATTTTATTTTTGGTAAATATCTCAAAAATTAGTATGATAGAAGTCTAATATTTTAGCACCATTTTATCGTTATATTTGTAACAAGGCTAACTTCATGGAATTTAGAAGTATTGAAATACCTTGATTAAACCACCTAAAGACGGTTGTGTCATGAGTAGGAAAGGTAGGAAAAAATGGAAACGTAGGAAAAAAATGGATGAATTCAACCCTCGTAAAGCTTGGTGGCAGATCCATTTAGGACGATTTTTGTACTGAAATGGTACTCAGGAAAACTATCTACCCTCAGTACGATTGGGGCAACCCAATCATTCTTCATCATCGTTCTTATCATAGGGCTTTTGTTTGTATTCATGATTAAGTAAAATCCTTAGTTCGAAACAAGAATTAAACAAACATTCTGTACCTGACGATACCGTAAATCGGTGAAACACGCCGTACAAATAAAATTTTGTTAAAAAGTACTAACTATTTTACGAGAATTTTCATTATTTTCCGAAAATCAATCGCTGAATATGAACGAGTTATAGCCTCGAGTCTTTGCTTACTCTCTTTATCCCAGCGTGCAATGCGCCAAAACTATGGAAAATCTGAATTTTAGATTTAAAGAATATTTCAACTCCCCTCCTCACCCTCCCATTCGAACCTTCTCTCTCAACGTAAAGCAATAAGTAAACACCCACACTGACGAAGCGTTCTGTGCATCCGTCTGCCACAAGCATTAGCGAGACCTCTCCATGGAGAGAAATAGAGAGGCGCGGGATGTGAGAGAGTATTTTGCTTCCCTTCTTTTATTTTTCATTTTCACTCGCCGCCGCGTCCGAAAGGCATTTTCGTCCGACGAAACTTCAAAAGGACTACCGCTCCCGTCTTCAGCGCCACCTCACGGGTCACTTGATAAAGTGCCATTACTTCGCCGACTGCCTGCCGCGCGTGTTTTGTTTTATTTTTGACTCGTGTTCCTCGTTTGCTTCGCTCTTGTCGCCTCGGGTTGATGTTCGCATTTTTTTCTGAGGGGTCCTTCCACTAGCGGGGAAAACTTCTCCCAGTTGTTTTTTTTTTACATCCCTAACCGTGTTTTCCGTCCTTTGGTCTTTCTTCTTCCCTCATCCTCTCTTGCGCTCTCTTCCGCTATCTCTCGGGAGATTTTTAACCTAATTTTCCAAGCAAACTCTCCCGTCCCTTGTCGCCGCGTTTTTCTCTCTCTGAACTCACCGCTCGCGTGAGGGCCCCGGATACGAAAAGGATTTGCGAGAGATTACGTCTTTTAGCTCGCCTTTTATCAAAACAGTACGTGGTTGCGCAAATTATGCGGCGAGTGAAATTTCACGAGAACACAAGAGTGAGTGGTCTTACAAACTTCAGCACGAGTCGCTGATCCCAAATATATAGGGTGATTTGACTCCAAAATGCTGCATTAGGAGCTTCTTTCAGTTCTAAATGCGTTATGTCACTCTTAACTTTTTACGATTTGTCTCCATGCAATACCAAATTTGATCGCATCGTTACCCATGCCTCGGGAGCAAATATTTCAAACAATTCGATGGAGAGGACGGTTAAAATTCATTCACGGGGTGTAGGTATTTTTATGTGACGTTCCCAAATGGAAAAAGATGGCATTTTTCTCATTAACGTGATGCCAGACTTAGAGACAAAGCAGAAATTTTGGTCAGCCTAGTGTGTTGTAAATTCACAACTTTCGGATTTTACGGCTTATTTTTGTAAACAGAAATGTGTCCTCCTTAGAAGTTGGTTGCAAAGAACAACTTATAGTTTGGGGAGACTGTTAAAGTGATTTTTTTTCAAATAGCATCTCACCTACGGTATGGTGACACCATCGAAAAAATGTAAGATTAACATTTATGTTCGAAAATGTAAAAAAATATTTGGATTATATTAATTCATATCAATATGGTTAAAATAACACTATGCGGAGATAAGTACACGGGTGCAAAATGAAATAAAATTCACGGTAATTCACAGCGACAACACATGTGACATGTTCGGGCTTCAGGTCAAGTCAAATGGTTTTTTTCATGAAAAAACTTCACAAATTAATTTTTGAGTTAGCAGTATAAATTAGCTAGCTGAGTTGGTCGGGTAAACAATGCAAGTACCAATCTGAGAGCACAAAATTCAGGTATTTTGTAAGAAATTCCCTAGACATAAGTTTACCAATAAAATTATAACATCGCTAATCACCATATTAAATTTCCCTTTCTAGTCTAAGGACTAGAACCTTGTCGTGGTGAAAGGGCTTGCGTGCTTCGCTGCTCCAATGACCGCTAGAGCTGAACTGTCAAGAGCAATGCTCCTGGTAGAGCCACCCAAGCCAGAGAGGTTGAAGATTATGAGACCGAAGAATGGCAGTCCGCGCAGCGTCTGTACTTCAGTGGGGAGGCCTCTCTCATGATAGTGTCCCGTAAAAAAAGCTATTGAGATAGGCCATTGAATACTATCTCAATTAAACACTTTGAAATTATGGACAGGTGGAGAATGTATTGAAGGAAGAGGGCATGTTGAAGAGGGTATTAGAGAGGAGAATACATAGGAAGCGTGGAAGAGGAAGGGAAGGGATAGGAGTTCTAGACGAAATAAGAAGAGATAGACAATATGAGGAGTTTAAGAGGTATCTAATGGTGAGACATCTGTAGGAGGGAAAGCGAGAAGATGTACAAGAATTCGGGATATTAGGATAAAGAATGTACAAAAACCTACCAATCAACTGGTAGAATACTCAATTGAATGAGTATTAAATTGATTGAAAATAAAATACCGATGGCTATTGGAAGAATGAGCTGAAAAAAACAACCCCGTCTGCTACACCACGATTTTCATCGGTTTTTAATGCGTAAAACGTCGTCTTGTGTCATGGATATGTGCATGATTTGAAAGTACTTAAGTGAGAGAAAGACTTAAGTGAAGTGCCACCAGCTTCCATTGCTTGAAGTATGCGCCGACTCGATTGTCACTTGAGTTTCTGCCCATTCCGAAATTTTCTGGAACGTCCTTGGATGACAGCTATGCTTCAGAGTTCAATACTTTTTCATCTTGTAACCTCTTTCTGTAGGGATTTTCCCTCTTATTTAGGAGATATTGGAATATTTTTCCCCAAAAAATCACAAAATTTTCAAAATTCACTGTTGATGTGTTTGCCGTATTTAAGGCTTATTTTATTCTTTGTGAATTCGGCTTTCTTTGTGTTGCACTCTTCAGAGCAATCGGCAAGCAGAGCGGTTGGCAATCGATATGAGAACAAGTGCTATATTTTGAACATAGTTTAACTAGGTACTTCTCGGGCGCATGCCGCTCCCTACTAGAAGTCGGCGCCAGAAGCCGGGAGGTCTCTTTTTATCGATGTTCCCCTGGCATGCCACTTACAATCTTTTCACGAGCCATAAGTTACCGATCGATGCCTTAGAACAATCCCAACACTTTGAAATGAATCCAGGATTTTACATCAACACAAATTATACGCTCCAGGTGAAGCGTGATTTATACCCATAGTCAACTTCTTTTTGGCATCGATATTAATTCCAAAATGTACTGAAGCTGAAGATGGACTGAAGCTGAGAAGAGGGACTGGACCTACTTTTTTCTGTCAAATTTTCTCTTTCGAATGGTGATTGACACGTTCAGATTTCGCACATACTATCCGAGTTATTTAGAAATGTTTGGTAAGAATAAAGTTTGTTGTTCGTTGTTGTCAGTCATTAATTGCATTGCCGCGAGCCATAGGTATCCCATTCATTCATACCCACCTTCTACGGTCAGAATAATTTCATACATGAAAATCGACGTATCATGAAAATAAAAACGAAGACAGCCTCTTATTCCCTCACCGTGAGACGAAGTATATACAGATGCCCTATGAGGTACGCACTCGGAATTTCCGAGCCTCGACAGTGACAACATTTTGACGTCACTACCTCGAAAATTTCAAATAGGGCTATTCAAAAGTTGAGATTTGTCGGGGGTTGTGATTATACATCCACGGATGATCCGAGGTTCTACCGTGTGGAGTCCTTCCTGCATTAGGCTCCAGGGGAATTATTCATTAAGGACTCGAAATGGTCGAACCTCGGATCATCCGTGGATGTGATATTACAGCCCCCGACAAATCTCAACTTTTGAATGGCCCTATTTGAAATTTTCGATGTTGTGACGTCAAAATTTCGTCACTGACGAGGCACGGAATTTCCGAAGTCGTACCGAATAACCCCACTGGGTTACTGAACGAGAGAGATAGTCAATTTTTGGGAGATTGGGACGTGATGCTGCACTTTCCTCCGCCGCAATAATTTCCCATTTCCCGGGGAACGACGAAGCGAGGGAGTTGGCAGCGATGGATGAGGGCGTACGCTAGAGGAGGTGGAGATACCATCCTTCTGTTCCACCCCATCCCTCTGTAAGCACCACCCACCCACCCACCCCCCTCCCCCCATAATCCCCGGCTCAGCTTGCTCCCACTCACTCAGTCATTTATTTGGGCAATTGGAAACACGGCTCGGTTTCACGGAATCCGCGGTTCCTCAGCCCCCTCCGACGAAAGAGGTGCAGAGACGAAAAAGATATGGAGAGAGAGAGAGGAGAAAGAGTGAAAAAGAGGACTTGAATTGGAAAGCAAGCTCTATGGAAACCTCAAGTTGACTCCATTAACCTTCGAGTAAACGCACGGATGAAAATATCCTCTCCATTTTCCGGGTCTTCGCCGCGTGAGTTGACATGGGTTGACAACAGAAAAAGCGATTGAAACCACTATAACTCCTAATTATAGACAGAGAAGACGGATACCCTCTCCGCAGTGCATGGAATAGAATTATCCGAGAAACAGCCAATCAGGGAGTAGCTAGTACGCAGGATACCCCATTTAAAGACGAAAATACTGATACCGATACCGTCAACCTGAAAACGCTGGTTGTGATCACCAGGGAAACTGATTTGCGCGGTTAAGACATGGAAAATGGAGAGAATATTTACAAAGCAACGCTTCGGAAACCTAAGACCCATGATGAAAAGAATCATCAGGGTTTTATAAATCATCCAAATCTTTTTGACTTTTGATTTGGTCGATCAGCTCACCGATTAATTTCAAAATTCACTCTCGCTACTTATGTTTCTTTTGGCTTTAAGCGGTTGGAGTGATTCTTGTTTATTAATAGATATTTGTGAATCTTTGCATACATGTTTTCAATAGTGATATCTAAAGATAAAAGTGAAAAAAATTGCATCGTAAAAATTGTTTTTTTTTATTTTGTAATTCAATGCTATTTTACCATGTAGCCTTATGGCAAATGAAATATATTTCGTAATAATTCTAATACGTGCAGATTTTCTTCTAAACGGAAAATAATACATTTTTTATCATTATAATTGTTGATAGCAAATATCAAGGTGTCGCACCGGGTTCTATTGTCGAAAAATACTATTCAATATAATTTCATCTAAATTTTGAATACCGCACGGAAAAATCTAGACGTAAGATGATTTAATTAAAAAATTAAAATATAATTTTTGTATCATTGATGAACTTTGAAATTGACAGACACGCTTCAATAAAATGTGCCAAAATAATTTTTTTCCCAGCTTACATAAAAAATTATTAAAATGGCCACTCAAACGATCCAAATCTACCGCTCCAGCCACCTTAAATTACTAAAATAATGAATTAAAACTTGGTTGCGACCAAGGTGTTGTAAAAAAGCTAATTATTGGTCAAGCGTGAATAAAACCTAAACACCAGAAACGTAAGTCTTAATAAGCAATGGACAGTGCTGACAGTGATGGCGGCATTGAATTAATGAACAATGAGTGATAAAGCCTCTTGTCCTTTTATTACCTCCATTGTTGTGACAGCTGTCATCAAAACTACCCACCATTTAAGTGTTTTCAGATCAGCAGTACTCTCACCTTATTTACTTATAACAGCACCAAAATTTAACAAGCCACATTGTATACTGTTACATGGGACACCAGTCCTAGAACAATAAATTTCTATTATTATTATTATCACTGCTGTCATGTAGAGGTAAAATATTCGACCTTTGTACTTGGTATTCCCTTGCACAAATATATATGACTTTTTCCATCCTCTACAGTTGTTATGAAAAAATGGAAAAACGGACTTGGCCCACTTTTATACTGTGCTCGCCAGTTACTAGTCGGTCATCAGACAGACTTTATTTTGATAATTTACTTCACTGTACAATTTTATGTTCAGAAATTTATGGCACGTTGGGTGTCTACAGTAAGGTAATGGTTGTAAAGATGAACCAGAGTTGCATGTTGGCAGGGATTTTCTTTTCTAGCCAATGGATGTCCATGGGCGCCCATACAATATTTCCTAGAGGGGGTCCAAGACATAGGTTTAAAAAGGGGAGGGGGGTCCGAAGAGCCCTCTTCCGGAAGGTTTAGTAAATTTGACGCCTCAGGAGTATATTTTTGGAACATTTTAGGTGAATGACAATTTTCTAAATTTGTTCCTAAAATATTAATTTCATCCTGCAAAAACAATAAATAAATAAAATTTTCCCTTCCCTTTTTTATTTTTCCCGGGAGACCAGGGGGGGTGGGGCGCGGACCCCTTTGCCCCCGTGTATGGGCGCCCATGGATATGTTTTCACCAGGGTAATGTTGTTTTACCTACGCCGTAAATAAGCTCCATATGAATTGACATTTGAAAGCAATGTATTACCTGTATTACCTTTTTGAAATTATAGTGTTTCAATTACGTGGATAACATTTCATCTACCTTTCTCCTTCATAATACCATCATGGCTTTTCAAAGGTAAGAGGAATGGGGAAATTCTCGAGGAAGACACGAGGAGAAAGGAAGGAGAGATGGGAAGGAATGAAAGACGTAGCTAGCCGAGAAGGGATTTCTTCGACGGGGGATATAAAGGAACCGTAGGAGAAGCACCTCAAAAAGAGGTGGAGGAGATAAGAAAGCTCAAGTCTATGGCGACATCAAGGAAGACGACAGAAGGGAAGCTCACGCACCACGACAGCGCTGACGACGGCTAACACAAACAAACAAAGGAGGAGCAGAAGTAATACAATGGCGAGAGGTGGGGATTATGGGTTGGGTGGAAATGGGTGAGGGGATTTTTAGGGAGGATATAAGCCGTGGAATAACTCCGTTCGGTGATGAATGTCCCGCAGTTTTTGCCGGCGGGGTGAAGGGGTGGAGAGAAAGAAGATAGGAAGAGGGGAGAATTGAAATAGCAAGGGGAGGAAGAGAGATGGGAGTTTTGGAAGGGAGCTTGGTTAAGGAAAGGATTGAAAAGGATTCCATTGGGAGACATTGTAGGCGGGATAAAAGTCATGGCCGGGTCAAAGGTGGCTGATCCCGAACCTCTTCCTTATCCTGCGAACCCCTATTGGTGCCGTTGTATGGGGCGGGCATTGGAATGTGGCTTTGAGGGAATGCGTGGGAAGTATGTGGAGGTCATTGGTGATACTCCTTATTGCCTTATCTCTTGCCTTCAATGTATCTCTATCACTCCTAGAGTCCATTCGTTTGGAAACGTTAAGTCTCGTCATGAATCTTTTATGCCAATGTTTGACGGCGCGGAAAAGGTCTACGGGAGGAAAGATAATGAATGCCCTACATCAATTTAATGAAATCTCAGCTCAGTTAAAAAAGTATCAATGAAGGATTGTTTTGACGACTGTGGAATTTTTAAACACAGACAATTTTTGTATGATAAATGAAATCGGTGAATTGTGATCCGAACGACAAAATTTATTTTAAATATTGTTAAATTTACAATTTCATCATTTAAATTAGATACTGGGTGGAATGGAGCCAAAAGGGATTTAATACCAGTATAAAAATGATTTATATCCATGCCAAAGTTTTTTGATATGGCGGCGAACTGCTAAGCAATCAGCTGGCAGCTGGAATGCATTTTGGCAGCTGGAATGCATAAAAAATGAGCAGCTCAGCAAATAAAAAGTTGGAAGACTGTAAATTCCTTAAAACGTGAACATGATTGCGACATATTTCTCTGAAATGTGCAAAGAGGAGGTGCGATTTTCCAACAAAACCATATTTTACGTAATTTTCGCGTGGAAAAATTCGTGGCCGTGTATCGCTCTAAATTCAAGCGGATGCCTTCCCTTTCCCGCGTCAGAGACTGACGAGATATTCCGGCAGTATTGTGTGGTTGATTGCGTCTTCACTTTTGGGTGGGAATTTATTCTCACTTTATCATCATTACGACGACACATTCTTTTGAATTAGGATAAATGAATCTCTATCGGGGAATCTTCCCAAAACTTCGGCCGTTTTAAATGAAATTCTCCGTGAGGGAGGAAACAGCCCCAACTCTACGGTGTACCAAAAGGGTCCCCAAAGCCGTGCGTTATAAAGTTAAACAGATCGCTCGTTGCCTTTCCTAATTGGTAGGTTACTTGGGGGAGATGAAGGCCAACGTGCCATTAGGGATAGGTGGGTAGGTTGATGTGGGAAGGATTCTTTGAGGAATGGAGGAAGGGTGGAGAGAAGCCCGCCGTCGGAATAACCCTTCCCTAAAAAAAAGGCGTCAAGGGGACCACAGTTTAACGTCCCATCCGACGGACAGATTTTTACTCTTAAATTGCTCTTCGTAAACCTCTCAATTAGTAATCCGTATTTCCACTGGGAACTCTCCACGATTTGAACCAGTGGCCCTCAGGATGTGAGGACATTAAGGATGGAGTATGGTATCACGATCTGCGGTTATGTCACGGTGGTCTCTTTGTCACGACTCGGTTCCGTGATAAGGTTCGGGAGATCAGAGATTTTAATGAGCCTTAAGTCGATATAGTCCGTAGTGACAGTCTCAGGAGCTGTGCTGGTCTTTTGATTTTTCTCGTTGTGGAGCTGTGTAGGTCTAATGTCTGTTCCGGTGAGGTCGGCCTCGGAATATATAAGTACAGCTTGAATCCAAAATCATGCCCGCAAAAAATCACAGGGTTTAGGCACAATGACTGAGTCAGATTTGTCGCAATCGAAGCGTTACCTGTCTTGGCAGTTTTATGCATTTATGCTAGTTCCACCTCACCATCTAAACCTTGGTCGAACCACAATTCTTACCCTTGTGAGGCATATTCCATTAGACTTTCCAGAATTCTGTTCTAGGACATAGTATATGGTATTTCCAGTTTTTCATGTAGCGATGAGCTGTTGCTGTGATTTATTTGACCCCCAAAAAACGTCGTAAATTGTCATTTCTTCTTGAGTACCCTCTGATTCTCCTTAGGAATCTCGTCCTTGGTGTCTCCATCGCCCTTTGGTCATATATCCTAGATGCTCAACATTCGGAGCTATAAAGTAATGAGTGCACAGTCATTACCTAATGCAGTTTAATTTGTGTATCTTTACTGGCTTCTATTCTAGTGTTCTTGAAAAAGCCCTACATATTTCTTGAAATATTTTTGTTTTGATGGCCATTTTCTTATCTTCTTCATAAATCACATGATACCCTAAATAGCTGAGGTTTAGTACTTGTTCTCATGCCCTATTTTAAATTAAAATTCCCAATAACAAGGGCTATGTACGAAAATATCTCGGCCACATCCCATTCCTAGACGCCAGGGGGTCAATTCTCAAATGCCGTGATGTATTCATGCCCATGATAGTTGTCGCATAATGCAAAAATCGTAATGTTGTCACAAGGTTTCGTCGATGCAGCATTGGTGAGTTGCCTCATTCTGTCCACATGCGATAGTTATTGAATGAAAAATAGCAAATATTTGTATAGTATGCGATACTTTATCGGAAAAGTACGATAATCTATTATTTTCGATTGCAATATTTATGAAGGCATTTCCATAATTGACCTCCAGTACTCAGATTACCACACTTACCCGATTCACTTGCCTTTCCCTTATACAATAAGATAATATCTCTAAGGAGTCAGGCAGGAATTGTGGCTTAAATTCGCTGAGGGCTTATTGCTACTATTTCCTCGGCTCCTACTACTCATTTTAGGGGGCGAGGGACCTCCCACTGTCAATAAATACACGTTTAATGTCCTGAGAGTGGTTTGGAGGCGGGAGACGGGCATTCGCTTTACTCCCCTAAAACGGGAAACCCACGTCGTCGTAGTTACGAAAATCGTTCCCGTGCTGAGGGTCCGATATTTCGGCCGAGTGTAATCGATTTCGGCTCCTTTTTGACTACCACCCTCGGCCCCACCTGGTCCAACATCTTTGCCTTCCCCCCCCCTCCAATATCCTGGACTCCCTCCTTCGATTCACTTTACACGCAAACCCCTTACTCACTCTGCGTCCTAAACCCGACCCATGCCCCTTCTCATACCACGAGGCGTAAATCATTTTCTGATGGGGGTCAATGCGAGGAGGGTAGGGGTGGGAAGGGCCCCCCGTCGCCGGCGGAGGGAGGTCTCGGGTGAAGAGGTCACGCTGTGCATCCGTCGAGTTATGTGTACCTAAATCCTCGGTTGATTTTACCTTGCAAGAGGTTTTATTAGCTTGTACATATGACTATGATTTTATTATATGGTTCTCCGCCAGTTGCCAACCTTTTCCCTCAGGTTACTTCTAAGAGAGGCTTTATGGTAATCTAAAAGAAGCAAGCCGTGGAGAAGTAAAACGACGAAAAGTGGAGATAATGAAAGAAGAGAAAGATTCCAGTCTCTATACTTTTGTATGCTCGACACTCAATATATACCTGACAAATTATCAGAAGAACATAACTCCACAGCGACAGCTAGTGTTTTCCACAGCTTTATTCAGCTATAAACGACCGAATATGATAATTAGTCAAATAAAAACCTTATAAATGTTTATTTAAAGGAGACTGTCTCGGGCTTGACTTTGTGGAATCCTTTCATACTTAGAAGAGAGGAAAACACTGCTATTCTACATAAAATGTTTTATTTCACGCCCCAGGTAGCACCTGACGATACTGCACAGAAGCGAAAGCTGGGTCGTAAAATAAAATATTTTAATTGGAATAGCTGAGTTCTTTTCCTCTCTTCTGAAAAATTTTTATACTTAGTCAATGGCTGAGAATTTCATTGAGTTTAAACAATGCTTTTGCGTCATTAATGTTTCAATATTTATTTCATGCTTCTTACTGTTGCTCAAATAAAAAAAATTGGAATGTGGTATCTATTATGACAAGGGAAAATCTCGCTCAAACTATCTCAATTGCTGAATTAAAGTTATAACTCACGGCTTGTTACTTCCTAGAAGTCCTCTTCTCCCTCATGTTGCCATTGTTGATGGATGGTAAGAGTATAACATCCAGTTTGAATCGCAAGAATAAAAGTTTTCCTCAAAAATTCCTGAATAACGTAGTGACCTGCGCATTGGCCCGGCGATTCCAAGGTCCGTTGTTTGATTCCCGCTAAAAATGCATTCCTTATTATCGTGGAAAGTTTCACACGGATTCATATTCTCAATAATAGGTGTGCCATTACTCAAGTTCCGTGCTTTGTTGAATAGAGCGCCGAACTAACATTTGCGAGATCTAAGCTTGAGATTCCAGTATCTTACTTGCAATGTTAGGATTAATTACACGGAAACAATTGTTTCACTGTAGAAATAAAAATCATGAAAGCCGGTCGAATCGAATAAATGTAAAAGCAACCTCTGGACGTGGAATCACATTCGTTTAGGTTATTTATTTTTAGTTTCAGTGATTTCAGAGCTTCTTTTCAGCCAATTGCTAATGGTTTGCAAAAAAGGATTATTTTTTGCTCTATTGTCGCTAATCCTAGAATTCCTTCCTTGGATTTCATCCCACCCACCTTCTCCTCTCATTGGTCACCAAACACTTCCGTTCTCCCCACTTGACCACCTCCCCAACTCCTTTCCCTTACACTCTCGCAAATTTGTATAAATTGTGTACACTTGTCACATGGCGATGATGAATCAATATTTATACCCGAGGTGAAAGCAAATTTATAGTGTAGAAAACTAAACGGTATTATTGTAATCATGTTTAGATGCCACTTAATGTCGCGTGAATTTACGAATTGTATAAAAAGATAAGCGTTTGAAACAAGAGCTAAGATGTCGAAGGGAAAAATAAAATACTTTATCTTTGCCTTCAATCCAAAATTATCGCAGACATATCTTAACGTCGTCAATATATCACGCTTAGCGTTTGGAAACAGAAGCTGTCCGGTATTCTGTTGATTCCCTCTAAAAATACGCCAAATGTTTTCGTAAATATCTTAAAGTGAAATCACCGATAATTTTTCATTTTTTCTCGTTAATCCTGTAGAAGAAATAAGCGTAGCCAATACAGGTTGATCAAGTGAACCTAAACAATATTGACTTAGCTTATGGGAGAACTATGTTGGGAGCCGCTAGATACTTGGAGGCTACACGCTACGCTGAAATGTCTTGAACAATGTAGTTCACATGAGTTTCAATGTGGCACAAAGGGTATATCATTTCAACTCCGGAATGAATCTTTAGAACTGATAAACGCCAAAAAGTAGAAATTCACCTCCGAAATTAACAGTAAAAATATTCGTTAGAACACACCATTTCTGACTTAATCAAAAGCAGAGTGAAGTTAAGACTCTCCGCTAACATCTTTCCATTTACCAATTCCCTATCTCTATTCCCACACTTTTCCATGGCTGGTGTTAACATCCCCTGCCACACGTACCTACTTTGGTTCGCAGGGTAATATATAGAAAGGAGTAGGTGGAAGGCGATGGGATTGTGGATTAGCATCGTCGTTTTTCACCGGATGCACGAACGATACGACGAAATGTACAACCACAGAAGGTGGGAAGACTGCCAACATCTGTTCTAAAGGTGTTGCTCTGGCTAATCAATGGACGGGGCATTCGGTCACAACGCCCTTGCATACGTGCCGCGGGAGTGGATTCAAGCGACGGAAACAGCAGTGGCGTCTCTTTTGTTCACCGTGAAAACTTACGCGGTGCCCGCTCACCATGGCCATTCTCCTTTTCAGAGCCAGAGCGCGCTTTTAACGGCCGTCTATACGTCCCGATGGCGGTTGTTCATGGGCCCGAAGTTAATGGCTCGCCCACGTGACGCATCAAACTCTTTAACCGCCTTCCCTCACTCCTGCATCCGGCGTATTCGTTACTCCCCCTCCCCCAAATACCTCCCCTCCCGGCCCCTCGTTCTCGGAAGTTAATTCGCTAATCAACCTGAGCGGATCTCTCCCCGGAGTGGCGCCGAACTGTCGCCTCATATTTCATCCGGGTTATGTGCTTTCGTCGCGGTTTAACTATCGTTCTCACGGGTCTTCACGAGATGTCCGGATGCTGGGAAGAACACGATAGAAGGCATTCCATATTGTTGCGAAATAGCTACATAACCGTATCTCCGGTTTCATTAGCGAGCTTTAGCCGGTATGATGGGGTCAAAAAACTTTGTGAGAAATTATATGAATCATTAAAATTATTAATAGAGGATATGAATTCCGGCGAGATATGGTGGAAGTTTTCCATTATGGATAAATGAGAAAACGTAGTGAACTCCACAGATAATTTTATTAAGACGACCTAGGTTTCGACACGTTGTGTCATCTTCAGGTAACATGTACACTTCAAACTCACTTATATACACAAAATATTGGAGGGGAGGGGGAATGAGTAAGGGGAAGGTGGGGAAGGGTTTTGAGGGCTTGTGTTTGGAAGGTTAGTCATTGGGTGTGTTGGAAATTTTCTGAGGCGGGGGGGGGGAGGGGGGGGGGGGTTAAGGGGTTGGGTTGGTCATTAGGCGTAGGTATGGGACATTCACTGCGGGTGGGGAGGCTAGTCATACACTTTTTTGTCATCATGTTTTTCAGTTCAAATACATTGCACTTGGGTTTTTTCACTATTTTAGGCGTAGGGTGTTCAAAGGGATGGAGAATAGGGGAGAGTGGGAGGGTAAAACTTGCTCGTTCGCCAAAGGGACGTTGTTTTTAAAATGGTGGATGATTTCTAGGGATTCAAGGGCGTCCAATCTTCTTCCATTATTTTCTATGTGCAGGATGTCTGGGATGAAGCTGCTATGGTGGTTGTTGTCACTGAGGTGGTTCGCGAACATGGATTCTCTTTTCTTCTTTTCATGGCACTTTTTGTGTTCTTCTGTTCTAATATCAACACTCCTTTCTGTCTTACCGATGTATAATGTCGGGCAATCGTCGCACTTTAAACAATACACTGCACTTCTTTTGTGTTTCGGAATTTTGTCTTTGGCATTAAATAATAGCTTTTTTATAGTTGATGGGGAATAGAAAGCTGTTTTGTATTTCCGTTTAGGGAATTTTGAGGCGACTTCATAGGAGATGTGTCCTAAAAATGGAAATTTACACCACTTCACTGTTTTTTCTTCTCGGTGCAGTGATGACACCATTGAGATGGCTAGTTTTTGGCGAGATTTAAGCACTAATTTGTCAATTAGTTCTGGTTGGTAGCCATTTGACACTGCAAAGTATTTTATCACTTCTAATTCTTTTGTATTCGACGTCACTGAGGGGGATTTTCACTAATCTGTTGATCATAGAAAGGAATGCTGCGGCTTTGTGTTGGAATGGATGGCATGAATCTGCTGGAATGATTTCGTTGGTTGTGGAAGGTTTTCGGTGTATTGAAAATTCATGTTTACCACTGGATAGTCGAATAGTTAAATCAAGGTAGTTGATAGATTGATCGTTGTCAACTTCCATTGTGAACTTAATATTTTTGTGCACTGAATTTAGAAATTGTAGGAATGATTTCACTTGCCTGGTTGTGCCCGTCCAACAACACAATACATCGTCTACGTAGCGGTACCAATACCGGACTAATTTCGTAAGTTGGTTTTCAGACTGGAAGACTTTTTCTTCAAAGTCGGTCATGAAGATTTCTGCCATCCATGATGATAGTGGTGATCCCATTGCAAGTCCTTCTTTTTGTTTGTAGTAACTGTCGTTGAAGAGGAAGTAGTTTTGTGTGAGGCACAATTTCGATAGGGATTGGATTTCATCACAGATCACAATAATGACACAAACTGGCATCCAGACTCAACACCATTCTAAAGGACCTCACCAGCTTTAAACCAAAATACAGCATTAAAAACTCCATCGAACTAACGAAGAAACTCAAAGATATCTCAGTGCCACCCAACGCCAAATTAGTGTCCTTCGACGTTACCAATCTGTTCACCAGCATCCCCAAACAAGAAGCCCTAGATCTCACAATAGAAATCCTGAAGAACAAGAATGTCAACCCAGTGATCTGTGATGAAATCCAATCCCTATCGAAATTGTGCCTCACACAAAACTACTTCCTCTTCAACGACAGTTACTACAAACAAAAAGAAGGACTTGCAATGGGATCACCACTATCATCATGGATGGCAGAAATCTTCATGACCGACTTTGAAGAAAAAGTCTTCCAGTCTGAAAACCAACTTACGAAATTAGTCCGGTATTGGTACCGCTACGTAGACGATGTATTGTGTTGTTGGACGGGCACAACCAGGCAAGTGAAATCATTCCTACAATTTCTAAATTCAGTGCACAAAAATATTAAGTTCACAATGGAAGTTGACAACGATCAATCTATCAACTACCTTGATTTAACTATTCGACTATCCAGTGGTAAACATGAATTTTCAATACACCGAAAACCTTCCACAACCAACGAAATCATTCCAGCAGATTCATGCCATCCATTCCAACACAAAGCCGCAGCATTCCTTTCTATGATCAACAGATTAGTGAAAATCCCCCTCAGTGACGTCGAATACAAAAGAGAATTAGAAGTGATAAAATACTTCGCAGTGTCAAATGGCTACCAACCAGAACTAATTGACAAATTAGTGCTTAAATCTCGCCAAAAACTAGCCATCTCAATGGTGTCATCACTGCACCGAGAAGAAAAAACAGTGAAGTGGTGTAAATTTCCATTTTTAGGACACATCTCCTATGAAGTCGCCTCAAAATTCCCTAAACGGAAATACAAAACAGCTTTCTATTCCCCATCAACTATAAAAAAGCTATTATTTAATGCCAAAGACAAAATTCCGAAACACAAAAGAAGTGCAGTGTATTGTTTAAAGTGCGACGATTGCCCGACATTATACATCGGTAAGACAGAAAGGAGTGTTGATATTAGAACAGAAGAACACAAAAAGTGCCATGAAAAGAAGAAAAGAGAATCCATGTTCGCGAACCACCTCAGTGACAACAACCACCATAGCAGCTTCATCCCAGACATCCTGCACATAGAAAATAATGGAAGAAGATTGGACGCCCTTGAATCCCTAGAAATCATCCACCATTTTAAAAACAACGTCCCTTTGGCGAACGAGCAAGTTTTACCCTCCCACTCTCCCCTATTCTCCATCCCTTTGAACACCCTACGCCTAAAATAGTGAAAAAACCCAAGTGCAATGTAATTTGAACTGAAAAACATTGATGACAAAAAAGTGTATGACTAGCCTCCCCACCCGCAGTGAATGTCCCATACCTACGCCTAATGACCAACCCAACCCCTTAACCCCCCCCCCCCTCCCCCCCCCCCCCCGCCTCAGAAAATTTCCAACACACCCAATGACTAACCTTCCAAACACAAGCCCTCAAAACCCTTACCCACCTTCCCCTTACTCACTCCCCCTCCCCTCCAATATTTTGTGTATATAAGTGAGTTTGAAGTGTACATGTTACCTGAAGATGACACAACGTGTCGAAACCTAGGTCGTCTTAATAAAATTATCTGTGGAGTTCACTACGTTTTCTCATTTATCCATATTAAAATTATTGTTAATTGTATGCACTCGCCAGCAAGAAACACTTTTATCTTGAAATTTTATTGAGTTGCCTCCACGACACGTGGATACACTTGAACGCAAAAGAATGCTCAGCAAACATAAACGTGTCACCTCTAATCTCCTCGTCGATGATAGGCTCAGCGATCGATCGTCCACCTTTAGGACGATAATTATACAGGCCATGTCCAGCCATCGGCTTTTGCACTCTGATCTGAAAATGCGCCCAGCAAGTCCTCCGAGCAAAAGATAAATCAAATACTTATATTTATTTAGTACACATTCTTTCAATTATTACATTAATTACCGTCTTAAAAATTATATGATTACGTTGTTGCGTGAGCGATCCCCGTCGTTTGACGGGAGAACTAAAACAGGGACCACTAGGTCCTTGCCCTTGGCTGCCGAGAAACGAATAGTCACCCAGAGGTATTGAGGGAATATGAATCAATTCATTTAAAATCAAGTACTTGAGAGGAAAATGATTTAATGTATTTCAAATCAAGTGAAGTCAAGAATAAAACAGTATAATAGAACCAACATGTGCGTCAGAATAGCCCAATAAGAATATTACCACGACTTGGGAAGGAGAGAAGCTCAGGATATGGCACGGATGGATGGCGCTGCGTCTGCAAGTGCACGGGCCGCACGGCCCGCGCCTCGAATACCGTTTCGGATACATAACTTACCGACAACTGACTGATGAATCAAAGTCCGACGAATGACCAAAAACTAATGACCTATCTCTCCGTGCCATTATATAGGACGAGCCGAGACAAGGTGCCTATAAATCGCTCGGGTGTCCACTATACATACGAGGCATCGCAGGAGGTAGCGCGCAGGATACTTGAGCACACTCGTCGAGTTTAACATAGACGGTAGGCTACAGGGCAGGTCAATTAGTGGGGTCAATAATTATGTGTTGTCAGTTAGTAATTTAGCTAAGAATACTCTGAATATAGCGTCCAAGAATAGCTTAATTGAAGACAGCAATCTTGAAATTACCCCGAATCGCATAAACAATAATCATGAAGCATTAGTCGTTGCAGTAGTTAACTGCCGTAGTTTAAAAAATAAGATTCCAGAATTTCACCACCTTATTCATAGCACGGAGTGTAACGTCATTATTGGCACAGAAAGTTGGCTGACGGACGATATTTCTGATAGTGAAATATTTCCTAAATCATTCAAAGTTTACAGAAAAGATAGGTCCAACCGAACCGGAGGCGGAGTATTTATAGCTGTAAAGAAAACCATAGTCAGCCGAGCGGAAACCGTCCCAGATACCAGCATAGAATCTGTATGGTGCTCTATTAGATGCCCTAAATCAAAAACAATATTCGTGTGCGCATACTACAGGCCACCTAACACCGACGTCACCTCAATTTTAGAACTCGAAGCACAAATAAAGAACATCACATCCAGGAACACCGAAAGAAATTTAATCATAGGTGGAGATTTCAATACGCCCTCTATAGATTGGAGGACCTACACTTACATATCAGGAGGAAGAGACAAAGATATATGCGAGTCCCTGCTGCACACGTTCTCATCCAATGCCCTACATCAGATAGCTACGACACCTAACAGAGGGGACAACATTCTTGATTTATTGGCAACAAATATACCGCAACAAGTAATTAAGGTAAACACTGTTGAGGGCATTAGTGACCATAGAGTAGTTACCGCAAAGTTCTCCTTGAGTTTCATTAAAAGTTTTAAAGAAAGAAGAAAATTCTACATTTTTAAAAAAGCCGATTTCAATGCGTTTAAGAGTCATCTAAAAAATTCTCTTCCCGAATTCCAGGAATCAAGCTTAAAGTTAGACACGGAGGGTAGTTGGAAAGCTTTTCTTTCTATTGTACATTCTGGGATCAGAAAATACATTCCAAGTAAAGTAAAAAAAGAGGGCAGCGAACCAAGATGGTACAATGCAGAAGTGAGAAAATCGTTAAGACGTCAGAGAGTATGCCACGCCAAGATGAAAAAACTCCGTAGAGATTTGTCCTCTAGTGATCAAAATTTAATATTTGAAAAATACAAATTGTCTAAAGCCACTACAAAGGAAGCCTTTCGGAATGCATTCATGGATTTTAAAAGAAAAACATTAGGAGAACAATTACAGGACAACCCAAAGGCATTTTGGTCATACGTAAGGGAAGTTCAAGGCAATAGATCAACAGTTATTCCACTACGAAACGAAAATGGCGAATTATTAACAAGCAGTTCGGACAAGGCCAACTTATTAAATTCTTATTTTCAAAGTGTGTTCACCAAGTCAACGCAGAGTACATCCGTAAAGTTAAATGATCACTTCCAGCAAAAGATGCCGCCTATCGACATCTGCACTCACGGAATAGAAAACTTGCTAAAATCTATAAGTCCAAATAAATCCCCAGGTCCTGAAGAAATTCCTGCCCGCGTGTATAGAGAATTAGCTTGTGAAATAGCACCCTACTTGCAGAATATATTTAGTAAATCCATCAACGAACACGAAGTACCCATGGACTGGAAAATTGCAAATGTCACTCCCATATTCAAAAGCGGTGATAAGGAACAGCCATCGAACTACAGACCGATATCTCTCACATCTATCTCTTGCAAAGTCCTTGAACATATAATTGTTAGTTCAGTTATGAGACACCTCGATATAGAAAACTTGTTAACAAAAACACAACACGGATTCAGAAAGGGAAGATCTTGCGAAACTCAATTAGCACTTTTTGCTCACGATATTTTAGTCTCGGGTGAACATAACGCTCCAGTTGATGCAATTTTTCTTGACTTTAAAAAGGCATTTGATAAAGTTTCCCACATTAAGCTACTCATGAAATTAAAATCCTACGGTTTAGACGACGACGTAGTTTCCTGGATTAGAGAATTCTTAAGTAATCGCGTGCAAAGGGTTGTATTAGATGGGGCTATCTCTAATGAAGTAAAAGTCACATCGGGTGTCCCACAGGGAAGTGTCATAGGCCCGCTTCTGTTCCTTTTGTACATAAACGACATCGGTGACAAAGTTGACAGTAAGCTTAGATTATTTGCTGACGACGCAGTGATGTATAGAGAAATTCGTAGCTTTAATGACAAGGAAGCGCTAACTAAGGACCTCGAGGCAATACAAGAGTGGTGCGATGCGTGGCAGCTAGAATTAAACCTGAAAAAATGCGTTGTTGTAAATTTTTGGAAACGGAAAAACGCTCCTTGTAACAGCTATTGCATTAACAACATAAAACTAGACACCGTAGAATCGGTTAAGTACCTCGGAGTTAAACTGACTAATGATCTATCGTGGAGTAAACATATTCGAGAAATTACCGGTCAAGCTAATCGTAAATTGGGATTTGTTAAAAGAGTACTTGGCAAGTGCGACGATAAAGTTAGGGAAATCAGCTACTTCTCCCTCGTTAGACCCCACTTAGAATATGCCGCCAGTATTTGGGATCCTTATGAGATAGGCTTGGAAACTGAGTTAGAACGCGTGCAGCGAAGATCGGCAAGATATGTTAAAGGCCGTTATGATAATCTCGTTAGTGTTACTGACCTTTTGCAGCAACTGGGATGGGAAAAGCTTTCAGACCGTCGATTAAAATTTAGACTAAATCTATTATGTAAGTTCCAAACCGGTCTATTCTCTGACGACGTTGACAATATTTTACGAAATCCGACATACTACGGTAGATCAGATCATGAGAGTAAAATTAGGGAACTAGACTGCAGAACGGATAGATTTAAGATGTCATTTTTCCCACGAACGATAAGGGACCATAATAGCTGCCATGAGACTTTTATCTAGGTTTGTCGTTAGGTAGTGTAGCTCTTAGTAGTTGTAGTACTCCTAATACTTGAATCCTTATCTGTTACCCAGTACATACTAACAGCACGCCTAGTATGTTTTCTACATGGGTCTTGAGTCCCTGTCCATCTGTGTAGTTGTAGAATGCATGTATATTGAGGTCACTCCATTTTGATGACATCTGTAGTGTAGTGTTGCATGCTTGTGAGGCTTCGCCTCATGACAAGCATTAGCGATTTATGCTAATGCATAATTAGTCGTAGTTACACTAACTTTAGGGTATAGTGTAATGCATGTTGGTGAATACTCACCCCCTGCCACACACCCCTGAGGTGGCTTGCAGGGTATTTTGTAGATGTAGATGTAGATGAATGCTTTCAGCGAGGTGGCAATAGATTCGGGGAGGAGGGGGAGGAAGGTATTTACGTCAGGGAAAATGAAAGGTCACACACCCGAGAGACATAGTTGCACCTAGCTATTCTGAGCTGTTCTAGCTGTACAGAAATACACTAGGAAATACAAAGCTAATGCATTCAAGAGAACATGGGAAAATAACAGTCACATTAAAAATATATAGAAACTCTCCTACCGATTTCCAGGTCACAACAATTACTCTCACGTAATTTGGATGGCCCAAGAATATCGTAATGTAGATTCTAAATGCTTAAATTCAGTCCTTCTAAATATGTTCAACAATAACGTCATCTATAATTAGATTTCTGTTCGATGGTAACAAATCATTTGATAAAGGCAATTTCATAGCTTTAATTTGAATGAAAAACAACTTATTTTTTAAGACTTAGCATTGAACCGATTGGAGTATGAATTAAGGATAGTAGATAGATGTCAATAGTGGAAGGTGAATTTCCAAGTGTGCTTGGCTTAAGCATGCTTGCGCGTGACAAGGTGATCGTAATAGAAACAGCCAAGCCCGCTCAGGTGGTTTTTTGAACATATACCTATGTCCTTTGTCTGAAGGTACTATCGGCTTCAAAATTTGGATAAGATTCGGCAGTCTTCGGAAAAGAGAAAGTTTGCTCAAGGTTACCCAAGCACGGCGTATACATGGGTTGTCTTCGCAAAACACCCATTTCTGTCACGACTACCGTGTCTGAGTTACCTATTCTCTTTTTCAACTATGTGCGACATTTCTTATATATTTTTGGATGAAACAACGTCCTATTACTCCGCTCTCCTCTCTTGGCAATGGCTGGCATAAGTCTCCGAATCTCCAATGTTTCAAACAATAATAACTTCGTCTGGATACCATACCATGTTAAGCAACCGACGGAAAATGAGAAGGCCAAGGTTCGACACCTATTCCAGGTAAACCTTCTGCGTAATATTAGTATCCTTATACATCCCCTACTTACATTATATTCTTTCACTGTTTGCAGTGACATTAGTTCAAAAGCAACCAAATTGAAAAGAAAACTCCAATCCAAATGTCCAGTAATATATCGGGAAACAATTCATTACTTTCTACTCTTAACCCAATTAAAATTCTATTTCCAATTAATTTGAATAAGGCTTTCATTTAGTTTATGTCTAAATGTGACATAAGGGAGGATATTATGCCCAAAGCATTAAGTAGGAGTGGAGGTAGAAAATGCATCCAACTGAGCAACTATTATTTAAAACGCAATAGTTAATTAGACGAAAGAAAGGTCCCAAATCGAATTTACAGCATCTTTTTGCCACGTCTCACAAAGTATTAATAAAACTAAGCTTTTTAGAGAATTAGTCAGGCTTTCATCGTCTCTCCTATAATCGATTTATTTAGTTTTTTTTCTTACATGTAAAAGAACGTGTTACGGATATCTTTCGATGTTTATAGATAGATTTGACCCACGACCATAATTCATACGGCACTTGCCACAGGCCATATATCACAGTCCGATCCGCGTGGTCATCACTCTTTCGTTTGCTCTTGATCGACGGGGTCACCAAAGATGACCATCCAAGTGTCAAAATTCGCCCCGCAAAGAATGGTTCCCGATGCTTTTGAAAGTGAGAGGCGTTCTGCGGGAGCAAAGGCATATTTTTACTTTTTTGTCGTTTTTTTATCATCTCATGTGTTGATCTCACCACCTAATCAAAACAGTGAAATCTCTTTCTTATTAATAGCAATAAAGTATATATTTACAACCAAAATATATTTTGTATTGGGTGGTGGTTTTATAATTTTAGTTTTTAATAGTTCCCCTTATATTGAATTTTATAATAGTTTTCTCCACAAAAAATTCCTTATATGATTTTTTTTAACTCATCAAACTCTTTCAAGGACTTTTAGGGATTTAAGAGGACAGCAAAAAGTGGTGTCGTCTATTGATTAAAATTAACCCTCGAGCGGGCGCGCTGGTAAATGAAGTACGCCAATTTTATGTGACCGAGTGTGGCAACTCTGTGTCTACATTCTAATCCTAAAAGAAATTGTGTATTCCTTTTGTGTCATTTTTAGTTTCGATTGAGTGTGTTTTCATAACTCACAGAAGTGTAGCAGAATTTTTATCAGTGTTAGGCAGGAGAGTCACCCGTGGCGTACAAAGTACGCAGCGCGACCGGTCATGTGATTCCAAGGCCTCATCACTTGCTTTGTCTCCGACCTTCGAGGAGGTGCAAGGAATGGAATCGGAGAGCGATTGAAAATGTGATTGGTGTGATATTTGTCTATTCTTTGTTTACAGGGTCATAGTCATTTAAGTTACATATATTTTTTAAAATTTAGTCTATAAAGACCTTATATTCGATTTCCATCGCACTTCGAAATTCCTGGAATTAAATATTGATTTATAGATGAAAAAGTTTTTAAAAACTCCTTATAAATGATTAAATAGACTAATTTTGACTTAATTTATAGTATTTTCACGTGATTACATAGACTGCTGATCCTTAGTCATATATCTGACAAAGTGATTGAAGCTGGTGAACTTTTGGCACTGGACAATGGCGTGTCTTGTTTTGTAAATTCTTTTTTCTCGAAAATACGCAAACATACGCAAAAAAATGACGTTATTTTTATGTCACAACAGGGAAAATGAAATAGGAAAATTTAGTGAAATTTAAATGAAAAGGCTATTACTTTTCTAAAACTTAAACAAACTTGACAAAATATAGCAGTCTAATTGAAGAATACACATTCTCACAATGAGTTAGGAATAAATTTTCGTTTCGATTTTTGAAGTAGCTTCTTTTATTTTTCATTGTTTACTGTAAACTTTGCATTATAAAAATTGTTTTATTTTTATTATTTCAGAGCCTGTTGTATAAGATGCGAGGAAGTTGAAAGGATATTACGTGACGAAGTGGAAAAAGAGGAATTATTAGAGTGCACTGAATCCGATGATGACGAGGAAGTAGTAACTATGTGCGATCACTGGGATAAATCTGAACTGTGCGATTCAAAGACTCATTTAAATAGCAACATAGAGATATAGATACTGTGGAAAACAAGAATTAGGGCCATATTTTGTATCCAAGACGCCAGAGGGCATAGTAATGAGATTGATTTGTGATATTGCGGTGAATATAGAACATAGCAGGGAAAAATGAACATTACCTTTGATAATAATTGGTATACCAGCTATCCTCTGGCCATTTCTGGCAATTAGAAAAAAGATGAAATATATTGGTACATTATGGGAAAACACAAAGGCGATACCCGTGCAATTCCAAGCTAATAAAAACCGTGTTGTAGGCTCATGTCTCTATGGGTTAAAAAAAATATTACAATAGTGTCTCACCTACCATAGAGGAAAAAGGCAGTGATAGTACTGTCCACAATGCATTCAACTTCTGATGTTGATGAGGAGACAAACAAGCCATCAATTATATTGGACTACAATAGGACTAAGGGTGGAGTAGACACCGCTGATCAGATGTGCAATTCCCATAGTATATTCCGTTGCTCATGCTACCCGACGATGGCCATTTGCCGTATTCTTCTCACTTATGAATTCAGCGGGTTTAAATGCTCAGGTACTTTATTATTCTAACCCTTACAATCCAAGACAATATAGTAGAAAGTTTTTAAAGGAATTTTCATTTGCTTTGATGATGCCCAATCACACAATGAGAGCAAAAATAAATTCACTACCCACAGATGTAAAGCTATTCCATTCAAAGTATAAAGAAATAGTGGAGTGCGAATTTACATGCCAGCACCACGAGAGAAAAAAGCGTGGACGATATGAGCTTTGCGAAAGGAAAAAATGTGGACACAACAACCAAATGTGATTTTTGCAATAAACTTTCTTGCAAGATGCGTGTAAAAGCCGCACATATTTTCAAAACATGTAGTGCTAAAGACAATAACTTAGACGCATAAGGAAACTACATTGAAAAATCATTGAGAATCGTACGTCATTCGATCAAAATATTTTAAGTAAATATATATGTAACACGATAGAAATATATTTTATTAAATTGTTTCTAAAAATATTCCAATTAAGTGCAAAAACATTGTTCATAAAAATAAAACCAATAACACAACCAAAAGCGACTGTTATTTTTTTAAAATATGCAATGGACAAAGTACGCCACGCGCCCGGTCGTGTGAAAAAATCAAGCGCGCCCACTCGAGGGTTAATTAAGTGGCTTTCACCACTATATTACTATATTGTGGTAGTGACACAGATGGTGTCTTCCTATGGGTCAAAAAACTTTCTTGTTCCCCACTAAGGTTCTGAATTAGTATGTGAACGTGGCTGCTTTGAAAGACACACAAGAAGACACCTCAGTTTCCAATCCAAAGATTACCAGATATGTTTTACAGACAGCTGTTCACGGCATACCAGCACCACTACTACATTAGATATCCCTGTCGGAAAATGCACTAGAAAATTGAATCCCCGTTTTCCTAGACAATAAACCTACCTTTAGGGAACAATTTCCTTAGAATTTTCAATGGAAAATACTTTTTAAAGTGGGTGGGTGGAAAGGAAAGTGGCTTATAATATATTTTTGCACCAAATTTAGTTGACTATGAGAGGTTATTTTTTTATAATTGTTGCACATCTTTTTTATTGAGAAATATTTCGTCTGTCGCGTTATAATTAATTGTGATAGGCCTATGGATGCTTAAATGAAACTATGCAGAATGTTTTTGCTTGTATTAATATATATTTTTCCTCTATATAGTCATTCACCCTATGTACTGCACTACACTGCACCCTATGTACACACTGCACTCTATGCCATTGTTTCTCCTAATGTTTCCTATACCTCAAGGTTTTCCCTATTGTAGCGTTTTGTTCTTGGGTAATTACTAACAGAAGTCTATCATATCTAAGGAAAAAAGTTATAGGAAAAAAAATCCCTATAGTTTTAGGGAACTTCCTTAGAAAAGAAATTTTTGCTAAGGAATTTTTTATTTTTCCCTTGCACTTCCCCTTTGTTCTAGGGAATTATTATAGGGAAATTTCCATCAGGGATGGTACAATATGTTGTATCTATTACCTATTTATAATGGCATAATAATATTGTAATGACAGGCTACTTTATTTAATGTAATCACTGCCTGATAGGGAGTTTCACCCCTCGAAACTCCATCCTTCGCTGCGACCAGGGTTTTAGGTGAAGGGTTCATACCGTATGGAAAGGGTAGAATCCCCGAGTGGACAGAAAGAGCGAAGGAGAAAGCAATGATCGATCACAGCGACCCCTCGTGGGCGAGGACGAAAAAGGGACATATGGGAAGTCCGGAGATAATGAGAGAGATGGAGGAAGATAAGGGAACGAGACGCAATAATAAAAAAGAGCTTCTCATGACTAATGATAAGGGCAGTGAACGATATTTGATTCTCATCTGCGGGGAATAAAAATAGTCTACTCCCGCCATATGTCGCGGCTCCGGTCTCCCTTGCCGGCGAATCGGAGTTCCGTCTTTTAGTTCCGTGCCGTCCGATTGAGGGTATTCGGGAAGGGAATAGGGGAGAGGAATGGAAAATGAGTGCCGAGAGTGAGAGGGGGCGAAGGAAGGCGTTGGCGTTATTATCGCCATCATCATCATCGTTATCTCCCGGCGCCTGTTCGCTTTTTAACTCCCCTTTCCCAACGACGGCAGTGATTAAAACGCCGTCACTTGCAGATGTGGTGAGTGCGCCTCAGGGGGGGATAAATGCGTGCGTTGCTCCCTCTCACTACGGAATGGATCCATTATTTTGAGGATTCCTGAAACACCATCTTTGGACGTGGATAGATTTCAGATCCACTTGCAGATCATATTACTTATTTCAATCCACATATTTTACTTATTCAAAGCAGAGTACTACCATAGAGGAAGCATACTAGAGGAATCACGGTATAGGTGGAAATGGTATCGAGAGTTTAAATTCTCAAAGGGCTGATAGATGGCCCCGGAGTTGCCAGCAAGAAACGAGTCTCCTCGCTCCAAGGTCGCTTCTTCCGCTCTCGCCTATCCCCTCTCCTTCCCGCCCTCCCCTCCCTCCCCTCTTCTTTACTCTCCGTCAGGCTTTTCTGGGAATGGCTATGAATTTCTCTTTCGGAAGCAGGCAGGCCGAGGCAAGCAGTTTCACTACGCACTTTTCTTTGCGCACGTTCGCATGCAGTTTTAAGGACCGGATTGCGATTAGGATATGATATTGGTTCAGGAGTGTGTTTATTTGTGGTTATATATTGCAAATTTTGTTCTATTTTACTTGAAGTTGGGTTTTTCTCGTGTTGCTATATATTGCCTATTTTTTTGTTTCCTAAGTTGCCGATTGATTTGGAGAAAGATGTAGTAGCTATGGAGTGGAGGTATGACGCGATGGTGGGAATATTAAGGTTATTGCGGATGTATTCCTTACTTGCATACCAGGGGGCGTTTTCGATGGTTCTTATTATTTTATTCTCTAGGATTTGTACAATTTTTATTTACGTTTTGTTGCCGTGGCCCAGGCAGGATATCCATAGCACAGGAGGAGGCGGATCATGGATTTGTAAATGATAAGTTTTGTTTCTAGTGCAAGACTATGGCGTTTAATGAGTGGGTAGACGGATCCGTACCCGCAGTGGACTATTTGCTTGCAATATCGGTATGGGCCTTCCAAGAGAGTCTTGAGTCAAGGTGAACTCCAAGTAATTAAACTGCTTGTTTCTTGGCTATTGCAAGGTTGTTGCCCTGCAGCAAGCGCGTGACTTGTGGTAACACGGATAGGCACGTAGGCTACCATTGTGGCCCAAGAAATAGTTTGTTTCTATAATAAAACTATTTCAATAATTTAATTTTTTGTATCTGTTGTGTGTTCCTCAGCTATCCAACACCATGCTTATTCCTTTTTTCTGCTATTTTCAAGCAAAATATGCTGGTAAAAAAATAATTAACATCCGTTTCTTAACAATTATAATTCTATATATTTTCCTTGACTTTAGGGCAATGTAACTTAAATATATTCCAGGGTAATTAGTAAATAAGAAAACACCATTGAAAAGAAAATTATATTGCCAGCGCAAAAATATAAACATAAAATGAAATAATTGTTCGTGGAGCAGATAAACCAAGTAGAAAAGATTTTGTTACACATTTTGAAATAATCTGCGTTTTATGGCATTCTAGTGAAATTACCTTGAAAGCAATTTCATCTCCTAAAACATGGAATGACGGGTGAAACCAGGTTGAAATGTACAAAATATGAACATATGTTCTTTTTTACCTCTTACTCCCCCCTCTAACTCCCCTTCCCACTCCCTGTTGTCCTTTCAAATGTTTGCTCTATTTCGAAGCACGTTATCGTCTTTCATGCATCTCGCTAGGTATACTCACAATAGAAATGACAAAAATTCCACACAAAAATGTTCCTGTTCCCACAATACTATATTGTGAGGTAAATTGATGCCCAGGTTGAGCAAAATAGTATTAATTTCACATTATAATCAAACTACTTGTGGTGGATAAGTGATTGATTTTGATAAGAACATTTACTCTACACAAGACTCAAATGATGTTGAATAAATGACTGAAGAATACTCCACACATACTTTGAGGCCAATTTTTTCACAGTTTTTCCTTGTTGATTTATCTTTTGCCCTCGTACACAAAAATCAGCTGCCTACACTGCTGTCCTGAGGATGATTAGGGTTTCCGTTAATATTGTCATCAATTCCAAGAAGCCCCTTTCCCCTGTTCTTCACCTGCACTGAAATGGGGACATTCTTCATTCTGACGAAGATATGTGGTTTGATAAGCTCAATTGTGTACGCATCGGCTTTACTTCGGCATTCTTGAACTTAAAAATACACAAAGCATTAACTCCTTAGATGATGATCAGGTCGAAAAATACGAACAATGGCCAGTGTCTCGTGTTACGAGCAGCATTGTACGTGGCACACATTTTGTCGAGGACTTCTACGCCAATTTTCGTTCTATTATAAAATGTTACAATTTCGTGTTTTTGCTCTGGCCCAGTTGACTCATTTATTGAGTTGTCATGGTGCATTTTTGACATAAAAAACAACCTTTTTCGGTTTCGTGCAGTAAGACACAAGGGTTTTATTTCTCTGAAAGGCAAAAAGAGATGACCGAGGTTTCCATTGTTGATTTGGTTTTGTTCTTGTGGAACACCAATACGTGTGGAATTAATTGTTCCAACTAGCGTGAGTTTCTTCTCTTTATAGCCAGTTTTTCGGCCAATTGTATGGAGGTGAACCTTTTCTCACTCATAGCAAGGTAGCAAGCTTCTACTCAGACCCTGTGGAATTATCCCTTATATGTTTAGTTTTTTCCTGATACTTCCCAGTACTCCAGAAAGTAGTAAAATACCTAGAAAAATACGAATCTCAATCTCATCGGTATTTCTAGCATCTCTATCTCGAGAAAATATTTCTATTACAAGGTCACTGTATGTGTTGGTGAATGAAACGATAGCTCGAATTAATGTATCATCCATGAATAAATTAAAACACTCAATTTCAGATTTTTTGTCTCCAGCGGTTCCCTTCGCCTTCCGGGAGTCGTGAAACCTAATTTTCAACTCTCGTGTGCAAATTTATAGGTCTAGGAGGATTGGTTTTCCACTTCAGAACATTTATTTATTGATCCCTTACCATGTACAGATTAGTCAAAGGAATGTCCTCGTCCTCGCTTGATTCTGACGATATCTCAGCTGAACTTCAATTGTCCTGTACGTTATTGATATCAGATGATTGGTCCTTTACCTCCACATGATCTTGTTCACCATTCCCATTATCATTATTCACGTAATAATCTTCATCAAAACTGTCAGCAGCTAACAATTCACAAATAAACAGTTCGTAACACAAACGCGGACGCTTTTTAATTTTGTAAATAAATGTTCATCTTACGTTTTTGGGTGCGTATGACAATAAAGTAAAATTGCTAAGAATGTTAGAACAAGATAAAAAAGAATCGCAACCTCTACAGGATGTGAAACAGGGTGGCATCTCCCTTTAGATTTTTATACAGTACAGAAATAATGCAAGTTTTAATCGTATAGAAGATGTTACCATCTCGAAAACAAATGGCCTTATCATTCGCTGTACAACATAAAAAGCGTTGTCGGCGTAAAACGTCTCATCCGACGGACGAAGTGTTGTAATTGGAAAGCTCTCCACAAAGTTACCGAAAAGGGACCGAGCTTTAAATACTGAAGAATCTAACATTGCTACCAACCCGTGCTCTCCAGGTGAGAAGCCTCTCTGCAACATAGGACTAGAGACCTTTATAAAGAAATCGCCGCCATAGATAATGAGAAACACATTGCTGACCTAACATACGGGTTATTCATTTTGTATATAGAACATAAATGGAATCATACAGCGTCTATCGGCTGCGATGTATTAAAATAAAAAAATGTAACCTAAGCAATGACGTTCATTTGTTAGCTATCTAATGATATAGAAGATCCAATAAAGAGGTGTAATATCCATCCATCGCTGCAGATTCAGAGACAAATCAATGAATGTATATAATCGATTCTGGGCTGATGTGGGGGAACTGTTCCATAATGATAATCAAGATATTGCAATTTCAGTACCTTTTCATTTATGCACTATGCACTTGCACTATGACAGTGGAATTGAACCAAGATGTTTTAACTTTGGAACAATGCTTCATTGTTTACTTTGCTGGATATCTCCTTAAGAGACTCTTGGCTAAAAGTGGATGCATTAACTGCAAGAAAAACTTTTCTGGGAAGAAAACAATTCATGACAGGAGTCAAATATTAATCATGGAAAGAACATTTCCAGGAATAACTAAAGATGTTAAGGGTTTGTTGTTTCCGTCAAAGAAGTTTACCAGAATTTGTAAAAAAGCTGTTAATTTTCAAAAACCAATTTTGTGTTAAACCTTATAAAAGGGAATTAAGGAAGTCAATGCTTTCAAAGGCAGAGAGGTTCCTGAAGTTAGAGATGGAACATGAGCCTGAGGATTGCAATGAAGATTTAATGTTCACTCTAAATTTGCTTTTTGAGTGTATGGTCAAAAGAAATTGTAAGTGGATGTCCCCAGTTGCTTCACAGGTGAAACAAAAAGTTAAAATGTTGTCAAATTTATAGCAAATGTATTTAACTGAATCAGAGTATGTAACTAAAGCAGAGTAAAATAATCATTTTAATTTTCCATTCGTTTCTGAATTTCGATATAAACAAGCCCTGACTCCAGCATTTACTCAGTAACTAATTTATGACAACAAAAGGCAGAGAATTTCAGCTGCTGGATGCCATAGAACAGACTATGAGCAGTTCATGGCAATCTTTGAATCAAAGGATTAATTATGTTAATCTTAGGTGTGTCTTATTTCTCCTGTTCATGGCCTACATTGCTAGATCTATACGCGATTTTTTGCCATTATGGTGAAAATTTCCTTTAAGTCCAAAGAATTAATTGCAATGAACATGATCTTAATGTAATGTTTCCTCGTACATACATTCATTCACTAATGGTTTGAGTTTGAAAGATCTGAAAGTCTGCTCACCATTCATGAGAAATGCATTAAGGATTAATATTTCTTAAAAGCTAATTTCTTACAGCAATCTTTAGACAACAGTTATTTAATTGAAGGCACCTGGTTTTCTGACTTTGATACCGACAACTGACCTTTTCCACTCGTTAGCATTATATCGCATATAATGCTAATGAGTGTTATCTTATTCCCAGACGCGCATTGCGTCGCTTTTGTACAAAGCTACTTGTGTTTTAGCCTAGCAGTAAGTGAACCCTTAGGCTGCGGGAAACGTACATGTACGAGTGTACCGGGAACTGCGGAGAGAACGTTCTTGTACGTTCGACCCTTTCTGTCTACCTGCTCCCTCAGTCCTTTCATATTTTTATGACCCAAACTCTTTCTTTCCAGCGGTGGACATTTGGGAATCCACCCTTTTTACCAAAAGCACTCCCTTCCCACGCTCTTTAGGGATCGCATACCACCGAAATGATGTGCGACCCTTTCTTCCGATTGTTCGCTCAAGAGGCTACGGTTGTCTCAAAAGTTAGTTGTCTTATGCTCGCGCCCGGCTCAATTATCAACGGATTTTTTTGGTGTTTGGTATCAAATTAAACAGAAAGTTGCTAGAAAATATATTGTCATACTTGTTTTCAACAATTACGCCTATAAACAAATTTTCAAAATTAATTTCAAGTTCCACTAATCCCTCGACAAGTTCCGGTGCCCAATCCCTGGGATCCCGAGAAAAGGGTCGGGAGGGGATTACATGGGTCATATATTACTGCCCGGCCTCGGCCCGTGGGAAGGAGGGACAGGCTCCGTCCGAATAGATATTTGCCGCACAGGGTGGACGAAATGCGCTCTAGCTGCCGCAGCTTAAGGGCATTCATGATTGCGGCGCATTACGCTCACCCTGAGGAAGCCGAGGCAGTGTACATCGGAAATATTTGCCGCGCGTTTTTTTTTAACGCCTGAGATTCAGATGGTAGCTGGCGCACACTTGCATGGCAGCTCGTCGGAGTACGATTCGTCCGACAGGCCGGACGAGACCGCAGATCAACTCATGCCACTGGCGATCACAGAACTTGGCCCTTGAAAACGTTTTAAATTATCAAAAGCTCTTTATTGCCATTTTTTTCTAGTGCCGAAATAACTTACAATCGGAACATGCTAAGAATACGCCATGTGATATTGTTGAATAAATGCTCACCGCGTAAAATATATCATTGGATTTTTCGTTTTTCAGCCCCAGGCAGAACGGATTCATCTCCCGATCGCAAGCATTTAAGCAATGAGTGAACCCAGGCCCACTTGCAGCCGCTGTTTGTTTTACTTTTCAAAACCTCAACTAAATGCATACTGACTCACGATTACAAAACACTTTCCTCAAACGACAATGCGTGTTGTCATTAACGAGACAGCGATTATCACAATTGTGACACAAGGTAAGGTCTCAAGAAAAGACACTCATACATTAAGTAATCTCGGCCTCCGTACGTAAGACAATTTAAGACGAGACGGAAGAACCCAACTCCCTCCCGCTATTTACTTTTGACGCAATAACAGAATGGGACATTACTCATCCCGCTCTCAAGCAAACAAATCAAGGTCACCGACCACCCCTAATACCAAAAATATTATGCTGCTTACCTCTTGTGTTCGCTTGCAGCGGTGCGCTTATTGAGCGCATTGATTACAAAATACTTTTACAGCTTGTTACCACCTGAAGTAAAGTGGCTATGACCGTTAGTAAAAGGCAAACAATGTATTGTTTTTCAGTTCAAAGTCCAATCGCGCATTCATATTTTAATGTATTTTTCCAGTACAAGATAAGCTTATCACTACGTCAACAACTTCGGATTAAAACTTAACGTTGTGAAAACATTTACACTTCACCAACGTGAGGTAATTCCCAAAAAGGTTTTCCTAACTAAAGTTTAATTTCCCGAAGCAGGCTACGCGAAATCCATTTCATTCGATATGTTGATCGTTCGTCGAAGCGATGGACGTCAAGTAGGATTTATATAGTCTCTTGAAGCGAAAAATTCTTCCCTCAAGGACAATCTTTTCCTCGTCAAAACAATAGCCTCACCTCGCCAACTTATCTAATGGCAAAACGACCTTCTTCGGAGGTGGGAGCCTTCAGCGCAGGACTCAGGCCAGTAAGGAAAGCCTAACGAGGTGCGGCCATAAAAAACTCTTAACTCCCTTTGCAATCAAGATAAAGTTACCATTCTTTCACCAAAAATAAATTTATAGTTTTATCCAAATTTCATACGCAGCATATATTGACTGCTACCACAGTTAGTAGACGACTGCTTCCCACCTTACAAAAATCGGAAGTTTAGGCCCAAAGATACTTAACTAAATATAACTACGTCTAAACTCAGCTAAAACCATAAAAAGGTTTACCAATATGGGAGGTAAGGCATTAAAAACTTTCCCTGCAAGTTTTAGGCTATTTTTGAGAACTGTTAGCCGACAGTTGAATGAAGAAGATAGCCACGGAAAACTGCCACGAAATAGCAAGCGGCTGAAATAACGGCGCGGTAATAAAATTTGAGAAAATCAAAAATTCGTAACTCCTTTCGTATTCGAGATAAAATCACAATTCTTTCACCAAAAATGCATTTATAGTTTTCACCAAATTTCATACACAGCATATATGGAACTATATAGTAAGAGACGAAAGTTATCAGGCGATCGCTTTTTACCTTGCAAAATTCCAGATTTTTCGTCCAAAAGATATATAAACAATTATAACAACGTTGAAATTGAGTTTAACACAAATAAATGTTCACCAGTGTCGAAAACAATGTACAATTAACGTTTCCTGCAAGTTTCAACACAATACTGAGAACAGTCTGCCAGCAACAGGATTAGGAATATAAACTCGGAAGAGCCAAGTTACTACCCGAAATTCAAAGAAATATTTTTTATAACTCTTGTTATGAACAAAATCGACTAACTATTGTAACCACTAAACGTAACGACCCTTTCTGCTTAAGGATATATTTTCAGGCTTGTGGAACAAGCAAATTCATAATTTGTCAGAATTTCTTCCAACGCCATCTGCACCATCTACGAAATCCCTCCCTAACTACATCAAAACTGTATACTAATTTTGCGCGTGCGGTGAGCCCTCTATAATGCTTACTCTATGGTACTACCAACAGGACAAAAACCTGGGGACAAAAGAATGCCAAGCCGAGCAGAATAATACAAAATGACAAGTAAAGATAAACAAAATGCAAACTCAAGAAGTATATTTCCCCAATATTGAGCAATACCGCAAGCTAACAGTGAGTCGTAGGACGCAGTAGGTTTAAACTACTGATCATTTATTTTTATCAAAGAAAATGGCTTGACTAAAAATGTGGAAAATCTCTCCGCGAGTACATATTTGGAATCGGACTATTTCGACTAAACAAAGTCTTCAATGGTTGTTTGTACATCTTGCCTAAAAGTTTTGCATCTTGTAAAGTACCAAAAACCTGAAATGATTAGTTCATAAATATCCATGTGTCTTTTCTCAAATTTTCTTGCATTCTCTTCGAAAAGATTTGAGGATTCTTTTGATTGGGTATTTCATTTTTCATACTTATTTCGAATGCGTGGCATGCATTTTTTCAATTAAATCAACAGATTTGGATGGGCGCATAGGTTTTTGAATGTCGTAGGTGTTGTGATTTTTATCCAGAAAAACGTGATCACGAAGATTGAAATAGGTGGTAGAGGGAGGAAATATTTTCGAAAATTTGTAGGAAGGAAGGAAAGGAAGGAAGATAGGGAGTAAATATTATTTTGGAAAAATGTTCCAGACTTGGTTCCACACATTTGTCTCCGTGTGCCTTCGGAAGAAAAAATGCGCACGCTAAATTCTCCAATGGAGAAAGAAAGCTGGCTGCGGAAGCTTTGTCATATTTTGTGAAAGATCTTTGAAAGAGGCGTGAAAGTTTTGGGTTTAATGCTCTCATACCTTGCCCGCAAACGCGAATGGAGGGAAAGGAGAAATGTTGGAATCCGCGATATTTGACTGAGTGGCTGCGACTCGAAGAGACTGAAACCACCGGTAAAAAGCGTTAATTTCACTGTGCTTGATTTTTTATGCACGAATATTTGCATCACCTAATATCTTTCCCTATGATACTCTTGTTTGCACAGAATTTTCAGTTTTAATCAAGTATGAAAGATAAATGGAGGAAAGGGACCGATGAAGCCTTTTGGTGTACCAAATCTCACAATGGATACCACTTGAATGAAATGTAAAACAGTGAAAACATATCTGAAGAAGTTGAATTATTATGCTCACAAAAATTAGTTCTCATGTCTGAGGAATCGCGATTACGAGAATCATCAACCATGAATGAATTTTACACATTCTTCCGAAACTAGCCAATTTTACGATAATTTAGCAAACTAGGCACATATTTTTCCAGCCATATAATTCCATAATTGTTCTTTTAAAATATAATTGAGACGTTTTATCAAAGTTCAACAATGCTAATTGTAAGTATGGTGACAGTGCTCATGAAACAAACGCCAATCGTGCCGAATCTCGGGAAGTGAAATTGAAACCCACGATTTGAAACCTCTAGAAGGATTTAACCCAAAATTCTTATTAGGTACTAATTGCTCAATCACCCATGAAACCTTACCATGGAGCGTTTATTTTTCCTGTTGAAATTCAATGGGAATTGTTAAATTAAAAGATTTTGTGAGCAACCTTATGACTCTAAGGGAAACATGAAGAAGCAGAAAAAATCCAAAGAATTTGTAGGAATTATTTTGCTCAATATATAAAAATCTATTCACTGGCATTAGTCATATGTGACGCTGCTGCTGCAGTCTGTCCTTCTCAACAAATTAAAACAACTCTGAGATCGTTAAAATGTATTTTATGATTACATTACATACAAATTTTACTTGAACAGGAACTTAAAATTAGTTCTTAATTTAAATCATTTATCTCAATAGGCACATCTGCAATAAACTAAATCAACAAAATAATTTCATTTTCATCAATATCTTACCAGAAACATATTGTCCATAGCATAATGCACAATGACCATCAAATATTAACTGAGTGATATAACGCAACGTCTGACGCTTTTAATGATTTCCATTTTTTGCTGCCCTCTTTTCGCAAATGACTCGAGACGGAAGCATTATTTTCAGCTATATTTCAAGTGGGACTAGTACTGCCATTTTCAGCCACCTTAACGAGTTTGCGTTCTTCATTAAAAGATAAGATGAATGGCCAGGAAGACGGAGAACTTGACGTGGACGCTTCGTTAGCAAGTTGCACACTTCATTTAACCATTCCTTAGACCTATTTGATCCAGGATAGCTGAGGCACATAATGGAGTACGAAACAACAAGAGCAAGCTCTTTGTTTCAAGTTTTTGAAATACTGCGACTACTGGCACTGATAGAAGGCGAAAAAATTTACAAGTTTCTTTTATCTCTCTTTGTTAAGCGGAGAGAAAACGACCATGTATAAATTTGATTAATGGATTCCAACAACGTTGAGCTAAGCAAGAAGATAATTATAAAACAAACTAAATGGAGTAACACCGTAAAAGAGTAAAAATGCTGCTAATTTGGACGATTCTGAAAAGTTTGCTTTTATATTCTTTCTCATTCGATAATTATTACAATACCATAAAGTTGCGGCACAGGAAGTAAGGAGAGCGTTGACTACCAGGAGTATTGCAGAGTTGGCAATGAAGTTTCAATTTACGGGCAAAAAGATACCTAAAAAAATTTATTTCCAAATCGATATAACAAAAATAACTCTAATAACAATTGAAATTAAAAAAAGACAAAATATGCATTGGGATTCCAATGGTAAATGCAGCGCAATTACTCAGATGGGCTGACGATGCAATAGAGGAAGATCTGTCTGGCATCGACAAATGATGCTGAGGGTCAATGAATAGGTCTCAGTAAGGGCCGCAGGCCTAGTGTGAAGAAGAAAGCTCAGATTTATTTCACTGGGCAGGATGTTAATGTTTGCCAAACTATTGAATATTGCTACTGCATTACATTTCCCATTTCATGGGATCCTCAGACTCGCGAGAAGCTAACATTAGGGACAAATTTCCCAATATTATGGGAAATTCATGTGTTGAACGAAAACAAGGAGCGTAAGATTTTCACAGGTTAGTGGAAATTTTATTTCAAATAAATGGTAGCTATACAGAGGTTAGTTATTTAAGGTCTATCGAAAAAAATGTGGATTACAGAGGAATCATTTATCTCAACAGGTGGAAAATGATATACCTACTTATGCTGAGTAACATATAGTAGCTGTGGTTACGGTAAAACATAGGAACTATTGAGATTCATGTTGATAAATGATCAATAACGTTTCTGAATCAATGGCCAGCCATACGGGAGAAGGGAAAGAACGTGCAAAGAATTGTTTAGAGCCCTCTTTTTTGTAAAAGTAAAGAGAAACTCGATGTTATCATGCGATACTAATGAAGCATTACCGACAGCCCATGCCTATGCATTCAGGAGAAACTAGACGCAAGAGAAAATATTCTCAGCTAAAACGGCAGAGTGGAGAATGTTTGGACATGGTAGCCATAAATCATCGATGAAAAATGTATAAATTGATGTATATAAATTTGACCAGGTACCAAATTGGCAACACATTGGACAGGTAGAGAATACGGACCTCTTGAAGTTGAAAAAGTGCCATTCAGGATTGTCTATAAACGCTGAATAAAAACCTGAGGATATGGAAAGTCAAATTAGGGTTTGGTGCAATAAAGTAAAATAGCAAGTCTTTTGAGGGTTAGAAAAAAACTTGGGAGAAGAAAATATGTCTGAGGATAATAAAATAATGCAGTTGATGAAACTCTGGAGTGTTAAAAAGGGAAAGAATGTGGGCTTAGCGGGCGTCCATTATTTACGTGAGGCGATTTGGCGATTTTTCGACCCCCTCCCCCCTTGGTGAGATGTCGTGAGATTTAACCCCCTCTCCCCTTAATCTCACGTGCGATCTTTAAAAATGCGTATTTTTAGTGTAAATACGTTAATATGTGCTTGATTGCGTTGGATTTATTTAAAAAACATAGTTTGCTTAATTATTTTTATTTAAGACTAATTAAGACTAGTATTTAAGACTGATAAGAACGTAATCTAGAATCACAGTGAAAAAATCGAACAATAAAATACATAAATCGGAACTACTAAAATTCGTACAAGAATACTCATTCTATTTCAGTCCACGGGGAATAATGTGTGGTCTCAAGAGGGACTACTGGAATCAACATGTCCATGTGTTTTGTGTTTCCACATGCTTTACTTATTTTAACCCAGTTTTCTCGCAATTATACACTGTTTCTTGCGGAAAAAAATTACGTGATATTTGCCGAGACCCCCCCTCTCCCCCACGTGAGATTGGGTGAGATTCGGCTCGACCCCCCCCTAAACGCCTCACGTAATAGAGTATTTGCGTAAGTGAGGTATTTTGTTTAAATTTATTGTAGCGAGTAGTGTTTGGTTTCGAAATGCCACGTACGAAATACCAAGGTATAATTCCTACTAATTAATTTAATAAATAGCATTTAATATGCATTGTTTTTGTATCGAAATTTCCAAGGTCTAAACGTAGTGTGACGTCATCTCCCATATTAGCAGAAGCGAAATAGCCTAGCTGTGCGTTGAGAGTGAAATAGTATTTGCCTTTTCGAAGTTATTTCGATATTTGAAATAAAACTTTGGTGCTCATCATAAAAGTTGGATTCGCAAAGGCAAGTTCCAATAATCTTCCGGGTGTGGACGCGTTAATGATCGGAGATTTCCTGAGCAACATTGCATTATGGCACGAAACAATACTCTTTGTAGCTCTTCTTTTTCGCAGTAATTTTTAATTGATATCATCAGGCATCGACATGGTAATTTTTGGAACTATTTAGCCTGTAAAAAAGGATATTTACCACACAAGGCAGTAAATACAACACAGATCGAATGTAAACAAACCCGGCAGCGATTGTGGAGTAAGGGCGATTACGTCACAGCAGATTCAATATGGCCGGGGTCCGTTTGTGCGCAAGGTTCGAAATGTGATTTTAAATCGCTTATTGTTTAAAAAGTAGGAAAGTTACGACAGTAAAATTTTGGATTTATGGATTTTACGCACCAAAGAAAAATTTAACATAGTTTCCAAAAATTGTGCATATACTCTATTAAGAGGTAGAATGAAATGAGCTCTACAATTACCGAAAAAAACATGGAAAAACACTTAATACTAAAACGTAAAACTAATAAAAACATGAAGGGGTGAAGAAGATCTTGTTGGATGACAAACATTTGACCAAATGAAGTCATATGAATATGCTCTCGATAAAAATTGATGCCATAAGTCAAATTTTGGAAGAATATATTACTTTGGACTTAGTTCATAAAACAATTTGCCTCCTTGTTTAATAATTCAAATGGTATTTCTTCAAAGAAATGCACCATATATCCAGAAATAAAAAAGTTGCAATAAAAGAACAGATATTACTTATCTAAGCAAAATTTATCATAATTTAATAAATGACATAACTTTTCAACAAAGAAATGGATCCAAGCAACCAAGTTAAATTTGTAAATAAAAACAGCACCAAACTTTAAAGGTAACAATCTTGAATATGTCTATGTATTTTTATATTTAATGACTGTAAATTAATCATTTTGCAATAAAAAAAGAATTGTAAAACATTTTCAACATCATGTATCATTAGTTTATAGCCCTAAAGAGGGATCAATAAAGGTTCGAAATGTCGGAAAAAGTTAAATAAAAAAAAAATATATATATATTTTATAAATATTAATGTATACATTTATATTAAAAATATAAATGTTATTAATTGACCTAAACTCGTGATATTTGCACCGTGTAAAAAATTTGCTGCTATCGATTTCATGTATTTCCAAAGGAGTAGTAAAAAATGTAGGAATTAACTGCAAATACTACACCATAAAACTGACTCAATGGCCATGCTAATATCATTTCAGTGAATTAGTATGATTAGCTGAGGTATGTGTTTTTGTACACAGAGAATGCATCCGGCCACCTCTTGTTAAGAAAACTAAGCGCACAAGTGGATATCACAAATTTTAACAAAGATTAGATTTCATGAATCCTAGATTATTTTGCGGAAACAACAACTATCGGGTAATCGTGGCTACATTTTATGTGAGCTCCGCAAAAAATATACATATGTCCGTCAAAATGCATATTACGCCACTTAATTACTCAAGCCTCTTTTTATGCACGCCGTATAAATATACTTGATTTTTGGTCCTTTATTGTGGAGGCGGCAATAGATTGATTTTTTTTAAAGATGAATGAGCCAGTGTAGAGGACAGAGTATAAAACTACTCGAGCCTTTTTTCACCCAATGGAATTCAATGTGGTATCTTTAATGAAACAAACCAGCAAAATTTGGCTACAAAAATTGATGCCCATAAGGTTATTTATTATTAGGAGAATCATATATATGTCATAAATCAACATAATTTCAACAAAAGGATAAGGGGTTCTTTGCTATTTTTTTATTTTGGGTGGAGATTTTCCCTTTAGCTTGTGTGTGCCTGTGCTTCCTTGTCAGCTGAGGGAATAATTTTAGTAATAGACTTTTGGGCTAAGTGCTACAATTATCATCCAAAATTGGCTCGACAAGTTCGTAATGCACAAGCGCTGGGTTATATTTGGCTAATTATAGGGAGACGTTTGTTGTCTTCTTAAAAATAAATTCATATGAAAATTTAATCAGAATAAAATCGGTGTAAAATTATTTTGAGTTTTTATTTAGGATGCAGGCATGGCTTTTCACTAAAGAATCGAACTATTTCAATATGTCGCACCAAGCGGTAACGAAAACAAGTCCACCATGTAAACTTCGTTCTCATATCACTATATGCATACTGAAAGAACCACTCCGTTTCTTATAAACATATTTAAATTAGTTGGTCTCAGGAACAGCACTTTTAAGAAAATATTTATTTGCGGAATAGGAGAAGATTGAAGACGCAAGGAAACTCGGTGTCTTCATTAGCCTTCTCTTTGTGAATTACGTCAAGAGATCCACAATTTTGTACCTCGCTGACGAACGAAGTTCTACACTTGAAATGCTCCGCAAGTGGTTTTCAAGTACGGATAGGAATTCCATTGAAAAACTTCCGTCATAGCCGGGTCTTAAAACTGAGTCCTAGGAACAGGAAGCTAGAGCTTCGGCCACCAAACCAATCTGATCGCGTTGAGAGAAGGTTTCCGACCCTAGTTCATGATTATGAGACCGGTGAAAGTGTCAAAATTATGAACTATAAGGGTAAATCTTTGACGGGTTATGTCCACGGCATTACTGTGGCATTTCAGTGGGCAAAGAGTCTTATTAAGAATAAAGCATCGCTCACAACAACTTAACTTGGCTTAACTTGACTTGACTCTGCACGGTGGTGGCTGGAGCGGTAATCGTGGGTCATTGAGTGTACATTTTAATAACATTTGAAACGAGTCAAAAACAAATTCATCGACCACATCTTATTTAAGTGCATCTGTTAATGTATTAAAACTCAACATACAGGCAGCAATGTAAATTAGGTATATAAAAATATTTTTTTCCCAGTTAAAGCTTGTTATGACGAGTTTTTGGTGCGGTGTTAGACATTTTTACGCAATTATATAAAAATAGGTTTGTTTTGAATATTGTACTCGGTACTTATATTTATAATAAAAATAAATATATTAATTCACGTTCCTAAAAAAATCTGTACACATGTAATTTAATTATCATGAAATATTTGTGAAATTCCGTAAGGATACGTGTTAAAATAGCATTGCATAGTCAAATAACCAAATCAGCATGGTGCAATTTTTTCACCTATTCTATACATATTTGTAATGAAAATACGTGTACAAAGTATTACGCGAATCTGTGCATAAACAAAAATTGCTCCAACCACCTAAAGAGATAGGACCTTGGGAATGACATCTGCCAGTTCACATGAACAGTGGCGTAGCTCCACTTTGCGTGGGATGGAGTCAAGTCCAGATTAAATTCCTCTTAATTCCAGCCAATAGCATGGCCCACTACACTATCCATATTCGGGAAGCAATCGATTACTACACTCGATATCACCCCTCTACTTGCTCAGCCATATAAAATACGTGGTTTTGTAGTGGATTTGCCAAGAGAAACACGTGAATGGATACGGAGAAGTTAATCGAGTAAGTAAAAAATAGCCCTCAGCGGTACAAGAAATCTTCCAGTTTAATACTACTGCAATTTTAAGCAATATTTACAGTAGGTATTAAACCTCTACAGACTTTGTCTTGATTGAGTTTCTGTCGCTCACGAGGGATTCCGGAACGTCTTTTGCATGACATTTTGGGCATCTCAGGATCCAAATCGGACATGGTTTCCTTCTGTAGTCATTCATTTTCTGAATTTGGAGATAGTCACTTTCCCGAAAAGACACTATTTTTCTAATTTGAAAAAATTAAATTTCTCAAGTTTTTTCACAACCTTCGTAGATTCAGTTTTTCTCGTGATTTCATCCCTTAGAACGCTTCTAAAAGAATCTACTCATAACACTCCTCGTACGGTGAAAGATTTCCTCCTCGCAAGATGCTTTCCCAGCGAATAACCGAGGTGAGTCCTTCTCGGGCTTCACAGGCTTTCTTTTCAGACGAAGAAAGCCTACCGGAAGAACTACGACACCTAAAGAGGATCTTATTACAGAATGAATACGGTCCTCTGGAAATTTCCCTGGCCCAAAATGAGCCTTCACTCAAAATAAGAACAACAAGACAGAGAAGGACGTACGGCCTGTTGCCAAGGACTGCTTCACATAGTATGCCTTCGCATTATATGGAAAGATTTTCAGGATGCTCATGAAACACAATATTCCGACCATTAACCTACGCCCCACGAAACTAGGAAGCCGTCTTGTAAGAGCGAAGGACCCCGTCGGCCTTAAGGTGTCCAGCGTCTATCGCATATCTTTAAAAAAAACTTAATCCGGGGTGCAGCCCGGGAAGAGTTCTCCTCGTGCAATTTTGCGACTAGCCACAGTGGGTTTGCGGTTGCGATGACACGTCTCTTTATACCCATAATCGGCGGCCGCCCTCTATGTTTCTTCGTCATAGCCATCTCCATTCAAAAGATGGGCTCATCGATTCCAATATGAAAAATTATTTCACTCATTCAATCTTCCTTTGTCAAATTGCATGTGACCCATTCGGATGGATCTTATATTTTCCTAGTTTAAAAGAAATGTTTGGCGCAAATAATTTCGTTACATCACCTCCAGCCATAAGTTCCCGCCATATGGGCCGATTTTTCGACTACAAGTAATTAAAAATTGAAAAAAAAACGTTAACTCCAACGCCGATTTCAATGTTTTTCTTACGGGACTAAATGTTAAAACTATAGGGTAAAAACAACTCATTTCAAATTCTGTTACGGTTTTGACCATTTTAAAGGTCTTTTTTTGTCATGATCTGTATTCGCGTCAAATTTCTACTTCATTAGTTACCTAAAATCCATCAAACCAATGTGACTGATAGGCAGATGGACAGACAAACGGACATACTTCAGCCAGTTATAAATATGTATAGGTTATGGATGGATAAAAAAGGAGCGCAATTATCAGCAATTAATAAACAGCATTAGTTGCGACCGAGGTTTCAACGCACTACAACATCATGAGGTGGAAAATGACTTTCCTACCTGATGATAATGTAGAGCGCACATCAAGACCTGGGCCGCATTTCAAGCTGCTCTTTATTGTGGGTAATTGCGCTACTTTTTATCTATTCATAATGCACAAAGTCCACGCAATGCCATCAATATTTTATGGATTGATTTATGTGTTAAATATATAAACGTTTTCACTGTATAGGGAAGAGAACTTGGTGGAACTCCCCTGAGAAGAGCATGGCACAAGGGAGAGGAAAGCATACAAGAGAAGTTGGCCGAAGGGAAAAAATGTCCCTCCAGAGTTCCCTCCAGGAGTTCTTTTAATACTATTTCTCGCCTCGATTCACACTCAGTGGCCTATAACTCTCTGAAGGTGAGTGCCATCAAGGTTTGCTCCACCTATATGGGTGGATCGTGCGGTGGATAAATGACTGCCACTGTCGCAATGGAACCGCTCGGGCCCACGACTGTTTCAATTTCCTTTCCTTCCCGCACGCCACATCTCGCGAACTGAGCAAGTCCCGCAATCCTCCCTTTCATCCTTTTACGCCTTTCCCACTTTTTTTGCCCCTCCTCCTCCCATCTTCTAACCCCCTCTCCCATCACCCCTCTTCTAACAAAAGTGAGCCAATCAACACGCGCCATTAGTGCTGACGCTGACAACGCCGCCTGGGGGGATCTCCGCTGGGACCTCCTACCTCACATCACCCTCTTTCTCTCTCTATATATATATATCCACTCCTTCGGCCTCTTCCCTCCTCTTTCCCCCTTCTTCCTCAAAGCGATTCCCTCCCTTTCTCCTCTTTGAGTTGGCACATTCACCGGGAGCAGGGAAAAGCATTGGAATAAATCCATCGCATCGGTGGTTGACACCGCGAAAACATCGAAGTCACCCCATCGACATACGGAAACCATGGATCTTACAATACTGACGGATTAAATGAAAGGCCTTCATGAGATGAAAATTATGATATAAATGCTCAACATCATTCATAAAATTATACGAACATGCATACCTACTGATCACGTAGTTCCTTTTCGGGGAAGGCACAGTCAAAAAAAGGTTTAATTCACGGTGGAAGGCCTGTAAAGATAACCTTGCAGTTATCATTCCTCTAATTACTTTCCAATCCTTGCGAACGTTTTACGCTTCAGTTACATACCCTCATGAATTGTTCCATGCACGTCCTCGTTTTCTTAAGATTTATTAATACTCCTCTTGTTGAGAGTCTCTTGCACCACATTCACCCTTGACTTTATCGGTCTATCCCCTTACTCTCACACCAATCACTTCACTATCATATAACTCTTTCGTAATTCGATTCTCATTCATTCTCTTTCATATTTTCATTTACAATTGAGAATTAATAGTTGATTGAATGTTTCATACATGACACGTTTCTAAATTGGTTGAAAGTAATGACCAACAGCTGATTTTTTGTGTATCATTCTGATGAAGCAGGGTTAATTGGGATAGGGAGGATATATGGAGAGTAACCAGGTGTCAGAAATAGTCCACTCTTGACAAAAGGCGCCAATGGAAGTAATGCCCATCTGATGGGCTGTTAAACTAAAATCCTCGTTAAGAGTAGCCTAATGCCTCTCCACCCTACCTCCATTCCCCAGATAATCTATTCCCACCTGGCCCCCAGTAGTGCAAATGATCACAGTTGTCGATCGCCTACCCTTAGCAACAAACCATCCTGCATACCAAATAATTATCCGTGATGTAAACTTGTTAATATTTGATCTGAATGTACTGACAGAAAAAGAAAACCATCTCAGAAATTTTCATAACAATTAAAGTAGCGATGACGACCGAAGTTGCTAAAAAAAACGGTGATTAGATATCTACAGAGTAACGATGTTTAACGACACTCGGCTGTCAATTCACTTCTCTGCTAAGAAAAACATTAGCGCGCGCGTATTCCAGTTGGTGGAAAAAATGAGTGAACGAAAAAAAGTGAAAGAGACACCATGTGGGTATTTATCAATAGGAGGGTCCCATGTGAGTAATAATAGAGAAGAAATTTTAATGGGAAGAGAATGTGGGTGATTGGTATGCTGGCAATAGCACTGGTTCCCCTTCACGAGACGAGATTTTTCAGTCGAATTTTAGATCCCTACGTGAGTACTATATTGAGAACACTTCCAGTGTAGTATTCTGTCCATCTGATGGGACGTTAAACTGGGTCTCTTTGGCGCCATTCGTAAAGAGATGGCTAATTCATACGCCGGATTTTTCTTTCTAAACTTCCTCCAATTCCCGATAGAGCCTTCCCATTATCAACCAACCCACCTCTATCAAATGGCACAAATTACACCTAAGGTCAAGTTGCTTCTCAGGAATTACTGACGAGCCAGGAGGTTGTATTACCCACTGCATCGGCCAACGTACAATTTGAATGCAAAAATCGTACATCTGGTTTGGAGTGGAGTGAGTGGACGGTTGACGCGACTACGGTTCATTGATGCATTTCTGAAAATGAAAAGCATTTACAATCCTTCGTTGGAGACGTAGAAAGCTGTCGTTTAAGGTGATTAGAGCGATTTTTGTTTGTATACGGATAGGCTTGAAACTATGCATACATGCCTTTATTATTAATTTCTATCGATAAAAGAGAAAAAAAATTCATGATACCGATTTGGTTTCTTGGAAATTATGTTATTTCAACACGCAGCCTTATGGTACAAGACATGTACATTGAAATTGTTTTATTTTACATGCACATGTTTTCTCCTAAACGCGACATAATACGTTTCATATTATTAAAATGTTGCCTACAAATACCAAGGTATCATGCTGAGCAAACAAAAGAGTATTTAGGTATGATTTTCGCTTAAATTTTGAAATCCGCACCGAAAATCCAAGTCACAACAATGCGTTTATTAAGGCTACAAATTTAAAATATCATTCTTGAACCATATTCATTACTGAATTTATAGTGATTTCCACAATATAATCAAAGAATTGTTTTCGACTTACTTGAGAAGTTATTAAAATGCGCCCTCAATGACTCACAATTACCGCTCCAGCCACCTTAAACGGGAGTTGCGTCTCGCACGCTTGATTCTGTTATTTTATTCCCCACACAGGGCTTGACCAGGGCAGGGTGCTTGACCATACAATCGAGTGGAAACATTGAGGCGCTATCCAGACCGCAGAATGTACGCGTCATCCCCACCAGTCGAGCGCTCTGCGGCCGCCGCGATTATGCCTCTCGAAATCGTAGCATTTGCGGCTTTCTTGAAACAGATCGTTGCATTTATTTCCATGGCTCTAGGTTGAGGTTTTTTCAAATGAGTGAGTTAATCTCTTCCGGAAATCATAACATTCGATCATTTCTCTGAACGAATTTAATCACATAATTTACTTTGAGCAAAGCAGTTGGGAACCAAAGTGATAACAATGGATTTATTTTGTCTTTCTCATCTATATATATTGCCGTTTTTTTCTCAATATATCTCAGAGTCATTTTAGGCAACCTTGACAGACAGAGGCAACCTTTTCGCACTTAAAAAATTTGTACGGATGTTGATGTCTTTCTAAACACTGTTGAGTGTATATGTATTATGTGAACAGAACTGAGAGAGGAACAAGGTTGAACTTCCTGAAAACAGAATTAATATCGGCGAAATATATTTTTGTCTCATAATTCTAAAATCTTAATTTTGTCACAGGTTACCATATGGCGCGCATTCATTTTGCGCATAACATAATTTGAACATAATTTATTTACATCGAATGACATGCGCCCTATGAACAAACACATACATAAAATGGGCTGAATACTTTGATTCTTCCCGTAGTTTTTTAGGTTGTTGAATACTATATACCCACTCGTATGTAATTCAACGATTGAAATGTAAGCATGAGAAACTGAATAATGATATTGAATCGTTACACCCCGAAATGGAAGTGTATAAATGTGAGAAAATTAGGTGATAAATATTTTTAATATATTTTGATGCTTGCCAATCTTTACCCGTTCCATTTTAGTGAATAATTTGATAGAAAATTGGCTGCTTACAGAAGTTTACATGGGTTATTGTAGTAGTATAACTGAACGGATTTTTTGCTCAACTGAGAGTTGTTTCACATTATCACTGCTGTAAAGTTTTAGGCAATAAAAACCTATTACCTCTTCATAACTGGCAAATAATGCATTAGAATGCCGCTTTAATTTAAAAATAAAAATCTATAATATTTAACGTTTAACATGTGGTAAGTGGTACAATTAATCCTTTGCTACTTTTATGAATATAATGCCTTCATTTTTTTAATGTTGGCTCTAAAATTTGCCATTTATGGTATAGAAGGTGGTGCAATCATTTATTTTATTCCTAAGGAAAAATGTAGCACTGTATCTCGTGACCCCATTTAGAACACAAACATAAATCTTATTCTGCGTACATGTTAATCAAATGAAACAATGTCCTTGCTTTCACGCCTTACCTAATACAGATTATACAGAATACTTCTCAACACTCTTACTATCCGCTTTAAGCCCCGAAAATGTCATCTCTTTAAGGAGAATTTCTTCCCCTCGCCACTCAGAGTGTCTCCCTCTATCTCGCCTCGTTTTTTTAAAAAAGCACTTTTTACCCTTTTTTCATCCTCTCCCTTCATGATGCGCATTTTTCTCTCCCTCCCCCCCTTTCCCCAGTTCGCTCTCCCGCAACCTCTCTCGCTTAAGTTTTTCAGTGCTTCTCCCTCGAACGCCAGCGGTTTTAAGTTATGTATTTTTTTGTGCGATCTCATCGCGTTCCGTGCCCCTTTTAATAGACGGCTATGCATACCACGTCAGGGAGAGACAAATGTTTCCCGCGAAGTACAATGGGCCTCCGTGCATGTTTTCCAGGGATCCAGGAAAACTCCTTTACCCCTTGTACCCGACTCCCCCCTGTGATTCCGATTGCGCTGCGGCGACAAGCAAGAAATGGATCCGAGGCTGCTTTAAATGCGTGTGTCTGGAACTTCGAGTTCAGTTGAAATGTTTATAAATATTTTGTCACATCTTTGTAGGCATCAAGATGAGTCACCCTAAAGCAGGGTTTCTCAACCTCTTATTTTTACTACTTAAGGTGGCTGAAATGTGATGATGTCCCAGAATTTGGGAGGATACGATAACGACCGTCCAAAAACCTACCAATGAGCTGGTAAAATGCTCCAAAAGAATGAAGGTGGCTGGAGCGGTAATGGTGGGGTTATTGAGTGCACATTTTAATAATTTTTGTAGCAAGTTGGAGAAAAAATTCCGGGAAGATATATCAGTCCAGCACATCCTTTTATGCGGCGAAACTCACCATAAATGCAGTAATGGAAATGATACGAGAATCATATTTTACATTTCACTCCTCAATTAAAGCATATTTTGACTCGAGTCTTCAGTGGAGTATTCGAAATTTTGGTGAAATTTATGTTTAAATATGTTTTTTAAATCTCCGACGTGGCGTGACACCTTGATATTTATTAGCAACCACAATGTGAAATGTATTATTTCGCCGTTTAGAAGAAAGTCTGAGCATGTGTAATTGAATTATCACGAAATTTATCTCATGTGCCATTAGCCTACGTGTTAAAATAGAATGATCTTCCAAATAACCTTTCTTTCACTTTCAGCCATCTATATCACTAATTAGAACACGGGTACGAAGATTACGAAAATCTGTACAAAGACAAAAACAGCTTCAACCGCCTCGAGTGGGGAAAACGACTAGAGTCGTAAATGGCAATCGCTCCTCCGGCGCGACTATAATCGCACGCCGTGTACAGCTCTCGCGAAAGCTTATAGAGTTCGGATACGCAGAATAAGACGTCGTGGAGGGGTAAAGTTTGGTGGAAGGGGTAGGGAAAAGGGAAGTAGGGGAAAGCGAAGACATGAAATTTGTGCCATGCATGAGTGCATTTCAAAAATTGGAATTTGTATGACGCGGACAACACAAACGCCGCGCATCCGAACGTCATTAACTTTCGCGAGAGCTGTACGTTGGTCTTTCTTGGTGTGGATGGCGACTACAGTCGTCCGCCGCGATTCTGCGTGTTTCTAGTGCGTGAGCTATAGGATTCTAGCCATACATTTGTGCTTTTCCCCATTTTGCTTCAGTTATCAACAGGGGTTTAATTTAGTGCGTGTTGTATATTGGGCTTGTTTTCCCACTGAAACTTTTAACTGTATAATTTTTATTCGCCGTAGTCAAGTTCTGCGTTTGCAACAGAAATTAAATTTTATTTCCACATGTATTCTGTAAGCTACTTTGAACGTGATTTCATTATTATGAGCATACATTTCTACGTTTTGAATCTGATAAACATTGCCAAAGCTCAAAAATATTCTTTCTTCACCTTCAATGACAGCACATTTGGTGACATATTATTCCAAACGCAATACAATGGTGATTATCTTGGCTAAACCTTACTAAATTCTATTTTTCTCATTCCTTATTTTACATCATGTCATCAAGTGTCACTCACTTCGTATTCTCACGAGAAACCTTGAATGCCCCAGTTATCTTTCTGCGCGCTCGGACTAAATCGTGACGAATTTTAGCTCTGATAACAAGCAAGCACGTAAACATAATGTGCATTTTATGCTCTTTTAATCGCAGTGTTTTTATTATCGCCTTATGTTTTGAGATCCTGTGATGGAAAACCGCAAACCGAAAAAAACTTATGCGCAAATAAATTTGAAATTCAAGAATTTAGAATATTGTCGGAGGAGAGATACCTTAAATCAGAAAACTTCCATTTTTATGAAGAAAAGGCCCAAATATAACGAAATGCATGATTAATGTTCCAGACTCTGAGATTTGAGGGAAAGAGGCATGGCCTTGTCTCTCTTCCCTCTCCTCTTCCCTTTGTTCTCCTATGGACTCTCTTCCCTTACTCCTTCGGTCATCACCCCCTTTGTTTAGTGAGGAATGGTGTCTTCCTAAGAGATACGAGTATGAACTAGCGTCCAGGAAGGACTAAAGCGAGCGCCTGCTCAACAATCCCAACTACTCATCCTCTTATCTCTCTCTTTGTCGGCACCCACTGTCACTTTCCTCGCCATTTTTCTTAGATGGAAATGGTGGCTGACTATTTTCCAACACTGTCGCATTCACCAAATTTTTGGCCTCTTATTTATACGTTCTGTTTAAGAAGGGTTTGAAGAAAACGTGAACCACTTACAATTATCCCGTGGCCCTGGCCCTGCGCCCACCCGCACATAAAATATTCCACATTTAAAGAGGCCAGGCTAATATGTTGGCAAGGGTTTTTTCCTTACCGAAGATGAGAGTTCTCTGGCCTTTTCGTACGCTTAGCCAGTTTATTTCCATCCGTGATGTAAATCAGTCACATGGGATACATTCATTTGTCGTGTAAAAGTTGCTGTACCTAAGGCGGAAAAAGTGTTCAAATATGGAGACAAAAAGATTAGCAGAAATCGATATCGCCCTAATGTTAGGTCATAGTGGTGAAAAAATTGCGCGCGAAAGGTGTTGCTGAACCGAGTATAGTTTGTCCTGCTATAAGAAGGAAGACAGTAGGGGAGAACTGGTATTTTAGTAGCAACTCCAAAGATGAGAGCAGCGATGAGGAACCTTTGCAGCCGGATTTATCAGTATTGGCGTTGAGGTGCAACGGAGGACCTCGACCGCGGTTTCAGGACAAGTGTACTCTGGCCCTGAGTCTTGAGCTCTTTATTTCTGAGTCATGAGCATTTTATCGAACTAAATTACTGTTTACTCCTATATTTTATTAATTGATAACCCAGGAGCAATTTTTTGCTACTCAAGGGCTTGAACTTTGATTGAACTTGAACAAAATTAGGATTATCACATAGGAAGGTAAAGTTTCCCCAAAGGTTTATAAGATAAAAACCATCATGTTCAATTTAGGAAAAAATAATTCAGGAAAATTACGCTCTAGATAGGCAACTATCTCTTGATTAAACCATTGAAAGGACGACTCAAATGGAAGGTTTGCATATCATAAAAAGTTCAAGTTTGAGCATGAACTTATTAAAATTATAAGACATAAACCAGATTAGTGTGAGTCATGCTAAATTATACGGGCAGGGACACTCAAATACTTGAAGAAGTCGAAGGTGTTGACGCATCAGGTTTCATAAGACTTTAATGATTTAGTCCTCACTCTCAATAAGCATTAGCTAAAGAAAGGCTATAAACTGGGATAGATAACTACTTTAGTAGCCCCTAGCTCTTAGACTTTTTAGTTGCATTTTAGGCCGATGCCATTGAAATTGTATGAAAGAATAGGAAAAATGACACAAAAAATATCATGCAAAATATTTTTTACAATCGGAAGTAGTTGTGGCTTAACGCGGAAAACTACTGGCAATGAAGTGATGGGTCAAAAAGAATATGTGCATGTTTAGCGGCAAGCATGTTGGTACGACGATTTATGTTCCAAACAGAAAAGAGAGAAGCAAAAGACAGGCGTGGGTTGTTGGCAATGATGCGACGAGAGAGGTTATTGCAGTGAAATCCTCTCGGGCTTCCGACCGGGTCAGGTTCTCCTCCTCCGCCCACGTTTCGATGGAAGACTTTTGATGAAGACGCCCTGAGGAAGATGGCGAAGTCATCAATTGATACCTCGGTGGAGGTGAGAACAAGCCCGAGAGAATTTTACCTCACGGACTACTAATAAAAAACTTCAGCTATATGGAATTTCAATCCATAAATTTTGGGTTGGCAGGCGACCTTTACTCCTAAGCCGTCGGTGGTGACTGAGTATATTGGTTTGACAAAAAAACATTACTGACATTTTTGCAAGGAATTAGATTTGAAAATTGTTTATTCTCTGTCTTAGATTCTGTTTTCCGGTCAAGTTTCTTAGCACTTAAAAGGAATTGTAAGCGAGAAAAGTGAGTGAGAGAGTTCAGAAAAAAACGGAAGTTGAGGCTTGCACACAGCTCATTCACAGCTGTTGAAACACTTAACAAGAAAATTTACTGCCAGTGCGTGAATACAATATTGTTTTAAGAAGAGAAAAAATGTAACCAGTAAACATATAAAAAGCTCGGAAATGGCCCCCTAATGATTCGGCTCCCAGAACTGCAATACATTTTGAAAGTGCTTCAACGCTACTGCCGAGCGCAGTATAAATATTTAAAATCTTGTCTTAAATTCAGTTAAGGAAAAATGGACTCGTTGCCTTCAGTTACTGTCATGCACTGAACATAAATATTACATACATTAAAGGACAGAACTCCAAAGGGAGTCGTTTTTCAGTCATCAAGACGGCCGTAATTTTTCTGAAAATTTTCCTTACTTCCTCGTTATATCCATCGTCTTATGAATAAATGACCATTTCCTTTTTCTTAAAACCTTCCTTATATTCCTGGCTCTTCATTCTGAAACTCCAAATCTACTTGGTTCTTTAGGCACAGCAAGAAGCGTGGTTTTCAGTCTTACGTAAAAACGATAAAAATCCTTTTACGAGAAAGAAAAAGAGTTCCTCTGAAAAATTAAAAGCATGCAAGGCTTTTAGCTGCTTTTTCACTCCCCAGGTTCAAAGGAACACTTCTCGCAATCTAAATAACTACTGGGTGCATTCAAGCAAGATAAAGTTCTTCACCCGTTGTGAGATGAGTGTACCTAGTTTTCATTCCATTGAAATGAATGCATCAGAACATTGAAGTGAATCCCAGCATAAAATTCACCATGGATATGGAACAAGACAACAGCCTTACCTTCCTAGACATTCTGATTCACCTCAGGGAAGAAGGAACTCGAGGACATCCTTTGTACCGAAAACCAACTCACGCAGACTTATACCTCAATGGCCGGAGTCACCACCTCTCATACTTGGAGAGAGAGCGATATAGATTCGAATGGTCCTTAAAAGGACTTCCAACAAAGACAACCGGAAGGAATCTCACGAAGAGAGTTCAGTCTTCAAGGCCTGTCTCCTGTATCTACCATCGCGGGAAAATCTTGAGGATCCTAAGGAAGCATTAAATAGACCATCCGAAAAACTGAGAAGCCAATTAGTTCGTGCAAAAGAAAACTTGGGACTTAGGACCCCGGGAATATACCGAATACCACGTGAATAAGGGGAGTTGTACATCGGGGAGACAGGACGCACCATTGAGACAAAAAAGAACACAGAAGGTGCATCAGGTTAGGCTACCCCGAAAAATCAGGTACTGCAGAGCATAGCCTTCCCGTGATCACCATCGCCTTTGACGACTCTGAACTGAATGGCAGAACCAATCGAAGTCCTGACATCAATTGCCTTGATAACGATTGCAGAGTTAGACGTAAAAACGTCGGTATCTAAACTCCTGACCCAGTTGTAAACCCGTAAAGAATTTACTCATATGACTCACCAGGAAAACAACTGATGCTTCAATCTGTATTCCGTTTAATGACCTTCTTTTACGTCATAAAAAAAGATATACATTGTCGAACTGATAAACATATATATTCCTTCTTTCTACGCATAATTATTGATAATAACAAAAGTAGCCTCACAATATCATACAATACCATTGTTAACATAAAATGCACCTCTGTCCTCTTTTCTCTCCTTTTCCCTATCCCCTACATTTTCATGGCTGGTGTCCTAACAACCCCTGCCACACGCCTCAGCGGAAGTTTGCATGGTTGTTTGTAAATATTAATGTAGAGATAATTGCAAAAGTATTAGAAGTGTCGTAGTCGTGTAAGTTTCGAAGTAAATCCAAGTAGGAGACGATTCGCGTAAAAATATAATATAGACACGTGTTTAATGCATAGGTATTTGAAAAGAATTTTAACAAAGCGTACAAAAACAGAGGCCTTGTCTATTTATATCATCTTCGGCGAAACTGGGCATAAGGACAGAGGGAAAACCTTGCTGGGCTACTTGATAATGAGCGAAACACTTGATTTGGTGCTGTCTTCAGTGATAACGGACAGGTAATTGTCGGTTGATGGGGTGAACATGAAATAACACAAGAAATTCATAGTGATAGAACTTAGTAAACAGAAACAGTGCTGATTTGGCCTCGTCACAGTCGTAGTAATTCTCACTTTTTAAAACTCTCGCAATCAGCTAGCATACGTCAAGGATCTAAAATAAAAGTCCGCCAATTGTCAAAGCCAATTGCTCTTCTCGAAAATCCATTGAGATATCAGAAAAAATTCAAGAGTAAAACATTCGGATTTGCAAATTTTTTTGATAACGCATAGCCTCCCAACGGTGACTTATTTTCTTAACGCCTGTATGGAGGCCCGCTTCATCATCCGCCCACGTCCCTCGGGAGTGTTTTTACGTTTTCGCTATCTTGCACGCCCGGTCAAATTTGACATTTTCCCAGATAACAGAGAGCCATTCTCTCCTCTCGCCTCCACTGGCGACCCAAGGCCGGCCATGTCACTTTCTCTTCGCTTCGCCTAACCCCATTTGAACTTGACCCTCGCCATTTCCTCTGGGGGTACAATGGTGACAATATCCAAAAGTCAGAATAACTTTATGAGCTCGTAGAAATGCTAATTTCAAAAGGTTATTTTCCATTATTTATCAAACTTTTTGCACAAACTAACATCATAATGTATTTGCATATTTTTTGTCAATTTGTTAATTTTGTAACCATATTTTAGGGAGATTATTTGGGTATCTACTCATACAAAGAACTGTGGAACCGGTCTCGCAGTTATTTAAAAGGAGTCACCCTCTAATAAACACACAGCTGTGTGAATTTTACATTTAAAAAAATATCACTATCCCAGTCCAAGCGAGTGAGTTTTTCACTTTGGATATCACAAAATCACGAAATTACTGAAAAATGAGATGATTTATCCGAAAATCGTGGCACAATTCACTGACGCTACACAACCTCTTAAGAACATAGACCTCATGACTTAATGCCGGTTGCACGAACTATCGGTTTTGTAGCTAATTCCCCAATTGTTATAGCTTCAAATAGTTGGTACATTGTACCATTGATGGATACAATTTTTGCATAAATTATATATTTTTGGTCAATATATAGATGATGGCCGATTCACAGAGAAAAAATCGACTAGGCCGGGAATCGAACCACGGACCATTCGATGTCGCGCCGAATGCTCAGACCACCGAGCTACCTAGTCTCATAAAAATCACTGGAATCGGTGGGGGATTTATATGAACCAAACACCCCCAAGAGTAGCCCGTAAAGTTCACCGAGAGATGGCGACAGGGCGTTTTCACCCACCGGCAGAGAAGGAATGAACAGAAGAGGAAAGGAAAAAATACTCAAGCGCACTACAGTGGTAAAGATACAGAGGTATTTCGGGGCACGCAGATCCCAAGAAGATATGAGCCATTCCGGCCATACAAACATTCATCCATTCACTCAATCCGCTCACAGGCGTAAATAATAAATAATTTCGTTCAAACAGAGGGTGAAAGAAATGGGATAGGAAACAAAATTGTGAAGTCCAATGGTGGTGTGAAGAATGGTGGATCCCTATGCTTTATATATATATATATAGCTTAGGTATGAAATAGTTTATGTACATAACAATAGTTGGAATGACTAAAGATTAAGTCATCATTCGTTTCAAAATAACTCTTTTTATGAAATGATTAGTCATCCAAGTGTTTTAATTCACGTTCCCTATTTTAGTTAAACATGTAGCTCATAAGTAAGGATCTCCATTCCATCATAACTAATAGGTTATTAGGCCATTTATGGAGCAAATAAAGTTCTAGATTGTTTCTCCAACACATAATGGGCGAAAGCATAGACTTATAGATTCCTAACTCTTTCGGATATATGTGGGTCGTTTCTGAAACCGGCCAAATTCGTCAAAATATTCTGGCATATCAATGCCGAAATTAGCGACAGTTGAATCTAGAAGGAGATATTTTGGGCCATAAAGTCTTTGGTACCATTATCATAGAAAATTAATCTTTAATTAACCAAGTGAAAGAAAAAAAATTAAAACAAGAGGGATCAGCATGAGTTTTACTGTGAATTGGAAAAGTTAGCAATAACTATCAGTAATGTAGAAGATCAGCATCAGAGTGCTATATTTAGATCAAAGAGAACCAAGTACATAAAGGGATAATTTCTGACCGTATTGATGACAACGCTGTGATGGACTAAGCATTTCTCTAGTTTAAATTGAAAAAATTATAAGGAGGGCTCTTTGTTATATGGTCTGATAATGACTTGAGTCGAGTGGAACATCGTCAAGATACTCTGGAAAATTACTATATAAATTAATAGCTGAGGTTTGTAATTTTAAAAAATTATGTTTCATGAAATCATAGTTCTAATTTTAAACAATATTTTTCGTCGATAAATTTTTTATGAATTAAAATGTCTTACGCTTATGCAACTTATATGTTTATATTTACTTAAAAAATACGAGGCACATCCGTCATTTGATCCATCGACGAAATAAAGAAGTTTTTTTAACCATCGAAAACCATGGAGAAATCAGACGGCTGTGCAAGAACGATGAAGTTAGACCAATTTATTTAATCCGAAGGTTTACGCAAAACTGCGTGAAATTCCAACATGATGAAATAAAAACCGTGCACGTTTCAACGATATAAATTTACTTTCGACTCGGGTTTCAATGCTGATGCATCATCGTGAGGTGGTGACCCCACACACCTGAAAATTGGTCGAAAGAAAATTTATACCGTGGAAAATTGCGCGGTTTTTATTTCATCATCATAGTCCAAATTAGGATCAAAATCAATCAATAACGCCTACAATCGATTTTTTGCTGAAGCTTTTTCACAGCATAGCATTGAAATGATGAGATGTTTAAATAATTTTCACGAAAAATCACAGTATTATTTTAGCATCTCTTACTCCCGTTTACTGATTTAGAATGGATTTTCTCCGACCGAGCATAGTTCTCACTACTCGACCCGTACCATGGCTATTTTCACTCGCCTCGCACATGGTGCAAGGAACTAGTTAAGCAGTCCCTTTCCGAGCTTGCGTTCGGTCACCGCCGCCCGTCCGTGAAGGCAGAGAGAAAGATTGAGGGTGGCATATACTTTGCATGCATCTCCCTTCACATCCCATGGCTCATCCCCTTTCATTCTTCCCACGAGAGACTCAGAACACCCCCCTCCGCACGTCTCAAAAGCCTTCCCATCCACCCCCGTGAGATTCCCCCCCACCACGCAAAACAAATCCCGCTTTCCCCCTCCCCTTCATCACACCACCCCCTCTCGACTTTGCTCCGACTAAAACCACTCCCAACCCCCGCTTCATCCCCCTGATACATAAAGGATACATACACTTATTTCTCTCTCACCAACACTCCCCACTCCCCCCTGGGCTCCCGTGGAGGCTGAGCCTTTATCTCCCACCATTCCTCATTCCTCCAACTCCCTCCACTTTCGCTCTTCCTCCGCCTCCATCCCTTAAAACCACGTGGCAACCCTTAATATTCGTCATACTCTCTAGCCGCCTTGGCTCCCGAGATATTAATCTCTTCCCCACATATTCCGCCCTCTACTTAGCCTAATAATCCGTCCTCTCTCCTTTTCGCTTGCTTCCTCAAACACTCCCACACATCCCCTCTCCGCCAGCATAAATAATCCAAGCCGTCCGCCCCCATATCCTTGTCATATTCTATATCCACCCCCGCCCTCACAAAACTCTCGCTTTAAACCCCCTTTAGCGTTTCCCCCCGCGGACTCATACCCTCTCGGCCTTCCCCGCTCCATTTCCTTCCACACTCCGTCCTCCATTCAGTCTTCATTTGCATCCTAATCTGGCCTCCTCACGCTCTCCACGGGTAAGGCTTTAGAGTGGGGAACGAAAGAATTGAAGCCTCCCGTATAACTGTGTTCCCTCTGGGTGTTTTGAAGAGGAGGCTCGCCTCTTGGTCGTGACGGACCTAACGAGTTGAGGGGGGGGGGGGGCGTCGTAACGCGATATGCGGTTCGTGGATCGGACGGGCTGATTATGCAATCGGAATTCATTTACCGAAGATTGGGTGGGGGCATATCCCTTTAATTGGCTGGCTTTGAGGGAAGTGGGAGAACATGATGAAGCAATAGAGATTATGAGGGAAAGCGAATTTGTTCTGTGTGGTAGCTAAGATACTGGCTTCCTATATCGAGAGCCCGGTTTTGAATCCTAGAAGTGACGAAGACTTCCGTAAAATCAAGATCTCTACTTTAGTGCTGGGTGGACAGTACTTTAATAATTTTGCTCCACTCGAGTGATGTTTTCGTATAGGTTAATCTGTGAACCAGTTATAAACCAAAAGAGTAATACTTTGTCCATTGCATACTATATTCAGTACCGTGACCTGATTCAATTCTATGCCCGCGTTATTATCAAGAGGTGTACTGGACGGGGGCATAGCGTCGACACCAGCCAAGGTACTCAATAAAGTGTAGACTATACAAAGTATTATTATTTTGTAGTTGAAGCGAAGGTTTTCTCAGCGGTTTTGATGTGTTGGATCCAAGATCCAACTTCCGGTACAGCTGTGTGTGTTAGCGTTTCAGCGAAAACTGTTCCCCCCTATTTAGGAGGTGTGTTCAGATTTTCGCTTTAATGAGGTTACACGGCTTCAACGGTTTTAACGCAACTTCGACCAGATAACACCTGTAACATAGGGGAAACTGTTGTCGCTGGAACGCGGACACTCGCAGCTGTACCTTATGGAAGATGGGATCTTACATATTATTATTTTGGTTTCTAATACCAAAACTCCAAAAATTGAACTAAAAACTATCACCTTAGTATGTGCACAGCATACCATCTTTCCAATACCGATACATGGTTGCCCTACTCCCTGACTCCACTCCAAACGCCCTATCCACCTCTCTTAAATATTGCTAATTTCCTCAATGTTACTTATCCAATGCTTCTCCAAATAATCAACCTTCCAATGAACGTTTTTACATTTACATTGCTAGAAAACGTAATAAGGAGCATGAAGAGTGTTTCCTTAGGGAAATATGAATATGAGAATAGGTATCTTGGGTTGCCAAATTCAGTTCTCATACCCTTAGGGCAATAGTTCTGCTAAATAATAAAGATAATGTGAAAAAGACGCATTGTTGAAGGAACTCACTCTGGGGAGCATAAGGGCAGTCCCATTGGGAAAGTTAATTTGTGCAGAACACTAAAGTTGTCAACTTTAGTTTAGCATACAATGGCTTAGGCTTAGCGGAACCGGTTTGAATGGTTGGGGAATGTAAATTCAGTGTTGTACAAACGTTGCTGATGAAGACAGTCAGGTTAGCCGTATTTGCCTAATTTTCAACGCATATCTTTCTTTTATATAAAAAAGAATGTTTGTTTTGTTCGTGTTTTATGCACGCCAATACCTTTAATCCGATTGCGATGAAACTTTAGTGAGTTGTTGTGCACGCGCCCATAAAGGTTTCTGAATTATAAAAATGGCAAATTTTGGGGTTGTTCTTACCTCAATATTGTTATCATTTACTCCCATAAGAAAAACATCGAATTGGGAGCAGGTTATTCTTTAACTGCTTTTTTAAATTATTTGCACTCAAGATATTGGATGGAAATTTGTATCATAGAACGCACAAAATATGCAGCATTTAATTATTTCATTCAATTTTCTTGTACGCTTCAACTTTGTCAAAGTATTGCGTTTTCATCTCTGAATTCATAAATTTTTCTTCCTTTTCAACAATAGAAATTTCCTTGACAGCCGAAAAATTTATTTGTTTTTGCAGAGGGCGGTAAGACCAAAGATTATTTATATTCCAAAGCACTAGAATACATTTTTTCAACAATAATTTAATACATTGTCTTTCATTTATTTAGTACATGTAAATGTGTCTGCTTTGTATATGTGTGCCTACTTAGAAAGAAAAAGAGGTATTGCAAAGCATGCCGGGGAAACTTAGGTGAGTTGTAGTGCGCGCGCCTTCGAAGGTTTCTGAATTATATATCTATTGTACCATAGGTGGACCGCGAATAGTTTCAATAAATGAGTGTTGGAATGCGAGTTTCACAAACAAGCAAGGAACATCAAGCAAGCAACGAAGCAGATCGTTTACGAGTTGCTCAATCACGTGAATCAGAATCGTATCAGTGAGACATAATACCGCGTGCACTATAATCATATCATTGAGTCATTATTTGTGTTAAAAGGAAGGTATTTAATTTGTACGTAGGATAAGATTTGGTGCAGTGGTCTCTTTGTTTGCTTTTGGATTTTAAATGCTTATCATTAGATCACTTAAAGAACAAGGTTTTTAATTCTTGCATTAGATTTTTCGTGTACGCTTCGCTTTTTCCTAAAATTGGATTTATAAGCTCGAAAATCTTACATTTTTGTAGTTCTTCAACATTAGAATATTTAATCTACTTGGAAACCGCAGCATAGGCATGGAATAGAAACTCATGCCAACATTTATGAGTTACGAATTCCTGTGTAGGTACGAGGAATTCATTGAACTAGGTTTTAAATTCGTTTAGGTACCGGTTTCGAACCCAGAAAAGATTTGAGGGCCAAGCCATGAAAAGTATGGAAATCTATAGTGACTTCGATAGTGAGTATTTTATTTTGCGAACACACAAAAAAATTATTATCCTTCATTTATTTTGTACATGTATGCTTTGTATATGTGTGGCTACCTAGAAAGAAAAAGAGGCATTTCAACACATGCCGGGCACAGCTAGTCATCCATAAAGTTTAAAACCCGTAACATATTTCTGAAGCGCTCTTTATGGGACGGGAAAAATAAAATTTATATCGATTTCGGGATATTTTCAACTTCCTAGACTGTTTGAAATATTCTATCTGGGATATTATGGACGCACTTTATATCACCGAATCATTTACAATACAGAAAAAGTCAAGGACTATAGGTAATAAAAGTCCTGGTTTCATTATACTTGGTTAACGTAAACCACAAGATGATGTAGCGTTTAAGTTCACTTGATGTTAACTCAGAGCTTGGGTTTAGTATTTTACCTCAGCCCATCGGTTATTTTACACGAGCGTACGCTATATCTTTGGTTTTAATGCAGAGAAAATATTTTACCAGTGATTTTTTAAAAACCAGGGGCATAGTTAGATATACATACATGGTTCTATATAGTATGACGACGTTCCGACTATAAGCACTCATTACAAAGAAATCCTTCGCTTTTTTATGGATGCCAAGAAACATTTCGGAATGGATTCCCATAAACTCGAGGTGCTTGGCCACCGAACTGGGCTTTTAAAAATTATTTGTGTCGTCTCTAATGGGTCAGTCTGTTTGACTGTATCGATTACTGCTAGTATATAAAGATCCTCCGAGGGGACTTAATTCCCGAAACGATTACTCTGGTTTATTTCTCCGTTTATTCTTTAGAATGTTTCTCCGTGACTGTGAAGTAAAAAATATATGCATAATTACTCATTTCCGTTTGAATTGCTTAAAAACAGATTTTGATGACGTGCCTTTACATTAAAAAACAGCACTAGAGTACAAAATATGCAGATTAATCAAGAATATATTTTAAACAGTTTTTCTAGCCAAGGCAGTCAACTACAGCACCATTTTTATTGAATTAGGGCATTTTGGAATTAATTTTTGCATTGATTTGCGATCGCTTGAAATTGTTCATGGAAATAAGCATGAATTACGTATACCACAGGTTTTCCTAGGAGAATTCTTATCAGCAATGTTTTGAAAAAATGAAATTTAAGTAAATTAGATTTTAAAAATTCTATAATCCCTCGTTTTCCCTATTCTCGTACCTATTTTAAATGTTGCTATTTCAATCTCAATTTGCAACAAAAACAGTATGGAAAGATAGGGTTTTGTTGTTCATATAAAATAGAGAACGCATTTTTTTAATTATCAAGAATATGCGTTAAATGACATGCCTATCGTTTTTCGGTGGGAATAACTCAATTTAAACCGTAATTCAATCATATATTTGGATTTTGAGGGTTACACGCTTCTTAAAAATTCACTACGTGATTCATTTCTTCCCAAAGTCTACGAGTGTATGTGATATTAAGTTTAAATGATGTACAATAATAATGATAGTTACCATGACTATTTATCCATTCTGATACAATGTAGTCGTTGTATGTTAATATTTCGACTCCCTACGGATGAAAAATCGATGGATAAGCAATATAATAGCCCATGCAGTACATGCAAATTTTTAATCCTTAAAATATCGATGACTCACAATAGTTCTTATTAAGCATTACATTTTAAAATTTAGAACATTCAGTAGTTTCGGAAGTAAAAAATAAATCACACAATGTTAAAGAAAGGCTGATTAGGAAGAACTGCGGGCATTATTTACGCACAGAGGTGACATATATAGCAAATAAAATTGGTCTATCTATGCATGTGCAGAAGTAAATATGATAAATTTTTATTTAAAAAAGAAAAGGTAAGTTTTTACGTTTTTTATTTGGTAAATTGATATATTTTTGCAACATTATAGGTAAAACATGGGACAGAGGGATAAAGCGGGATGCCCTTGCAGATAGCGTTTAAGGGGCCGGGAGAATTAAGGCGCCCTTGTCTATCTCACTGGTACGGTTACCAAAACCCCTTTACTTATACGCTGCTGGTCCTGGGAAGACAATCTCGCCTTTCTTCCCGAACTTCTTTCCTTGTTCAGCCGTTTTTTTTCAATACATACGTCTCTCCCACCACCCTTTCCCGTCCCATTTCATTCCTATCCCTTTCACTTTCGTCCCATATATATGTATACTAAACAAGGGGTGAGGGAAAGAAAGAGAAAAGTGAAGTCTTACATGGAAGTTTCGGGCATGTATGCCCTTCTTAAGCTGAAGAAAGCAAAGCAGATACATATACATATGATGTACAAATTATATATATATATATATATTTTTTTTTTTTTAATATCTTTCCCCTCCTTCCTCTCTTACACCTTCCTGTCCTTCTCTTTCCCCTCCTTCCCCTCTTACACCTTCGTCTCCTCCTCTTTCACCTCCCATACCTTAATCTCTATCTCTTTCCTTATTCCTACTTTCTACCCTGTGAAAGGTGGATGCCAGTACCACCGAAATATTGGAAGTGTTAATTTGTGTCTTTCACTTGTTTCTACATTTTTATCGCCCACCCTCTTGGTATATATATATATATATATATATATATATATATATATATATATATATATATATATATATATATATATATATACACACACACACACATCTATATATTATTTAATCCGTCTCCAACCATCTCCTCGCTCATCTTTTTTTCTCTTCCCCAAAAACACTGCACAGTCTTTCTCAGCCACTCAGCTCCACCCGCTATTAGCACAACGCCTCCGCAGCAACCTTTTACCCTACCCTCTCCTCCCTCCACGCTACCGCTCACCCTCTTCGGATAAATTATACTTTAATTTCTCTAGTGGCGTGCTAATAGTCTGAAAAAAGAATTTTTTCCCCTACCCCCTCCTTTCCCTACTCCTTCCTTTTCAGAGCACCCACGTGGCTTATCTGACTCAGTCGCACCCTCTCTGATTGTTGTGCGATTATTTCCAAACGGCAAATGGGCGAGTGCCATTCCGTTTAGTGAGGCTGCAGGCCAGTTTGTTTCCACGTCTGAATCCTTTTTCCTCTCTCTTCGGTTGACTTACATATACATTTTTTTTTTCAGCCCCGCTTTCTTTTTTATTTTTTCCCCTCATTCGTTTTCACGCCCCGGTTAGCTAAATGCTTTGGCCGGAGTTAGAATTTAAACTAAGGACCCATTCAGTGCAGGAGCACTTGCGCATTGGTTCCGTATTGCCCTCTAGACGAATTATAAAATCAGTTTTTCATCGTTCTGGCGGAAGTTAGTGACATATTAATGAAGACGCATCGTTCTCGTGTTCGTAATGGATCCTGCGAAAATATACAGCAGTAGGTAAGTAGACAGTTAACATTTCCGATAGCTAAAGGTAGTATTAAGTGTAATTTACTCTAGTCTACCAGTTTTTTCAAAGAAGTGCACTATTTTCACCTGATTTTAGGGAAACACTCAACGATATTCCTTCAAAATGCGTCAAACTTACTTAGGCTAATATCATCAGTAGCTATTATGAAGACAAAACCAATAGGCATTATTGTTTACTTACAAAGAAAATAATTATATTAATTGCTATAATTAGTGCATTGCATAATAATATCTAAAAATGATAAGTAAATAAAATTTTCGCACACATAAATTATTATCAGATGGTCAGAAATATCGTTTGATAGAAGTCGAGTATTATCCACCTGAGTATCAACACCGCTATTAATTATTTTTAATCAATGTATAATTATTTTTTCATGAGAAGTATTTAATTTCATGAATTTCCTTTTCGTTTATAAGTCCTAAGTTTTTGTTTATCATTCTCAATGACGAACAAGAATAGGAAGCAAAGAGTGGTTCTGAAAGTAGCAATGATTTATCGTCTCTAATTTTAAGTTAATTTTGTAAAGCGGAAATGGATATTTTCAGCTATTATAAGACGTAGTCATAGCTTCGTATTTAGACATGCATTATCTCTGGTTTCCATAGGAACACCCAATGCTTTGAGGTTCATGCAGTTTTTCACAGCGATCGTAAATTCATTCTCTTCATCCGCAAAACATTGAGTTCACAGTCGATAGGAACCCGGTTCAAAAACATGTGCACATCAATGAAATACTATCGTATAATGCTCAATGGCAATACCGCAGATAATGAATTGGTTGGCCATGCAAGCCGCTCTATCTACACCGCGTTATGAGGTTTCCGCTTCTGGAACATGGCCAATAGAATCATGCCTTTCATGGCTTATTGGATTGTAACACTACTACCAATACAATGTGACGCAAATTCTCTGTCTTCTTTTTTTACCGATAATTGCAGTAGATATACAATTATGAAGGCGTGCAATAATTCTCCAGGGATTGAAAATACAGCATGAGATTGCTCGACTAGAATGTGTTTTCCTTCAAACATTCGTGATTTATTACGTAGAGGAGGTCCTACTGATTCATTTTCTACTCAACCTAATGTGTTTGAGTGCATAATAAAGACAAAAACGATGGAAAGAACATATTTTATCCTTCATAGCTAGGGTTTGATAAGATACAAACATTTATAGCTAGCTACTTTTTCGCTACTCCTTTAACAAATAGTAGCTACTACATTAGCTACAAATTGAAAAATACTAGTATCTACAAGACAGTTACAATACGTAGCTGTCGGCTAATTTCAGCTACGTTTGGTTTACACTCCCTAATGTTCAAAATAGTTACCAATGGTCACCAATAGGTAACACTTCACCTCATATCTCGCGGACCAATGCAGCTCATGGACTAGTGCCTGAATGTGTAAAAAATCACCGCAATTTATTTTTCACTCGAATCTGGTCATCCGTTAGAGCACGATGCAAGAACCATGTCCTCAACTAAATTGTCTTAGGTAAACATTTTGCATAAAAATAAGCAGTTAATTATATTTTGCACAACAATTAACCTAGTGCTATCTCTCAACTATACTATCGCCACAGCAGATCGTCATTCTAGATTTTGAAGGGATTGGGAGACAGTTTTCCACCAACCGTGAGGCTTTTATATGAATGTCCTTTGGTACTTTTTCAAGTTTTTGTCAACTTTCCAAACGCTCATCGAACGTTGGCACAGTGAAATACCACTATTTCTTAGTCCCAATACATTTCTAATGTTTAGATATTTAAGATATTAAAAGTTTCTCTATATTAATTCTATGCTTAGTAATAAAAAATCACATTCAGAACTCAATGCGTGAATTCTTAAGTGGAACATCTCAATGTAGATAATACAGTTGGTACTTTTTCACTTGTCACAAAGGCACCAAGAATACCTTCTGGTGTACAACATAAATGATGAAATTTGACATGTAAAAAAATTTGACTTCACCGGGATATGGTCAAATATCATATGATGTAGGTCAAAAGATATTTTAGACAAATTTAATCCCTTTTGGGGTATTTCTCAGAAACCATGCGCGTCACTGTATACCTTATCGTTCTTGCATCCGCTGTGGTTTAGGAATTACTTTCGATTCGACTGTTGACAGTGCAGATACACTTAAACTGTATACATCAACGAAATATATTATGTTTGAACAAGTTAAATTCTTATAATCATGATGCTATCTGCTAACCTCATAGGTTCGACAGCATTGAAAGCATCCATTGTCCCACCTCTCTCGCATACTTTCTACTTCCTGACGTATTTTCCTTCTCAAGTGAAAGCCACCAAGTTTTACAACCCCTTTTAATATCGGAATACCTGATATATATTAAACAGGCAAAATATTTCAAGATTACTATGACGGTGACACATGGTAAAAGTAGTATGTAGCCAAAGTTGAAAATATTTGTCTGTTGAATTTCAACGAGAAGAAGAAAAGATAAAATGCTTACATAGGATTAAAAAGTATTCTCGCAATGATATTTAAAATGCATATAGTACATAGCAGTCATTAACAATGAATAGAGAGGTTGGGATGAAAAATAACTAAACTTAAATCCCCCAGTATTTCTGTTGTCCTGATCATTTTAACCTACACCCAAGTTCCCATTACAAGCTTATCCTTTTCAGTCCTGCTGCTCTCTGTCCCCAGAGAGTTTTGCATGATTGATTATAAAGGGCAGTTTTGGGTATGAATAAGATGTTTGTTTCAAAATAATATTGAAACAAAAGCACGAATGCAATGAAATGCACCGATTGTACAGAAAACAATACAACAGCCCGCATTTAAATCCGATGCGTAATAGGCGTCCAAAAATATAATGACACGATGTAGCATGTATACTAGACGAGGACTGATATGCTACGGTTTCTATGCTAATTAAAACTTATATTGCTAATATGATGCAAAATTTACGACTCATGAGAAAAAAATCAAATTTGAGGTCAAAACAACACGAATACGAAAACGAATGCAAAAACTTTGAGTAAAATTCTTTCAGTCAACCGGTACTGAAAATTTCAAGCCTGTGTCATGAATTCAAGTTATTAAAAGAAACCTCTGCACTGAATACAATAATTTTGTTAAGGTGGGCTTACACTATCAAGTATCTTGAAGCTAGAGACTTTCGACGTCAATCACACATGTAATGGGCTCTGAAAGCCCGCTTGCAGAACTTTTTAGCTTGGACAAGCTGCTTGCAGAAGCGTATTTTTGCCAGTATAAGCAGCTACCAATCTATGCACTAACTTGTGAAAAACTATTCGTCAGAGTGAAATTCCCCGCAAGCTCTCTCAGAAGAAACTTGTTGACGTAACCTACCAAGGTAGAAATTACCTTTTGGAAGGAACAATTGGTTTAAAAAAGCAAAGACATATGGGCCCCCGGGGCACTTGCACCTTTTTAATATATCCCATTAACACATTCAATGCGGGCCCGATTTTCATGAAAGTCGTCAAAATCGGCTTTAAAAAATTTAAAGGGCTTCGGAATGGAACGACCACGTCCATTGACGTGCTCCGTCAGTCGGTGTAGCCAGAAGCACGTCTATTGACGTGCTCCGCATTGAATGTGGGTTCTTAAGAACGTGTATGCCAAATTTTGTTAGAATTCGTCAAAGGTTTGGAAGAATGAGCGTTTCAAACAAACAGAATTTCATTTTTATAGATTTCATAAATAGACAAGTTGGTTAAAAATAAGTTCATTTCGCTTTGAATGATGTGAGTGGATAAAATGAACTGAAATTTAATAAATAATAATTTCTTGCAGGCTAAATGCTCTCCTGCTGAGATGGCTCGTGTGGCTCTGCTGGCGGTTTTCTGCCTGGGATTGCGCGCGCATGCGCAGCGAGCGCCGTGCTATGAGTGTGAGGAATACAAGGATGCCCATCCAGAATCAAATCCTTATGGACAGGTGAGTAAAGACAGACATAATTTACGATTGACATCCTCTTTCTTAATCAATGCCTAGAAGGGGTTAATGCTGAAAGTTTTTCAACGAATTTTAAACTAAATCTAAAATAAATATTTCAATATTTTCCAATACACACGAGTAAACTGTAAAAAATAGGATACTTCCATATCATTAGGATCGCCAGAGTAGGAAAGATCAGAATATTTCACTCAGAATATTGAAATATATGCCAAATGAATAATGATGATTTGTTTGATAAGTGCTATTAAGTTTAATTGTGCAACTGTCAATTGATCCAGCTTATATTTCCATGTTATAAGGGATATAATATTAATACTGGTCGACGGATATTAGCAATTGATTTTCCTGGAAACGTTGAAAACTATACTGGACGAAAAGATTTATGCATTACTGTTTCTGAAAATAATAATGGCAATTCATAAAATAAAATTAAAATAATTTGGGAAAATGATAAATTTACCAGTCGAATTTTTATATAAAATATTCCCATTATAAAAAAAATAATCGTTAAACATGATTAAAACTATGATGTGTATTTTCAGCACGTGAAAAATTAATCAGAAATCCAAGAGATAGATGGTCAGAACTCGGCTCACTTGATTCTGGGTGCAATGAATAACTTTATCAACAGAAAGCAGAAAATGAGGCTATTAAAAATTAATTTAGGATTTTACCGGAGGACGGGTATAATAAATTATCCCACGAATAAAAGAAAAAATTACTAATCACATTAATACTGTGGCAAATTAAAAAAATAAATCAACGCGAAGTCATCAATCTGAAGACCTCCTGCTCATGTAGAGTGTTTTTTTTAAATTCTCGACTCCCAAACCTATTTTCCCCTCGCAAGCATTCAAGTCACTCCGGCGAAGAACAACATTCATTCCTCCTGAAAACGATGAAAAAATAATGATTTCTCCCTCTCTCCTTTAATTTAAATTCCTCTTCACGCTACTCTTATCCTTTTACGGAGTAAACAGAATGGCCAACCTCCCCAGATTTCCTCCCCACTTTGAAGATATATGAAAAAATGGAGCGAGGGGCAAGGGAGGAGAGTGGAAAAAAACCCAGCTCATTCCGCGAACAATGCGGCCCTTTTCCCTTTCCTTCCTTCCTCTTTCCCTTTTCCTTTTAGGAACCCCTCAACCCTTTTTTCTCTCCCCATCTCCATATTTCAATCCTCCTATCACTCCGTCTCTGAATGCGCCGGACACACACTTCTCGTGAAAAAAACCCACCACGATTCCCTCCCCTTCACCAACATTTTTTCATTCTTTCCCCTTTTTCCATTTTCTTATTCCCATTTATTTTTTTTCCCATTTCCTCTCCTTTTTCCGCATCTCCTTAGCCTACGCCTACTCACTATCCTGGGTGCCTCCCCAATGGTGCATTGCGAGGAATGATAGAAACCAGCCAATATGGGGATGGGTGAAAAAAAGAAATCTGTTGGGGTGAGAAGTGATGATTTAGTGAGCTGTGTTATCGTAAACTTCAAAGTGTTTCGTTTCTTTGCTCGTAAAAAATGATGCGCGGAAAGAAATATTTCTTGAACATCAATGTTGATTAGTTAAAGGGCGCTTGCCATACACTTCAGTGCGCTGCTCATTTGGCAATAAAATGGTGCTTCATAACTCCCAGGTGGTTCATTATATATTTACGTTATCTGAATCATCAATTAGATAATTTTCTTTTCTATTCAATCCATTTTCAGAATAATTTTCATGCGTAGTGATTTATAGTTGCCGATAAAAAGTATACTTCTGAATTATTGAACAGCATACCATTATACATTTAAGTGGAATTAGTACTTTGGTTTCAAGTTCTTCGACAGCTAAATTCATTTTGCACATACTGCCTGCTACTTGCAGACAGAAGTTTAAAACTTGAAACTCCGTAGATGTAATAATAAAGCTATGAGCAACATTTAATTAAAATTAAGTTTTTTTGAATTCTCTGCTTTGTAGTTATTAGGCATCGAAGTATGACGACGTAGTGCTAAAAAATAGTTAGTCCTTCTTTTACTCTAGCGCCTAAAACAGGTCTAGAATTTGTTTTTATTAGCATTTGTACTTAGAGATTGCACTGAAAACAAAATTATTTAAATTATGGTGTGCATAAAGTGAAAACCCAACGAACAATCTGGGAGTAATTAAGGTTTAGGCTCCGGTATACATGATTTTGGTGCAGAGAGGCAGAGCAGAAGTCATCGTTGATGGGCACTGGAATCTGTTTTAGAAGTAAAAAACTTCGATAATCACATAAGCGATTTTTGTTTGTTCGTTAATTTACAGAGTAGGTGGAAATCGTGGATAGTGTCAAGTTCTGATTAATTTGTGGTAAAAAAACTTTCTTTCCTCAGAAAATAATTTGAAGGAATTAGCTGACTTTTTTCAAAAGAAAGTCAATCGGCCGTGACTATTGTGTTCCTTCAGAATCCTATACCTAGTGTCAGATTACCGAACATTTCGTCCGTGAACATCGTCGTTCCTGTGCACTGATGTGTTCCATTGTGTACCCTAGCTCCAACACCTTGAATGAAAATCTTCATGTATCTCTAATTTTGTCACTTTTTCCAGTCCGGTAGATGTTAGAGGAGGTAGGGAACAATAATATCCACCTAGACGCTAATTTTTACAGTAGTCTAAGCCTAGCGTGTAACCTTATAGCCTCTAGCGTCTGCCAAAGCAGTTATTTTAATTTTGTTCCCACTTTCTATTCCCTCATGGCAGTTTTTGACAAAACGCGTGGCTTTCATTTTTATTTTGTGGAGCCACACACAGATCCCACCCACATCTGCATTTACCTCTCCTTACGCAAACGCTGCTCTCTCATCCAAACAAACCTCCCCCCTTTGTCGTGGCTGGCGTACTCGTGAACCCCTTCTGCTTTCCTCCAGACCTTCCGCATCCACAACATCTACTCTTCCACATACTTCGGTCATTCACTCACGGAAACAGTTGGTAAGTTTTGGCGGTCAACTATAGCGTGTTCCTTTAATGTAATCCTGGCCTTCTTCTTCATATGGCTAATGACCTGCCAAATGGGCCAATTTTGTTAATACTGCCATGGAAGAGCGTCTGCAACTGGTAGTTACAGATGTATCCCACAGAGTCTAGGTGAGAAATCGTACGGAAAATCAAACAAAACAGACCCCAGAAACATCAAAATGTCATCGAATCCACTGCGGAACTAATACTATTTGTGCTTTGCCCGAGAGTTTCATTCATTCGAATACAACTTCACACACTAGGACGCTGGAGTTGACCTTCGTCACCGTGAATGGTGAAGGAGCAGTCAAAGTCGCTGTATCGTTCTTGACCCACTCAGTATTCACTGGATTTGGCCACTTTGCATGCACTCAAATGTCTCGAACCTTAAGACTGAGGGTGATGGGTCGAATTTGATTTGCAAATAATAATTCTGCTTCACTACAAAATTCTTTTTTACTCTCTACTTACTGGAAAAAGGTTGGATTGGTATTTACAGTAATACAATTCCACATAATAGGCCGGGTTCAAATCCTAAGAGAGTGGAAGGATTTTATAAGGATTTCCGATTCCAAATTATGAGCTACGCGGGAGTTATTTCAAGAGCAGTGCTCAGTTCTTTGGCTGGGTCGTGAAACTGTGGACGGTTTGATACCTCTAGCCAAAAATAGGCAAATTCCAACGCCAGGTTTTGATGCATCCTTCCTCGATTCCCCCAAATAACTCTTGACAGCTGTAAACTACGGTATGATGACCTCAATTGTCGACCGCTTCACGTGGTGAGTTAACGGATGTAATTGTATCATAAAATTGCATCCGTCAAGTGACTACCTGCTCCGTGGAGCATAGGTATCGGGAAAAATCGGGAGTCCAAAATAGGTGGAACCAACATATTAGGGTATTTAGGGGTCACTTTTACGTCAAGTCTTCCCTGAAGCGTGTTCGTGATAATGGTTGGCAGCATTGAAATAATTCGTGTTCATATATATGCTGTAGGGTTATAATGTAATAAAAGAGATAAGGTTATTTTACATTTAAAATTCTGGTTCCTTGCCGAAAAAATGTTTCTAGTAATATGTAGGAAATATACTGGGTTCATGGAAAAAAGATTTGGTTAAGGGAATATAAAGCGAACTTAAACCCACGTAATCAACTTAATACTTAATCCACTAAATTTATTTTAAAAAGTCAGGAGAAATAAAACTAGCATTTTTTGGGTTGCTGGAAGAATTTAGAAGAGAGTCTATACAAAAGCAAAGGCAGAAAACAAGGTGAGATTTCTAAGACGAATGAGACGACCCAAGTAAAATCCTATAATTGATACAACTCCTCAATATGCCAGTAGATTCAGCCGCACATTTTATAGGGGTTAAATACTACTATTAAGGCAGAATTTAACTTTTTTGTAAATTTACTACTTACTACTGTTATTTACTACTGTTTAAATAATTTATTCTCTATTGTACGATACGAGAGCATGACTGAACCTAAATGAAGCATCCGCAATTTTATAAAAAATACTACTTCATACTGAGCAAACAGTTTTATTCACACCAGCGTTAAAAATGACTACCAACCCAACATACGCCCTTCCTCATGAGTTTGTGCGGGGCCAATGGGTGCTGAACATTAGTGGATTGATTTAAACTCTCTACTCTCCCCTCTCGCCGCATTAGAGATTCCCGATTTTGTAGCCCTTTCACTTTTAGCTCCATCTTTTAGCAATAAACCTCTCCCTATCACCCGGAAAAAAATCCACTCTGTTGTTCCCATTTTTCGTTTTCAATTTCGCTGGCGAATCCAAATATTTTGCGCAGTCAACAAATGTCGCGTCCTTCCGTCGAGCGTCACGGTGTCTGGGGCGTGGCGTGTGAAATGGCGCGTGAGACGATTCCATTTATCGCTTGCGGTCGTCTTTTTTTAATGCGTCCGCCGATTCTCTCCTCATTTATTATTTTCAACCGGTCCGAATACAGAAATGGGCCGTGACAACCTGTCGGTGTTTTATTTTTGATAAGTGATCGTCCAATCGAAGGGTTGCTTTAACGCACGCCCTTTCCCCACCACCACTTTCTTCCGCTCCGTTCTAAGCGCACGAGAATTGCCGAAGTTGACGCCACGTCGTCAGCGACTCGGCTATCACACTATACCTACAATTAAAAAAAGTACCAATACGTCAATGGTTCGGCGATCAACCTTACTTTACCTTTCGAAAATAAAAGTAAATCCACGTTATCAGCTCTGGAATATAGTGGGAGGGAAACATTGTGGCAGTTGCGAAGAAGGCTTTTTTCAGATTAAGAGTCTATTCCTTACAACCTAGATCCACATAGGGGAGCAAGGCTGTTTTCGCGATTGACTACCAGGGTTCCCAAGGTAACACACCCTCATAGCCAACTTCAAAGTGCAGGAAATGTTTTTCACATCAAATTTTCAGCTTCCTATGTCAAGTAAGCCAATAATAGTTTATCGCGGGTAGGTCTAAAATCATAATATTTATTCCTTGCCTACATTTAGGAATTGAATTACTTCCATCTATAGGGCTACAATCACGATGCGGAAAATAAGCAACCTAAACGTCAACCATCAATGCTCATACCATTAAAATATGTAATTATAACGTCAGCATTACCCTGGAATTATTATTTTTTTTAACTAGACCTTGATTGGTATATGTTCTCGCCTCGCCTGTTACTAAATCCATTTCGTAAACGGTTACCATGAATAATACATGTATAAACTATCATATAGTGTTCTTGACAGTTAACAATGGTGGCTAATGACTTCTATTGATGAATATCCGAGGTCGAGATGCATAGCACTGAACTTAAGTAAATTTTTTAGATTGAACTCCTCCAACTGGTTATGGAATATATCAGCATACTTTGACTCAACTTCATTTTGTAAACATGGCCATGAAACACGCCAAGGACACCTTCCCACCCTATCACGTTAAATGCAGTTATGTTGGCAGCGATTACTATTACGTGCTGTCCTCTCCCCACCACTCCTTAGCCGATCCCTTCCATGCGAGTTTTCCCCTCCTCGACGTCACACTTTACGCAGGTGATAGTTACCAAGTTCCGCTTCCACTAAAAATTAGTTAGCCAAAACAAGGAGAATCAGAACGCGAAATGGTACGTCATGAAAATTCCAAAATTTAAGACGGGTATACGAAATCGGCGCTTCTCTGAATTTTACTGCATAATGACATCTAAAACGAAAAAATACTTCGCAACTCTACAGGTTGATTATAAAAACTGTGGATTTGCTTAGTATATTTTCATTGTAATGTAATGAAAGACCTGCATGAGACGGTGTCTTACAGAAAATAATGCAAAGCATGACAGGATCAACGAGTCAATGAAGCCATTGATGATGCACTAATAGAACAGTGTTGAGTTGAGGAATAATAAAATTAAGACGCCAATGGCATAATAATTACAGAATAAAGTGGGGCATGTACATAATAATCCGTATCCCATTAAATTACTCATCTTAATTACAAGACTAAAACGAGTGGTATGCACTCATAATTAAGTTAATTTAATACTTTTCAACAACTTTTATTATTGCACGACGCGTTTCAACGCTTTACGGCATCGTCAGGTTTACTAAGTATAATAAATACATAAGTTTGTTATTTCAGTCTGTTATTGTTGCTGTATTTACGGAGGAGGAGGGGAGGAAACCAGATTATTGTATATTGTACTTTGTAAACCTGACAATGCCATAAAGCGGCGACACGCGTCGTGCAATAACAAAAAGTTGTAGAAAACCACTAAGCTAAGTTAATTATGAGTACTGTAAACTTCTACGAAGTAAAGCCTTCAGCAGTCAAGTATATGAGTGGTATGTACTTATTTAAATTATGAACATCGTAGACAGATAAGGAAAAATAATCTGCCTAGTGACAGAATAACTGAGATCACTATTTGATACCAATAGGCTATGTATCTTAATCAACTAACACAAAAATAGGAAGTAACGACATGTAAGGAAACTATAATGAACCTAAATATTGCGCCAATTTTTGTTTTATTTGTACATTTAGCCATCAAAAGGATTGCATATTTTAAGTCAATGTTAAGCTAACAACCCACTTGGGACTCAGAATTAGCTGCTCTTCATATAACCAGCGCAAGAATTGCGGAAAAGTATATGCAAAGCAAATACATGGAAAAGTAACAACTGACATAGAACACACTTTAAGTATCTAACACTAACCATTGATATGTGCGCGTAGAAACCAGTGCAAGAGCTGCAGGACGCCGTCTTTTGAGAGAAGCTCCGTGATTTCTTCCCGTGATATGGTTCCTTTTACTATGCTCTGGATTCTCATGCACAGGCGTCGGTGGAAGGAATGCGACTGCCTTGCCGGCTGGCGATCGTTCGTCCGACTGATTCCCTGGGTGGTGCTGCCTTTTGAGTTTTTCGGCACAGTCAGTCTGACGTCCACGGGCTTCATCTAACTACCACTCGGCGGAGAGCACTCCCCGTTCACTTTCTCTTCCAATCTCGCCCTCACTTCAACTCCCAGACACGGCGTGGACAAAGGAAGAGGGTTGCTGTTTGAGGTGTATTCAGCAAACTAATCATCAGCCCTCGTCAATGCTATCAACTTCACTCCCAATGCATTAATCCACCTTTTTAAAACTTAGCTGTTAATTCCTTGTCCAGCAGAGAGACGAGACATTTTCATCTAAATCTACGAGATACTCCGCCAGTCACCGCAAGGACATGTGGCATGGTGTGCCAGGACAAGAGCCTTAAAAATGAAGTTTTTAGAGAAAAGTACTTGGGGAAGTGGGGTGATTATCGAGGTAAATTACTATAGAACAATGTATTGATTGACGTCTCAGGGGGTGAACAAGAAATATTAGGCAGGTGCGATAGCCGTGATGGAAATATGTGGGTCTCGCACCCTCTTAAGTCATGGATCCTATTTCCTATGTGACTTTTTTTGTTTGTCTTATCATTAAATTCTTAGGTTAGTGATTAGACGATATACAATATGAATAAACGGTTTAAGCACCTCAAGGGCATAACTGAGAGATTGAGCATTACGAATGTATTTAGAAGTACTACTAGGTACTTCCACTCCTTTGTTGGCACTCAACATGCCTCATTTAACGACTTTGATTGATCAGCCTCGATTTATTTTCACTCTTTAGATCCACGTTTGAACTCATCATATACACTATCCCTCAAAACGACGCATAAGTCGTAGTGTTTAAATCCACTTTAGTAGATCATTAGTGACTGTAATGAAGTTCAGAAACTTTTTTTATACCACGTGAGGAATGGAATCTCCTCCTCCTCCCGTTCATAAGGAAAGACAGTGCGAGAACTCCAAAGTTTCTTTTTATCTACGCAATCGATACGGTTGACATAAGGTAACACTTACTTTGAAGTTTGCTATTTACAGTTAAATGTATATAATTGATAACTCATTATGTTGCCACATTTTTTTTACTGATTTCATTCACTGAAAGAAAATAAGCTTTTAAAGTAGCTGTGGTTCCTTAATTTTCTCTAAGCTCTTCTGTATCATAACCTGTTTCACTAGGCAAGCTAAAGTAACAGAAATTAATTGAAATAACAACGATAGTGTGTTTCATCTCTTCCGTGCAATAAGTAGATCCCCGTAAGAGACTTTTAACTAGGAAATTCCCATCTACCTTTCAATTTCTCCAGCAGTAACCTCTTCGCAAGGTCACTGGACCGTCGGAGCTTTCTATTTAGCGCTAAAATCATTCGTTACTCCTCTTTGCGCACTCTTCTGTCGCTCTCAGGGTAATTTTTTCAATGATTATTTCTGTTCAATAATTTAAGCCGTAACTGCTGTAAGTGAAAAGGTTAACGCCTTAATGACATAATAAAAGAAAATTTACTTTTATTTGACAGATAAGAAACGAAATAAAACCTAATTAACGATATTTATTATCAAGTCAGGAAATATTATGTTTTCTATGGATGACAATTGAATTTTTCTGTCTAATGTTTCTTACTCAAGTGTCAATTGTAAACACAAGAAATTAATTAAATTGAGTTTATATCGGAACATGCAATCAAACGTTTCTGAAATAACATGAAGTTTATAGTTTGGCGCTAAATTGCTAACGATGCGTTTTACATACATAGATTAAGTGAACCATCTAAAAAAAATTTGAATTTACAATTTTAAGTCAAGAGGCCAATTTCGACATAAATGATGCATTACATAAAGGTGGCGTCGGGTGGGCGAGCAAAATTTACCATAATTTTAGTGTATTGCTTTCTAATAGCCTTGTCTTAAAAATACAAGGTTTAATCCTACCCGTTTCTTTTAAAATTGCGTGTATTTCCCCCAAGATTGTAGGTAGCCAACCCAAAATTGAATATTCCAATTGAATAGTTTATAGGTGAACTATAGTTCAGTGAACTACTCTCCATAAAGTGAATGATAATGCCCATCTATCCCATAAACTAAAATGTTCTGTGGCTTTTAGCCAAATTTCATAAATGGAATGATTTGAGAAAGCTATTATTGTGTTTTATTTGAATCGTAAATATTGCCGAGTAACGCGCAGCTGACACTGTTCCGCACTCATGAGCAATTTTGTTTGCATCGGCCCTGCCTTGCGATCTCCTCTACCCTCCCCTCTTTGGCCAACCCCTTCCACTACAGTCTTCCCCTCTCTGACGTCAAGCTTCGCGCATGCGACTGCCGCCAAGTTTCGCTACGGCTGTAATAGTCAGTCATGCTCAGTAATCCCCATGTATTATATTAATTCACCATCTTCTTTCTGCGATTACCTTTCATATATTCCTGGGCTCTTCGCCCAAAACCATACCTTGTCCCTCAACCCCTTGTAAATCATCCCTACTCCCTCTCCTCTTCCCTTCACCAAAGCTCTCCCTGCCCTTCAGCCCTCCATTCTCGCCCTTGCCACCCCTTCACCTCTTCCCAATGCCATCCAGGCGCAACCCCATTCCCGTCGGCCCCTTGCAGGCATATCCATCCCCCTCATCCTCCCTATCCACGGGCCCATTTCATTTCACTCGCCCCAAAAACCACTCCCATTTTAATCCTCGGCCTCGTCTTCCACTCCCATTCCTCGGCGATACCATCGAGTTCCCGGCAGAAAGTTCTTAATCCGGGCCCGAGCCGTGAGCCATTCGCCCGCGCTGGTTTGAAATCTGCGCGAGAATGAAATTGAATATAACAGAGGCCAGTGGAACAACTGTCGTAGTGTTAACCGCTTGACGTTTCAGTGCTGTGACCCCATTGTATGAGGCACTGGATGGCTTTATCAAGGGGTACGTGCTGGAGTATAAAGTAGGCTCGAGGGGGTGGGGGGAGGTTAGGTTGAGTGTAGCGGGCCGGGCGAGGGCTGAATGACCCCCTACCCCTTTTTGGGCTTTGGGGCGGACGGCCAAGGATTTAGCGCACCCTTGGCTGAAGTCAGTGAGCCAAGAGATCATGGTTAAATTTCCCAAAAAGCGGACGGCGTTGCTCATTGTGAGCTGTTCTCCTCACCGTGCCAAAGGCATTCTCTTTTCCTTCTTTCTCTTCCTCTCACATTGCTCTCCCTGCATTAAATGGGGATAGGTATAAATGACATTTCCAAAATCTGGTAAATCCACCAGGATCAAACGGGTATTTTTGCACTTCAGGAGAACAACAGGATTTTAAGTCCTTTCAAAACTCAGCATCCGGAAGGGGTAGTACGAAATAGATTATGTTCACTGTCCGACTGGGCGGCCACTGACTCAAACTTCAGACTTTATGAGAAATACCTTCTGATAAAGCAGCGGATATTTCTCTGCTCACATGAGGAAGCGATGAGTGACGAGGTCAGTAAAGGCTTATAAATATTTTAACCAACGTATTATAAGGCAACGAAGGAAAAAGGTGTCCCTTTTTGGCATACGAACATCTATTTTTAATCGTTTACCGTTTATGAATAGACATGAAAAATTCTTTCAAAATAATTAGTATTTTTCAAGAGGAAAGCTTTTATGCAGTTCTCATGTCAAAATTCTGGTGATTACATGGTCGGTTATGGACAATCTGGACAGCTGTCAAGATCCCTTAAACAAAGGAAGATAAACGTGGACCATGTCATAAATGTCATGTGATGTCAATGATGTAACGATGCTGAAGATTGGAGACCATGATTTATGTTAACAGCCTTAAATGAAAGCCCTCAGGGTTAAAGGCTACCAAAACTAGGTACATTGTGAACTCAAGAGGAGTAACGCGATAATCAAAAATATTTATGCCTTAAAACAGAGCAAATGAAATGAAGGTACATTACGTAATCTTATCAAAGATTTTTATTTTACTGATATTGAATAGCATAATTTTCCACTGGTGAGGTTCGAGAATTACGAGAACTTCCTGAAAGTGGAAGGAATGCGTGGGTCAAGATGTGATTAAAACCGAATTGAATGCTTCAGGCAAGTTATCCATTTGCCTCTTTTAAGTTGCAACGTCGGGAGAATATGTGAAATTCGAAAGACCAAAGAATCTAATCACCAATAAGTAGTTAAATTTGATTTTGAACACGTGTTATGTGTCAAAATGACCCATACCGTCCTTCTAGTGTTAATAAGTTTATTATAACACTTATTTATAATGGATCCGATTCTAGCGTTCGTTTCTTCGTTTCCAAATCATTACTTAGCTCAAGCTGAATAGCATAACCCGAAGTCATATCTGAATACGTACTTGGCTGGAAGGAGTTCGACGATTCACTAGATTGTGTTCACATATGTCATTCTTGCTCTTTGGTCTTTATCAATGAACAACCATCTACAATTTTTCTTCATTATTTCCTTGCCTTTTCCTTCCTTTACACATAAAAAGTAAATTACAACTGCAAATTTGCTAGAGATGGAAATGAACCGTTTCCAGAAAGTTTTAGGACTTGGCTCGGATTGGGGGGGAATTTCACTGTATTGTACCCCTGGCTCAATCCCTGAATATGCAACATCATTTGGGTAGCACATGATTCCATGGCGTCAGCAATGTCATTTTAAAGTGTTTGAATCACGTCACGCAGTGAAAGAGCTTTGTGCTGAGCTGACCACATTTACCCTGAGTCAATCAAACTGTATCCTCTGTTCGCTTCCCGAGATTCACTTTCAGGGAGGCAACATATCCACGGATCCTTTCGCAGTGGGCGATCTGTTGTCCGCTCTACTCACCAGTTCATTTTTTTATTAAAGAAAGAGTTTTGCGGATGAGAGGATTAGCCATATTGCTTTAAACCCGACGGAGTGATTAAAACTGCCAGCGGAAGAAAAAGTACCGAGTCAAATTTTTTTGGTTTTGTCAACATTACAGGAATCACGTTGTCTCATAGTTTTACAAGATGATAACATAATTTAGTTTAAATTGCTCGGCCAACCATAAATTCACACAATTCATGACTATTTTGGAGGCGGAGAGATTAAGAGTCCGAATAACAAGAGTTAATGAAGTATAATTCACAAGAAAAATATTACTTTAATGCAAAAATATTGTTGGATTGCTCTGGAAGGACACTTTTTTATGGTTAAATTAATATAAAACCCTTTTTATTATTTTAGTCAATGACTTCTCATATTGGCCACGCATCGTGATTATCCGTAGAGAATAAACTGGAAATATTTGTTAAGAGACTGGTTACAGATCAGTGTAATCTCTTCCCCATGTATATTTTAAAGAGTCACTCAGAATTAGATCTATGAAAGGCAACAATGATACTATACATTTCAGAAATTAATCGAGTGATATACAATAGAATCATGTGGCAGGGCATGACATTGGATCATATTACATCAGCTAATTGATAGTATCATTATTAAATGATAATAACTCCATGTTTTTGCGAGTTAAATTTTATATCTATTGGTTTTATAGTAGTTTTGAAAGTGTAACTCTCATAAAATAATCGCAAACTATGCACAATTTTCCATTTTATGGCACAACGTAGTGTAGCACCACGGAGCTCTGCTTGCCGACTCGCAATCCGTGTCATTCCTCCCTCCCCAAATTCCGTCCCTATACTAACTCTCATTTCTCGTTGCCACTCCAATCCTTGCAGGCACACAAACCTTCCTTCAACTCTCCCCACCTCCCACATTACCTCCATTGCAATCGTTCGTGAGTTGAGTGTCGAGACGCCTTTAGACGCATCTCCCCGAGGAGATGGGATTTCTACCGTATTCCACGTCTCCCTCCATCTCGTCTCTTGCATCCTATCGGTAGGACCTTCCAACCCTCCCTCCCATTCCCCATGGGAACGCCTTCTGACTGCAGCCACAGTTGTTACTGTTGCTATTGCGTTCAAACTCCCGCGCGAGGAGACATACATTCAGTGAGTTCCATCACCAAACCCCCTCCCCCAAGCCATCCCTCCGCCTGAACAAACCAACCCTCCCCCTCCCCTCCAACCTTCATCAACCTCTCCCTTTAGTTCCCTCCCCCCCCCTCGCATTCAGAATGTGAAAAAGATTTCCCCCTTCTATTTGTCTTCGTCTCCCGACGAGAGCTGTGTGTGTGTGCTAGCCTCCTCCGTGTGCAAGTGTAGAGGCGATAATTGCCAATTGTCTCCGTCGCATCCGAGCGGGGGACCTCGTGCAGTGAAGGGATCACTAGAACTAGGGGTGGTGGTGAAAGGGGGAGGATTGGGGTATGCAATTTGGCTGCCTACCCACCTGCCTGCCTCCCAGAGGACTGCATACCGCTTCGTGCTCACGAAATTGGCCGAGAGTCTAATTTAATGTAACAAGACGTACTCTCAAGTCACAAAGCGTTCAGCGTTTTTATTCCCTTTTCCTCAGTTGCATGTTTTTTTCCTCTGCTCTCCCTGATTTCTGTGAAATGTATTGCGCTGCTTTTCTGTATCCGCAGACAGAGATTCGAGATGGGGAGGGGGAGATTCACGTCTTCTACATTTCCCTCACTGCTAAGTGCCTGCTAAGTGCCTGCTGTGCCTAGCGCTTTAAAAGTCGGCAAAGTTCAGGTCAAAAAACGAATGCGTGATACATTTTCCATGAAATTCGTCTTCACATTTCGTTCAGTCTCGATGCAATATTTTTTAAATGGATGACTGTATCTATGTTTTCTTCCCTAGAAAAACTCATGCTTAACTAATGAATTGGCAATGAATAAGAATCGGAGAAAAGTTAAAAACAATCGACATACATGACCCACTCTTGAGAAAAAACACGAGGAAATTTGATAAAACTGCTAAGTGGAAGATAATTAGGCTATCCGTTTCACTTTTTTAAAGGTCGTGTTTTATGGTATTGATTTTTGTTTTCGTTCAAAATACTACATGTCGTAAAATTGTGTTTCATGCTACCACAAAGTCCTCACAAATGCTATTAAGTCACAAACTCAGCTCATGATATTTACAAAATATCGTCGCTTGTTATGAAAAATATATGTAGTCAATTTTACTCTCTATCTTATTCTTTATTAGAAGATCATCATTTTCTTAGTACGATTAAAAATTTAATCTTGGTGAATAATATTGAACACCCACACAACGGAATTTAAATACTGCATTGGCTACTTTGAAGATTTTCATGGGTAAAATATTTAATTTTTGCTAATTGTAACTAGAAAAAAATAATGACTGCACTTTTAGATATCCTTTCATCGCGTCACTTAAGTGGTACTACCTAACGATCTATGAGCATTTGATTTTATTACCATATTATCAGTGGAATATGCTTATCTCACCATCATTGAAACCTGTTTCATTCAATGACAAGTTTGACATTACCTCGCTGCAGCATCAACATCAACAATCCAGAAATACTAACGGCCAAATGTTTATCTCACTCGCTTACTAGATAAAAACCATAAATCTTGACCGTATATGTCAAGAACCACAAGATGACTCTGACTGCTGTGAAAAGGTGCAGCTGCGCTACTTTCGAGAACGCGACATGTGCTACGTTGGAAATAAAAGACGAAGAGAAAACATAAACACACGCGAAAGGCGAAAAAAAGACGGTAAGAGCCGCATTGCCCTTCAAAGCGATCCCCAATTTGCGGCTCCCTCCCGTCGAGCGCCAAATGGGGCGACTGCCGTTCGTCATCGGGATGCCGTTCGTTCGTTACCTACGTCGACGGCAGAACGTGACATATCGCTCCCGCGGGTCCGGCCGATCTATCACGCGTCGCGCGGCGGCCAGAGGGCGTCCATTTCCGTGCCACGTGATTAGGCGATACCGGGACCACGAATCCTTTGGATAGACGACAGCAATGCAACCATTCCTCTTTCTCATTCTCGCCGTCCTTTTTCTGGATACAATGTTTAAATCGGAAATTGGGTTGGGCTGGAATGATTGAACTACGCATTTAGTGATATGAAAATGTGAGAAATTCTGGTAAAATATGGTTCTGGCGCATGAATGTTTTATCATATCTCGATGATGCATTCCCTGACGTAAACATGTTTTTTAAGGTAGGTAATAAAAAAAGGTCTGTGAGTGTTTGTGAAAAGAGGGATAGAATCCAGCTTATAAATGTAAATTCTGTGAAGAATATTACTCACCTCTGTTTTGGATCAAATAGAAAAGTATTAAAGAACTTTAATGCAATGCAATTTATTTGCATGGTTATTACTGAATACACTGGTTAGTAAGTGCTGATTAACATTCTCGTTTTCGGTAACTTTTAGTACTTATATTTTTTATGGAGCGTGAGCTTTCGCCGACCCTTCTGCCGGCTTCGTCAAGTAATAATGTTAATCATGCAACACATTGAAAAGCTTAAATCAAAACATACTCTAAGTGATGTTATACTAGAAAAATGAGCGAGAGAAAACAAATTGAGGTGGGTATCCCTATTGAGGAAAGGTTTGAAGATATGAGGAAAGAAAATTAACTCGATATTTTCAGACGTAGTTTTGTGAAAATATATCACGAGTGATGCAATCATAACAGTAATTTTCACTATGGTTTTTATTTCAAGACGGCCGGTTTCAATGCATCGGCGACATCTACAGGTCTCTTCAATACCTCATCCTCAGCACGCGAGGATGACGCCTATGTGATGAAACTGGCCGTCTTGAAATAAAACCATGGTAAAAATTACTAAGTTATTATTGTTTCCGTCAGGAAAGAAAATGCCTGGATCGATCTTTAAACCATCGAATTTTCAGATATTTTCCGCGTGAATTTTCGGAACTTAATCCGTTAGCAAGTGATTTGCACGAGAAATAGGGCCAAATGTTGCTTAGAGGATGATTTCCATGCGCTGCTCACCAGGGGAAAAGACTTTTACCTTTGCTCTTGCCATTTTCGTATTAATTTTGTTCAAGTTGCCAATTATAGCTACAGGCTAGCGTTAGCTTGTCTCTTGAGCATCGGGGGCTATTAATTTAGTAAGTTCTTTCTAAAGAAAAATGCAAGGGATTTCAATTCTTACTCCCACATTTTCAGCACATTGGCTTTATGAAATCGTCACCCCTTTATTCTTGCTCCAATTTCAAATCTCTTGGCATATTGGCCTTTAAAAAAGTACTAACAGACACTGATTCAATTTAAATAATCCCTTTCATTTCTTGTTTCTGTTTTCACCTTTTCTTTCCATACTCCAAGGCGCATAAACGCCCACCGCCGCACTCTGCCACGCTGGTTTTCCAGCTAACTCGAGGACGTGAATATCTCGCGGGCCAAATCCTGGAAACAGTCGAGATAACCCATCGGGATGGGAGACGCATTGCCGGTTCCAATCAGTTTGAATTCAATTCTTTGCTAACTCTCGCAGGTCGCGCTTTCTCCCATCTCCGGGTTCTTCATCCATGGAGTAAAAAGGTGGTCTTCTTCTCCAATGTCAGTCCTCCTGTTTCCCAAACACCAAAAGGAAAGGCCGAAGATATGAGATGGAAAAGCGTGAGTGGGTCAGATAGCGAAGGAATGGGTAGGATATGACTATAATCGTCGAAGACTATGGTGAAGTTTTGGCTGCCAACTTCTATCGATATTCCAGTCGAAGGCCGTTCCGGTAGTTAAAAACCCTGGGAGATTCCGATAGATTTAGTAAAAAGCATGATTATAACTACTAATAAAAGCGTATTAATATAGTTTCTTAATAAATGAATGCTATTATTAGTAGTAAGCAGTAGTAAAAATAACAGTAGTAAACTGGATACGCGACTTTCTGAGTGATCGTAAGCAAAAAGTAGTTCTTGACGGAATTAGCTCTGATGTAGTTAAAGTGACATCAGGTGTCCCACAAGGAAGCGTAATCGGCCCCCTTTTGTTCATTATATACATAAATGACGGAAAACATCATATTAGAACCCCAGTATACTTCCAGGTCCGACAGAAACGATAAATTGAGAGAGATATTTTGCCAAACGGATAGGTATGGGTATTCGTTTTTCCCCCGAACAATAAGGGACTATAATAAATGCTAGGCGTAATTTCATTAGAGCGTTTCCTTTTTATATGTAAACGGCTGGTGTCCTACGCCTATTGAGGCGGCTTGCGGGGTAGTATGTAGATGTAGATTATTATACAGTTTGATGACCACTGAAAATAACCTATCTAGAGCTTGGTCAATTGTGCTCACACTATCATTTGCCACCTTATACCAACACCGGATGAGTTGGTTCCAGGAGAATGTCGTTCTAAGAATCATAAATTACGGGATAATCTGATAGACTGAGCTAGAGGTATGCTTACAATTTCTGTCATAACTAGGTATCCTCAATATCAAAAGCAACATAAATTACACCATTTGATCAAAATTGGACTGACTCAATCATAATGCTGGATGCTGGATGGATTACAAAAGAACGCATTCGGATTCTTCGTTAGAGTTGAAAACCCTGGCTAAAGGTCACGATATCAGAGGAGGTTAGAGACTTAATCCAAAGAGTATGCTGACCGGGAAAGAATGGAAGCATTCAATATGCGTTGTTGGGTAAAGGTGCTGGAGATCAAATTGACTCGTGACATAAAAAATAGAGTAGTTATTGGGTGTTAGGAATTTTATGTGAAAAGATGGACCAAGTGAATTGAAAACTTTCATAATTTAAACTCAAAATGCATAGCAGATCCATAGATATTTACATAAAAGGAGAATAGAGTGAATGGCCATAAGAGGAAGAGGGGTAACGAAGAAGATAAATATTTATTGTCGTTAGGTTTCGTTAGTGACCACTAATAATGTATATATTTTCAAGCTTTATAGGTATAGGTATAATAGGTTTATTGAAGATGATCTTTACATAACGAATAATAACTGAAATTGTTTAATATAGCATCTATATTATCGAATTATTTCATGCTAAACAACATTTCCATCTCATAAACTATTGAATATCACGCCAAAATCCTAATGATTCGTGTAGGTTCACACACAAAGTTGGCGTGAGTATATTTTTTTTCTTTTTAAGTAACAAGTTCTCAAGGAACCTAATGATTTAAAACAAGAGATTCAGTCATACAGTAAAATTAAAAATAAACGAAATAAATACTAATATGGGAAATGTACTCGTAGATACCCGTTAAAACATCTGACATGGTTACATTCTATCACGTTACTCAATGTTTCGCTGACAATTCCAGTTCATTATAAGCCCATTCAGAAATACTCAGAAAGTGCCAATTAAATATGTAGTTGAAAAGGTGTCCGTGAAATGGACATTAATATATTGTTAACAACGGAATTTATGTGAACTTTTCAAACACCATCAACCAAAAAAAACAGCAACAACAGCTGCTGCATGTAAGGATCATTACTCTGTAAAGAGCTGTGAATAGCGTGATTTTCATTTTCTTAGTTGATTGGATTTCATTTGGAACTGTGATGTATATAAGCAGTAAAACAAATCAAATTGGAACCATTCTGCAGTATTTTAACAGAAATAAATACAATTCAAAAGTTACCCCAGAAATATATTCAGTGGCTTAAAGAAGGCAGTGGATTTGTTAGTTCTTAAGGCCATTTTACACGAGGCACTTTATTGCACAATTTGATGCACAGAAATTGCGAGTACGCGAGGACTGAATTAGAGCAGGGACTATTTTCCCATCTGTCGTTCATGCATATTCGCATGCATTCTTGCAATTCACCACTTTACACGACACATGTTCAATGTAAATCCATAGAAGCATCAGATTGTGCAGTAAAGTGTCTCGCGTAAAACCAGCCTTTAAGCCAACGAAAGGATATAAGAAAAAAGTAATTACATCGGTATCTACAAAATACTCTGCAAGCCACCTCAGGGGTGAATGGCAGGAGGTGAGCAATCACCAACATGCATTTCACTAAACCCTGTTATGGCAAAATTACCAGGGCGTGATGGAATAAAAAAGAGTAGAAAGGCATAGAAGGTAGCAGTTAACCAATGGCATGCATAGGGTTGAAACAAGGGTGATGAAGAATGAAGATGGTTAGTGGGGCAAGCTCTCTGCCTTCGTTCGCCCGGGGCAGATGGGAACCAACCGCGCCCCGTTCCCACTACCCCCCTCTAAACCCTCCTTTGTACAGGGAGGGGCGGTGAGTGCAATCACGCGGAAGTGATTCGCGTTGCCGAGATGAGGCATCGCCCCTTGCGTCGCTTTGGTCGACGGGGCGGAAGTGAGGGTGTGGGGGGAGGGGGAGAGGAGAGAAGGAAGGAGAGAGGAGCAGAGAGAGAGAGAGACAAGGAGGGGGAGACATGGTGAGGCGGAGATGGATGGGGTGCGAGGTGGATGGAAAATTGGCAAGCTAAGGAATCCTCGCTCGCTCGCACCCCAGGGTGCTTCCGCCTCCATCGCAGGTTCACACGGGGGTGCGGTGGTGGCAACGCCCGGCTTAATTAGAGCAGGGGAGAGAGAGAGAGAGCAAAGTTCGCGAGAGGACACTCAAGATCCTCTTAATTTATTTCTTTATTTTTTTCGCGAAGGCGCATCAGGACGAAAAACTTTGGTTCACGGGGAGATTGGGTAAGTTAGTCGAGACGACTGCGGATGTGAATTTAATCGGAGGGGACATCGCCACTCTGAACGACGCACGTTAGATGACTCTCATGGTTTGACACTCATACTTGGACTTTCATTGCTTATTTTTCAAGTACATTTGTGGTTATACACAATGCCTTATGAGGCTGGGACATTATAAAGAGCTCTTTTTTTTATATGGTGCAAATTTCGACCTGTACTCATGAAATTTGCACCACATATTATAAAGAGCTATACTAGGTAGAATGTCAATAATGTTGAAATCCACGTAAGAACTAGATATTTGAAAAGTTATTCCAAGTCCTACTTCAGATTTATGTTTAATAATAAACAGTATCAGATTTTATCAGAACAAATATTTAATTACCGGTGTTGGAGAACTTTTAAATCAAATATGATAGTAGGAAGCATTATTTGGTTTGATTTGTTGCCACCTTAAGTAGTAAGTATATGAAAAGTGGAGAAGATACTTAACGGCCCAAGCTCCAAAAAACGATACGTATATCGTTGTTAGCTCATCACACCAAAGATATCACGACACTACCTTATTTGGTACATGTGTATTTATAAATTTTGCTTAGTTCAGGAAAACGAAACAGTTTTATACTGATGATGTTCGTACATTGGTGCCTGTGATATGTAATAATCATTTCATGAGTACAAATAGTGGTCTTAAGACAATTTAAATGAAACTTAATTGAAATTAAAATATCTGAGATCCTTACTTTAATGGAAAATAATATTTGACAAAAATCTACAATCAAAATGTATATTCAGTATTTCCAGGTTCAATATAGTTTGATAGAATTTACTCCTGTAAAACAAATAAAGTAAACTTTATAAATAAATTTGATTGTTTCAGGCTTGACTTCGTGGAAGTGATATATATCCATTTTTAATAAAAAACTTTGTACTTTTTCACACTTTATTTAATAACTGCGACCGGTTTCACCTTAATAAGGCCAGAAGATGCCTTATTAAGATGAAACCGGTCGCAGTTTTAAAATAAATTGTGGAAAGTACAAAGTTTTTTATTAAAAATGGAAAACTTATAAAGGCGAAGTCACTCTTCAAGAGTCCTGTACCTTCTTTTTTTACTTTTATTCCTGTAATTTAGCCTCTCAAAAATATATTGATGTAGTTCATCGCCAAAAGAGTGATATAAATTCCAGTTATTTTCTGAGTTTGTAAATATCTCTATGTTTTGAAATACATTTATTCCGGCAATACTAAGTCAATGTTAACTGGCAGTTTCCATAAATGTGAGAAATTCAGTGGCCTGTAATGAGTTATCGCTATTGTTCCTCTTCAAGTGCACTAATAAATAAATAAATAGTCAATTAAGGTGCAAGACAAATTAACATTGACCGTGAAAACACTCCGAGATAATTCCTAAAAATGCTTTAAATAACTAATCACCATTTCAGAATTGTTTTTTTAAAGTGTCCTTTTATAAAACATAAGATAATTCTTGAAACAAAGGGGAAAGTAAGAATACGTTTTGGCTCCTTCAAGAACATAGATTATTTTATATGAGTTGTTGCCTTTCATAATTTTCTGAAAATTTTCACCTTTTATCTGGTTTTCAGCCTTGGTTCATCTCTGGATATTTGAGTTATACATAGCACTGGAGCTTGAAAAGTACCTTTTCTTGTTGAAAAGTAATGATGCCTGTAGTATACAGTTCGTTTGAATATACCACCATGTAGGTCACGGGTTTCCCCAGAGCTTAGAATGGAGATGCCTAAGTGTACGGAAGTTTGGAATTAGGACATGCAGCTACCGTATTTCAAGGTAATGAGGCAACATGGGAGAAACCAGGAAAAGCAAAACTTGAATTTGAAAATGGAAAATTTTTCTAATGCTTTACCAAGCAAATATATTTCCCGTGCATCCGATGCTCTGTTTTTTCCATTGCGTCCTCTGTGACGAGGAATCAAGATGAATATTTTATCCGGTTCAAAATTCTAGGTGTATTTATTTTCTATTTTTCAAAAATCATTCAGTGGATAGTGAAATATTCTCTTGTCTTGATTGTGTACCACGCTAATGAAAAAGCTGGGCGATGTTTGTGAAGTATATTCATCCCTCTTTGTTATTTTTATTTACTCTATGGCAGTCATTAGTTTGAAATAACAAGACACCTAGTGTCCCACGGGCCAAGTTCTACTTGTGGTAATTTAATCAAATTAGGATACGGAAACATCCATCAGTAACAGCGACATTTGTATTTCACTGGAAAAACTAAACTAGCTGATTTTATGCAGCGATTTAAATACGACATACCTAAAAAAACCATTAAACCTTGTAGTAAAAGCCAAAAAATAACAATTTAATTATATTTTTCAAGTGGTGGGAGACTAATATAGAATATTTTGCCAGAGGTAAAGCAAACTGTTATTTTAGCATGGTGGACAGGTGGAAAAGTCATAAATATTAGTCACAAATATAACTCTTATGACTCTTCAGATATGAAATACTAACTTTTCTTATGGAAAAGCTAATTTAATGTGAGAGATAATTTTTAAATAACTTTGATTAAGGTGTGATCTAAGCTCAGTCGTCCAAATTTGTAAATTTCCCTATTATCGCCAAATTTTTCTCTATTGGACGCCTCATAGCATTAAACATTCTTTCGGAAAAAACAAAATTATTTTTAATGAGAATCTTTCTCATCACATGCTCAATTACCCTTGACGGGAAACCCATTGACACGTAAGAAATAAAATTTACTGACGATCAAGCCCATAAAAATTGTTTCCTGATTCTAATTAATTTCGGTAAAGGCATTGAGATCAGAGAGGAATCTCTTAAATAGGAATTTCATCCATAACCTTTGCAGATGATTAAATTAATAAATTTGTAAAAAATACTATAATGGAAGGTGGACTTTGTTGATTAATATTTGAGGTGAAGGGAGATATATTATTTTAGTTCAGGATTAGAACCGATAAAGAACAAATATAAAAAATCCTGATTAATGCAAGTTGAAAACCATTTTATCCTCAAGGCTAAATGTTTCTCTTCCTCATTGCTGTGCCCTCGACCAGCCCAAAAAATATTTGCACAAGGGCCTTTTGGGCACGGCAGGGACGGCACACCACTTTCCTCTATTTGCATTTTACGATAAAGAGAAACCACGACGCCCGCCTAAAAGAAAGAACCCCTCATAAAGGAACAGAATCTCGACCGGGCCATTCCTAAACAATTTATGTAGATACGCACACATGCGTAATCCAATGTAAACATAATTGCGGCCTCGCTCGGATACTTAAAAAAGGGACTTATTTTCCTCAACAAAAAAAACCTCCAGAGACGAAGGGTAAATTTCCAGGAACGATCCGAAAACGACGTCGCATAGTGAGGGAGAAGCTTTAGGAGTAAAACTTTGAATGAACTTTCAAGTCTCAAAGGAAAAGACGTTTCCGATAACGTTAACCATCATTTATGGACAAAAAACACTTCTACAGGACTTAAATGACATACTATGGTACAGTAAAATTAAATAAATAAATGTACAAACAAACTCAAGAGGTTTTTTATTTTTTAAACTGCGGACATGCATAGAGATACCTTCGAGGGGCAAAGAGTGTTTATTCTCTTCCTCCTCACGTCACCCCATCAACCCCATTAATTATATTCCGAGTTCATGCATGGGAGGTCGCTTTAGGTAAACAACCGTGACTAAAAAAGAGATAAAAAAAGTCTAAGTAAAAAGGGAGCGCCGCGGACGCGATGTTACGCGAGTGTAGACGCGTGTGCAGGTGTGCGTGCCTGACGAGCGAAAGGGAAAGGAAACTAACGAGGACTGGCTGAATAACATCTGTCCGTTAAAAAAAAAGACGAATAAGGGGAATAAAATGAAAGGCGCAGTCGCGGAACGGTTGGGATGCGGATCGAAAAAAAATACAAATTTTTAGGTTCTCGAAGGGGGTTGCGTTCGGGGTGGGGTGCGCCCATCCGCAGGGTTAAGAGGAGGGAAATGTGAAGAAAGGTTTGTGGCGGGGGATGGTTGGAGTATTCAGGGTTGAAGGAGGGTTTGAGTGCTGCACACGCAGGGAGTGAACGGAGGAGTAGTGTTGGAAAGAGCGGTAAAGGAAAAATAACTTTTCTACCTACTCATCAACATCGGTGTTTCAATTCTAAGATTTGTTAATAGTTATTCTTCTCAATCCATAGCTCTTTTTACCATATCTTGCTGGTTCATCTAACTTAGTTTTTTTGTACTTAGTCAATGAAATTATTCCTTGGTGTTTCCTTTGGAATAATCCATTTTGTTTCTCCCACTGTTACATTTCAAAGAAGGCGTTTCCAATTCACACGACTCTTCTTTACCTACTGTCAAATCTTCCAAATGGGCCTTCCCTCCTCTTCTATTGTTCATTGTACTTTATTTTTCAATTTTTCTGCCAATTACATCATCAGTATTCTTTCCCAATATCATACCTCAAGAGCTTCTATTCTATTCCGGTCAGCATTTCTTTTGGTACACGAGTCCCACTTAATGAGTCCCACACGATTCGCATTGTTTCTATGCCGCTAAATGTTAATATTTACCAAACCAGTGTAAATGTAATAGCTTCACTTTGAAGGGCAATGGAGGCCTAGACTTACGTAAGTTCACCTGAAAATGAAATAAATGAGTTGAAAATTGTTGAGTGCCAAGTAAGTTTTTGCATAGTTATGGAAAATTTTTTCTTTTACCTCGTTGATTTCCCATGAAGTACAGCGTCAAGCAGTCGACGTAAGGGTAGATGAGGTTGGGCAATGGTGTGGGACGTAAATGTGGGAGGAATGGGACTGAGAAAGCCATCAAAACTTCAAAAAGCGCCCTAACCCCACCCTTTACGAAGACCGGAGAATCTTCCCCCCTCTCCCCCCGTCCCAATCACTTGAACAACTATCTCTCCGAGGAGGGCCACCCCCTTCAGAACTAAATCTAACGAAGTCAGCGCTCGGCCGGGGGAGCTCTCCTCCGCCCTTCGGTGCCTGCCTACACCATTTCCCAGCATCCTTTCCTCCCCTCACACGGCCAACATCTCACTACTCCTCCTCGTCCGCAGCACGAAACCATTCAGTCTCCGCACTTGAGGCAGCCCTCTATGTCCGGCCCCACTCTTTCCGCCTTCCCCCTGAACGTTGCCACCAAACCTCTTCTCATACGTTCACCGTCCGTACAAGAGATTTTCATCCTCCCCTTCTCCTTCAAAGAACTCCTTCCCCTCCCTCCCAAAGGGCTCTTATCTCATCCAATCTGGTTCCGATCTTTTTTCGATCCGCTTCCCGACTTTCGAGACGCCAGCCTCTCGTCGAAACCTTATATTTCCTCTTCCCCGGGAAACCTTGAGTTTCGTTTCCAAAGCACCGCGGTGCACCGTGTCCAGCTACACCTTGAAAAAAGAGTTAGTTACTACGTACTCTCTCTCATAGGGGTTAGGGATGAGCTATCGAAACGAAACTGCGCTCGGTACACATGGGTAATGGATTTGGGATCTCATTCAGTAGCAGAGTAGATCATTAATGGGTACTCGAACGAAGGCATTATAAGGGCGGAATTTATTTTTCAAACCCCTAACCTTAGTGTAGGCAAAATCCATCTGAATATATCAGCATTCTATTTCACGCTAACATAATATGCAAATCCTATCCACGCATCTATTCCTCTCCTCTTAGATCAAATGCTTAAATTTGAACATCAACGTATTTGGTTAACTTTCAACTATTTTGGGAATACTTCTAAGCTACACTTGTCATGAGCGATCAATAATTAAGTTACTCATGAGGAATAAAAAATTGAAAATTGTATACTGAAGTTACAGGATATATCTTGAAAATCTTTAAGTATGTTAAAATAATTAAATATGTTAAATAGAGAAAAATAAATTTGTTAATTTTTGGAAGTCACCGTCAGGCACCTGAGGATAACTCCCGACGTTGAAACCTAGGTCGTGCAGTCAATAGATGGATGCGGAATTAAAGTTATTTTTTCTCATCATAGCATGAAAAGTATATTTCATAGAGGTACGCCTGATACATAGCTATATAATTTGCCAATAAAAATTATACAATCAACTAGTTCTAGCTTTTGATCGATGGAAAATATATTAAAATGCACAAAGGATGCAACTATAAAAAACGGGGAGGAAGTTTTCTAATTCATATTTTTTCGTAATTAAACTTTGTAGCATTGACTAAATGGAGTAAGGGAAAAATAGGGACCCATGGCCTCGAATTAGGTACTAAGCTGAAAAGCACGACACCATACTGCACGACTTCCTGAAATTTCACAAAAATTCATCATTTTTCTTTTTCTTTTCAAATTTAAAGGAATTACCATGGGGAAGAGATTTTCGTCGTGTAGAAGCTTCAGCTAAATGCAAAAAATATCGGTTATTTGTTTGTAGGAATCACGCTAAAAAAATTTCTGAAATAATCTGTTATTATGTAACTATAGTATCCATTTGGTATTTTTTGGGATTCCTTGTGTTTTCCTCAAAAGTACACCCGAATAAAAAACAGTTGCTTTAAAGGTTTCAATATTTTCTCGCATGCATCGTGGGATCAAAAAAAGCCGTATAAAGGTATGACAAAACTTAGTAATCGCTATCTTAAGCAAATTAATGGAAGGATGGTAGGATGTAGAAATAGGCTTAGGATGATTGGACAAATAAGATCATTTTTCACCGCGCTCAAATCTGTATATTCCTATTGTTCTAAGTGAAAACAATTTAAAACAGCTAAATATTTTAATTGATGTCATAAAATACTCACAGTTTCTTAAAAAGATCAGTTTCTCTCTCCAATCCACTTCAGCATCAGTACCCCTCCAAGCTGCCTCCTTCCTGCCAACCCTCCCCTACTTTCCCACCCCCTCTTCATCCCCCCCTTGTTCTTCACCCCAACCTCTACACCTACTCCGGCCTCCGGCATCCGAAATCTGCCCGCACACTCGACCGGAAATCTCTCGTATACAAATGTGTGTCTGCAAGTGCTAGGAGTGATGAAATGCTACTCGAGAACAACATAAGTCAGGCGGTTGGGGTGTTATTTTGTGCCAATGCTGAACGCGCGGGGAGTGTACAATGTTGAAATGAATGCAATTGATGGAATCAGGCCTGAGATGATAGTAACGATGCATGTATGTATTTAAAATACCACAGTTTTTCTTTCAATAGAATTTATTGCTACACTCACACGATGCATGTTTAATCCACAGAATGCTGAAATGAGTGTTGACCCATCATGACAATGCATACGATGGAGGCAACACAGTATGTTTTTTACCCTATGAATGAAATAAAACGGTTATTCCACAAATTGTTTGAATTACGACGGTCAAACGTAGATTTGGATGGAATATTCGTAGTTTCCAAGCGATCATCTCATCATCACAAGCCTGCTTTTCTTTATCTCGCCTGAGTGCTAATCTTGATCTCACGTGATCACGTAATATTCTGCGTCCATCACAACCTTTAATAATCCATTTCCTCTTTCTGCACACTCTATGCGGCTGTTTTCCATCTTTTAGCCAACTGCAGCAATTTCAAGTTCCTTTTCAGCTTTGGAAAATGTTATGGTTCGATTAGCGGTGTAAATATCAGAATTGTGTCAGAAAAGTGATAACCTAGGCTAATTCCGCTTACACATAAAGAAATGTTTATTGGTATAAAATTGCGTCTACACTGGCCATTTTATTGCATAAGTTACTTGCAGCAAGCACATTCGACGTAAATTCCTGGTGTATTCGGCTCTGCAAGTCCGCTTGCAGAACTTTTAAAGTTTTGGAGAGTCGCATGCAGAAGCGTATAGTATGTCATGCCAGTGTAAATAGCAACCAATCTGGCCCCTTCTGCACTCGTTAAAAACATCATGAAAATTTTATTGTCATAGGAAATCCACCGCAAGCACTTTCAGGAGAAACTTGCGGAAGTAACTTGACAGTGTAAACCCACACTAACATACTTCCCTTTACCTAAAATCAATATCCTTAACATCTGGGAATTAGTAGGATGTTACGTGAAAGCTCCACCTAAAATATATCCCTTTTAGAAACGCTAGATTAAAAATCAGTCACAGTGATAAGATAAGTAACGTTTTCGTAATTTTTACAGCAGGAAATCTTGTTTTCATATAGCGGTTTCCAGTGATTGGCCTGACTTCTAATGCCTCGATAATAATTAATTATATATTTATGTGGGTTGGTGAAAAAACTCATACCATAAAAACATTTTGTGACACACTGTTGGTTGTATCTACTCACATATTTTCTGATAGCTTTCATAATAAAATCAAATCAAGTTAACGTTTGGATTTTATCTGCCTAATACAAAAGACCTTACCTAGGCAGAAATTGCTCGATATTTTCTAAGGAATTAATATAAAATGCTATACATCCCGTTACAAACTCGGTATTGAAACATGTATGCAAGCGGAATTAAATAACAACCGAAATAAAAGATTATAAATTCAGGTCGTGCGCCTCCCAGAACACCCTTCGTTTCATTTCTGTTTAGTTATTAAGGCAATATTAATGCGTAATCATAGTTACTAGTATTCTTTATAAGGAGGGTAATTCAAATATTATATGTTTTCCTGGTGACAGCGTGAGTCACAGTACACTAGACATCCCTCAGTTTTGTATTACTCGTTTCAACCAATGACAGGCCTTGGCCACAAGAAATCAAATATGTTTATAAATATGTTAATCCGTCGACAAATATATTTTTGAAAGAATACACTTTCCAGCCCTAAAAATCGTCCACTACGCCATTTCTATGAGCTTTCTGCATTAAGATTTGAATTATGATTTTTTCAAATGCACAAAGTTATGATAGGTTGACGCATTCATTCAAGCACCATTAAATTTTCTTCGAATAATAACCTATTTTGCCGGGATTTCGCAAAAGTACCACATTTAAAGAATGTAAGAAAATATCATATCTATTAAACTTCTCCCGGAGGTATTTGAATTGAAGTCTATATTATTTTTAAGGGTAAACTTGTACAAGAATTATGTGAAGGAGTAGGATTTTGTTCACTTAATCAGTTAAGAGTACTTTATATCTATAAAGAACACAAATTTATAGGAAATGAAATTTAATATAAATAGTAAAACCATCTCAATAGGTAGCAAAAAAGAGTAAATAAATCTTAATTTCTATAAAGAGATAAAAAAATAATTCTGGCGAGAGATAATAAGACACGCATGCATATGCATGAGACTTTGCCCCATCTATGTATACGCCCGCATATACGTCCTATGCACCGAAGCAATACACAACGAGCGAATAATTTTTCCTTAACTTGACTTTATGGAGAGTAAAATGCTCCCATCGCATCACTAATATAACTGCGATTTCTAGAAGTCAATCGGAAAGTTTGTCTATTCGCAACAGACCCTCGGGAAGTTTTCTGCCGGAATGGTGCGTAATTAGTAGCCACCTGTCTCCAGAGGAGTATATAGGAAATGTGTGAGAGAGAAAATCAGGCGTACATGATATGACATGCAACGCATTTTCCTCTACTCTAAGTACTCGTTTGAGTCCTGAATCTTCACTGGTTCAAATGAGAACGTCTGTCGCGCGGTGCACTCGTAATTGTTTCAAATGTGTTTTAGCCGTGATTTTGCCTGCACTTGACAGATGAGTGCTCGCACAGTTTGCCTCCTTAGGTAAATGCTGAAGTTGATCGAGCTTAAGCAATTCCGTCGGAGTTGGCAGTATTCAGGCCAAATAAAATAATCTGAACGTTTCCAATTGGACTGCTACTACGGGCGTAAGTAATGCTCGCACTAGTATGACAGGAACACCATTTCCAAGTCCTCTATGGAGTTAGAATTAGCTATGCAAGTACTTTAGGAACCCCAAGGGATTTATCCGCTGAAGTTTATCCATGAACGAAACAACTCAGGTCCTTTTTGAAAGCGTTAATTAACTTTTGTTGGACAGGCACAGTAGCTCGGATTTGATGACATTATTCAAGTGTAATTGAGAAAATATTCCTTATCATAATTGGTTGCAAGAACTCTTCCGGCCAACTATCGGTACCCATTAAATGTAACAAGATCATAACTGAAAAGCCGCTATATATTTTAGGAAAAATATTAAAGACTAAATGAAATAAGTGACTGTGCAAGAAGTTGTTTTTAGGACTCAAAATACGGAGACAAAGTTCATTGGCTAAAACCTGATATTATGGAAAGAGGATGGAGCATTATATCCGACGAGTTTTTATTCTTATCAATTGATGATTTTGCTGCTGTTCAGCTATTGAGGATCGTCATGGTTAAAATGACCTTATAAATGTAACGTTCAGGAGCTGGTAAACTTAGTTAGTCAAACCTCGGTGGCTTGTAAACTTAGGACTAATTAGACTAAGACGTTTGTTGTAAATATAACGCAAAAGAATACATTTAGAGATGGGATCCTTCTCTTCTCTCGGATTTAAAACATAAGTTAATGAATCCTCGGAAGCCACTTATTATTCCCAGCAAAGAAATTACGTGTAATCAATGAGACGAACAAAATAATAATGAAAATAAATTTGAAAAAAATGAACGAATAATGAATATAAATATCATCTTATAAAACTATTAAAGAGATTGCTTGGTAACCATCCTCTTAAACCAAGACAGATCCTCTATTCACCCCCTTTAACGAAAATAATTCTATCAATATATTTTACAGTGAACGTAAAAACTAAGAAGTATGTGTCACAAGACGTTAAAAACTGAAAATGAAGGGTGGGATCAACTGCTCCATGTAACATCTACGCCCTGCTTGGGACGATTTTGTGGCCCTAAAAGAAATTCAGACGCGTTAAAAAAAGCAAATCAAGAATAAGAGTTTTTATCATAAATTTTAATTCAGAAAACAGGAAAAAATTTGCATTTAACTCCTACTCTCCCCTCCCCACGCCCAAGACTTTCCTCGCACTTTTCTTTACCCGCCTTGCGCGACCTTTCTCTCATTCCCTCTTACTTCTCATGTTTCCCTGCCTCTCTTGAATCTCTGCTTTGAATTTCATCCCACTTTTTCGTCATACTATCTCTTACCACTTTACCGCCATCCTCGAATTCGCCTCCGTTTCATCCGCCTTTGCTCTTGCGTTCATAAAACTTTTTCGTCTCTCCACTTCCCCCTTTTTTTTAAAACGACCATTTCACAGGACAGCGAGCAGGATTGGCGCGATCGGCGGCGACCGAGACTTCACTCGGCGCTCATCGTTTGGGATTTGGTGTCTCGAGGCAACTTATGTACTTAGTTTTCGTCTTTTGCGTTGGGCCTCTTATCTCCTCTTCAAGGAAGCCATCCAAGTTTTTTTAGGGGCTGCGAAGCAGAAGGAGAGGGAAAGAGAGAGGGTTCCAATGAATGAACTTTTAGTTGCCTTAAAAAACACTCCCTCTTGAACACGAACTCCCGGGAAGAAAATGCTCCGTTCCGTTTTCCTCGATATCGAGTTTCTTCCCTCTTCTGCCCTTTTCACTCCCTGGGGCAAATTTTCGTCGTGTTTCAGTGGAGAGCGCGGGGCATAGCGTAAGAGTTTTTTCTTCTCTCTTCCCTTCGCTTCCTCTTTATGCGCTTAGTAATTTTTCACTATTGGTTTGACTTCACGGAAGCTGTTCAAAATTGTTTCTCTCCTCACCTTTGAGCCAAACACTATAAAATTTCAAATTTTCAAATAAAAATAGTTTCTTCCTTCAAATGGTATACTTATTTTTCTCCCTCCGCCCCTGAAAACAGTCCCGAAACTCTTTTTCGGCAGGGATTTTAATAAAAAATAAAATTTTTACATGCCCTAAATAGCGATTATTCCGTTAAGGCACGACCTCTGGATTAGAAGACGAAAATTTTATTTAGTCACCATCGAGGCGAGAAAATGTTTTTCCTACCTGGAATAAACTGTTAATATTACCATAATATGTAATGAATTTGAAACTCAGAATACGCTAAATTCTAAATGCATAATCGGCTATTAGAGGCAATAAACGATAAATTAAATAGATGTTGAAGAAAAATATTTCATAACAGTAAAAAAAGGAAGTGACCATTCGTATGAACAAGATCTAGTCGAACACTCCAAGTTTATACACTCGAACACTCCACACGGCGTTTAAAATACTTGCAGCTAATATTAATGTATATTAAAGTGAAACATTTCAATTTCATCAAACTAAAACACTTCAAAACCCTTCAATTTTTTCTATATTCACCTTTTAATTATTATGTTGGAGGGAAGTAGGAAATAAAATAAATCGCCAAGAGTTCGATTCCGTAGTTATGTATTTCATGGTTACCCTGTAACTACCATATGATCTTCAGGTGTCTCACAAATATTGAGGTTAGGGATCAAACTTGGCAACTTGTTGGTATTTTAAAACAACATCGTCGGCAACCTACTATTTTCAGCCTACTTTAGCCGTATGTGCTTCTCGGATAAAGTCTTCACTGAGTGCTTCATGGTGCGTTCTACACCTATGTGAACAAAAATGAACAACGGTTTTACTATTTTCTTTCACTCTACAGTACCTTTGCGGACCGTTTTCATGTGAACATATTTATGAATTAGGTATGGTTAAAAAACTATACCACCAACGTTTCTCTCAGTACTTTGAAGGCGAAAGTAAATATTGAAAACTCGGAAATAAACTAATAATTGAAAATAATAGGCAAAATATATATCACATCAACGAGTTCCTGTGCATCTATTTCTTGATTGTTAAAAAGATTTTGGTTCAATATCAGAGGACATAAATTTACTTTTTTTGCTTTAGTGGTTAATTTATTCTACGTTTAACCAAACTCAGTCAGTTTTTGCAAGTCCATTTTCTCATTGTCATTCACCTGCGTCCTTCCAACTCACTTTCCTATTCCTTCTCTCCTCACGTGCGGCAGGATCGTCGAGACACCTTGTCACTGGCAGCACGGAACGCTATCTCTTTACTGCTGGGAGCCGTCATAGTCATTCACCGCCTCGATGCGCTAAATGCCCCTTTCCGCATCTTCCGACAACAACAACAAGCCCTTAACTTTTTCATTAACATCCCCACAGCTATACTTTTTCTTCTCCACGCCTTTCATTGTCATTCACCTTACCTCACGACTCTGTAACGGGCGCTTTCAACTTGCTTATTTTCCTCAAAATTGAAAACCTCTTCCCGCGTGTACGTAAATTCAACGTCCAAGTCTATCGCGACGCAGTGATTCCCTACACTTCTTCCCTAAACGCTGATCTGTCAAACGAAACCTGGGGGACATCAATTCACATAATGGATACTGAGAATGGAAATTAACTTATTATGACTCCCCTAAAAGTACCTGGCGCAGACCTGCGTGGCAATGAGGGGAGGTTGAAGTGGAGGGGGTGAAGACAAAGGACGGAGGGGAAGAGAGGGAGGCAACAGGAAAGAGAGAGAATTACTTCGTGAAAAATGCACGAGGCACTCACACGCTCGGCTAGTAGGCAAATGGCTAACATCACCCAGCGCTACGACTTTCCCATGGACACTAGCTTAGGGTCTTATAGTGAAATGAGTGGTAAAGTTACCGCAGGAAGTGGTGATTAGTTTAACTTCTCGAAATGCCTGTATCAGCATCAATTACAATGCTTTATTTTTGACTCGTCGTACTCACTAAACAACCTTCCTCCCCCTTTCGCAGAATTTGAAAATGTCCGTAGCCCATGTCCCAGAATCGTCATCTGCGAGGTGCCTATCTCTATTTATATAATTTATATCACTACGTTGCAAACAGATATTTCCTGAAACTCACAAAGTCAAAATTAATATTCATTCGCCAGGATTGGGATTCAAACTCTATTTTATTCTCCGAATTTGCGAAGAATGCTTTGAAAAATCAAGCAAAACGTGTTTTGTTTCATTGTGAAGTGTATTTATTCTTTTAGGAAAATAAATCTTTTCACGCGGTTTTCAGTTCTCATGAGAGGGTAGCTCCTGCTAAACCTACTGTCGCGAATTTTCTCACAGTAGGTACTTCAAAGTCCGTGCGAGATGGACACCCAAATGTTTAAAGGTACCTTTGTGAAGTAGGAATGAGGCATCATGAGCGCAAACGTGTGTAATTATTGATTTTACATGCAATGCACATCGTCATGGAGCGTCCATTTTCTATCAAGCCTCTATGGCATCCACGGATGAAGAGGACGGCTCGGTAGTGTATTCGGTTAAAACATTTGGCACAGAACAAAGACATCTGAGATTGAATCCAAATTTCTCTATTACGTTTTTCGTAAACTCATTTCCGATTTTATGCAAAAGTTAATTCTACTGTGACAATGGTGGCACCACTGCACCACCGTTAACTCTAAATTATATGTACTTATATTAGAGTTGAAAATGACTTTCTCAGAAGAGACCAACTAAAAATCTTTAAAGAGCAAGCGGATATCTCTATAAAGATTTTTAAATGTGCATTTTTTGGGCTAATCACGTGATAGTTCAATGTGTAGAACGTTGGCCTCTTTTAAGAAGGCCTCGCGATCAAATCTTGGCGAGGCCAATGGCCATGTCCAACTGAACCCTAGCTCTATAGTGTCAAAATGATGCCGAAGTCCACTAAAAAAAAGTAGTGAGCTATTGAGAGTTACATCTAGAGGCATAGAGCGATAGGCTGATTTGTTGGAATAAAGGTGACTTACTGAGTTTCCCATACGAGTCGACTAAAGGTGTTTCTTTTATTTTTTGCCTGATAAATGGGATAAATTTTAGAAAAATGTTTCGTAATACCGCGATCTACTGTACAAAAACCTTTTTATTTTTTAATCCGATAGAAGTGGATTCAACATGCAATGGCAGCTGAAAATATCACGCGAAATTTGATTATTTTAGCAGTTATATTTACCAGTATCTTCCTGGGATGCGACAACTCTGGCAACAATCCCTTTCACCACCATTTGATAGACATTTCAATGAAAGCTTTTTTCCCCTTATAATTATTTTTTTACTTCGGCCTCTGGATGGATGAACGAATTTTCAGTGTTTGTCGGTGAAATGAACGATAAGCAGTAGAATGTTGCCAAGCTCAGATGACTGACTCTTTTTTATGGAAGTTTCAATGATTTTGACATTTAAATTTCTCTCCATCATGACTGAAATGATAGAAAAGCTTGAATTCAGAATTAACAATGAAAACGAATGACAATTTCAATTTCAACTGGGAGCAGTGTGAGAGGCACAAAGGGCCTTTTGTCTGACGCGCTAGGTGAGAATAGAGGTCCTTTTGAGTCCCTTAATTAGGAGCGCACTTTTTTAGACTTCAAAAAGGGCGTTGCAAACTAGCAACTCACCTCAGTTTGTAAAACATGGCTCAAAGAGCTGGGTGCTTAGAGAATACATTTCACTCTAAATCATTCCCACTTATAAATTCTCTCATATTTGACCGTGAAGCATAATAATTGCTGTGACATACGATGCATATATTTAGGTAGATGAGCTTGATGAAGAGTTTACAATAACCCATTTAGGCACGTGGAAAGGGTATATTTTTATCATTAAAAAGAGTTTTCATGGTAAGCATAAGGAGAGCTCAGTGATTAGAGGACCCTGCCCATCGATTAACATTTTGAGGAAAATACGCTTGAAGTTCTTTTTAATCCTCTCGTAAAGCAGCTGCACTCGGTGCTCTCGAGAACTGCTGCCATGAAGTGAAGAAATATTTGAAATTTGGTTTAGATTCTATTGTAGGCTACATTTATATGAATCTAGCTATCCCAAGCAGTTGTTATTTATGAAATGAAAAAATAGAATCGGTCCAATTTTAAACTGAGCCTTCCATATATATATCTACTGAAAAGAGTGTTGCAAGGCGTAACAAATTGTTACATCATGTAATATACAAAACGTATTCCAAAAATATTCTTCAATATGGACATCTCCTTTCATTGATTCTTATATCTTGGGTTGAAGGTAAAGAATACGATGATATGCTCCATCATTTTCAATAATTCATAGAACACATCTACATCTTAAAAATACCCTGCAATCCATTTCAGGGGTGTGAGGCAGGGGGTGAGTATTCACCATTGAGTGTGCATTAGATTATCCCCTAAAGTTAGCCTAACTACGAATAATTATGCATTAGCATAAATCGCTAATGCTTGTCACGAGGTGAAGTCTAACAAGCATGCACTACACTACGGATATTATCAAAAAGGAGAGGGACCGTTAATATATAAGTATTTTGCAACTACACAAATGGAAATGGACTCAAGGCTTATGTAGAAAACATGCACGGCGTGTTGTTATTACTAGGTAACAGATAAGGATTCAAGTATTAGGGAGTACTACTACTACTAAGAGCTACACTACCTATCGACAAACATAGATAAAAGTCTCATTGGCCACTGTTATGGTCCCTTATAGTTCGTGGGAAAAATGGCATTTTAAATCTGTCCGTTCTGCAGTTTAGTTCCCTAATTTTATTCTCATGATTTGATCTACCGTGGTATGTAGGATTTCGTAAAATATTATCAGCGTCGTCAGAAAATAAACCGGTTTGGAACTTACATAATAAATTGGGTCTAAATTTTAATCGACGGTCTGAAAGCGTTTCCCATCCCAGTTGCTGCAAAAGGTCAGTAAAACTAACGAGATTATCATGACGGCCTTTAACGTATCTTGCCGATCTTCGCTGCATGCGTTCTAGCTCAGTTTCCAAGCCTTTCTCATAAGAATCCCAAATACTGGCAGCATATTCCAAGTGGGGTCTAACGAGGGAGAAGTAGCTGATTTCCCTAACTTTATCGTCGCACTTGCTAAGTACTCTTTTAATAAATCCCAATTTACAATTAGCTGGACCGGTAATTTCTCGAATATTTTTACTCCACGAGAGATCACACTGGTATTGCCTGTAAATTACCAACAATTTAAAACAGCTGTAAACAGGATGTCAAGTCTAAAACAATCACCACTTAAATTCCAAACAATAAGGAGGCAAACATAGAAAGCACTTAATTGATGTCTATTAGGAAAGATTTTAGTGCTGTAACTTTTGAGGGAGGGGGGAATTGACTTATCCTTTATAGAATTAATCCTTTGATAGCTTGATGTAACAAAGGTAATTTTAAAAGATCATTAGTTGCAGATAACATGTTGCCCACGACTGTGGTGCTGGCCTGCAATCGTTCGAATTAACTGCAGATGACGCATTGCCTTACTTTTTGCTTTGCTCTGGCAAGTTCAGTGGTAGAAGTATTGGTTAGACAGAAAACTCCCTTTTATAATTATTTAGCAGATAATAACAAATGTATTTTAATATTTGAAAAGTTTTAATATATAATTAAGCAAATGGCGAAAAAAAGTTTATCTTTGGGTCACTGTGTGCAACAAAGTGCCACGCTAGCAGTAGCAATTTGCTTGAGTTTACTTTACCAGTGGGATTTTCTCCCCAGAATACCAATTGATTATCCATAGTTTTACAAAAAAATGAATAAATGATTTTATCTCTCAATACACACCAATAAATTAATCAACGTATTTATTATGCTCAACATATTACAATAAACACCCTTAAATGACCCAAACTATACTCTTAGTTCTAATGATAAATACAATTGACCTTTTTGGATGGTTTGATACATATGCACACTTTACTTGTCTGGATCTGCAGATTGAACCCGTATTCTTTTCATACACTCCTTTTAGATAATCCTAAACTATTCGTTCTTGGCTTATAGCACCTAGGCAACACTAACACTTCTCCCTTTTAACTGGGTATATCACAATATAATCCTTCTTCACCACAGGTCAACTATCAGAGCACTTTCGTAACCTTACTCTTGTGGGTGCAGAGAGAGAGAGAGGGTGATTCCGTTTGCGCCATCTTATTGTCTCATTCCCCCCATTCCAATTGTTAACAGTCCCCGTGAAAAGAAACCTCAAGTAAATTCCTGCGCTGGCCGAGTTGTGACTGTTATTGTTATTTATATCTCGCGATTGGCTTGCTTAGACTACGGTGCGCTCTCATTCAATTGTGACACCTGCAATACCCAAAACAAGCTGGTTTCCCCTTCCTCCGTCTCCAACTCGCGTCGGCTGCTTACTACCCTGCCTCCTGTTGAGTGCACGTGTACAGACGCAATATGGCGTCGAACTGTCATATTACATTATACTAAATGAAAAGTAACTTGCCTGAAATATAAAGGCGTTTGAAACATTAAATCGCAATTTTTCCTGCCATTCTTCTAACTTTTGTTCCCATAGCATTTTCACAGACGGTAAATACAGTCTCCACCTTGCTGCAATTTAAATATGCTCTCTTTAATTAAAAAGTAATTGCCTAGGGAGAATTTAGCTGAGGATTAAAATGCCCTAATGACTTTTATTCAAAATTGGTGAGTCATGAATTATTTTTGGAAGCCTTCCTTCTGATTGAATTCACCCACATCAAGTACAATAGTCTCACATTGTTAAAATTACAAATTAGCGGGATCCGGAGAAGAGAAACTTAAGACCCTTACACTCTTTTCCGGAGTAAAAATCTCAAGATGGCTAAGAATAATTATTCTCCTTTTTACTGTTTTATTCCAGATTTAGAGGAAGAAGCTGACAAAACAAGTCAGTCGATATTGAATTTTCCATTCACTGATAAACCTAATGACAAGTTTACTTTATCCTGTCTTATTGCTAGTAAAGTTAAATTATTCCTAATTACAATATCCTTTCATTGGTCTCATGTGTGATATGTAAGAAACAATACACTAGATTTGAACTTTTGTGTTTACAAAAAAGAGCCATGAATTGCGCGATTGTTTTGCAGTAGCAATAGAAAAGTAATTTACGTTGAAATATTCATTTTCTAACATGAGTTATTTAACTCAGTGACATGAAATGTGATCAAGGTGTAAATACTTGTGACCTGATCCATTCTCACTTACACTTTTGGGAAATAAATTAATTTTTTTTAATTCCAACAAATTCGAATCCACTAAATATTATTAACCTTGTAACCAGTGATACGGCTCAGTTAAATGAGAATTGTATTCTGTTGATTGTCGTTAATAACACCATGCAACATAAAATGGGGAAACAATTAACAAGATTATTATAGTTTACATTTCAATGAAAACTACGAGTAAATGCTTGTTTATAAGGCTTTTTCAAAAGCGTTTTCAATCTCGTTCAGAATAATGATGTTATGTTCCATTTTCCATGGGGAAGTCGTATAATTTTAAAACATTTATTTCTATATAAACCTAATTCCTAGACAATTACGGACAATCTTACAGATTCCGTTGATATGAACAATTCGATCATATCAACGGAACATTTTACCTAGATATAATAGAACACTAGGCCAGGTATCTCAAGAGATTTAAAAAGAATAATTTTTATCTATGAATGCTAGCCTTTAATCTCAGAAAAAAAATCAATAAAAAACGCCGACAGGGATAGATATGCAATCATGAATTTCCCCATACGTTAATACCACTCATGAAGGGAGAACATAAATGCTATGTACCACGGTAATACAGCTGAGAAATGTAAGTCCTTTGCTGTATTATGCCTACCTTAACACCCAGAATGTCAGATGTAGTAATTAATGCTTGAAAGAAGAAAAAAAATCAAGTCGCCATTACGATTAATGCCCCTCCCCCGAGGAAGTCTACAACCCCGTGGCCTTTTGGTCAGCCGACCGCAATAACACTCCGATGATTAACCCGACCACCATTGTTGTTCTTCGGGACTAATAAGGGAAATAGGTTTGAAAGAAGAAAAAAATAGAATCCAAGGGCGACAGGGATTAATTTTTGCGGAATAATGGATATTGTCGGAGTTAAATTGCGAAAAAAATTGGACTGGGCCATCCGGGGCGGTGAATTTACCGGTTCCCGGGAGCAGATTTTCAATTTGTGTGAGGTAACCTTTTCGGGCGGATGGGGGAGGGGGGGAGGAAGAATGTTTATGGAGAGGGATGAGAATTATGGCGGTGGAATAGGGAGGTTAGAGAATTGGAGGCATGCAATCCGGAGGTTGGGAGAGACGAGGAAGGGAGGAATTGAGAATGGTTTAAAGGATATACTGATACGGACATCTGTTCCGACTTCAAAGCGCGGTTTACATATCTGGTTTATTCGAGGGACAACGAAAATCCCCAAAGGGAAACAGAACAGATTATCGATTTTTCATTACGTTTGTTTAAACAGAAAATAAAACAAAAGCCTTCCGACGTTGCAACAATGAATTTGAAAATTTATTGATTCATCAAGAGTGAAACAACCCCATTCAGTTGGAAAAACAATATGTGATTGGTTTGTCATCTGGATATTTAAAGTACTAAAATCAAACAAAGGCCTTGCAACGTCGCAGCAAAGAGTTTCAAATTTTATTTATCCAACAAGAGTAAACAGTCCCTTATCAGACCCTGATAGGTTGATTTTCGCCACCAGTTAATTTTAGTTGAGACGCTATAGTTTGCAGGAAGAAAACTTAAAAAGTTTTTTTTTCACAATCATGCACTCCAATTTAAAGAGCTGGCATAAAAATATAAAATTTAAAAAATCCAAAATTGGCAGAAGTTTTGCTTAGTGGATTAAAAGAGAAAGTGGGATAAAATGGATTTCTTTGCCGATTCCTAAACTATGTTGTTTATCTGATGGTTAGCGATTGCCGGTATATATTTTCAAAACTTTATTGAAGCCTTAACCTCATATTAGTCATGGATCGCAGGTGTACATTAACTAGACAAATTTGGAATCAAATAGCACTGGATGAGAGCTATTTGGATTTTGGTTCATCAATACTACAGAATAATGCTTTGTTTAGTTAAAAATTGGAAAATAGATGAGAGTACACCGAGCAAAGAATTGAAAGAACACTGATCATCATTGGTCTAGGATTACAGATGATTGGCTAGGAGTACAATGGAGGAGAGATTTGACAAGACAGGGACAGGAGAGAGACAAAAGCAATTTTCGGGGTTTGTTTGTTGACAATTCCCACCTCGCTTCGTTAACCTCTTAATAATTAAAGGAGGATTTCTATTCCTCCATTGCGGAAGTTGGGAAAGACCCGGGACAGCTCTACAGAGAAGAGAAGAGGCCATTCCAATTAGGTTGGCCCCCACCTCTCAACATTAGAGAGCAAATATACATCAGGAATGGGGTCTCTGATACCATAAAAAACTACCCCTACCTAAAAGAGCTATTTATCACGAGGTAAAAAGTAAGAATTAACGAGGTATTTGGCCTATGAAGGGAAGACACACGGGTGAAGAGGTGTGGTGGACAAGTATATGGGTGCTACCGACATACGGCAGAGATGTGGATATAGCATGGCGCCTGGCAGACGACAGGTGGGGTGTTCCTGCGGTGTGCAAATATGAGAGCAGCCGAAGACTGCTGATGGTGTGTGAATGTCACGGCGACATCCTGGCACATCGCCTTCCAATGCAGCAAAGCCAAAATACTGTGGTAGTTTATTTAAATATTTATAAAAAACTCACCGAAGAGAGCTTCCTGCTCCTCCACGAAATATACAAAGGGTTGAAATTGATAAAATCAAAATGGAAAGAGGAGGCAATGGTGAACTACGTAATAACCATGGCGAAAATATCTACGTACAACTGTTTCACGGCTGTGGAGAAAGAAGAAAGGGGAGATGCAAATTACGTAGAATATTTCCAAAACAACATAACTAAGAGAGTGCTGAGAGAGTTTCTCTACCACAAGGTCATCCGAAGTCTGGAGCAGGACTGGTGTGTCGGAGAAGTATTGCGTAAACTGGAAGATGACGGAAAGGAGCTGTCGATAAATGATGGCCTAAAACATTGGGCGACGTAATGCGGAAGTGAAGCCACGTACGTGGAGGGATAAGGGTCCAAGGTTGTAGTAACTAGCCCTTTCGGCGGATCCTCCTTGTGCGTGGTGCCTTTTCCCGCTTTTACCGATAAAAGTTGATGAAAAGATGAAAATAAAATGATGATTTAAGATATAAAAGGAATGAGTAAAGAGTTGACGGAAAAATCTTTTTGTAAAATACCGCCTAATTAATTAATAATAATAAAAATAAAACCTCTTGATTGTGGACACCAAAAACGATTGATGTCCGATGAACGAAAGCACTTCCTTTCCCCACAATGTTGTGATAAAGAGTGGAGAGGATGCATTGAGTAAGCGGCTCTCCTCTGGAAGAGGAGGGCTTATTAAGTTTTGTAAAATATGTTTTTCCATTTAATGGTGAAAGCTCTCAAGTGCACAGAGCTCAGCTTTTCGGAGAAACCCTCACCCATTTAATATCCGTGCTTGGAAAAACTCATTTGCGTGATTCCCCATTAGAGTTCATTCAAGAATGATCGTAGGTTTATTTTTAAGGGTTGAAAGAATCCTTGCTAAAAATAATCTGTTCAAAAAAGCAAGTAATCTGAATATCGTTGTAAAGAAAGGAATCGAGCCGAGGAAAAAGAGACAATTCACCACAGAAAACGAGATGAGCAATCGTCCATATATATTTTAATGATTAAAATCGTAATTGATAGGTAAAAGCCGTAGAAGCCATGAGAACATGCAGTCTTTTTTTATAATTTTCATAATGATGAGATGAATGATAAAATTAATCCTTATATGACGATGTAAAATCATGCATATTCGACCCCATTTCGAAAGTGGAAAAGTTGAGTTTTTTTAGACATCTTTGGTAGCCATCCGTTTCATATTGTTTCCTAAAAGGCATAAAGTTTTTATATATGACAACTATTGCTACAAAATGATAATATTACCTTTATCGTAGAATGAATATCTCAGAAAAACGTATTACCTAAATTTTACCAATTAATTGTTTTGAATCCAATCCAATCCAACTTTTATCCATGTTTAAGATTTTATTTAGCTCAAAATAATTGACTTAAGCTTAGTGGTTCTAAGTTTCTCCCCAGCACGCTGGTATACGTGAAATCTGTCCTGCAGCTGTACAACCCTTTTCAGTTCCCTTATAAAGGACTTTTTCTTTTCACTTTCCCGTAACCACAGGGTAAATAGGAGGTGACTACATATGAAAATATGTGGTATAATATTAATCGGATTTTACATTCCTATAGTGGATTCTAAAGTTATGCTCAACAATCGTCTTGCAGTCTCTGTTTCCCATCCCGAGAAATATCGGCAATATTTGCCCCAATATGACAAAATGTTTATGCATGCAATAGTGTCTGCTACTCGAGTGAACATTGATACAAACTATCTGCAATTTCATATTGTGGAGTGATCTGGAGCGTGTGAGTCCTGGAAACACTACTGCACTCGAATGCCATTGCCCGCAGAGCTAGTGGAATTTTCTGCACTACTTGATCGGACTAAGTGGCATTCAAATTGAGGGTACTAACGGAGTGCATTGAAAACTGAGCATTCACATAAAATGTTCCTGGAAAACTTACGTTATTAATGCTTTAACTCCCATTACTTTTCGCAGGAAGGCGCGCATATGCGACAAGTAGCGAACCTACTTCAAGCAAAGGTAAATCATGAAGTTCATAATATACTTTAGAATCGCAGTCTCTAGGTTTATAGACATACTTGTTTGTGCATTTAATTTAGGAACAGCAAGAGATAAAATGATTAAGTCAGCCTATGACTTTGATATAAAAAGACATTTTAGTTTTAATGAATACTGTTAACATTTTTTCATGTTAAAGGTATAAAGATGGGCAAAATACACGCCACATCCCTTGTTTGAAAGTAATTTCATTATTATGTATTTATTGGATTTATTTCAACTTTCATACAGTCAGGACGAGATTCAAAAAAATCAGTTTTGGCTAGTAATAATATAAAGAGTCCCCCTCAGAATTCGAGTCTCTCTTAATTAGCCTATAATACTATGGAATGAGTCGAATGGAATGAAAGACAATATGGCATGTATTAGCAATATATTTCCACAAAGCACGTTTTTTGTCATGAGAGTAGATTTAGTCATTAATGAATAGCAGTATTATGTCATATCATTCATTGGGACATTGAAAAGCACAGATTACAATCAGGATAATCATAAAAATGGTTCTTCGCAAAATTCAAAATATATTAATGAAAGTTTGTGCATGCAAATTTAGCGATAGCAGGATATAGTAATAAATTTACTATAGCTGTCTTGAGCAATACTCTTGTTTGAGATTCATTGGTTGCATTTAAAAATTCTTGTTGAGTTGAAGTTTCTGTTAAAAATATAATATGTGTATACTATCACCATCTAACTTGCCTGAACACACAGTTGTCATACTACAATGCATGCTCCGTTGCAAATTCAAATTAAATATGACAAAGTCTTGGAAATTACAAGAACATAATATTAATTAACCAGGGGAATAGTCTTACCACTAATAATTATGTTTACAGCATTATAAACGAGGAATACGAGCTTAAGAGAGAGTTCCTGTATTAACATTAGTAGTGGATCAGATGTAAAATGCTATAAAAATCATTAGAAAACAGAATTGAAACTATAGGTATTGATTTAACTCGTTTTACTACAGATACGATACCTAATGCATAAATAAATATCCATTGTGTAGTTAACTAAATAAAATACAAATGTCTTTCCTCCGCCGTCAAGTTGAGAGCGTTTCGCATGAGAATTCACTGTCCGCGCTATCGCCTGTCCAATCTGTTTGGATATTTTTTCACCATTACCATCATTACATACTGGATGTGAGTCAGATGTTACTCTAATTTAAAAATTGCCATCCAATCAAACGGATTCATACCCGAGAACTCCAAAGTCATCTTCGTACTACCCCTTAAACCTTGGTGGCATCTAATAAAGACGCCTACAAATTCTGTAACCGCGCTATTCAATGGAAGCGGTAACGTGAAGGACGGACGCATAAAATTGGAGTGCAAAATTTTTCTCTCGTACGGTAGAACAAGTGCAGGAAAAACGAATGCTCTCACTTACATTACCTCATGTCTCCGAACAAACATTTCGGAATGAAGCCACGCATGCGAGTCGAGAAATATGGCCGAAGAAACATTTATAGCTCTCGCTACGCAGAGGATGATTTTGGGATATGGGGTACGGAACTTTGGCATTGCTGCAAAACGAATGTGGAAGGTTGCTTAGTGTAGAGAGTCGGCAACACTTTACAATTGAGCCATTGAAATTAAATTTTGTGTCATATTTCATTTAGGTGTGCTGAAGTATACCTTGATTTCTGTTTTTGGCATGAATAATGTGAGTCTAACTTCAGTGATTTTCAACTAGACAGCAGAACTCAGGGCTTGAATAGGTATTTATTTTGCATTGAGCCTCATTTCCCAAAACTGTCAATTTTGATTAACATCGTATTTCTCTCAACGATTGGATTGCAGCCCACAAAAGCGCCTCGAGAAGTGCGATGACCCACCATTTTCTGCCGCTCCGTGTCGACTCGTCTTACAATGGGACCTCAATAGAGCTGGTAAAGTCATAACGATGGGAGATTTAAAAAACAATACTGCTTGTCTTTCGTGTTCCTCATGCTTTTTTCGTGAATCAGTTTGGTTCCCCTTTCTCTCGTTTCCTCCCTCTCTTCCCCACCGTCTTACTCTTTATCCTTTCCACTTTTACCTCTTCTTCTTTCTGCTCAGGTCTGCACCAAGAACTTTTGTGGGAGCTATACGCGGATTCAGGTTTACTACTGCTGAGCCCTGAGCTTTATCAAACTCACCTTTCAACCTACCGTCTGGCTCGAGTTATACTCAGTTCGTGCGTGCACGACAAAGGTAATCACCCATGTTTTCCTTCATAATCCTCACGGGGATGGCTGAAATTAACCTAACTTTTTCAAAAATGCCCCGCCCGTGACATGACTGAATCCCGCGGATTCAAAATAAAACACACCTGATATCCGTTAAGGCGGAGTAAAGGGGGGCGACTACGTGAAGTTTAATGCAAGTGGAATGTGGATAATGATAATAATTATTGTTATTCCGCCGAAAAATATCCACCCTTTCAACGAGATGACAACTTTTTAAGTATTACTAACACTCATTTGAGCACTTCTGAGGTGGAAGAAAATAATGAGAAAAGAGGACGACGAAAAAAAGACGAAACTCCAATGGGGACCGAGTGCAGCTCCGCTTAGCTGCGCCCAGTGAAAAACCAACATGCACAGAAATTCATGAATTCCGCTCCGTTCTGGGCGGTGTATCGCTCCTAAACCATTCAAACTTTTCCTGCTTGCTCTCTCTGTTTGTTTTAGGGAATGAGAAAATCCTCCCATATACACCAAACCCGCACGTGTGACACGATGCCACGTAACGCATCTGCATACAGTACTCGTATGGAACGTGCGTTTTTAAACTTCAGCATAAATGCTCACATAAATCATGAAACTTATGATCGAGTTTTCTTCAGATTCAACAATTTTACGAGGGTAAATGTTTTGGGTGGCATAAATAATTAACAAAGAGAATCACCGAGGATAAATTATTCCGGGAGTTCCTCATTATGTATGTTATAGTCGGCGTTGAGTACTTTTAACTTTGCATAGCACTCTTGAAATTATAAATATATTGAAATGTAATTTAGAGTGCTCTGATGTGCATTTAAAATAATGTAGAAAATGTTAGATATGCTATTCCGCACACTTTTTTTTCTCCTCTCTAGTCGGAATGAAAGTGAAAACAAGTACATGTCTTTTTAGGAATTTGAAATGACCTCTCTGGCTGCTTATGCGATGGAATTTTCTGGCGTGTTCAGACATTTGTCTTGTCACGAGATGAAAATACGAAAAAACCTCAGGACATCCAAATACCGCGGTATTTGCAAATGACGCGATCACATTAGTCGCGAAGCATTGTCGCAAATATTTACATTGAAATTAATATGCTGGTTGCATGCAGGTATGTGAGAGAGCCTGGAAGGGGGAAAGGGTGCTGAATAAGGTATAGATTTTGGGAATTTTAGGCTCCAGGGTTTATGGAGAAAACAAGGCTGCAGGGAGGTTAGCATATTTCAATAACTTAATTTATTACATTGTTAAGCATGAAAGCCTATCAGCTAACCCATTTTTTAATCAACACGTAATACTTGTAACTACATCAGTCATTCCTTATTAATAGAAAAATGTTTAGAATTGGTGAGATCATTCTGTGGGCATAATCTTCATAAGAAAATACGCAAGTTTTAACTGACTTTGAAGCAGGAAAATTATTTTATCTGAAGTACTGAAATATCTAAACAAATTGTTTGGCAAAAATATTATGAAATATACAAACATGGCCCGAATGGAACCTGACGAAATCGTCTCCAAATTATTTGATCCGGCTAGTGGAATGGAATAGCTAATGCTTCATGATTGCAATCAAAGAGCAATTGCAGTCTATTTGCTTCTGTTTGCATGTTCGCATACGAAAGTCCCCGAAATAAGCTTTCTTGTAATGCTTGTACCAAGTGGTTCATGTTAAAAAGGTTGAGAAAAATCGTCCATTTGGTCAAAGAAATTCGACCATAGAATTAAATTATGCGAAACTAGTTTTACATTTTTCCAATGGAAATAATGTTTTTGTGAAAGGTAGAAAAAATATAGCGTAAAGGTTAATTATTTTCACACAAACCACAGATATACTAGATTGGCAGTGTCCACTCTGGCCGCAGGGATGCGTTGAAGCCTACCCCTTGCGCACGCGGCCATCTTACATAATTAAACAAATCGTTAACAAAGCGCAGTACTGATTTGTGAATCTCATTGTAGACATTTCTTTTGGAGGAATTGGGCCTGAATCGACAATTAATAACCGTAAGTCTGAGCACAGATCAAAATACAACAGATTGGCTATTTTCAAAAATCTTTAGTTGCCACTAATTGTAAATTCTTAAGGATGACATTATACATGTTGTTATCGAATTTACGATGGTGACGGAAATTTTGTTGGTTTCGTGGTGAAATAAATAGTTACTTTGAAAAGTTTTCTTGTCGTCTTCATTCTTCCTTTTCTACAACTTGGGTTAAAGATAGAATAAAATTCCATGTAAAAAATACCCCCTAGCTATTCCAGTATTAAAATAGAGAGCCTAGTGACGTAGAGTTGTATACACGGAACTTTGTTTTACTGAACTACTTTAAAAATGATTTTCATGAATTCTTGACCGTAGCCGTCAGTGCAGATATACACAAATTGCTGAGGTAAGATGGCGGCGATGACGGCTTCACTTTAGCTCCACCCACTTCCAGGCCTTGACACAAACAGATAGAAGGCATTTGTTTTTCAATAGCAACAAACATTACAAAGACAGTACTCTTTTAGGACAATGCGAACTTAAGAGACCCACATGTTTCCTCAGCATTAAAAAGAGGGGCAATGGAAGAAATAAGGAGTCGGAGAGGGAGAAAGATTTTGACGGGGAAAGAAGAATGTGAGAGGTGGTATCGAAAGAGCTGGATGGTAAGAGCTGGAAAGTTTTACAATCTTCATCACATTTGAGGCACCTACAGATATAGGTTAGCTCTATTGATTTAATTTCCTCTAATAATTCACCAAAAGTGTTCCAACAATTCTAATTCTTTTTATTCTGACAAGATACGAATTTTACAACACCGAAGGGCAAGACAACAATTGTCAAAATATCGGAAAAGTACTTATTTCACAGCGTATAAATACGATTTTTTGTGAAAAACTTTCACAAACGCAGTATTTATCTAAGAAAACAAAACGAAAGAAATTAAAGTCTTAGTAAAAATATTTGAGTTATTAGCGAATTGATGCTTAAATTGCAGGGGAAATTTGCTGAATAGATGTAAATGGCGCTTCCATTCCAGAATTGGCCAAAATATAAAATAAAAACGCTCATATTGGGTGGTTAAATGTCACATAAAATTACCTATGTTTTTGGTTCTTCTCAATAGCTTCAACTAACCCTGGGGGAAATGAGTATTTTTTAATAGCCTACAGTACGAATAACAACATTTCATAGGTTTTTCAAGACCTATTGTAAGCCAACATCGTATAGTCAACAAAAGAGACTTCTTTTCGTGGGTAGCACGGGCTACGAAAATGATGGACGTGTGTAAAGCACAACAGAGGGCCCTCCTTAGGTGGCTGTGACTCGCGCGCTTTCTTCCCGCCAATGCGACCGACTCGACAAATCTCGTCGCGAAAAAGCTTGGAAATAAAAAGAATACCCTCTTGCACATCTCCACGTCTCACCCAACAGCGGCATCCGCACACCACCCCAGTCGCTGCCTCCTCTCGAGTCCTCGAGCGTGAGGATGAGAGAGCACGCGGGATGCCACTGCGGTTTTTGCATTTTCGGGCCGGGAGGAGAACCGCTGGAGTTTTTATTCCATCCTGCATCTCCACGAGGAGGGGTTTGCGTTTTGTTTCACTAATTTTTTAAATCATCTCGGTCGTTTTTTTATATCCACGCGATGCTCCTCCACTCCCTCTATCTTGAAGGGGAGAGAAACGAATGGTTATTTTTTGTTTTCATTCTGCAAAAAAAAAAATAAAAAAAAAAATAAAAAAATATAAAGAACGAAATTCTCAGGGATGGCGTGTCTGCGTGATTTTTTATCACGCTCTCTGCATCTCTCTGTCTCTTCTCTCTCTCTTCATCATTCTCTCTTTATCTCAGTCTCTCTCTCTTTATATTTCTCCTCCCATCTCTGCTTCTCTACCTCCGCGTCTCTCTTCGTCGCTCGCTGCTCGCACTCCTGCCCTCCCGCCATTGTTCCGATGAAAATCCGTGCTCCATACACTCGCTCACACACGTAGCAAGCGCTGCGGGACGGCGGGATCGGAATTAAAGGGAACGCCTTCGGTCATGACCCAAGAATTCGTCCCGACAGGATGCGCCACCGAGCCTCCACGCGATCGAGTTTTTACCAAAGGCTTATTCTCCCTTTCTCACATGTTGACGGAGATTTTTGTAGGAGACCCATTTCATCTTTCACTAATTCGAGAGAGGTAACTTTTAGGTGCCTTAGGAGGAATGAAAAGAACGGATTGGCTAGGACTTAGATGTGAAGAGTGGGATCGAATAGCTCCAAGGCTAATGGGGAGGCAGAAAAACTACACTCAAACTCCACATTCCAAGGATAATTATTCGATTTAGGTCTCGCCACTTTTCTGTATCATCAGGTGACATTTCAAAGAAGTTAGAAATTACATATGCATGCCCATTTATAGTTATCACGATTACTGCTTTTTTTGTAATGGAAATATTGCACCAAGTCTACTTCAAAAACCAATTATGACAGTGTGCTATGAATAGATATGGAGTAATAATGCATCTCATGCAGCCATTTTTTAACCCTAACCGATTCCAACTTGAGCTAAAGTAAGTTAGGCCAAAATATTTCAGGTGTCCTCATTCTGTTTGATAAGTACCGACCGGTAAAAAAGTTAATATATCACACAGGTGTAAGAACGTATATATTTACATTGCTTTTCTGTATATATATATATAAAGATAAAGGCCACATTGTATTTCTTTCAGCGCTTTAAGTTGACGTATACGTGAGTAATGAAGGTTTTTAAAGAAACTTAAAATGCATAGTCCGCTATTTTTTTATGATCCTGGATTAATTCATAACTGTGATGTTGAGAATTATAACACCCCTGAATTAATGAGTGGATCAAGTAAACGTGGGACTCGCTTGTACTTATTCTGAGATGGATGAAGAAGAATATAATGACATTGAGATCACTGCAACAACTTGGGTGCGGATGATGGCATCAAATAATGACACACATAATTGTCGCGGAAAGATTTTGGACAGAGCCGTCGAACAGTGAGTTTGTGTAAAATGTCAAATAAAGAATCAAAATTCCGAGAGAAATTTATTCACAAGTACTGTATTTATAATTTACTTTACCATGCCCGTATTGCCCATGGTTAGGGTTCCATTTGTCACACCAGTGACACCAAATTATGTCAATCTCTTCTCATCGTTCATTATTCTTCGAGAAGGTTTGTTATTGAAGGAAATCTTTGAAGAGGAATTTGATTCTAATGTAACTATAGCACCAATAGTATGTAACATATATGTTAGAGAAAAATGTCTACATCAAAATTTGCCGGCCTCAATGGTTTCGCAAGTGAAAGAATACACTAGGATATGACGGTTAAAGAGTATTCTAGTCCATTATAATAATTGAGGACGTCACTTCACCTTTCCATTTGCCATTGAACAACTACCATCACCTCGTTTACCTTCAATAAAACTGTGATCGAATGATCAAAATTGATTAAACAATTGATTGATCCGACTGAGTAGCTCGTTGGTTGCCGTTTTATTATAGAGACGGAAACCTGATAATACTGAATCACGAATCGTAAATGCATCCGTTGCATATGAACTGAAATTTATAAATAAATTAGTTTAAAATACTGCTTCATCAAAGTTTTAGGATCATATGGTAAAAAATGCAGTTTAAGGATAAAAATACTTACTCTCTATTTTCGAGGGAAACAGTAATTGTGTATGTCTTCGTATAACACCAGAATGAAATTAATATCTTTGAATTCTAGAAATCAAAATAGGCATGTATTAAAAAATTATAGAGTGATATTGCAATCCGGAGATGCAAACCAAATTTAGAACTGCATCAAACATTGCAGTATACCTATACTATAAAATTAATCATTTATATATCAACGATTCTCAATTTTTTCATCTGTAGAAGAAAATGATGACTTTCAATTAATGAACCGATTGGACAAGTTCAATTTCACTATAAAACGATCGGAAATATTAATAATGAGCCAAAGGTAAAGAGCTTAGAAACCTAATTGCAGCAGAATAACTGATTGCATTAATCTAAATTTTATAGAGTTGCTAATACATTAAAATATCCTATAACAGTGTTTTTGTCCCTGAGCACATTCATTAACACTTACAAAAAGCACGCTAAGGTTTTTTTAAGTATTTACAGACGATCTTTAGTGTTTTTATGAACTAATTTCTTCGTAGAACGGAGAGGGAACATAATTCGCAGATGCTGTTACAGGATGGGAGCAAGTAGGGCTTCTAAGTATTACGCCAAAAAGATATTTCTCCGACGTAGGGTCGAAATTTTACTGGCATTGAATAATCTTCCTACTAAAATGAGTTTCAGAGCACACGTTTCTCTGATACAATTTTCTTAAGGAGCTGCCACGGATTTCTCATTTTATAAGGGATGTTCATAACGACATTTCTCTTACGTGTCTTTTCTATAAAGTTCAAAAATTATTTTTATATGCAGTTAAACCATTACATTCTCTTTTAATGAAGGAAAGCGTTGCTTCATCATTTTAAAAAAAACAAGCATATTCCCATTTTGGAGATATAAAAAAGCCCAAAGGTAAAATAGGCAAAAATAATTTGAAAAACAAATTTCTCAAAAATATTTTTATGGCAATATTAAATCCGAAAAGGTAGAAAAAGAGAAACTTAAGACCGTCAAAACAATGTTACGGAAAAGCGTTGAACCTGCGGGTCTGACTTTACTAATAACATTTGTTTACTTTATGAAAGTATTTTCCCGACGATTGAATTTAATCAAATCTCCTACGTGATAAAAGGCTCTAATGAGGCGAACATAATAAGATAACAGTTTACATTCTTTGTCTATATTTCCTCGACATTTCAGTTTCTTTAATTTTAAAGTTTTAAACCTATTTCATTATTTAATACATTTTTGAAATGAAAATCACTACGATGTTTTATTTCATTATCTCTGCACCTTTCCTCAGCCGATTTATTCCTAAGAAATTTAATGCTATTATTGCAAACACAATATTTGCTAAAATAGTAATGAATCCTATAATTGATATTTTATCCGTCAATCTCACAATCCTCGGTGTGGGATGCTACTCAGTTGATCAGATCTCCCTGTTTGTAAACTGACATTGGAAATAAACGTAATTGGTGATATATCAAATGGAAGAGCTCCAAAGTATGAACATGAGCATTTAAAATCAAAATAATGGTTGAAATATTTTATACAAATGCAATTTTGCTAATAACTTAGCACCTGATTGGTAAAAGAAACCATCAATATCTATGGATAGAAATTATTATTTTCGATATTGTTTGATAAATGTTGGGAGTATTCCAGGGAAACCTGATTACTAATTTTTCCAACAAGCACCAGCATCTCTGCATTATCATAGCCAGAGTACTCGTATGGCTTTCAGACCGGCAACAATCTTCTAATTCATCAAGAGTATTTAACAAGCCATTAAAATTAATCACTTGAGTCGGAGCGAGTTGGTAAAGGGATCACTAAACTTGCAATCATTTTCACTCTTGAACAGAATTATAAACTCTCTCCCCCTGCTCTATCTTCATCTGTTCATTCTTCCCCTCAAAAGCATCTCAGACCCGGAGAACTACACTGCAGAGACCCGTTTTCCGCAACATACTCAAAACCTCTCTTCAAATCCCTCGGCCCACCTTTTCTCATCCTCTGTTGCACATCACAAAGCAGATTGCAAAGGAAGTGGATGCGTCGCCCTGGGCCGTTCTTTAAGTTCTTGACATGCTAAGGTTTCAGACGTGAGCTGAGGTTTTAGGGAGGGAGGCGATTATAGAGGGAAAGAGAGATGAAGAGAGCTGGGGAGGAAAGCAGTGAGAATGGCGAGGGGAAAGTATGGAAACAAATTGTCCCGGCTCCACCGCCACTGCGTGAGTCAAGTACTGAATTCAAACTTTTTGTTCAAGTGGTTTTAAAAAATCTGCTGTTGCTGATGACAGTTGTTAGCTGTTGAAAACCAAAATTAAAGTACAAAATATACATCTGATTTCAAGAATATATTTTTAACGAACCCTTTATTATAGCCATAGGAACCGATTACAGTGCCAATTCTGTAGAGTCTTCGCATTTTGACTTCAATTATCGCAGTTTTTCGATAATAACTCAACATATAAAATGGTAAAATGCATGAAATATATTTTTTATTAAATTTCCGGGAGTGATCGTTTCTAATAACCAGTTTTTCGTGAAAATGACATTTACTTATATTTAATAGAAAAATATTATTTTCCCCTTGTTTCTCCCATACTCATATTTAACACCACGTAAATTTAAGTTCAATTTGCGAGAAAAAGAGCACGGAAAGTTAACGTTTTGCTGTATATATTAGACAGGGGACACGCTTTTATAAAAGTCTCCAAAATGTGAATGAAATGAAAATTATATCATTTTACGGTGGAGCCACCTAAAATGTGTGGAAGTTTATCACTTTCGTAAAAAATTAAGAAATAAAAATAGAAATAGAATTGTTAAAAACTTTTTTTTTACACCGCCCTAAGTTTCAACGGGTAGCCGCCATTTTCAAGGATTTGTGCCTGGAATCCTTGTATGAATGAATAATAATTAAATTTTTCTTACCTTCCGAGAAAGTAAGGAAGGTTACGATACACTTCTCATCGAAATTTAAAACTGCCTCTTCTTTATATCCAACCAAAAAGTAATAATAATAAATATTTATCATATCAGGGGACAAAAGGTCTTTATTTCTTTAATTGGATGCTATTTACTTCAATTAGTCGACGTATTGCAAATTTATTTTAATTTCTCAGGGCTCTAGGAGTATGTGATACAAATTTTCTTGTGTAGATACTTTTTATATTAGGCATTTAGATCATTTGGCTTGGCTCTGTAAAACAGAAAAACAACCAAGCAAAATATTGCACAGTACAACCTAATTACTTACTTACTTACTACCCTTAATCCATATACTACCAAATATAACAAGATGCATTGTAGCAGAACACTTTGTAAACATTTCCACACCAATTTTTATTCTACCGACCTAAATTTTGGCAAAAATTGCCATTGTTTGCCACATAATGGCAATTGTCACATAATGGCAAACATTGCCACATTTTGGCAATGTTTGCCTAAACCTAGGTCGGTAGAATAAAAATTGGTGTGGAAATTTTTACAAAGTGTTTCTGTCACAATGAAGTCTGTGACAACTTTCCACAAACTTTCGCCGGATACTTTAAAATCTGTTCGAGAAAACAAGATGTATCTACCCAAGAAGCTTGTAACACATATTCCTACGGCCCTGAGATAACAAAATAAATTTGCAAAATTCGTATCATGGAGTTTATAAAATCTATTATTAAAATAAATGGAAACCTATGCTCTTCTTACAAGATCAGCATACATTCATTACAAAAAGATGACGAGAAAAACTTAACAATTAGCTGTAAAAATGGTCTTGAGAGGGGTTAGGATGGTTCAAAATTGTAGAATGGGGGGCGCTGAACTGGGTTGGAGAGGGTATTAAGGGGGAGGGGTTTCTGTCGAAGAGGAAATGGAGTGGGGTGAAGGATTGGGATTTGGAATGGAAAGCAAATTACGGCAAAGTGTGCGCGTCTCCCTCACCCCACCCCCTCATCCCCTGGAGGGGTAAATGCGGCGGTTTCTTGAGATGCCGGGACATATTCTCATCTGCTCCCGCCTCCTCTCTCTCTCTCTCCGCATTCTTGGAAACGACATCCTCTTACGAATACTCATCCCTCTCTCTCTTTCTTCTTCAAAGACACTTGACCTAACCGCATCCTCACCAAACTTCAGCAGCATCCCACGCCTCCAGCCACGCCTTCCTCAACACCTTAACCCCCCTCCCTCCCCATGTAACCCAGTCACTCACATACACCCCTATTGCATTTCGTCGCAATTCTTTGTAATTATTATTATGATCACCCCTCTAACGTTCCTCTTTTTTTATTTTGATTAGCTCTGCGGATTGAAGAGAGTCACATGAAATTAACATTTATCAAAACAAAAGGAATATGAAATGTGCAGTTTCGTTAATAAAATAAGGTTTTAGCCTACCGTGATAATTTGGGAGGAACAAGAATGAAGGTAAAGGTTTTCCCCACACATCATAGTCTAAAAGGTAATAATTATCCATAAAAAATTTAAAATGTGGAGTCAGGATATACTGCCGATGACTATTTATCTCCGTTTCTAGCAATGCCTATATCTATAATTTAACAGTTTATCTCTATAATCTATCTATATCATCTCTTTAAATCAATTTAAACATCTCTCATATGACTTCTGTATTGGTACAATCAGATTACAAATAAATCTGTTTTCACACTTCATTCCATTTTTAGCGTTGTTTTTTCCTGAGTCAGACACAGCTTCGAATAAATCATGTCGGGATCTCCAAGAGGGAATCAACTTAAAATACTTGTTATTTTTCAGTTTTTCCAAGTTTTGCCTTGGTCATGGCAGTGAATGCCCCAGACTATATAAAAGGGTCTTATTGTTAGTTAACATCTCCAACTTCCTCAACCTCTCTTGCCGCTTGTCTACTCACTTGGTACCACCGTCCGACGCTGGCCCTGGGCTACAATTCGCCTCCAATTTCCTCGTCTCTGCACCACTACTAAAATCCCATCATCGGAGGACACCCATAGCTATGTCCTGCCACCATCTCATTATTGACCTATCTCTTCTCCCTATTGTAATCATCACTCCAAAAAATCTGTTGCTACGTGTAATAAACCAGGATATTTTTCGAATGACCCGGCCAGCTAATCCTTGGGTCAATGTTTCTTTCTTGCAGTATATTTTCTATTTCCAAGTTTTACCTTCTCATCCAAATACCTTCCTCATTTATTTCAACCATATGATCTTTGTGCTGCTTTCTTTTCCTGATACTATCCATTCCTTATCCGGGCATTATTCACTCCTGCGGCAAACCCCCTTTTTTAAGAAACCACCACGCTTTCACCCACTCTCCCTTCGAGTTGCTACCTTCTGCCTCAGTAGTATTTATGTCAGTCCCATTCCTAGTTTCTGTCTGATATTCCATTTGCATTGAAATAAGCCGTATCTGAATCACTTTTTATAGTTTTTTAAGGAAAATTAATGTTGGAGTAGATGACAGTAGTTATGCTGATACGGTAGAAGTGCTTCATTATAGTGAAAAAAGGTTTCGATATTTTCCCTCCGAAGATATCTGATTCAAAAGTTGTTTCGATGAATCTTTACATAGTATTTAGGAGGCCATGTATCAACTGAAAACGATACAAAGCATCGGAATTACTAGTGAAATAAAGTTCCATTTAGTTGCTACACTACACTCTCTATCTTAATAAACAAATTGGTTATTAATAAAAACTTCGCGGCATAAATTTATCGCCCTAACAATGATTTAAAAAGAAAAGAAGAATAATGTTACAACTTTTCCTCTGTATCACCATTTGTTTTTAATTATATTCGTCCAACATTGGATAAAATATGTGTAAACTTAATTATTACGATATACCACGTGCTTTGTGGCTTTAAACTCTCTCTTTATCTGGTTCCCTAATATTAGAACACATTTTATTTGTGACCACTTTTCTCCCTAGGGTGCTGTCTATTTTATTATTGAATTCCTATAATATCGTAGTTTACGTCAGACATCAGTATAATATGCATCAATATGGCTAGTTAATGTAGAGGACGCCATATCAATTTATTCCTTGAGCTTGGGTCGATACAAGTGCCTGCTCCATCATCCATTTACTCTTCTCTCTACTGATTCCCCAACTCTTCTTGTCCTTCATTTCCTCTCTTCTTCGTAACTATACTCTCGCACCCTTGCCTCATATGCTTTCTCTCCCACATTCTCTTCCCTGCTGAATATTTGATCCTTTTCGTATCCTCCCACGTCAACCAAGGACTTAATACGATTCCAAGAAACGTCTGATTTCATATAATGATAAAAGGAAAAAGGATTACTGAAACCCAGGCATATTTTATGATGGGGGTAATTTTTTTCTCAAGTTCCTAATTTTTCCAGAATGTTACCATTACAAAAGATGGTTTAAAATGAGCCATTGTTACGGAGGTTTCTTAGAAAAACACATTCTAATGTTGTTATGTGCCAGCGTCTGACTAAATCTCATCGTTGCCTTTTTAAAAACCATGTAACTTAGGGTTTCATGGGTTGCTTGATTATTACCTTAATTGGAGAAGTAAGGCAAGACCAAATAATATGGTCTGGAAAAAGAAATTTGAGGCCGACTGATATTCATATTTGTGAAAAAAGTTAAAATTTTCTGGTGAGTTTTTTGACAGAGATTTATTCTCATTTCCTAAGGATAAAGAGTCACTATGGTTAAAATTAAATTGAATTTTTCACCAATTCTGCCTAAGTATCACTAGACACAAGGAATCTGTTAGAAAATGTGTCCAACGTGACCTTTTCTTGAGAAACTAAAAAGTGATGTAACTGAAACCTTTTTCCATTTGGCTACAAAATACTAATTGACTGATGATGATTCAAAATGATAATGGAATAAATTAGTACTTTCCACACTTATATAATCAAAAAAGAATCTTACCAAGATTCGAACGGTTGAGTGTCATTTTCAAGGAATCTTTCGTAAACTTCGGCATAACTTTGCATGGATTCATGCGAAGTAGTCAACTATCTCTCTCTCTAGTCTTACCTCATTAATTAAGCGTTTATACATAGTAAACTTCCATATTCTTTGGTACGGATATCACTTGTTATCAAGAAGCAATTGAAACGCAAGTAAAAACAATCATTCCTGTGTGAATTGTTGCGACGGTGCTGAAAAATGAATGCTAACAATTTGACGACATTTCGGGATATCCGGAAATATTTAGAGAAAGAAGCAGATGTTGGATCAGAGTGTCAGGGATGAGGGGAAAATAAATGCGACTGGGGTTTAACAGAAAAATACTCGGATAAAAATGTAAGAAGCATCCTTGGGGGGAAAAAAGAATGGGAAAGGAAGATATTTGACCTTCAGCGTCCTTTCACCGGCGATGGAGTGGAGAGGGGGGGAGGAGGTGGAGGAAGGCGAGAGGGGTGGGTGGCAAAGAGGAGAGGAATTTCAAAAGATCACGGATGTGACGTCACAACAAACATTATATGACAAAATGGAGATTCGAAATTCTTCGGTTACAGGCCAGGCGAGGGTAATCCAATTTCTCCCCCTGCAAAATGAGTCCGCCCCGTCATCTCCCCCCTCGTAACTCCCCATTGATATTCCGAACCAGCAGAGCACCCTCTTTCCCGTCATCCTGTTTCCGACGCCCCCGCAAACCAAAAGCAACCATCCCTTAGCCCTCTTTTCCCCAATCCCCGCCCACATCCCCCAACAGCCGGACGCTTTCTCTTCCCCCTCCCAGACACCGGTCCACCTACCATCTCCATAGTTGGCCCATCCCCACTCCTGCTCCTGTGACTGACTCCTATCATTACTAATCACACTTTCATAAATATGAATTGTTTATTTAATAATACTATTGATAATTTTAAATTCATATTAACCATACAACTAATGATGTATGTTTATGTTATGCTAAATAACGGTCTCTAGCCACAAGACGTACATTGTGTATTAGAATAATGCGTGGTACAAATATCGAAATACGTGCCGTTGACAGGAATATAAAATAATGAAAGAAACAGTGATACATAATTCAGGGATGAAGGATAAAATGGAACTAAAAACTTAGAACTCAACCAAATACTGATTACTTGATTAACAGTAGGAGGTCATAGCCCCTCAAGACACACCGTAATTTCCGTGTCTTCTCTCTCTATTAATTTCTTTTTCTTATACCTTCCTTTTTTCATGTCCTGTCCTAACACCCCCTGCCACTTGTCTTTGCTGTGGGTCGTATGGAAGCACCTAAATTTAAATAAAACTCCAAACACCATTGCCGACGTATGTTGTATATTTATAGAGATTCAGGGCCACATATTAATTTTATTTATCATTAAAACACAAGTATGAAGAAGCACGTTCACTAAGTTATCTAAAATTTATTTGTAAGCCCGAGTAACGATATGAGTAGTTTTTTTATACTGGAAAAAACCTTACTAACCCACTCGAGTAATAATGATACAACTGCACTCCAAAACATTATTCCTCACCGGTTAAGGTTAACCGATTATAATCTCTTTTCACATCTACAATTGTCCCTTCCGCATGCAATATTTTCCTTATCAGCTCGGAACTATCCCCTACCCTTTTAATCCCTTATCTTTCAACCCCTTCAGCCCTTATAAGTCTACGAACGTAAGGCATACTTGAAGGATGGCATGTGGTGAAGAAAAATTATGAAATGACGAGAAATGACCGTGCAAATAGAATGAGTAAAGTAGAGATAGTCTATGGTCTTTCACCTATAATTAGATTTTTCTTGACTGCGCCTTAGAATGAGATCGAGGTGAAAGGCTTATCTATATATACATCTACATACTTATACTTGGCGAGCCCACATAGGGGCGTGCAACTGGGGATCTATGGATAATAGCCCATGAAAAGTGGAGGGAAGAGTTAATTAAACAAATTAATATATAAAAAATAGTATATTAAAAAACCTCGCTTATATTGAATCTCATTAGAGCGTTGTTTCAGATAATTTCGAAGTGTCGGCTCACTAATACTGGGTATCTCTCGTCTTTATATTAATTGTACAACAGCTTTTTAAAATTTAAATTATTATTATTTCTTCTCACTAAAATGATGTTTGCAATGAATTGCAACAGCGCTGACTGCGAGTAGGCAATGCAATGCAGGTTGCGTCATGTCAGGATAAAGAAATATAAAATGTAAACCATTTAATTTTAGTAGATTAACTTGCAAATTAGTTAATGTAATGATTGATTCATGTATAGTCATTTTAATTTTGCTAGTATACCAAGTTTCAGCTTAATTGAACATTGGGAAGTGGGTTAGATTCGATTACAAGATTCCATCCAGACGAACAACAAACAAACAGGGCAAGTTAAAATAGGCGTGGTAAAAAGAGAAAGGGGGCGAATAAGAAATGAATTTTTTGTGGTGTCTTAGTGTCTCGCTCGGATTTTTTCATACTCACGAATGGTATGTGCAAAAAATTAATTCTCGTACATATCAGTTTGGCAGTATATCTCATTCGTTTTGTCGCTTCTACCAGTCTTGGAGGTGTAGCGCGGGGTTAATGTAATAACCTTCTTGTGTCACCCTGAAACTCGCATGATGTTAACTCTTCAAGTAAACTTAAATTAGCGTGTAGCCTCCGTCTCTACGGTGACTCCCAAATCAATGCGTTGTTCTATGCTTCAGGCATGTTAACCGCATGACTTGTCAAGTAAATGAGGGCCATTTACGGGGCTTGTAATGGCGTCATTCATTTTGTGCGCCACCCTGCCTTACGGCTACATCTATTCAATTATTTCATCCGCGCTCTCCTCCCGCCTAAGGCCAACCAGACTCCGTAGTGCTCGAATCTCCTCCTCCTGAGGATGTCACTGGCTGGAATGGCCGTGGGGATGGGTGGCTGTGGGAAGAAGGTCGAGACCCAGTAGGGTAGAAATGAAGGGAGGAGGATCGGTAATGGGATGAGACGGGCGGGGTGTGTGCGGGCAGGGTGAGGAAGACTTCATGGAGAGATTACGAGTGAAGGATGGGAGAGGAAACAGGAGTTTTTGGACGCGAGGAAAAAGAATAAAATGGGAAAGATGGCCTTTGGTGGGGGAATTGAAAGAAGGTGTAAGGGAGGGAATACAACAGACGATGCCCCGTTTACATTACTAGAATTCTACGCTGGTGAATCTGACGCTAGTAATAGGACCACGCAGGGAACGTTAAGATGGCGATAACTCTTGTTAACGTTTTAACCACGAGTTAGCTACTAGCGTTTGTGCTGATTACGGGCTGTTGAAATTTGTGTGAGAGGAAGTTGGATGAATTATGGAAACTGGAGTGGTAACCGTGAGTCATAGAGTGGCGTATGTTAGTCATATTTTTAGTGAGTTGAAATAAAATTCTTGGACCACATTTCATTAAAAGTCACCTAGTGCATCTGATTATGCGTTGTAATTCACCATACATGCAGTAATGTAAACGGTACAAAAACTACATACTTATTGAATATTACAATTTTTTCCATAATCATAGCATGCTATGATTACAGTTTTCGGTATGGTATTAGAAATTTAGAAGAAATTTTATTGAAATACGTATTTTTAAATATTGGACTCGGTGTGACTCTTCTATATTTCTTAACGACAATTATAATTATCTGAAATGTATTACTTCCGGTTGGAGCAAACCTGTGTATGTGCAATCGAATTATTACAAACTATATGTGATGTGCCATAACTTCATTTCTAGATAATTCTATGCAAAAATCGACATATAAACATCAACATATTTCTCCAGCCAGCATAAGAGATGGGATGTGAACGGGGTTATTCATCTCAGCTCCGATTGTGACAAATCTGATCCACTCACAGTGTCAAAAACATGTAGTTTTATCACAGGCTTCAAACTAGAAATGCCCCGAGACCAATTGCTCCGAAACAGGAATTAAATCTTCGCAGCTACGGGACGGGAAAAATCACGAGAGCGACATTAATCCAAAACAACGCACGAGATCAACACGTGGATTATTTCAAGCACACAACACCGGAAGGATGGGAGTGACAAATCTCCACGAAGTAAAGGAACACGGAACAACGCTTATTCCAGAGCTGTGACTTCACAAATCCTATCACGGCAAGAGGTCGTGACGGGAATATCACCGTGACAATATCACAGTTAGTGAAACTACACACCCCATCTCCAGTTGGAATACGAGTTAGAAAATAGTGGATCAAGTAGAAAGACGGCAGAATTTCGCTGAATAAGACACTAATGTTTTCCCGGACATATACACCAGCGAGTCCATTCAGAGGAGAAAGCATTGATGAAATCAATATGCTAAGCAGATACGATATAAGAAACACCCATGTTATAATGCCACATTATTTCGTTATAAACGTTTCATTACATATTCGACCGTAAATGGATTCCCTGAATAATTTACTTATGGTATTATCTAAGTTTTAAGAAAACGAAACATCCATTGTCTCCTTCAATAAGTATTCTTTCTTCCCATTTCTTCTATGAATCGATAGTAACCACGTTACTGCTGCAAGCGCGCATATTGCTTCTATTGAAATGGTGCGACCGGAGGAAAAGAGTTGGCGATAGTTGTGAAATGATATTCGCAACCTGCTTCACAGACGTTAAAACGAATGCGCACGTGTACCACTCAGACTGTTAAGAGCTGTGTTTGCCTAACACGGGGCTGATATTGCATTTTTGTTGGCATCTGAAATATTTAACCCATTGGTTGCGTCACCCACTGATTTCGCTCTCAATCTGTGCGGTGAATTATAGCCCTTCCTAGCTCTGGAAAGCAAGTAGTAGGTTATGGACCCTCATAAACCGCGTTAACCTTTTCCTGTGTGCGTTTGCGGTCATTTTCGTGCGCTAGTGAAGAAGGAATGACTGGGTACTGATATATTTTACGTGCTACTTTTATGGAAAATGCAATTAAAATTTACTTTTATTGCTGTTTTCTTGTGCATTAGATATCAAGCAATAAGCAAATTCCTTGACGTTTAGCCTATTGTAACGGTAAAAGCAAGTGTTTAATAAGCAGCACTCTCATAAAAATCACCCGAGGTATAACAAGTGCCTTTTCCTAATTACCCTTGAATGGGAGATACTACTCCGGAATATGAAGAAATGGCGAGACTTCGAATCTTTCCTGGGAAAGGTGAACCTTAAAAAAACGATGTCTAGAATGGCCAAATTGTGACGGTGAATTACGCATAACGTTTTATCCGCCCAACAAAACGTAGAGGTACGATTCCAGCAGCTGAAGGGTTAAACTTGAGTAGTCCGTTGAGAGTAAATTTGGAGCAATTTAAAACTTAAAATTAAAGCGACAGTAAAATGAATATAACGGTATAGCTTTCAAGTGTAAGAATAGACTCAGATGATATGCTCAGACCATAAATGCATAAAACCAGAAATGGGTTGAAGAACCCTACCGCGCACCTAACTAAAAACAAAGCAAAAACTGACACCACTTTTAGGTATTTGAAAATTCTGGCTTATGAAAATATTTTTTTTTATAATTGCAATGTGAAATAAAAGTTTTGAAATAAAATATAACTAAATTGGCAAATGTAATAGGGAAGGGGAGCCCTGATGACCATATAGAGTCAGGCTTTATCTTCTATGCAATGCAAAATGCAATATATAAAATTTCAGGAAAGCCCCTTTGCTTCTTCGGTTTATTTTATGGTTTTCACGAAGTTACCAATGTATTTGTTTTGGTTAGTTCAAATCAATTCTCACTACCTGATACTTCAAAATATGTAATTGATTTTTGCCAGGGGTAAGATATTCCTGAAGGGTAATGTATTTCCAATTTCATTCATTATATTATTGAACATTTAAAACAATGAATAGAAATCGTCAATGGGTATCGTTGATTCTTACCAACACCGTTTAAATAGTTTAATAATGATAGAGATGGCTCTGGGTTCTATAGTTTCTAGTTGGTAGTGTTACATGTTTTTTCCTCTTTACACTATAATCTTTACTTTATAAGAGAAAAAACTTCCAAACTCTCCCGTCTGACGCCTTTCTTTGCGGATATGGGCATATTTCTATCATTAATACAATTTCCTGGAGTAACATTGACCGTTCGCAGGTAATACCGTAAAATATTGGATTTGTTGTTTCTGTGAACTTCTTTACGTTATACTTTAGAGGAAAACTTTCTTCCTTCATTATAAAAATACTGTATGTTGAGGGCATAAATGAACTCCGTATTTCAAGTTCTGCCCTTCTGGGGCTGAAATATGAATTTTATTTTACCAGCACTGAAGACAGCCATTCATAAAACTATCACCTTTAACTGAGGGTCCAAGATTTGTGACTTGTTATTGGCACATTAATGACGTTAAGTTCAAATATGAATAAAGATCCAAGTTCCTTAATTCGTTCAGTCCGCTTAGTTGTGTGCACTTACGTATCATCGAAGAATGACCACATAATATACATATATGATATTTTTAACCTTATGTGTATCCTCTTTCAATACTATGATTTCTTTTAAATATTGTTTATTGGGCTGTGTAAACGAATTCAACGAATGTTCCCTAGCCAAAAACATATATGAATCGTGAACCAAAATCTGGAAAGAAGGAAAAAGGAAAAACTTCACCAGCATAGCTTCAAATAACTTTGATTATTGGGAAACTTTCAAGTACAACTGACATATCTATGATTAAAATCACAGAAATTGGTTTAAATGATTGGATGACTATATCTCTAAAGACGCGAATGCGATGCTGAACCATGTAAAAACGTAGATTGAATAGTACGGTTAAATGATTAAGGTTAAGAATGGTAATTTGGTTAAAAAATTTGAGAATGATATATGATAACGACGACAGCAGAATTTAGTTATAACAATGTAATTTTAAGGTATTTATGCATTATAAATATAATAAAATTAAAGTGAGGTGAGGGGATTAAGAATGAAAACTGGAGTCAAAGAGTTGGGATATATTAAATGTATAATTATACCAAAAAATATTCTGAACACGTGCTTTGAATTCAAAAGTTATTGCAATCTCGGTCAGCAGCCTCAAAAAATTATGATATTTCAACCCACTGACCGTGATAAAACCACCGAGGGTCTCATTACACTCAGAAAGAAACCAAACAAGAGGGCTGCTGATCAAACAGCAGGGTAAACAAATGGACACGGCCTTCGGGCAAGACAAAACGACGCGCCATGAATTACGTTTTCGGGCTGCACTCGCCCCTTGAGGTAAAATAGTGCGATAGGGTTTCTCGAAGGAGGGACGAAAGTAATTACAGGGAGTTGACAGGAGGCCGGAGAGAACGGAGGAGGGGGACTTAAGGAAGCTGAAGTATACGGAAGAGAGAGGAGAGAGTAGAGAGGCGTGGAAGAAAAAGAGGAAAATAAGAAAGGGAGAGTGTGCATACAAGTTTGAGAGATAATGGACAAGAGACGGAGAGATTAAACAAGAAAAATTGGTATTTGTATTTTCAGCTGTGTTACGCCAAGTATTACATGCGTAATTTTTCTGTTATGAATATAAGGTTTAATAAGTTTAGTTTGGAATATACCATTTTTCTGTAGTATATCGAGGTCACTCTTACTATATTCTCCAAATGTGTGATGTGCATTTACACCTTTCTAGGGGTGGAATTTCGTCTTCGTTGTCTCGTCCTGGCCAAAAATGAGTGTATACGATGGGGCCATAAGCTCCCGCACAAAATTTATTTATTATTTAATTATATCGAACGGGTATAACTTGCGATGAAATCGAAGAACAGAAAAACTTGAAGAGAATGGAAGAGAAAAATAGTAAAAAAATGCCTGGAGAGAATGGGAAAGGGAGATAGTGTAAAAGGAAAGAATGTAATGGAAGAGGGAGTAGGGAAAAGAACAAACACGGAAAAGTTAAAGAGGATGGAGGAGTTAGACGTAGGAGAGCATCTTCATCTCAGTCCTCCCCTCTCGATCTTTGTATTCTTCTCAGAATCCCTCAGGGATCGGACAGGGAAACCTGCCACGGGAAGAGGGGGTGGAAGAGGGCAGGCGGGAAGGGGTTCGGAAGGGGAGTTGGACTGGGAATGCTGGTGAGGAATGGGACGAAGGAGGGATGGTTTGCGCTCGGCTCAAAATCCAGACCCAAACCTTTCAGCTCCTCCCCGAAGGCAGGGAGAATACTCCCCCTTCGTGTCCAACCCCCAAACGACCCGGCCAACCCCCTACAACCCCATCCATCTGATCATCCACGGCCATTCTACCACCTTCTCTGCCTTCCTACACCCCTCCAACACCGCCCATCACAGACCAGCTCTTTTTCATTCCGCATCTCAAACTCTCAGAAAACTCAAAATCCTCTCTCTTCTTTCTTTCTATCCATCCCTTCGAAGCCCACGGTGTCTGTCTCTACCTTCCCGCACTAACACACACTCAACGCCCCATCCAAAGTCCTTCCTTCACCGCCATCCGCCCACTTTCCTTCTCCACCTCCCGCTACAAACCCTTTCTTTACCCATAATCCCTGGGCTACGCCATTTGGACCGCCTGTCGCATCCTCCTCCACCACCTCTTTCTTTTGTGACCCTGCACAATCCTCTTGGCGACGTCTTCAATATCTGTATGCTGCATCAGTTATCAATCAAGGGATGGTATAACTTATTCCCCATCCCCGTTCACCGTTTAATTTTGAGTGGTAGCGTAACGACATGGGAATTGGTGCACAGATCCATTAGTCGACCCCACTTAATGCACACTATCTAGCGGCAATAAATTTTTTCTTGACGAATAATTCACCCAGTTTAATGTTTGGAGTGGTAATATAAAAGTAGAAACAGTGAATTGGATATTATCAAAAGTATAGGATCTAGTATTATTAAAATATCTTGAATATTCCTTTATAATCGCTGATTATTAGCAAAATTGATTTTTTATTTTTTTTAATTGAATTTAAAATTGATCTATAAATACTCCGATTTCCTTTTGCTGCCATTATTCTAGTAAATATTGCAGCTTTAACTACCATGCCTTTGTTATAGAGACGAAGGATAAAATAAATTAGCAATAGAATACATATTCAATAATTTGTTATCATGATCATCGTCGGCCGGGTAACGTCCTCGCCTGACAACCCAAAGGTCGCGGGTTCGAGTCCCGCCTGGGGAGGATTTTTCTCCTCCCAGGACATGGTTGTGTGTGTTGTCCTTTGTTACTGTTACAACGCCTGATGTAAAATGGTCCTTGAGGCTGTATTCAGGTTGATGAAATAAATAAAAAATAAAAAATGACATGAGAATGCAATCGGAAATCCTGCCAGAACCAAACCTGCATCATATCATGACAATAAGTTTTTTATTTTAATCGCACCTGGATGGTACATATCTATTTATCATAAATACGCCATAAATGGCAAATACATGAATCTTTAGAAAACAAAGTAGATATAATTTGCGAAGATGTGGGTAAATACAATAAAAAAATAAAAATGCTTTTTAAATGAAGACTGCCTGCTTGTAGATATTTATGCGTGTATACAGTTGAGTTATTAAAACGAACAAAATTGCATAAAAACCACCAAAATCAAACCAAGACTGACTGACCTTAAAGCATTCTTAACTAATATACTAAGTAAAGGATTGATAAAAAATGAAAGTGAAATGAAAAGAAAATTCTGACAAAAGGTCAGAGTAACCAGTTTTTTCCACCCATCACAGAACTTTTGAGGCCCTACAGTGCTGTAGAGAGGAACCACCGAACTATTTCCACCCCGCAGCAAATGGTTTAAGCTTCATGTAAACCTTGTAGCCATTCTCGCTACTTTTAGCGGAACTTATCCATTTGCCAAAACTTGCGAACGCTTATCTGAAGAACCCTTAAAGAACAAAAACTATATCAGATCACGAATACCGCTGGAGTGTTCTCTCGCCAACCCACGCATCGGCCTTGCAGTTGTAAATTATTTAACGTTGCAATTTCATTGGCTCCGCCTTGGCGCTCGCTCGGAGGGAGGCAGCATTTGTGATTTACTCTTCCTCAATCCTCGTGGATCATTCATGTTTCGCCGTTTGTTGTGCATACCCCTTGGATCCATAGTGAGTGTTTGGAAGGCAGAGAACAAGGAAGGGAAGGTCTGCTCGACAAATTTTGGCCCCTAAAATACACGGGACCCCTTCAGTCCCCTGCTCAGCGATTCCATTTTCGACTCCGCCACCTCCTCTCCTTCTTCCACGTGCGCAAACCACATCATCCTCTTCCTTCACCTTCTCTCAATCTCTTTCCAGCTCACCTCCTCGCCGGTTCCTTTCCCCAATTTCTTTCCCTCCTTACCCATTTCTCTTTACGAAAGACATTTTTCAACCTCCATTGCAGCTCATTCTTTACTGGCATATTTAATGATCCTGTCCTCTACTTTTACTACTGTTTTCTGAATGTTATAACACGGGATAATACATTGACTTTTGTCCATTCTAATATCTGCCACATACTTTTTAGGGAGAGTATTTTACTGGCCAGGACGCTTGGCTTTAGCTTTAATTGGCACGTTTATGTTTACTTTTGAGACTTTTTTGTGGTAATTTATTGCCGTTTGAGACTATAATTTGCTGTCTGAAGTTTAAAGTAACCGTGCACTTCATGACCCGACTTGTATGGCTAGTAGTATGAGGGATGTTTTATCTAAAATGCGATTAATAAAATATCTTAATAAGTGATTTCTAATCTTACTTCTCTGTAGCCGATCTTTGAAATACTATTGAACTACATAATTAATTAGTGTGTTGAAATGGAATTGTTATACAATAAATGAGATAATCATTAACAGGATTCTAAGTTTATCGATTTAATTACGAAAATATATTATATTTAATTAATTGGAAATTTTCAATTATCCTCATGTGAAATATACAGTAAGGACCACAATACCTTTTGTTTGGACAAAACTAAATATTTTCTCGAAAGACCTTTCACTACACTGGCTTAAAAACTGAAACTGTTTTCTGTCATAAAAAATACGCTGAATTTAAATAGTATGTAAGTGGTTTTTATCCATCAGCCTTAGTTTTCACGAGATACCCGGCAAAACAAAAAAAAACAATTATCCTATTTATATCAATTGTTTAAAAGAAACATTCACTTATCCCATCCTAATTTTAGTGGAGTAACGACTCAAAAATCAAATTTTGGCCAGGATTTAAGCTTTGAAACCCGTTTTTCCTTCCATGCAGGCTCAGGGCCGGAGTCCTGGGGGACAAAAATTGCTATTTTGCGAACGGGAGATGATGTCAACTACAGGGGCTCCAGCGATGTTTGGAATGGTTGCTTCCCTGCATTAAATTTTTGTGGAGCGGTGGAGAAAGTTATTTGTATTCTGCAGAAATCGTTTTAAATATGGTGAACGCGTGAATTATAACTTCATTTTGGACATAAAACTACAAAAACATTAAAATATTTCAGGAAAATCTTTTTCTACGAATGAAAGTAGTGATGCAGGAATCTGGTGTTTTTCCATGACTTAACGCAAGTATTTGTATTCCAATCCCCCATTCCCTCAGCACATCTCTTTCGTCCACCCCTGACACATGGCCCTGCCTCCTTCAACACCACGCATTTCTCATATCATCCCCCCAAGCCGCACAATTCTCACCCCTCCTCCCACCTCAAGCACCCTTTCCTCCTTTCACGCTCCGCGTAAAGTTCCCTCCATCCCATTACACAGACCTCGCTCGAGTTCGTCATCAGCTCTTTGCGCTCATCCTCTCTCTTCCTTTCCCCCACGCAACCTTCCCACCGAAACCCTCAAAATACATCTCCCACCCACGCACACTCTTCATCCCACTCCGTTCCACGCGATCTGAAATCTTTTCCGCCGACATGAAACTCCTCAATGCCTCTCTCTGTACGAGAAGAGAAGGTATTCAGTCCAACGATCACCAAATCTCATTCACTTCCCCCTATTTTTCAACGTTTTCCTGTCTCTTTCTTTCTTTCTCTTACACCTCTACTTCCTCACGCGGCAACGCTACTTCTTGCTATCCTATTCTGAAGGAAGGAGGGCTTTTCCACGCCACCTCTCCCGCAAAACGTCGCCAGTCGTCGTCTTGGAATCTCTCTCCAGCCCCCTTTCATTCCTTACCTTTCTTTCCTCCACAACCTCTTTGCTGACGGAAGTCTTTAATAGATCTCCTCCCCCCTGTCCAACATCCACCTTTACTTTTTGGGTTGGAAGAGAGGTCTTTCGTGATTCCTCAGCCCTTCCCTGATTTTTACGAGGCGGGTGGACTTATAGGGGGAGAGTAAAGATAGAAATTTGGGGGTGAAAGACTGACAGAAGGTACGCGAGACGGATTTGGTCGCGAACTTTTGTCACATGAGAGTGGTGGTTAAGGAGGCGGTAGGGTGGGAGCACCCAGTGGCGCCGATAAGATGAGTACCAAGTGGGTGAGAGCGTGAGATATTTTTATGTTTACGACGAAACCGTTGGCGGATTAGGAATGTTTGCGGTTGGCTTTTCTTAGGGATGGCAGGTGGGCTAGCTAGCGCCTTTTAGGAGTGGTCGGAAGGCAAGTAAGGGGAGGGTCGTTTGAAGGGTGAAGAAAAGTCGAAGGAAAACCCTACGTCAGAGTTATTCTTCCATTAAAAACTTTATACTTCAAAGGGACTCATTTTAACGTCCCATCATACGGACGGATAACTATGATTTAACTGCTCTTTGCGGGGCACCCAAGTGGGGATAAAGACTAACGTATCTAATCCATAACAAATTGAAGAGAACCTCGATGGTAAGAACTCTGATGAGATAGCGAATTCAAATGCATAAGACCAAACGGTGGGAGAAGAGGGAAGAGTACGGTTTTTCGTGGAGATAATTGGTAGGGTTTGAAGGTTCTCAGTCCTAAGTCCAAACCAGGAGTCTCAGTCGGAATTCTCCTAATTGTGGAATTTTACTTCCAGGACTGTTCTATTACGAAAATACTTAGGCAGGTTTAACTATCGAAAATTATGCACGATAAATGAACTGGCCATAAAAAAGATGTATGAGAAGAGCTACATTGCATACAAAAATTCTATTTTGTTTGAAAGACGGTAGTAATAGATTAACACCATCAGAAGCGTCTCTTAAGTATCTTTTTTAGGCCTTAACAGATTCCCATTTCACACCGAATGCCCCAGTTTTTCATGCTCCTCGATCAGTACATAAGTGATTCACTCTCGGAGAAGCGTCATTTCCACTGCATCGAAGATGGGCCTTATCTAGAGTCAGAAGGTAAAAATGTGTAAAGGCTTCATTGCCAATTCTCAAGCGTGAAATTAAAAATCCCTCTTTAGGGTTATTTCTGCAGGCAGGCGGCCTAAGAATTTACACGGAGCCATTTATTTATACCTGGCATTCAGCTATTTTTCTCAATCCGTCCTGATTCAACAGCTTCACGTGCCGAGGAAAGGTATAGAAGTAAAGACTGCATCCTACGTAAATTTAATAATATCGTCAAATATAAAAGACTACGGGTATCGAACGATACAGTTGCGACTGACCACATACATGTAGTTGGCTTTCACGTATTATTTCTTAATTCCTTGATATGTATAATGTTCGCGGATTTTATTTTTTACTTGCTATAATAATTCCCGTTTAGCTGTCAACAAAAAATAATCATTATACACACACAATCCATGGTTATGCGAGAGAGCTTCAGGGAAAATCTTCAACCGTAGATTCGTTATTTGATAATGATGGCAAACTTGTCACCGAAAATATTGACAAAGCTAACACGTTAAATTCCCACTTCAAAAGTGTATTCACCACAGACGATACTGCATGTAATTTTGAAATACAATTCACTGAGGAACCGATGAAAGAAATCACTATTCAACGTGATGGGATAACTAAACAGCTACAGTCGATAAAAAATAGTAAATCTCCGGGTCCGGAGGGAATACCCGCGCGTGTCCTCAAGGAGTTAGCGCCACAGATCGCACCGTTCTTAGACATAATATTCAAGAAGTCATTGTCTGAAGGAAAGATACCATTAGACTGGAAAATTGCAAACGTTACACCGATATTCAAAAAGGGAAACAGACACGACCCAGGGAACTATCGACCAATTTCATTAACGTCGATTATAGGCAAGATACTCGAACATATCGTCGTTAGCAATATCATGACGTTCCTGGACAGTCGTAACGTCCTCCATGGCTGTCAGCACGGCTTCCGGAAAGGTAGATCATGTGAAACACAACTCGCGCTCTTTCTTCATGACGTTCTCAAATCTGGCGAATCGAAAAGACAAGTTGACGCATTATTTCTAGATTTTAAGAAAGCTTTCGACACGGTACCTCATAACAAACTTTTATACAAATTACAGTCATGCGGCCTAAACGAAACAGTAGTAAACTGGATACGCGACTTTCTGAGTGATCGTAAGCAAAAGGTAGTTCTTGACGGAATTAGCTCTGATGTCGTTAAAGTGACATCAGGTGTCCCGCAAGGAAGCGTGATCGGACCCCTTTTGTTCATTATATACATAAATGATCTATGCTCTCGAATTAGCAGTAAAATACGTCTATTCGCCGACGACGCTGTCATCTATCGTGAAATTAGTGATCACTCTGACTTTGAAACTCTATCATCGGATTTAAACAACGTTCATGTGTGGAGCCAAGAGTGGGGACTCGAACTTAATCTGAGCAAATGCACGGCGGTACATTTCTTGCGGAAGTCGTCCAACTATTCCCATGTATATGCTGTGGATGGTGTTAACATAAAGGCGACAGATGAAGTGAAGTATCTAGGAGTTACGATAACTTCGGACCTATCGTGGGGAGCACATATAAGAAATATTTGTGGCAGAGCTCTGAAGAAGCTAGGATTCGTCAAGCGTATTGTGGGAAGATTTTCGGATGAAAAAGTAAAAGAGAGGTGCTATTTCGCACTCGTCCGGCCACACCTTGAATATGCAGCGAGCATATGGGATCCGGTGCAGAAAGACTTAGTCCGGGAACTTAATAAAATACAAAGGAAAGCTGCGCGATTCGTCAAAAACAGCTACGGGCGTACTGACAGCGTTACACAGATGTTAAACGAATTAGGCTGGGAACCACTAGAGACTCGGAGGCTGCGCGCTAGGCTTAGATTGCTTGAACAATTGAGAATAGATATCTTTCAGAGCGACACGGAGAACATCATATTAGAACCCCACTATATTTCCAGGTCCGATAGAAACGATAAATTAAGAGAGATATTTTGCCGAACGGATAGGTATGGGAATTCGTTTTTCCCCCGAACAATAAGGGACTTCAATAAATGCTAGGCGTAATTTCATTAGAGCGTTTCCTTTTTATCTTTAAGCGGCTGGTGTCCTAACACCCCCCGCCACACGCCTATTGAGGCGGCTTGCGGGGTAATATGTAGATGTAGATGTAGATGTTCACTTTCACGGTACCAAAATCCTCCTGGTTTAGGACGGGGTTGCAATCGACGTTTCCTGACGTGATTGGAATAAGATGGTGGCGTTCCGTTTACTGTCTTATTATCGTCAAAGAAAATTGAATTGCGATTGACGGGAGAGTCAGCGCCAGTTGTCGACCACTTAGAAAAATGAGTTCTTACGGTTGCTTAGTAACTTTTTATTTTCATATTTCGTAACCCAGACTGAAATAATATGCAAAAATACTGAAAAATATTGTTTCGAGAATAATCTCATCTGAGTAATCTACCAGTTAAAGGTAGGTTATGATGAAAGTCAGAGAAAATCCAGCAGTGCGATATTTACTTCAAGCCACCTTCCCTGCCTTACCCTAATCTCATCCACAAGTTTCCTCTCCTCGCCCACCATGTCATGTACTTCCTCATTTGTCTCCCTTTCCGTCCAACCTACCTTCTCCATCCTCCTCCACACCCACATCTCGAACGACTTCAGCCTATTTTCGTCTTCCTTTCTCAAGGTCCACGTTTCTGCCCAATATAACTCCACACTCCATTTGAAGCTCTTCACCAAGCTCTTTTTTGCATCCTTACTAAAGGTCCCCGTCATCAGCTCCCTTCTATTATTGAACGCTTAACTATCTCTAATTGTAAACCTAAGAAGTAAGATGGACTATCACGAAATTAAAATTTGTAAATGTTGAAAAAAAACATTTTCTCTGATTGGCTGCCATTCACGTAGCGTGACGGAAAATTTAGACTTTGACAAGGTAAACTCATCATCCGTTGACGGGGACGTCAACGCCCGGCTATCGTAAGAGACAACACAACATCACAATCAGCAAGCTTCGAGAATGCCAACGTCCATTGCCGTAACGTGAGGAAATGTCGAGCGTAATCCAGCCCTGATCCTCGCGAAAGCTTATGGCGTTGCGTTAGTGGACGATTTTGGGACTGGAAGGGTCTATTTTCTAAAAACCGGTTGCCGCGGGTGGAAGGGTATCACCGTTGGGCTAATGTTTACGATTTTCGTTGCCAACTTTGAAATTTGTCATATGCCTTCAATGACTTTGAATGCCCCCAGCTATTCGCAGCAGTGGGCTTTGGAGTGGGCGTCGTCCCTTTGTACTACATACATGAGCGCGCGCCAGGGGGTCACTGCCTGGGGATCTCTGGTCGAAGACTCGGTAGTGGACTTAAAGTTGAAATAAGTATAAACTATTTTCTACAATATTAAACGAAAACAAATATCACATCTGTATTTCTTGCTATTTTCTTTTTTTAATTAATTACAGAAATTATCCAATTGATTTTTGCATGAAATATATGTTCTCTCCGTCTCTGAAGAATATATATTCTTATATTTCCACTCTTTTGTGTTCTCAATGTACCATTTATTCATCGAATATACATGTACATAGTGCCAATTTATGACATTATCTCTAAATGTACTTTTTATTTTCTTATTTCAGTGACTGAAATTTTAGCTAGTGATATTCAAAGCCCGATTCCATTCATTGCATTAGCTAAGTAAAAGAAGAACACAGAAAGAACTGTTATTTCGTAATGTTATGTTGTATTATTTGAATCTGGTTTACAGAATTTCACGTGGCTGAAAATTTTAGCATTTTTACTGAAAAACAACGGAATTGCGCGAAGTTTGGTGTCTACTCAATCAGCGTTTCAGCGGAATCACGACTATATTTTTTATTTTTTATAACTGTTGAATAAACATTAATGCGTTTAAAGTAATTGAAATGCCCAGATGTGAGTCATCGCCTAAGACTATCTATTCCACAGCCCCGGTCGCGAAACGGAGGTATGGAGGGGAAGGGTCGGCTACCTACTCCATGCTCCGCGACGAGTCGAATTGTCCAATGCGGCTCGGAATTACATTTCTACGCTGAGACACTATGTTGGCCATTCTGCCGGTCACGCGCTCACTTTCCCCTCCGTTCCTTTCCTTTACCTCTCCCACACATTTCAACCCCTCTGTTCTGCTCATATAAAAGCCGTAAGCTCTCGCGAGGACTGTACCTACAAGTTGAAACAGCGCGTGAACGCTGTGCGGACGTTTTCAATCATCCTAGGCACAATCCTTGGTATCGAGCTCTAGCTAGCACACAGTCTCTCACAAAAGAGTTAGGTTTGGTGTGACGCGGGCTTATAAGGGTGCGGAATCTATTTATGACTTTAAACAAATGTTCCTCTTCCCTTATTTGCCCCTTTCCAATTCAAGGTGTGGGGATCACAGGTAAGGGTGAGGAATGCGAGGGTAGAGGGTCGCATGGCGTGGAAATTTGTCGCAAGCAACGAAGTGGGAGGGGAAGGATGGGGGGGAAGGAGGGAAGAAGGATACCTCAGTTATTCTTCCTCCGTGTATCGCCCCGGGGATTATTTCGGCTAAAAAAAGATAAAAAATTACCGGCGTCAAGAGTTGATATTGAAAATATTTTTTTCCTTCTCTCTCGCATCGGTTCCATCAATCAACCACTATCCCGATACTCACACCCATATGTATATATATGTACACACAGATACATAAAGCTTATTTTTCTGCTCTGATTTAATTCTATCTCCGATCCCCACGTCTTCGCGTTATTCCCCAGGCGATGAAAGGTAAAAAAAATAAAGAATGTGAAATATTTACGGGACAGCTGCGCGAGGAAGCAGAATCGGATTCTGTTTTTCGAAAGGGAAAAATCAGTCGCGCGCTCAAAGAAAAGGATGCGAGCGTTTCTTGAGAAGGGCCCGTGAGATTAGTTTGCTTGGCACCGTTTGAATTCTCGGATTAAATTTGTATTAGGTTCCCCGGAAAGAATTCGCGGCTCAAAATAGAAATAAATCAATTGAAAGGATTTCCTCTTTGAAACTGAATTTGATTCCTTTGTAAGTTCCACAATCTTCCCACGGATCAAGTTTCACGACCATCTTCCATTGCCGGAGCCACCATCATTATCTTTTTCCTACACTCAGGAGCATACTTTCCACTTCGTTATCACTTCCATTACCGAAGCAGCTTTATTTTTCCGAAGCTCGATTGGTTCATTATTTGTTTAGGTGACCGATTTTACGTAGAACTTACTTTGTAAAAAATCTACCTGGACAGGAAATCGAACCACGGTTCTTTGGCTTGCCCAACCAATGAGCAGACTAGCACGCTACCCAAGCATCCTGATTCCCAAGTCATTTTGTAAAGGTTTTCGGGACTTGATGTTCAGCCCCTCCGGTCGATCAAGAATCGCACTCGTAAGGGAATATAACTTCAAAGAAGACACTAACCGCGACGGCAACTCCTGCAACATCACTTATACCGAGATGAGCTATGTATGAAGATATTTCTCTTCTGCCAAAATCGGCGATGAAAATACGTGGAATACGTTCTTTCCTTAAATCCTTCCAAAATTGACATGGAGATTCCCCACAGATTAAAAATCCACCAAGACCGGGAATCACTGATATCAGGTTAAGGTGGTTATTTCCCAAGGCAACATCTACGTATTTCCATCGCCGGTTTCGGCAGAAGTGAAATATCTTCACAGGCAATCTAAAGCTGAGGGAATTTGCGCGACAGTGAATTGGTTAGAAGGTTGATTTGGGAACAATTATTTGGGAAGTGGAGGAAGGATGGAGTGAAACCTGGAGTGGGCATTATTTCAACTCTCATCCTAAAGGGGTTCACAGTTTAACGTTCCATTCGACGGACGGAGGTAACGCACTTCAAGGGCCTCCACAAGATACACAAATAAGGAGCGAGTTACCAATACTAAATCGCCTCCTCAACCGGGATTTGAACTCGGGACCTCAGGATGGGAAGCCAGTAGGTAATGACAGCCACCACACCAACTCTCTCTCCATGATCACTCAAGGAGGGAGCTTGGAAAAAGAAGTAATAAATGTGTCCCGTATCAATGGAATAAAGTAGGTCTTGCACGATGCCCTTAAATTTCTTTTGACAAGAAATCTCTGCCTGATCTGTCAAACCTGTGATTCTGCACGTCTACTATTAACATTCAGTATAGAAATAGATTTTTAACCTTTCCAGGCTCAAAGGTCGTATTAATTAATTTTTTCTGTGATAGAGTAATTGACTTCAACCCTCAAGGAAGTTTTCAGGAAATCATAACGCGAATTTCTCCAATTACGTAAAAAGTTTGAATAATTGTGTTGAAGACGAGTTATTTTCTGCTACAAAATTCTACATTATACAGGATTTAAATTGCACTAATACTGGAAACTCATCTCAAAAATGAATAAATTGCGATGAATTTTCCCATCTTTCACCAGACACCTGCGAATATCATGCAAAAAAGCCCAACTGAAATAGCTAGGGATGACTGGTTAATATTTTTTCGCATGGTGCATGCAATAATAATTTTTCTCTGAAATGACTTGGCATCTCAAAGGTTCTTTTCCCAAAATGCACACCCCGTGATAAAAGTCTACATATAAGCATTTAGCTGAAATGAGGATACGTTTCAAGATGGTCGAGCGAGCGTTGGCTTTAAAATGGGAACCAATCGTTTCAATGAGATGTTGACATTTTTTTAGCACAAGGGAAATAACTGTTGCACCATCAAAGTTGGCGACAGTCATTTTAGAACGCTTAAAGTGAACGAGATTCCAAGATTTGTCACAGTGTTCCCGTCTTTTTACATTTTGTTACGCGAACTGCACCATTTCCACCTGGTTCGAGCATTCAAGTATAAGTACGAGGCATTCATTCAAGCAGGAAACTTGTGAATAAATGCATGAGCGGCCCCGTTCCCAAGGGATAAATAATTCCGAGAAGACATAGCTAAGAGAATTATATATATATATATATATATATTGTAACCCGTGTCCACACGAGTAAGGGGAAGGGGAAATGGGAGGAAAGGTGGGAGGAAAGGAATTCAGGGACGGGGAGGCGGGGAGGAAAGAGGGATGCCGACTAAGCTTTTGAGCAAATGGGTTGGGGTTCATCAACGATCGCGGGGTTTCGAAGTGACTTAATGCATAATGGCGAACGGATGGTTCCGCGAGGACAGGTTTGTGGGCAGAGACAGTAAAACATGGAAATATCCTTTTGCAATATCGAACTATTTAATTCAGAGAATAACACTAAATACTAATCTAAAACTAAATTTAAACAAAACAAATTATGATGCGTAATAATTGCAACAATACATGGCGAACATTCGCAAAATGTCAATCAAATGAAACAGTTTTACCCTTCAAGGTCCTTTTTCCCATTTCGAGAATCACTAGGGAAAAGTTACAATATTTTAACGGTTTGAACTTAACAATTTCTACAATCACGCACCCTCAATTGAAAACTAAACACATTCACACGGGACCAGGGGGGAAAAACACGGGAATAAATATGTCGACAGTACGAAACTTGGGGCACTTTCTTCTTGGGTTGGGGAATCTCTTCTTTGAACTATGATAGGACTATTCTTCTTGGATTGGGAATGGGGGGGCTCTTCTTTGGTCTAGGAATGGCCGTTTTAGGCGGGCGGGATATAAGTGGTACTTATCGTTATCGGGGATAACTGGTGCAACTGCGGCGGCGCTGGCAATGATCGCCCCGTGCTCTGCACGTAGCAGCTGATGATGTAGTTGGTTTTACTTGAGCGGAGACAGGCGACGGCGATGGCCACGGATTCCTTGGGACCGCTACTGGACACGACTTAAATTCAGCTTCCTTATGCGTCGGTCGTCTCTCCCTTGCCGTTCCTCGTCCGCACAATGCGTCTCTCTCGCTCTCCAACCAATGTTTTCAGCCCTCCTAATTTTTGGGTGTCAGCCGCCACCACAAGAACCATCACATGTAAGTAAGTCCCGCCCCGACCATCCTCTGCCATTTATATGCGCTAGCGCGCGGGGTGAGAAGGGGGGGGGATAGGGGGATAAGGGGAGGTGGCTTCACTTGACGCAGGCCGCATTATATTTCGAAGCACAGTCACTTGCAAAGCATGAGCGGTGGATGGAGGGGGGGGGGGGGAAGGGAAGGTCGTCCGCCGAACGGCGGAGATACACTTAAGAAAGGGGGGGGGGAGAACGTGGTGCAGGGAACTCACACACTCGAACACACATGAATCATTCACTCACACAGCGATGACCTTAAAATTAACACAATATACAGCACAAAACCGCCTCTTCCACAAACCCATTGCAACCGTCCAATCGGGAACGGTTACAATATATATATATATATATATATATATATATATATATATATATATATATATATATACTCAATCATACGAAAATGACGCTCAAAGGCGCGAATAAATTCAAACATTCATAGGAAAATGGAAATGGATAGGTACACATAAAAGGACGAACACAGGGTTTGGTGGGGAAGATGAAAATGAGTCAAATCCAGACAGAAAAAATTTCATATATATATAATATATATACATACACACAAGGAGGAAAATTCCTAGATGTTTTCCGAAAGACTATTTGCCAACAAAAATCCTCGCTTGACGAAAATGTCGTGCCGCAGGATGGTGTATGTATCCTTTAAGGCACTCGGGAGCCAGCGGCTACGTGGCCATGTAAGAAAGTAGCGGCAGTGGTGGCATCTATGTATGTACACGACAATTTTATGCGACATTTGTGGCTGCGCTTGCGTGTGTGCACACGTCTTCGCCTTTCCACTCCACAGTATAAGAGGGCGGGGTATAAACAGCCGACGAAAGAACACTTCACCAATGGGAGAAAAAATGAAATGTGGACACACGGCTGGAAAAAATGGAAGAATACAAGAGCGCAGGAAAGATAAAGAGAGAGAGAGAGGAATATGAGTAAAATAGCGTTCCCTTGCGCTTCTTGCACGGGCCATTTCCATTGAAAAGAGAAGAAAAGGAATTGGAAGGGAGTAGTAACCCCTTCCGTTTGTGTGTAGAGACGGTAACCTTGGAAAAAGAAAAGACACTTAAATCCTTAAAAATAAGCGTATGTAAAAGTTTTTCTTGAAAGATATGTTTTTTCCAGGAAAATAATGCGCGTAAAATTCTGGTTCTGATCATGATGAAAAGGCAACTACTGCGCTGAAAAAATAGGACTACGGACGAGGAAATAGCATGCAAAAGCATTCGTGTGGAGCGTGGCACTGTATGGATCGGAAACAGGGGCTTATTTCAAGCCTACAGAAGCCTTCAAGCTGACAGTTGGTTCCACCTTTGACACGATTACTGCCATGATTGTTTTGTATCAAAATAATAATGTGAATAACGACTTTTGCGTGGTGTTTTACACTCATTATTTAAGTGATTCTGAAATTCACTCTCAGTTATTCTTCCCTGCTTGGTAAATGTTATCCCGGAATTGTAATGCTTATTGTTAGTATTTCTTCGTAATGTGTACCTTCACTTGCCAACACACGACGATGAAAAGCTGGTAGTCGCCAATCGTGTTAAATTAGGCTATTTTCGTGAATTTGTACTGATAAAAATGTAAATGTTCTTTCGCGTAATAATTATTTATCTTAAGGTGCTCTGCCATTCTACGTCATCATCAGATATTGAAAAAATGGAAGCATTTACTATTACTGTATTATTCTTTAGTATTAATATGGAGTACTTATGTAAAATTATGCATAAAATGGAAAAGTGTATATTCTTGAAAGTTTTCGGTAATGATTGAGCATCATTGCACACTGCCATAGATACGGAAAAAGAGTTTCCCAAGCTAGAAGAATATATATATATCGATGCAAACTTAGACTTGAATAGAAGAGTGAGAACAAATACTATTTAATATAAAACGTCTGCTTGGCCTCTTATAACTTCCATGTGTAAATTGCGTTTCTTTTTCCTCATCAGTTTTTGTGCATGGAGGGTTTGAGCGAGGGACGAGGGTTAGAGGGTCGATTGCGGAGCGAAGCGTGGTTGAGATGAGGAGATATGAAATGAGAGAACGGAATTTTTGTGGGGAAGAAGATTAAGTGGATAAATAAGGAAGAGACTGAGGAGAGAAAGAGAGTGGAAGATAAAAAGGATACGTTAGATGCATTGTGGGAACGGCGAGGGACCCGCTTAATTTCGCTCCCTGTCATCATCCCTTCATCCACAGTCCTCAAGCCAAGGCTTCTCCAAATGTCCTTCTCGTCCGCTTTAAATGTCCTCACTCTTTTTTCTCCCCTTACCCTGCGTATTTATCTGCATACTTCTTTCATGCGTTCACAGAAAGATCTATGCATAATGGAATTTCCTGCAAACCAGCGCATCACGATTGTTCTAAATCGAAGAAAGGCTGGTATGACGCCTAGGTCGAAATTTTTGACTTTATATTGAAAGACTCAAGGACTTCAAAGACTTTTCCACAACAAGACAGCGTAACAACACGACGCGACGGTTGGGTTGGTGGATAATAATGACAGTGTAAAGAAGAACTAGAGCGTGTCTATGTAAATCCATACCAACTAAATCACTTCAGAATCGACCTGAATTTTAATGCTACGATGCACGCAGAAAAACGGTTGGTTACGGTAACCTATAAAAATTGTGGTAACGTGGTTGTAGGTTGATGAAACAATTGCAGTTGGTCACCCTAATTATCTATTGGCCAATGTAACTATCCGAGATTGGTAATCAGTGCCAGCACGACTAGTCAACTCGCCCTCGGTTACAATGGTTATGCGGCTGGTAACGGGAACCATCTTTTCAAAGTTGGTGGAACAGGCAGCCAGTTGCTGGCACACACAACCAAGTCTGGAAGCTCGAGGAATCCTGGAGCGGTAGGGGGAGCAACGTGGTAGGAGTGATGGTGCGCATGCACTTGGAGCGGGAATTGGAAAATATCTTGTTTACTCTCAGTAATATTGCATTTATATTCATACTATGTGAAAATATAGGTATCCATTAATTATTTCCAAATAACTGTCATCGTGATGTAATGGCATATGCTCAGACAATTACGGAATTGCAGTTTCCAAAAATTAGTTCTCGAAGTCATAATAATCCTTGGAAGTGGCCATATATATAAGACTTTCTAGGCAGGGTTTGAATGTGTGTGATGAGTCGTAGGTAAAAGGATCATGCGAGTTAGAAACTATGTTATAAGTTAAAATAGAATAATGATATAATATAGTGGTTTAATGTTTGCGTTGAGTCGTAGGGAAGTCGTGAGTTAGAGACTGTGTCGTTAGTTATTTTGAATAATTATATAAAATAATGTATGCAGAGTGTTATTGCACATACTCATAGTATTTGATATATATATATGTTTTTCATTTTTTTATTTTGAGAGGGCAAGGGAGTCTCGACAGATAATATCAAGAGTGTTTCAAAAGAGACTGTGTTGGATTCATGTTTCAATTTTCAACACAACTTCCAGAGAGATTCAAGGCAGCCATTTCATGATGGTTTCAATAAACTTTGAAACCTGATCGGCTTATTTTAAGAATCGTATGTACACAATTCAAAATCAAATAAACGAAACAATAGCACGAAAATACGATTCTGAAATGCCTACCAGCGTTTATGTACAATAGTTTTTATCGCAACGAGTTTTAGTAAATGGTGGAATGTGAACTCGAGAGATTCGTAAAAAAAAGAATGAACCATTGAGGGTGAACTAAACCTCGTTATGCTCGAATGTAATTGTCTCAATATTCTTGTTCGCGATGGAATTACAATCTTTGGGAAATAAAAGTGAAATTTTTCTTAAACATGCAAAACAGCATATATCAGCAAACAATTTAACATAGTAATTTGCTGATGTATACTGCTTTCTAATTTTTACAAAATTACAAATCAGCACATATCAGCACAAATTTTAACATGTTTTCTGGACTACCTGTGTTAAACTGTTTTCTGATGTATGCTTCTTTTTAAATAAACGACAGTCATGCACACTCCGAATAAGTCATAGCCCCGAAGAAGTCAATACATTTGACGAAAATTTGGCAATGACTACTTGAGTTGTTTTCTTAAATATTGACGAACATTCCAAAATAATACCGTACTTTAGGTTCTCCCTTACTTGCATGTAGATTTTAGCCTCCTCTCATACCACCCAGCCTCGGCATAAACGTGCTCATGGTAAAAAGACGGAGTAGGTAGTCATTCACTCTACTCACCCAACCGCAGTTTCACAACGTGCAAGTGGCAGCTACGTCCGAATTGTATTCGGACGTGCGCCTTAACCTTCGTCTGTCCATTAGGCTGTGCACGGGAAACAGAGAAGCCAGCTTCACCGCTGCCACTTACGTTCCATCCTTCATTCACTTACCTACGCCGTTTTTGACCTCATTTTCCGAGGGCAGGTAATGCTCCGTATGCCGATACGCCGTATCCCACGCTACATTTTTTCCTACACTCCTTGCTGCCCTCCACTTGCATTTACGGAGGTTCCACCACGGCTGCGTGAGTCGAAATAGGCCTGTGCGATTATCGAAAAAAATCGATATCAATCAATTATAAGAATAATTGGGAATGTAGTCGATTTAATTGTCGGGACTTGAATAAATGACAATTAATTGAAATCATTCAATTAATTGAAACATACCAAATAATTGATATCGAAATGGATGTCAATTAATTGTCATTGCTCAATCAATTGACATGAACAAATTAATTGACAGGACTCAATTTGATCGTGTTTTTCAAAGGCTTTACCAGCTTTACAATTGCAATGAGAAGAATGAAAGAACTAATTTGAATATCAACAAAATATTTCAATCAGTTACCTTTTATTAATCAATTAAAGGAATATCAGCGTGTTCATTTGACAGACACTGGCGTGTGTCGATGACAATGTTCCCACCGAGACTGAAAAACCTCTCGGACGCAGTGCAAATTGTCGGGATAGCTAGATGCTAACTTCTGGTGGGAGGGGTAGTAGGGTGGCCCAAAAAATACTTTTTTTTGAAAGTTTGTGGGGCGACTGCATTTTATGGTGCAATTTCATGTATAAACGACCCACAAAAAAATTCGGCTCGATTGCACAATATTTGACCCTGCCGAAACGCGTTTAAACATTTTCGGCTCGGATGTAGGAAATGTCGCCTACTTTACAGGGGTTATTTTCCGTTTTCTCCTGTATTCTACTGCAGAAATTGTTGTTAAAAAGAATAAATACAATCCTTGTTGATAAAAATTATTATTTAAAATGAGTTATTTTATTATTAATTTGTTAAAAATGGTTTACATAAAATTTGCATGTACCTAGACCTTTTCTTTTCCATACTTATCAAACATTCTTCTATGCTTCTGCACCACTAGTAGCAAATGCTGTCTCTCACGTTCATTACAGGTAAGATTTTTCTTTAACAGATAATGTTTGATAAGGGCACACCCCTTTCGGCGGTGTCATTGATGACTTTAATATGTTTTACAACATTAAAGCCTTTCAGGTACCTTTCATCGCAAAGCCAATCTTCAGGGTCTCTTGACAAAAAGCCTTGATCAATGCCCGTAATGTTGAAGAGAGGTCGAGAATCAGAGGAAACGAAATCGCTCAATTCCAAATCCTTAATGCCCCGATTGGGACGAAGTCGCGCTCGAGGGCTGCAAACATCCAGCACTTCCTTTAAAAAAGAGCTGAACATCGCCCTCTTAAAAGACAATGAAACATTAGGATCAAACAAAGATAAGCAAACTAATGTTTCTGATAAATACCACAAATGGTTGCAAAATTTTTTGAATGCTGCTTGGTAGTGTTTCTCTTTGCTACTGGCCAACGTTTTCAGAAGTTCGAGATCACGTGCTGGCGCACTAAATGCCCCTGGACATGTGCACCAGGACTTAATGTATACGGAAGCTACAAAACAACATATTTGAAACACGCTGTCACTCTCTTCGGTTGACAGGCTCAATTGCTTTCCAAACATCCATACTTTGAATGAATAGATTGCCTTTGCCATCCACCGCGACTTGCTGATGGAGCCAGGCTTCTTAAACTGATAGGCTGTGGTTCCTGGAACTGAACCACCCAAGAAAATAATAACCAACTCCAGAAGTTCCTGGTAGTCGTCACGTGGCTGAAGTACCTGGAAATGAGGAAATAGTGATCATTTAAGGTGGAAATAGATGTGGGTGTATAAAATGTGAGGTAGTTTCTTACATTAAGTTGGTTGCAGCAAAATATAATGATTTCTTTTTTGTAGTTGATCTTCCGCAAACTACCCCGTGTTGTCGCTGCAGTGCGGTACCGCGCTGTAAGCATAGTAAAAATAAAAGTTTAGTTAATGTCCCTGCATACGTGGAAATATATTAGCAAGCGTTTCAAAATACCTTTGTCGATGTTTTTCCAATTATCCTTTAGACAATCAACAAATGGTTCAAATATTCAACCACTGCAGTAGCTTCCTGAATACCAGTGCCCCTTTTTAATTCCGGAACGCCAAGAAGCTGCTCAACCCCTTCTCCAGATACCAAAATTGGCAACCGATCAACATTGTCTTCTGCATCTAAAAGAAGGAATGAAACCGCAATAAATATTCTGATGTGCCTACAGACTATGCAAGATATTGAATATAAATAATGGAAAGGACAAATAAATTACGATAAATACCTTCACTGCTGGGCAGTAGCTTTCCATCCCAATGGACGTCCAAAGGAACATCCGGAGTGAACTCTTGTTTTATCATAATTGCCATTTCCTCTCTACATTCCGACCTTTTTCGCTGTAATTGTGAGCGGGAAGCAACTATCTGCACCTCCTCCTCAGCAAATCCCATAGATTTCGCTGTGGCCTGAGCAACCGCTTTTATTAGCATGGATCCCCCACCGGAAGACGTCAGAGTTCGATCTAACGCAGCTGATACCATCGAGTCATTTACAATGTGAATCTTGCGCTTCTTAGGCTTGCTCACTATAAACTCTGTTTAATGTGTAGTGCAACAAAAATAAAATTATACATATATTTTAGCTTGATAATTCATACATACAAACCTACATGCCATCATCGGTGTCTTCAGCCGTGCTCGTAACGGAAGCCTCGGAAGAAACATGGTTTTTAAAGAGCTCATTCGTCTCCTTTGTACTTCGTTCTTTCGCCTTCTCCGCTGCAAGTTCCTTCTGATGATTCCTTTTACAATTGTTTTCCTGCATGGCGCACCAGTCCTTATCGATGCCGCCCATATACCCAATGCGGTGACTTTGCATGTACACGTAAAATTGGCGGTCATCATCTATTTTAATGAGCTCCATAGCTTTCTTATGGCCAATGTCGAACAACCTGTCCAGCTTGGATGTAAATAATTGTCTCATCATATAACTCTTCTTGCATTTGAGGCCCTTATCTTTTCCTAACCTCCTATATTCCCTATACACGTTTAATAGTTTCTTAATAACATCACGTGCGTTTTGAGTTGGGATGTTTGTTTCTGCCCAAAACTCCAGCAATGCGCTCACCGTGTGTCTGGCGACGTCTTTGGATTTAGCAGTGCCCGGCGTGGAGTGCAGTCTAGCAAAGAAACTCTTCAAAACTTCTCGCAATGTGGGAATTTTCCCATTTCTCGGCAAGTTTTCATCGAAACAGTCACCAACGAGCCAAACATTGGTATTCCTCCTAGTGATACGCCTATAACTCTTCTCAGCCATTTCAAAGTAAAATCACACAAACTCCTAGAAAAATAACTCAGAGACGCACGGTCACCTCTGAAAACATGAACTGCTTTCACGAATGCTACCGCTTGCCTTGTCACTGGAATCTTCAGGGGTGGGAGAGTCGCGCAACAATATAGCCGTGATCATGAAGTGCCGTTGCTGTCTTGCATCGTTGTAGGACAATGATACCGTCTCGCAACATTGTTCTAATGAAGCATTGACTGAATTTACTTTTGCCGCCAAACGATAACCGTGCCGCTTTGAACGCTTTCTTGATTACCTTTTTATCCAATTATAACGAGAATAAGCTAAATCTATCATGCCGTAGAAGGCTTTTTGTCAAGAGACCCTGAAGATTGGCTTTGCGATGAAAGGTACCTGAAAGGCTTTAATGTTGTAAAACATATTAAAGTCATCAATGACACCGCCGAAAGGGGTGTGCCCTTATCAAACATTATCTGTTAAAGAAAAATCTTACCTGTTATGAACGTGAGAGACAGCATTTGCTACTAGTGGTGCAGATGCATAGAAGAATGTTTGATAAGTATGGAAAAGAAAAGGTCTAGGTACATGCAAATTTTATGTAAACCATTTTTAACAAATTAATAATAAAATAACTCATTTTAAATAATAATTTTTATCAACAAGGATTGTATTTATTCTTTTTAACAACAATTTCTGCAGTAGAATACAGGAGAAAACGGAAAATAACCCCTGTAAAGTAGGCGACATTTCCTACATCCGAGCCGAAAATGTTTAAACGCGTTTCGGCAGGGTCAAATATTGTGCAATCGAGCCGAATTTTTTTGTGGGTCGTTTATACATGAAATTGCACCATAAAATGCAGTCGCCCCACAAACTTTCAAAAAAAAGTTTTTTTTTGGGCCACCCTAGAGGGGTAGGTGGTGGCCGTCACCACCGTCAAAAATCGTCAATTAATCGTTTACCGGACAATAATAGTGAATGGAATAACAATTGACACGTGAACAAAATTGACCATCGAATCGATTACCGCAATCGACATCGATGGGCTGAAATAATCGATCAATTGTAAAAATAAATGAACAACGATTCAATTAATCGAATAATCGCACAGGCCTTAGTCGAAGTAAATACTAAATTTCGTCTCTTTGTCTGTATTGCCCAATTAAATACTGCTTTCACTGTTGATGTGTTACAGCTATTAAAAATGTAGACATACAAAGTATGCAGCTGGCTGACATATGTATTTAAATAAATTCCTTCTCCAACCACAGGAGCCAGCTACAGCGCCATAATCATTGAACTGACGTATTTTGACTCCAGGTATTACATAAATATACTAATCCATCAAAAAATATAAATTATGGAAAGGTGCCTACATTTTAATAATATCTAATACCTTGAGGTTAGCGGCCCCGGTGGCCGTGGGGATAAGTCCTAGTCTGCCAATCCAAGCGTCGTGAGTTCGAATCCCACCTAGGAAAGCTTTTCATCTCCCTGGGCATGATGATGTATGCTCGACTGTTGTTACGTGTTAAAACTCCTGAATTAAAAGGCCCTGGATGCCTTGTTCAGAAAATATTAAGCGAAACAAATAGAGAATTTGATTTTAATGAACATTTTCTCGCGGGGAATGGCATTTGCATTGGATAGAAAAATACTCCTTGCCAAATTTTCCATTCACTATCTCATTTAACACCATGAAATTACAAGTTTACGTTACGATAAATACAGTGTGAAAAAGTAGGATACCGCTGCTAATATCAAACGAAGGACTCGTCTTTGTAAAAGTAGGCAGAGTATAAATTGAATCAAATGTGAGTCATTTTAAGGTGGAACCAACGTATGACCATCACTTCACAGACCAAAGCTTCCTCCCTTCCAACAGCCGTCCTTTCTTTTCCTATCTGTGTTCACCGCCGGCACCTGTGCGACTTAACCTCCTTTCCTTACTGCTCGTCTAAACGACTCCATTTCACCGCCCCAATCCCGTCGTCGAATTGACGAATCTCCACCAACGGATTGACCTTGAATACGCCGCAAGCATTTGAAACACTAAACATAAAGATATAATTAAAAATATAAATAGAATACAAAGGAAAGCTGTGCGATTCGTTGAAAACTGCTACAAGTGAACAAAGTGTTTCACTTCTTTTAGAGGGATTAGGTTGGGATCCACCAGAGACTCGTAGGTTACACGCTGGGCTTAAATTGGTTGAGCAATTCAGAACCGGAGTGTTTCAGCGTGACACAAGAATATCATTTTGGCACCACACTGCATCTCTAGGACCGACAGAAAAGCTCGTACATTAGAAAATTTATAGGTACAAAAACTCGTATTTTCCACGAACAATAGGTTCCATAATAAAAACTGAGATCCACTCAAAACACTGCCGAAATACACTTCACCTTTTCACTTCCCTATAACATTCTCCTTTACACCATTACATGGTTGGTGTTCTAACGCCCCCTGCCAAACGTCAATACGGAGGCGTTGATGTAGATTTACACCCAGACCCTCTGAATGAGAAGCCAATAATTAAGCCGACAACCCGTTCCCAATTTTGTTGTAATAGCCAAACTTTTTGCAATGGTTTGATATGAACAAAGAAAGTGAATAATTCATCCATTTTAATCATACTGAGAAAATTATTAATGGATTATTTAATTTCGTATAAATTTTAACCTATATTCCCATTGCGATTTGATCCAGAGAGCTCCGGATGGTCGCACGTGCCACCCAGGCCATTAAATCGCTTCTACGATGTAGACCATTGGTGATCATGAATGTTTCCTGCCATCAATAAGGTACCGGCTATTTTACCTCGACCGGGGCAGTACTGGTACAGAAAATTTCTGCCAACATTTGCGCAATGTGGACTGACGCAATGGCAACGAGGTGGTGTGTTACAACGTATTACAATACTAAGTTTAAGATTTATTCAGAAATGTTCGTAATTGCTAGAATTCTTTTCTTTACAAAGGTGGCTGCCATAATCTTTACATTCAAACGGAGATGAGATTTGAGGTGTTATATGTCCAAATTGCTCCTAATACCGCCTAAAATTTGACCTAAGCACGGAACAATGATCAAATTTCTCATTTCTGATTCTCAAGGGTGTTTTAAACGAGGCACATAACTGCACAGAATGATGTGCGAATGGATGTGCTTTGCTGATTACGCCGGGTTAAGCGAAGAATTGCTGGAACGACAGTGCAAATCCACGAATGAGATAGGAAAAGAGCCCTTAATCTTATTCCGAGCCCATGTTCTCCTATTTTCGGTGCATTAAACTGAATAACACTGTGCCAAGACTAAAGCAGCCTTTGAGCAGCATTTTGGCAAGGGCCCAGGAACATTGACACACCGGGTCCCGTAAGGTCACCGAAGTTAAGCAATGTTGGGCCCGGACAGACGTTGGATGGTTGACACTACATACCTTCACAGTGGCACTCTTGTCCCCTATCTGCACGTAGAAGACAGGCATGGCTCATACCCCAGGCAGACAGGCATGGCAATCCCAGGCAGACAGACATGGGGTTGGCACAATGTACCAAGTAATTCTAAGAGCACTGAACTCTTGTCGAAGCCCCACTACAAAGAATCTATCAATCTATCTAAAGCAGCCTTAACCGTTGATCTTAAGGCCGCAATTCTGACACGTTGCTAGCCAGGATACTGCGGGCGATTGTTTTCTTTTACATTTGAGAAGTCCATTGGTAAGTATTAGAGGGTGCGTAAATTCCACTTAGTGTAAATCATCCACCTTGATTGGGACTCAAACCCGGATCCTTCGACATCGGTCCAAGGGCTTAAGTTGAGAGCTAGGTAAGAACAAATTAATACCCGACGAATGATGACGAAAAGTTATTTTCGGGTTTCACACTGGGTAAGGCCTTTTATTTCCGCCTTTGTTTCGATGCGCGACTCACTTATCATCTTCTGGGTTCCTGAAGACAATCAGCGATCGTGAACCCTGGAGACGAGTGAGTCTCAAACAAAAACGTTGGCAGAGATGGGTGACCTGACTAAAGGTTCAACCCGAGAATAATTAATCTTTAGCCTACTAAACTACGGATGCATCCTTCATCCATGTAGATTTTTGTAGACTAGGCAGCTAAAAGGAGCTGGATGTTTTCAGACTGCCGGAATTAAATAGTCATAGTGCTGCCAAATCGTGTGCACTGCGTCACTGTCCAGGAGGTGAAGCCCACCTATGCTGACTATGCTGGCAACAAAATGCTAACTATGGTATTCTCTTTTTACAAATTTTGTAAATATTAGATGTCTGCCAAAGCTGTCCTAGCCGAGTTCGCAAGCCCGTGAGTCTGTCCCGGCCCGCACATGATGAACATTTGAGCAATCGACCAGTCACACATGACAGATATGATATCGATATTCATCATGAATTGAAAAAGGAAAATATATGCTGATATTTAAATGCAATACAATGAAAAAAGCAAATGCATTTGCAAAAACATGCAAATTTTTCGCATTTTGGAAAAACATTTCAGTCTATTGACAGTATTGTTTCAGTCTCACCAGCATCCTTGCAATAAACATAATCTAAATGGGCCGAGCCAATCCTAGAGACGGCTTACTACCCAACCTTGGAATACGTGGTGATCAGAAGTCCACTGGCCGATGCGTGGCTCGTGAAGCTCTAAAACATGTATATAATGAAGGAGATGGGAGGGAGGTTTGATACTCCAGTGATTGATGTACAAGCTACAACTATTCCTGGTTCAAAACCACGGAGTTTTTAATATTTTAGAAATCTAAACCTGTAATCCATTTGGATATAAAAAATATCAGGGCTATCTTAGTAGAGTATATTGCACTCGGAGAAAGAATCTGACTATCCAGCCTTAAAAATTATGATTCATGTGCCATTGAAGAGAGAATAACTCAGCAACCTCGCCTACCTTCACAATAACTGCAAGAAAGTGAGCTAAAAGTGCGTTATCTGCTTCTATGGATTCTAGGACTGCCTGATGTTTTGATTTACTATTTGATTTTTTATATAATACAAAATTCCCGTAGTCTGCAAGTAATTTAATAGCCCACTACCGTAATTAGTAAGCAGTGCAAACGTTTTTAGTTAGAAGATGAATATGACGCATTTAAGAATAACTATAGGAATCAATAATAGCATTATACTCCGGACATTGTCAAGCTAGTACAACGATCTTAGAAAAATCACACGCAGTTCTGATTGCGCCGAAGGCGCGTAGATTATACCGTTCCGGTGAGTGCGAAACTAACCCCTACCGGTCAATTGACAAGTTGCGCACTTGACATGAGAAGAGTGCAATATCGCGTATGTCGTGTTTGTGTGAAAGAGGAAACTTAATAACTAAGTAATATTGTAAATGCACTGCAGAAAATATGATTTACAGGCTAAGAGATTACATGATATGACAATGAACAAAATATAGGGCAGCCTCACAACAAAACAAAACAAGAGGATGAGGCATGCAACCATAAAGAAGAACAATAATTTGCCATTACGTTATTTTTATTTTATAGCACATATAGGAATAGATTATTTTTATTTTTTGTTTTGTATTTTTCCCTTCAGTTCTTTAAACATATGTTTTATTTTTTTGTGATATATAATTTTTTAATAAATACTAGTATTTTTTTAGAAGTTAATGCATGCATTGTTTTTATTACTACTCAAATTGACATATTGGAATTATGGCGCGCAAGCCAAAAAGAGAATGCAGTCTCTTGGAAAGGAGTTTATACTTCGAAATGGCACGATACGAATGCGGCCTCAGGGCGGCAGCCGTACCCCACCATTTACAAAGAAAATCATTCACTAAGAATTAACATTAGAAGAGATATGAGAGCAAAAACATAAGATAGACTCATAGGAGAGTGATCTGGTCAGGTAGTCTTGTATGTGGTTGGGATGCTGGGATCATAATCCCAAATGTGTGTAAGGATTGTGTTAGAGGTGCCGGGCAGTCTGCGTTTGGACTTAGTAACAAGCTTAGTGATGAATTCATGCACAGAGGGGAGGTTATGCACCCTGCGTACATCCCGCATATTGGTCAGTTTACTGATGCGGAGGATTTGACGGAGGGATTTGTTTTGAAAAATCTCCAAATGCCGACGAATGACGGGAGTATTGGCGAAAATCTCGCACCCGTAAATCAATATGGGACGAACGACGGAGGCATAGAGACGGACGCGAGTGCGGTGGCAGAGTGGTGATTTAGGAGTGGAGCGATGGTGTAACGCCATACGCGCCGCTAAGGCTTACGCTTTGCACGTGCGGAGATGATTGGAATAGGTGAGTGATTTGTTGAGTATGATACCAAGAAAATGGTGAGATTAGCCCTTGGCACTCTTTGGCCGTTTAAAGTTGGAGGAATTTGCGGTTGGTATTTTCGACGGCGCACAGTGGGCTCAAATCGAAAATCGCCGGACAAAAGTCCAAAATTGCTTTTTTTGAGATAACGTCTTGAAACTTGGCACATATACACACAAGTGATTAGTGATTATGGAATGGTAAGTCATTTCTCATAGGTCTTACCCGTTACTTAGATACAGAGGCTCAAACACGACCAAATTTCCTAAAAAGCGCCCGCTCTCATTTTTCTTCGAAAATCTTAAACGTTGAGCAGATATAGGAGTAATGGAAGGATTTATATGAAATAAAAAACATTACCATTTGTAAACAGGATACTTTACCTATACTATGCATAACTTTCAGATATATTTGCCCATATTTGAGTGCTATTATGTCACAAAATGGCGGACCCTTTTTTTAGACAAAATTGTACATAAAGTAGACAATATAATCCTTATTCGGAAAATGGTCTCTGGGATACTTCATCAGAGTATAAACTAAACATATTCATAGATTATTCCGTAAAAATATTTGAAAAACGTTTGCGACGCCGAGAATAAACTCGATTTTTCGATAGCGCGTCGCGGCCCGGCTCCGCGCAACGGGACCTGGAAATACAGTGACTCCGTTGGATTGTTCAAGTTGTAACTTCTCGAATCCAACTTTTTCAGGCTATGCATGTTGTCACTGATTTCTAAAGATTCTAAACTGAAGATTTTGCGAGGATATTGGATCGAGAGAATGGATCAGTGCACGCTTAACTGCGGTACATTTGTTTTTCTTTGGATAATTTTCGGAATCATGTTGCAAATTATGAACTTCTTTCAACTCTTGAGAATGAATGCGGGTTCTCGGGGTGCAATGCATGTTTTCCATAAAAAAGGCAATATTTGGGGTTCCCTTCTTTCCCTTCAACCTCTCCACCCCCACCCCGAATAACACCCTCCGCCTTTACTTCCTGAGGAGGGTGGCGCGAAAAGAACGTTTTATGACACCGGGCTGCCGTTGACGGCATTAAGCGGGTATTTCCAGTGGCGCTCTTCGTTTAAGAAATGCATATTGACAGGCAGTTGTAGTTTGTTTTTGATGAAGTAATGTTGTGCCTGTGCTCTCGTGAGTTTGGAAAACCCATAGTATCTGATTATTTGTCTCGTGAAATACTGACATATATCCTGCTCCAGTACCCTGTGGTGACAGCAGTACCTATTGTTTATTTTCTTAAAAGTATAAGTACCTCTTTCTTAAGGTAAGCAATTTTTTTAAATTTCTTCTTTGTAACTAATGACGTTTTTTACTCACATTATGCGTCGTAGTTTTCTCACCTGATTTCTCATGATTCAGGCCTCTTGAAAATGTCCTCCTTGGTGGCCACCCTGAAGTGCCTCCTAGTAAATCGATCGCGGAGTTTTCTAGTGTCTTTATCTCTGGCCTACAGTGCCTCTTTCGAAAGCTCACCTAACGGAAGTATCGCATCATGTGAAATCTCACTTCAATGCAGGAGGACATTATGCACCGTGGGAGGCATATAGTACCAGGGATACAGCTCCGCGTATAATTCGGCAGTCCTCAGGCAATTCTGAGCAAATGCCACATCGTTGAGTTGAGTAGGGAAAAAATCAGCGACCCATGGAGTGGCTCACGGAATCTATTAATTTTCCAGAACTTTTTATTTAGCACCTTCCCGGTACTTCTGCAAGGGCCGGTTTGTATTTTTGTATAAATGAATCCTTTCCCAATAGTTTAGCTCAATAATTGTCCAACTTTTAGCCTTGTGAGACCAAATGTCATTAATTATTTACCAAGCACTCCCAAGCGGCCAGAAAAACAATTTCACACTTCAAGCGATAGATCACGAAGAAGAAAAATTCAAACGTTAAAAACTTTTTCCACTACTGCTGAGCTTGCTATCGCAGCATCTATGAGTTTGAGAAAGGAGGGAGATATTGCAGCAGCTAAGCTAGTTACGGAAATAACAACAACGACACCTAATCGGGCGAAGAGAGTTCTTTCCAAGTGGAGGAAAAGTGAAAATGTCTTAACTGAGATGATATTTGAGGAGGCACTGTCATTGATAATTTTCTCTGAGTTGACCAAGAGTAAACATAGGTCTCTCCGTAGCACAGCTCTGAGCCATGGCCACGAAGTATATCCCAGCCACGACAGAATAGTGCTAGCAAAGATGACGGCTTACCCTGAAGGAGTAACAAGAACTGAGACTATGTGCGAAGTCAACCTTCAAGCTCTTTTTAATCACACTGCATCGCGAATCCTGGCCTGCGTATCCACCACTCATGTATTCAAAAATTTTATAAAATGCACATTAATATGTAAGTACGGCTTTGACGGAAGTTTAGGCCACTCTCAATATAAACAACTGTGCCAACAAGAGGATGCATCGGAGGAATTCAAATTCAAGAGCACCCTGGTACCTCTTCGTTTGATTTATTTCGCTACAGCTAAAGACTCAAGTTTATCTAGTTTTCTCTTGGTTAGTTTGATTTATCTCGAAACAATTGATAAAGAATTTAACTTGTCTCACTGGCACTGTTCATATCAAGGCTCTTTAATTTTAGGTGACATTATCTGGAAAAATCCTCGGCCGTCGTCTACATTTAAGGGATATGTAAGGTCGTACAGCTGATGTACATACATATCCCTATGGTTTGTCTACGCTGCACTGCCACATAAGATTTAAAAAATTTGTATTACCATGGAGTAAAGATGCATCCTTATTAATCTATAGTATTACGTATATCGTTTTAGCTGGATTTTAAACAGTGGCAGATGAGAAATAATCAGAATTTAAGTTAAAACATTTATTATTTTGAAAAAGATATTCAGTAAATTATTCAAAAACATTCATACAGGCAAATAGAAGTTTAAAATCACTACTTTATAAGAAAAAGGCATGAGTTCAGAAATTATTAAGAGAAAAGAGGGGCTTAATTCTTTATGTTCCCCGGCCTGGTTTGGGTAATACCAATGATGGAAATACGGCTCGGCGTTTTTTCGATTATGCAAAATTGGCAGCAAGTCTTACAGGTAATGTTCCATTTCGCATTATCAGCGCAGTGAAAGCAGTGTTCGAATGAATTTCCCATGAATTGCGTCTTACGAGAATTTTTCAAAACTCGATATGGAGTTTTTTCAATTGAAAAATCACGCCTGTATCGTAGTTAATGTAATTGTTTTGATTTTTCAGTATAGAAATTAACGATGGATCTCATAAAAGTATTCTCAATTAATTTGAAAACAATATCTAGTGGCCTACAACTCAGCGATGTGGCATTTGGTCAGTATTGCCGGAGGACTGCCGAATTATACGCGGAGCTGTATCCCTGGTACTATATGCCTCCCACGGTGCATAAGGTCCTCCAGCATGGAAGTGAGATTTCACAAGATGTGATACTTCCGTTAGGTGAACTTTCGGAAGAGGCACTGGAGGCCAGAGATAAAGACACTAGAAAATTCCGCGAGCGATTTACTAGGAAGCACTTCAGGGTGGCCACCAAATAGGAAATTTTCAAGAGGCTATTACTTACACCCGATCCTTTACTTTCCTCCTCTACGCATTTAACGCCGAAGAAAATGAGAATGTCAAAAGAATTGAGAGGCTTATTAAAAGTGGACAAAAAGAAAAAGGAGTATTCGATTCAAAGAGTAGTAGTGATGAACATCCGACGGCACCGTGATGTCATAAAACGACCATTTTCGCACTAGAATCCTAGGGGTTTAGGATGAAGGAGGGAGGTATGAGTATCCCAGCTGGTGTCTTTCTGGAAGGTCTTTCTGTATGGGTCTCTGGAAAACTACTCACTTCTTCAAGGTTCGAACACTTTGAATATAAGGCATGGCTACCGAACGTATCCAAATAAAACTAACTTAACTTCGAGTACGCGTGCACTTACCTCGACTAAAAATCCTCCCGTTTCTTCATTATAGAATCCTTGGGGATCGGTGCCCACAAGTACAGCTTAAAAAACGGTGAATACTGAGTGTTAAAATCCATACCACTTCAATAACCTTACCGCGTCGAGGCAAATCCAGCTCCCGGCGCGCGGAGCCGAACCTCGACGCGCGATCGAAAAATCATATTTATTTCCGGCGTCGAAAACTTTTTTAAAAGTTAACTGCATATAAACCTTAAGAAGTCTTCAAATAATGCTCTGATGTAAGTCACATGGCGTGACTTTGCCAAAAACCCATTTGAATCTCCTACAAAATGTAAAATTTGGTCTAAAAACAGCGTCCGCCATTTTGTAAGGATACAGCAAGATTGGATCGATGATCTTCTTCAAAACTACGGAATTGTTAAGAAATAATACCATGCTAATAGATAATATCCTTTTTTATTCTATAAAAATCATCCTTAAACTTCACCATCAACTTAAGTTAGAAGATTCCGAGAAAACTGAAGACGGGCATTTTTCTGGAAATTTGCTCATGTTTGAGCCTCTGTATCTCAGCAACGGGTGAGTATTAAGCCAAATAAAGTGCTATTCCAGATACATGAATCGTTTTTGAGTCTTCATGCGAAGTTTCAAGTTCAAATTTCAAAAAAAACCATTTTGGGGTTTTGGCCAGCTTTTTCCGATTTCCGACCACTGTGCGCAGTTAGTTACGCGTGCACTGATCCATTCTCTCGATCCAATATCCTCGCAAAATCTTCAGTTTAGAATCTTTAGAAATCAGTGACAACATGCATAGCCTGAAAAAGTTGGATTCGAGAAGTTACAACTTGAACAATCCAACGGAGTCACTGTATTTCCAGGTCCCGTTGCGCGGAGCCGGGCCGCGACGCGCTATCGAAAAATCGAGTTTATTCTCGGCGTCGCAAACTTTTTTCAAATATTTTTACGGAATAATCTATGAATATGTTTAGTTTATACTCTGATGAAGTATCCCAGAGATCATTTTCCGAATAAGGATTATATTGTCTACTTTATGTACAATTTTGTCTAAAAAAAGGGTCCGCCATTTTGTGACATAATAGCACTCAAATATGGGCAAATATATCTGAAAGTTATGCATAGTATAGGTAAAGTATCCTGTTTACAAATGGTAATGTTTTTTATTTCATATAAATCCTTCCATTACTCCTATATCTGCTCAACGTTTAAGATTTTCGAAGAAAAATGAGAGCGGGCGCTTTTTAGGAAATTTGGTCGTGTTTGAGCCTCTGTATCTAAGTAACGGGTAAGACCTATGAGAAATGACTTACCATTCCATAATCACTAATCACTTGTGTGTATATGTGCCAAGTTTCAAGACGTTATCTCAAAAAAAGCAATTTTGGACTTTTGTCCGGCGATTTTCGATTTGAGCCCACTGTGCGGCGGGTTAAATGGATGTGGGTACTTTTGGAGGCATTGATCTGGATTTTCCAAATAGATGTCCAGGTGTAAATCAGACGAATGTGTCTGTTCAGTTTGTTGATATTGGCGTCGCCCGTGAAGGATGTAGCCGCGACGGCAGTATCGTCGGCGTACATGTGAAGTTCGGTTTGCGGATGTGAAGGGAAGTCGTTGACAAAAAGAGTAAACAGTTAAGGACTGATTGTGAGCAGGGAGCTCTGCGGCACGCCCGCCTCAGCGTGCAAGGGTGCCTGCTTCTGCGAGGCAGAAGGAGCGACGGTGAAGGTAGCTACGGAGGAGGCTTAGGTCGGAGATTGGAAACCGCAATGACCAAAGTTTGTAGAGCAATCCACGGTGTCATACCCTATCAAACGCTCTCGCGACGTGAAGGAACACGACATCCGTTGGTCGCTTTTTGAGGAAACCCCAGGAGATGGTTTCAACCAGGCGAAGAACCTGATGAATTGTGAAAGTTTTTATGCCGAAATCCAAGCTGTTTTGGTCGGATGATATCGTTGGAGAGGGCATGAAATTCGAGGTGGTTGAGGAGTAGTCTCTCGAAAATTTTCGAGAGATAAGAGAGGAGAGTGATGGGACGGGAATTGCCGATAATAGTCGGGTCCTTACCCGGTTTAGGAATAATGATGACTTTTCCGGCTTTCCAGGGAGAAGGGAAGTGGGAGATAGAGTAGTAGAATTGAGGAGATTTGCAAGAAGGTTAAGGAATAGGAGGGAGCGGGAGGAGAATCTCAGAAGCATGTACCATCACCAGAAATACCATCGAGTCCAGGGGCCTTGCGGGAGAGCAAGGAGGAGAGAAGATTGCCTGTGCTATTAGAATATACACGCAGTTCTGATCGCAGGTAACTAAAAGTTAGCTTAATCTTACCTGGCTACCAACGATTTCTATAAAATCATTCCTTAAATGAAAACTCAATTTCGGCCTTAATTTTATGCAATTTAACTTTTTCCACAATCTTTAAAAATATTAATTCCGCTAAAAGGGATGCTGTTAAAAACTCCCGTGTGGTTTTTGCGCTATCTCGCGGCTCATCATTGAAGACGAAAGGACCGTCACCACCTCCTCGGATCATTCCCCGTAGCTAAAACTGAGGATAAAAGCACTGATGAATCATGGAAATATTTCTTAAAAATTCTACGACGGGGAATCAACGAATATATTCCGCAAAAATTGAAATGCGACAGTAAAGAACCTCGCTGGTATAACAACGATGTTAGGAGGGACCTTAAGAGACAGAGAAAATTGTACAACTTGGTTAAAAAGTTCACTACGGTAGGTGACAAATCGAAGGAACTTGAAGCAAAAGAAAGTTACGCTGTGCAACGCTCAAAAACTAAGAAATCAATGCGTTCTGCATTGCTAAATTTCAAGAAAAAAGTACTTGGTGAATTACTCGAAGAAAATCCGAAATCTTTTTGGTCATATGCGAGAGAGCTTCAGGGAAAATCTTCAACCGTAGATTCGTTATTTGATAATGATGGCAAACTTGTCACCGAAAATATTGACAAAGCTAACACGTTAAATTCCCACTTCAAAAGTGTATTCACCACAGACGATACTGCATGTAATTTTGAAATACAATTCACTGAGGAACCGATGAAAGAAATCACTATTCAACGTGATGGGATAACTAAACAGCTACAGTCGATAAAAAATAGTAAATCTCCGGGTCCGGAGGGAATACCCGCGCGTGTCCTCAAGGAGTTAGCGCCACAGATCGCACCGTTCTTAGACATAATATTCAAGAAGTCATTGTCTGAAGGAAAGATACCATTAGACTGGAAAATTGCAAACGTTACACCGATATTCAAAAAGGGAAACAGACACGACCCAGGGAACTATCGACCAATTTCATTAACGTCGATTATAGGCAAGATACTCGAACATATCGTCGTTAGCAATATCATGACGTTCCTGGACAGTCGTAACGTCCTCCATGGCTGTCAGCACGGCTTCCGGAAAGGTAGATCATGTGAAACACAACTCGCGCTCTTTCTTCATGACGTTCTCAAATCTGGCGAATCGAAAAGACAAGTTGACGCATTATTTCTAGATTTTAAGAAAGCTTTCGACACGGTACCTCATAACAAACTTTTATACAAATTACAGTCATGCGGCCTAAACGAAACAGTAGTAAACTGGATACGCGACTTTCTGAGTGATCGTAAGCAAAAGGTAGTTCTTGACGGAATTAGCTCTGATGTCGTTAAAGTGACATCAGGTGTCCCGCAAGGAAGCGTGATCGGACCCCTTTTGTTCATTATATACATAAATGATCTATGCTCTCGAATTAGCAGTAAAATACGTCTATTCGCCGACGACGCTGTCATCTATCGTGAAATTAGTGATCACTCTGACTTTGAAACTCTATCATCGGATTTAAACAACGTTCATGTGTGGAGCCAAGAGTGGGGACTCGAACTTAATCTGAGCAAATGCACGGCGGTACATTTCTTGCGGAAGTCGTCCAACTATTCCCATGTATATGCTGTGGATGGTGTTAACATAAAGGCGACAGATGAAGTGAAGTATCTAGGAGTTACGATAACTTCGGACCTATCGTGGGGAGCACATATAAGAAATATTTGTGGCAGAGCTCTGAAGAAGCTAGGATTCGTCAAGCGTATTGTGGGAAGATTTTCGGATGAAAAAGTAAAAGAGAGGTGCTATTTCGCACTCGTCCGGCCACACCTTGAATATGCAGCGAGCATATGGGATCCGGTGCAGAAAGACTTAGTCCGGGAACTTAATAAAATACAAAGGAAAGCTGCGCGATTCGTCAAAAACAGCTACGGGCGTACTGACAGCGTTACACAGATGTTAAACGAATTAGGCTGGGAACCGCTAGAGACTCGGAGGCTACGCGCTAGGCTTAGATTGCTTGAACAACTGAGAATAGATATCTTTCAGAGCGACACGGAGAAAATCATATTAGAACCCCACTATATTTCTAGGTCCGACAGAAACGATAAATTAAGAGAGATATTTTGCCGAACGGATAGGTATGGGAATTCGTTTTTTCCCCGAACAATAAGGGACTATAATAAATGCTAGGCGTAATTTCATTAGAGCGTTTCCTTTTTATCTTTTAACGGCTGGTGTCCTAACACCCCCCGCCACACGCCTATTGAGGCGGCTTGCGGGGTAATATGTAGATGTAGATGTAGATGTAGATGTCTTCTAACACTTACCCCGCGCCGCCGGCCGCAAGGTATCGCAGTGACTTCATCAACGGTGTCATCACCGCTGAATACAAAACTACAGGAGCATCGCTGCGTGACCGAATCTCCTCTCTCCATATCAACGGCGCTCCACTAATTTGTGCCTCTAACATTTCCCTCACATCAATTACTCTGAATCATTGTCGAGTTGTAGATGAATATTGTGATGGCCTTTGTTCTGGATATATCGACAGTTAATTTTCGATTGATTAATGTGTTTATTTTAGATAGCTAACCAATAATGTTGAATACTGCCCGATAGTTTCAGGCTCCACTTTGTGAAAATCCATTCTAAAGAATTAAATGAAATGGTACTTTTTTCACAGTTTATTATTATTACATTTTCACAGTTAAACTGTGAAAAAAGTACCATTTCATTTAATTCCTTTGAATACTGCCACCGACTTTGATCGATGTTCGTTTCAGATCCAACTGATAACAATTCATTTGACACAAAATTTCATCATTATAACAGACATGATTAACGAAATAAGATTTAGTGCTTTCCGAAAGCGAATGCTTAGCGTGGATTCTCCTCGGGATTTTCAACGGGATAAATTGGCCAAAAGTACTGACGCGTCGCGACGCGACGTTTCGCGGGATGACTCGTCCATCGTCTTCAGGGTAATTGTCATTGAATCAAAGTACGGCTAGCTTATCATCTGGATCCAACAATCAGGTCATCCCAGATTGAGTTTGATTCAACGACATTTGCCCTCAAGTGGATAGACAAGTCGTCCGTCGAAATGGTTGTACTTTTGGCTAATTTAACCCAAAGTAAATCCCGAGAAGGATTCACGCGATTATATAGTTAGTTTATACAATAGAAACTGGTGTGAGTTAAACCGAAATTGGAAAAGCCTGATTAAATGGATGATTTCAGCTATCAATGCTTGGAAGTTGACGAACTGATGTCATGGTTTTATTATTCTTTCGATGCCAAATATCGATGGTTTGTTTTCGATGCTCATCCTCATCTCCATGCCTACTCTTAGCCCTCCCTACCTTCTCTCCATCGCTCAATCTCCTGCTGTTGTCGTGTCTCGTGCTACCTCCCACCCCCAAACCCCTTCCCCTATACCCTTCCCGTCCAGGGTCCCCTCAGGGGACTCATACAAATTCCACTCCGCTCCATTCTTTCATTAGTTCCTCCACTTAACCCAACCGGAGGGCGCGCACTAATGCTTTGCGATAAATTACTTTACTCGCACCTCGCTGAAAGCCCTCCTTCCTCTTCCTTAGCACTACCCTCCCTCTCTCCACTTTCCCGCATCTAACTCTCCGTAGTCAAACTCCCTCCCTCACTCCCTTCCCCTTCTTTATCTCTCCCTCTTCACATGCTCGCAAACACACTCCCTCTAATCTCAGAAAAGAGTTGATTAAGAAATGTTTCTTCTGGATTGCTGGCGAAATAAAAGACAGTTAACTTTCCGAAGGACAGCCGCAATCATTATAAAATGAAGTTTTCTGATATTTAGATTTTTAGGCACGAAGTTTTCACGTGCAGTAACATTTTTAAATTGTTGGATGTTTATTTTTGAGAATACCTTGTTTTTAATATTCAAACTCTGTTGAGATACAAAAAGTTCTTATTTCAAAGCCTGCGTATTTAATCACAAGTTTTCCATTACTGAGGTTATATTAGCTGAGCACGAGATTACATTTGCAATATTGCGTCGTGACGGGGCCCAATTTCCACCTTCCTATGTCAAACTACGTATCTTCCTATTAGTGGTTATCTTATAGTTTCACTCTTATTAATTCTCCGTATTTTCTTTTATGCTCTTTAAGTTCTTCTTTTGGAGTATTTCGGATTACGTTCACGACCCATGTATTCCGAATGACGTTCAAGATGTATATTTTTCCGTGCATCTATATTACTCCATTACTTACTCAAAATTTATGGCTGGAATAAGTGACTGAGGGATCTTCAGTTTTTGGGAAATTTCGCAAATTTTCTCTGGGTGTGGTGTTACTTCCCATCCAATTTCTGAAAACGGAATTAGCTGACAAGTGTTGGCACTCATATACAAAGGCTAAAATAACCGCATTAAAACTCACAATTAACGAATTCTATGTATTAGAATAAAGTATGTGTCTATACGAAGGGACAATGTCTCCATAAGTTCCATTTTTTCTTAATTAATCACCGTTGAAAGGTTTGAAAGATTTTGAAATTATATCCATTTTAAAACAACTAGGTTGGAGATGAAGAGTAGAAAAAAACATATTACATATTCATTTGGCCAAGAAAAAAGCGTAGCACTTTCATCTAAAAGGCTAATCTGTAGCTAAAAATAGGTTAATGTAATTTGGTGAGAAACTGTTTAGAAATAAAAACAGGGTAAAAGGTTCACCTTTCCTCGAGGGATAAATTATTTTTGCTAACCGTTTCCCCATTATAAGGCGGCACTTATCTCACTTACAAAATATCACCTACAACTTTGGGATTGTGATAATCTCATCATCACGCACCGAGGGTGTGTTTGCGTGGAACAGCGAAGTCGAGTTCGCCTGCAAGGGCTTACCTCGCGCCTACATAAGGAGGTTGAGGGAGACTGTCCGAAGACTGGAGCGGTAACCGTTCTTCGCCGAAGTAAAGAGGGTCGCTTGGGCAGAAGAGCAGAACATGGCGAGGGTGATCGCGTGCGGAATTATAAAAACCTCTGAGATGTTGTCACTTACATTAGTGTGTGGCGTTTTCAGGGAGCGGTGGAATTAATTAACTAATGCCGTTTTTGAGCTTCACGTTTCATCGTGATACTGAGTTCTCTTTAAAAAAAACCTCTTGGTCCAGACTTTGATCCTTCCACTCCTCTCTCTTCTTCTCTTTTCTGAAGCATGACGGAGTTGCCTGACATGATTCCAGACGTCTCTTTAAACCCCGATATTTCAGCATTATTCATCTCTCCCTCATGCTCACTGGGCTGATGAGAAATGGGAAGTTTTTTTTTCTCTCCTCATGTTATACGAAAAATATCCTGAAAACCTCTTGTTTCTATGCTAAAAGAATCGCTTTTACGGTCTAAATCTTTGATGACTTCTACTGCCTTCGAATCCATGATTAAGGGCCGGATTACGATTGATGTTTCATCACATGACTGAAATATATACGGTGGCGTTCAGTTTTTCATATTCTTCCCGTCAAGAAGGGGTGAATCACGGCATACGACGGAAAGCGCCAATCGCAAACCGTTCTTGCAAACGGAGTTTTCTAAATGGTTTTGATATAAACGAATATAATTTCATATTTTATAGTTAAAATATATGAATACCTAATTCTTAAAATATTCTGATAACACTGCTTCAAGAATATTAATTTAGTTTCATTGTTAAGTTTAAAAAAGTAAGATGGACCATGGACAAATTTTTTGTAAATAAAAAAAAACATAGCTTCCCACTGATTGGCTGCTGTTGACGTAGCTTGATGAAAATTTTAGAGTTTGACGAGATTCGCTCATCGTCCATTGACGGTACCGTCAGCATCCGTCCATCGTTATAGGTTGCATAACATCACAACCACCAAGCTTTGCGGTCGCCACCTTCTGTTTCCGTGACGTCGAGCGATGTTGATCGTAATCTCGCTATAATTCCTATTTTCAAAACCATAGAAATAAATAGTTCCTTCGAGAATTGTGTGAAACCTTTCAATGCGTCAAGAAAAGATTAAAGATTTAAAACGCATTCCATAAAATAGCGTGGCATCAATGCTGACATAGAGGCTATTTTACAAGGTGTATTTGAAATGTATTGCAATCAAATGTCTACAAATGCATTTACCATTTATATTGACTTAACTTTACAATTAATTTTTAGTGTTAATCTTTTTTTATGCTATCAATTTGGATACTTGAACTTAATCACTCCTTTGATGGATTATTGCTCTTCACAATTTAATATTTTTTTACAAGCTTTAAATTTTTAAATTATGTTGCTGTTCTGTTTTCTCTTCATCTCTCTCTCCCGTGAGTCACGCAAAAAAACCTTTATCGTCTTGTTTTTTCCACCCAAATCCAATTATCCGCCTCTCCAAAGTGGTGAATGGCCGCAAGGGTTTAATTTCCTGAGAGGTTAAGGGCCGTTTCGGGAGTCATCCAAAAACCGCACTTCCATTTTCATAATAATCATTCCCATCATTCCGCTCGCTTGTTTGCCATGCATACGCTTATAGTCAACGGTGACGATCCCCTGCTAATTCTATTTGGCCTTCCCGCTTGAAAAACTCGGTTTCTTTTTGAATGTCTGGGAATTCGAGGACGTAGTTGTCTCAACAATGCATATTCCTCGTCGTTTGCTTCCTTCCCATGCAATGCCAGCTTATTGAGCGTTCACCCTCGTGTAGCGATCTTTCATAATACCCTTTTTGCTCGTTACTTAAGATACAGTAAAGGACATGGGTATGAGATCCAGAATTTAATATTTCATTTCCCACTGTGACCCTTCCAAACTCCATCACGACCATGTCGTAAATAAATGCTAACACAAATTTATCTACTTCTATAAAAAAAAATTTCAATTTTCTGGCATATAACTAAAAATTTTCTGCTCTCTGATCCATGAAAGCAATGACGAAACTTCACAAAATATGATCTTAACAAGAGTTTTTCGAAAGTTTGTTTGTTGATTGGCACTACAATTTTTAATGATATCACTTATGCAGCAAAATTGGTCGTACACTAAGTCAATCAGTGAAAATGAACGTTCTTTTATTTAGTAACTTCAATATCTATTCATAAGATGGATATGAGATTTATAAGAAAAGCCAGACTAGTACCATTGGAATACATGGTGCTTTTAAGCTTGGGCTAATTGTAAGACTTAATAAATTGTACTTTTAATATTCCTCATCCTTTTATTTCAAATCATGGTTTTCAAGACATTAGGCATCGTTGACATTAGAAGACTCATGTATCAAATAAAAAGTGTGGAATATGGAGACAACAAATTCATTTCGTCACTTGTACCTAGTCTATGAAGTTGTGCTGGAAACTTTAGCTTTTATTGAGCTTAGATTATAATTTTTTCCAACATACTTACATGACTAAAAGACGATTCGTTTTTTTACTTAAAATAAAAAGGAGTAAGCTATAAAGAGAGTATCACAAAATCTAGAGTACTAGGTATATATCATTCAAAGTGAACACACTTTAAGCGCAGTAACTATTTGTTAGGAAGATAAATAAGAATTTATAAGCCTATTTTTAGCGCAAAACGTAACGTTACACTAGGATGGAAATTGGCACAATGTGACTTCATCGAATAATTATTAAATTGTAAATGACTGAAAGAGGAAAACGCTCTTCAAGGCACCAAAGGATGAAAAAAACTATAGTAAGGCCTGCTTAAAATATGAAATGAAATCAATATTCATCCTGCCTATTCCTAATTGACATATCAAATAATATATAAATAAAAAAATAATATGGTAAATATAATAAATAAATAAAAATAAGATAAAGTTTATAATGGAACAAAAATGCAACGGAGTATTTCGATGAAGCAAGGAAAAATAATCGTACAAGCTATTGGGATATGAAAACATAAGATATCACGAATAAAAAGAAGCCAGAGGAAAAGATAACTAGTTTTCCTTTTCTTCTTACCTTAAAATCAAGCTATCCCTTATTTAGTACAAATGTGTCTGTTTGGTAGACTTCTGAGTTTTTTAATGGCTGGAAATGAAAAAGAACGACAATAAAGTTGAAATACCAACGACAAGAAAGACTTTATTGCGGTTGGATCACCAAAACATAACAAAACATTTGGACATTTTTTATGTTTCCTTTGGTGGTAGAATAAGATTCCCTCATCCATTTTCGCAACCAATTATTCAGAATTATACGTACCATTTACGTTTTCAGCCTAATTCACTTTAAATAATTTTGAAGACAAAATGGGCGAAGAATTAATTCAATTTTTTTAAAGCACTGTGTTGAAGTGGTGAAATGGATGGTATAAAAATACTGAGGATTTTTGTTCTTTTACGTTATGGAAAGTGAATCCTTTGGAAAATACCTGAGAGCAGTAGTGCAGAATTCCTCAAAATATTTTCGTGTATTTGGCTTTTCAAATTATCGCTGGGAACCTAATTTCGACATCACACTCGCAATTGCGGTGATATTTTTGAAATTCTTCATCCAGATGAATTTCCACTATGTCCGATGTGCAATATTGTACACCGGAAATTAATCGTGCAAAACATCCGGTGCCAAACATGAGATATTTTAATTGCACAGAGCAACAATTTTCACGGTATAATTTCAGTTTTTTAATCTTCTAATTACTACAGTACCTACACATTCAAAATCTAGCGTCACACAACAAATGACGTCATGTGACTCGTGAAGTAATATTTTTATCAACCCATTATTATTGACAAAACTCGTTCGTTGCGTTGATATAGCTCCCTCATGTATCTCAAAATATCGCTGAAAATTATTCGTTTACCAATACGTGACTTCAATTCCTTACTTAAAATTGTTTGGTGGGTTATATGGGTTGGGTTTGGTGGGTTATAAAATCGGTTTGGTTGCTTATAAATCAAAGCCATATAATTAAAAGTACCCAGAGAGCTAAATATTTGAACAATATCTACCGCATGTGTCCAATGAATTTTAGGGATACCAAAAACGTCTCATTTGTTTATTTGATTAAATTTTAATTCATTATACATATTACCATTCTTCCTAGCCAGTGAAATAATTTACTTCCCATTATGGCTGTAATATCAACTAATTGTAAGTGAAAAATTAACTATAATCGTAATTTTATATATTAGAAGGCACATAAATATTCACTCTTAAATAACTTTACTAATAGCAAGTTCCTAATCCCAATCTAATTCTTTCATAGATTACACTGATTAATAATGGTGCGATGCTGATAAAATGCTGGAGAATTGGTACTTAACCATATTTTCACTGTAGTGTTACAAGAATGACGCCGGGAATTGTTAGTATGTTAATAATATCTAGTATGGACATTTCTGAAATTTAGGAAAAGTGGAGAATCCTATAAATAGTAATTGTCTAGAATATTTCAATAATGTATCAGTACATTTTTATTGTATAAAACTGGTAGACATTTTAGTAAGATTATATACATAATTTGCAAATTTTCTGTTCTATTAGGGAAAATGAGACTGGGAGTACATCATTTGTGTTGAGCCATGTGACGAAGTGTGGCATGTTTCAGCATTTGGTATTAAATACACTATTAATGGGTACCATTTCTCACTTATTTTTCATAATGGTCACTAGCTCCTCGTCTGCTCCGGATAGCTCTCCACAAGCGAAAGGAGTGACGAGTTTTTCTTACAAATCGAATACCGTGGGTAGATTCCATTATGGTATTCTCACCTTGAGAATGTTGCCAAATTCATAGCCGGTGATTGAATGAATGGGCGGAATGGTATTTATTGTCCATGATAAAAGTCGAGATGCCAGAGTTTGAGACGATATCTCGATGACAATTCTCTTTGTTGTGGAAGGAAAATTTTTTTGCAACTACAATTTCAGTAGATTCCGTTAGATGTTTGCAAATCTGCCTTTTCCCTTATTTTCTCTGGTAATAAATTTCAACATTTTGGAGGGAAATGGATAAAAGCGTCCGTAACGGTTATGTCGGCGAATACAATGTTGATTTGCTTAAACATTCGACACTAGGAGCCCATTGAATTATTCTTACAACTTTAAAAGATCAGTCTAAACATAGCAAAACGTAAACCTTTTGTAGATGAAACTTAAGCATCTATGTTACTAAATTTCGGTTGCTACAACAGTAGCTTCAACACTTGTAACCTGTTTAAACTCTTTTCTGGCTCTCCACCGATTTTGGCCAAAAAACAACTTGTAATAAAACTACTTCAGTAATTATCATTATCTATATTTACTTCACCTCTTTATTATATATTTATTTATGATTGATTTAGATATGTGAAATACTTTATTTATTCCTTATTTAGTTCTGAGTTAATAGAAATGTACCGAATCTCGACTTTAACAAACAGCATGGGTGTTGTGGGGTCATTTATTAAAAACACTAACATTTTGCTAATAATCGATACATTTTATGAAATTTTTCTGAATTTCGACTGGAAAACTATATTTTGGTTATAAAATTAATTTTTTGTATTCAATGTTCTTTTTATAAATACCTCACCAAATTTCGTGCGATCATTATCTCTCATTAAATTTTGCAAATGAAAAAAGATTTGCAACGAAATGAAAAATCAGATTTAAGTGCATGCTTCTTATGGGAGTCACGGAAAATATATAAATATATACTCTACGGTGATTTTAGTGTAGGTTGTATGATAGACGTAATGTAACGTAGTAGTAGTATAACTGACTATGTCTCTGACATGCAAATGATTTAAAAAGGTACTTTAGTTTCAAATATATACAGTTTTAACCTTAACCTATAGGTAATATTATGTTCTTTTGTTTGTGTTTTAAAACCTGTTCTTTTTTGTAAGCTTAGTTACGAATGCACCCACATGGATTTTGCATGAAATATTTGATATTTCAAAGGGTTGTGTTACATGATATTATGCTATATAAATCGATACTGTGGTACAGTAGCCTCTCAGAGGCTTTTTGTTACAGAAACATTTTTATTGTTCTACTCCCGGCCAAAGCTCTGTACAATCTTATATAATGCATCACATTGAAATTCAAATGCTGTATGTATTCCATTAGAACCTAGGGGACACAGATCCCAGGTTCTCAATAAAGTTATTATTAATATTATTATAAGTATGTCACGTAGAAGTGGCTACGGGGCCAAATCATCTTGAGCTCCAACATGGCACGACTCTCGTGGCCATGGATATTAGAATTTGAGATGGATACTAGACCATGATCGTGGCACAGCACATCGGCTTCAGACCTTCCACCTCATCCCAAGGGAATTCACAAAAACTCAAACGCCCGCGCAGCAACTCCACCACCCTCCCGCGCGAACCCGATTCCTTCTCCATCCATTTTCCGCCACGCATCCGTCTCCCATCCTCCCTCTCCCCTTTCCCTCTCGCTCCCTTGTATTTCATTTGTTTCTTCCCCTTTCCCTCGCGCTTTCTATCTCGCTCTCTCATTCCGTATTCCACAATGCCACTCGGGGGGCAAAACAACCTCGTTGTATAAGGGGTGCTCAAACTCCCCCCCCCCTTTTTGGCGGAAACAATTTCAACTTCCCTTTCGTGAGAACACGGCCGGGATGAATGAATACTTTTCGAACTCCCACCACCTCTCTCTCTCTCTCCTACCTGGCTTCCTCCCACTCATTTAGGGATGTGAGATAGTCAAGCAACAGTATAGAATTGAGATGTGAGGAGGAAAAGTGGTGAGTTCTTGAACCAGCAGGAGGTACATACAGCTATGGAAATGTGATGTCTTAGAATAATGAAGAAGATCAAAGTGACGGAGAGAATTGCCTTGAGAACATGGAAGAAAAGATACTTGATTAAAACCATTTGTTTATAAATTGGTAAACATCTTGGAACAGTAGAAACAAGAAAAGGGCAGAATACCCGAGGAATGCCAAGTGTGGAATAGGTAGAGCAAATTAAGAAATACCTACGTAAGAATGAGGAATTTTAATGGCACTTAAATAAGTGGTACGCTGAAAGAGTTGAGAGAAAGAGATTGGTGTGATACGTCTGCTAACCAACCTCCGAATTGGTAAATTGATGACGTTGATGAAATATTTTGCATTGAAAAACATGCAATGCATCGCGTTATATCGCTTTTAAAATTAATTACTACAGAGCAGGTACAAAGTGAGTGACCAAAATCGATATAGACTGTAATAATATTTTTCACAATCCTTTATATTATTTGCAAGTCCATCCCGGCCACTCGATAGCGGTGAATAGTGACTGAAAATGACTTTTTAAAGAGAAAAGTTTACTCGGAAGCAATTTCCTATGCGAGATATCTCATTTTGATGTTATTGAATCTGATCCAAAAATGTTGGAACCCTCTTGCATGTTCAATAAATGAAAAATCAATTAGTAAATTGTTTGAATTTGTGACTACCTTCCTATATTTCCCTCGCGTTTAGGAGAGATAAGCGATAAAATTATGCGTTGCCTTTAAAATATTTTTGGTTCACATATTTTCAAGTATTCTTTTATGATCGAAATCATCTATTTTTCCATTACAAAGATTGTTTTGAGTAAGATCCTAATTAACAATTTTGACTTTTGTACCAATACCAAGCTAGCAAGTCATAAAAAATCACTGAGCGTATCGTTTTGAGCTTTGCGCGCGTGGAACTGGCTTGAGAACATGCTGAATGCGCGCAATTATTGCATATAATAACAAGCGAGCAACATATTAGGCCTCTCTGAGTTTACCCTGTGGCATTTATTTGCAAGTTGAATTTCATTGCATTCAAACGCTTAACATCTCATTGTATGGCATAGCGTCTGATTTCATCACATTCAATCACGAAGCGATATATCGCATAACCCGGAAAATTAAGGTTGTTGCGCAATATCTCCGGTATCCTAAATTTGCCCTGTCGATGAATCGCAAAACCGCTCTCCCCCTACCTTCTCTGCCGCCCCTCGTGGTGCTTCAAAATACACTGCCTCCTCTTCAATTGCGTGTACCTTGGGCGGGCGTTCACCTCTTTTCTCTTTCCCAGCAATTTTGATGTTCCCCATTCCTTCCCTTTCTGTGACCGCGTATTGAGACGACAACCTCCTCTAAATCAACGAGCGTGTGGGTCGTCGACAGATCAAGGATTCGTTCGCAACTGCCTTAAATGGGCCTTCGAATTTATACAAAGAGGATATATTTTTGCCTTTGCACCCCAGATTAAAGCCATCTCTTTGATGAGGTAAATACGTTCTACTACTGAACGTTTAACGGCTACGTTTAACACCCAAATGATTAGTTTTTTCCTTGGCGTTCGTTAGCTATAGAAAGAAATTCATTCTCTCACTGGAGGGAATTTATTGGTTTTCAAATGATCAGGCGGCTGGAACGTTTTCCTTATTTCTATGCAAATAAAAGTATTTACTATGCCTGTATTTTACTGTAGACAACGAAATGAATGTTCAAGCAACGCAGTCCGTTCCAATATCGCATTCCTAACTTGTGCCAGACATTGATTTGCAACACGTATCCAAGAAGTACGTTCCAATATGGATATTATTCGTCGGAGGTCTCGAGTTGATTTCAATGCTCATAACTGTTAACTTCCTTTGTTCAGATCAATGTCATGCGCGTTACATTCATTAAAAATACGTTTCTAAAGGTCCAAAATGGAATGCACCTTATTTTTCATATAGACAACAGTTTAGGGGAAAATAAAAAATAAATATTATAATACAATTAGATTTTAAACTTAACATATACGTTAACGTAGTCTGTACTGTAGCCAGTACATTGCTTCGGGAACGCACCAGCGTAGATGGCTGGGTATTAAAATTTGTAGCTATGACACTGAGAAGCCAATTCGGGCAGATTGCTTGTTCACATGAGACTCCCATACGCCTGCAAGCACTTGTATTCTCACCAATTATGTCGTTACACAAAATTGAAGGTCACATTTTATGCTATTTATTTTGGGGATAGATTCTGCAGCTATATATCCCAATGTAATCGAGTGAAATGGAATCCAGTGCTGTCAAATTTATACGAAACTTAGTATACCGTGAAACATATGGTATTTTTCGGCGTATGATGAATATAAATTTTTCACCGGGTCCGGTGTCTGGCTGCTGTCGACAGTTAAAATGGCTGACACCTGACCCGGTGGAAATACTGTGAAGAATTTACGTTGGTATACCGTAATCCTGTGAGAAATACTACATTTGCGAAACCTGCAAGTCTCTGAACGTGCGACTGAGAGAACATCATAGAGCAGCCTAAAATAAAAAGTTTAAATTATCAGCCACATGAAGGCACGCATGGAGTTAACCATGGTACGTTATGAAATTCGAAGACTCCAAAGCAATAGCAGAGAAGAAGAGATATTTTCCGAGGATAGTCAAGGAATCCATAGAACTCGTAAAAACCCCAAAGAAGTTTAACAGGGAGGATATGTATCCGTTACACGGCACATGGAAAGTAATATTAAGAGTTCCGGACAATCAGAAAGCATCCCCAAGATAGGGTGCAAAATTGGCCAACCATAGTGCAGCACTCAGCCAACTAAGGCTTATACGGGGGTGACAAAAATCCCTTCTCGTCGTCCTTGACCTGAGGACGCTAGCACGATAGCAGGCGAAACTGTGTTAGAACAACATACTGGGACGTAAACCCGAACGCAAAGTGCTGAAAACCTCAAATCAAGCCTAGGAAATCTAGGACCACACGTAATAATGTATTAGTATTGAGGAAAAAAATCTGAATGCAAAACCAGGCTTCTTAATCAAAAGAAACACGGTCCGAATGGTTAAAAAATAAAAGAAGCTTTGAGTCGTGTTTCCTGCTGCAATTGGTCATGTGCTTCGACCTTATGAACTATCGTTACTAATTCAGTAATCGCACAGTTTTCAAAAGCAGGGTGTCCACTTGAGCGTCAACAAACAAATGAAATGAAACATTCTGCAGCGTGCATGCGAGCAGCCAATCAACTCTCAAACCACAAGTGCCCAGCGGCACTCGGATCCTCAAATCCTTTGGACGATGCACTTGTGCCTCGTCCAAAGCTGGACTGGAATTATTTCCGAGCGTTTGCGCAAAACCCTGAGTGGAATTCCTCGCGCGGGTGAAAGCGAAACCTTCTCAATTTCCTTCCATTGAGCCCGCTCTGCTTCCTCTGCCTCCAATGTCTGACGGAAAGAATTTTTTCTCCCTCTCGCTCTTTCCCCCAAAAGTTGCCTTCCTCGGAGCCACGGACGTTTTCAGTCGAAGGCTCATCATTAATTCGGACGGGGGAGAGAGGGAGATGAAGGTGAAATTCCTGGGCTTAGAGAAGAGAGAGAGAGAGTTGTGAAGAAGATTGGTGAAGGGCTCGGTGAAGGAATATATATACACACATACAGAGGGAGTGAGAGAGGGCTAGGGGCAAGGGATGCTTGGGGAGGGAAGGGATGAAGAAGGAATCCACCACTTTAAATATGAATGCGGTGGACTCGGGACCTTAATGAGTGTGTGGAATACCCTCCAAATGAAACTGGGAAGCGATGGAAAAGAAAGCAAGAAGACTCACGAAGCCCGAAAAAGACTTCCCCAGGCGTTATTCAGTGGATTGATCCATCCGCTTTAACGTCTGCTGACTCTCTCGGCCTCAGACGGAGAGACGAGAGTTCTTCCGGGCGTTAATGATAAGACAGGCTAATGCAATATTTACTGGTATAACATTGTTCCATCAGATATTTGTGCCAAGCCTTGGGGTGAGGTGGTCTTCGTTCTGCTTTAATGTGCTGAATGTAATTGAAACAAAGATGAGAGAGATGAAAAATATATTCCAAAATCAATAATAAATTCTCAGTAAATATAATATTTACTGAGAAAACATTGCGCCCGGAGAGTTTTATATCGGACCTGAGCGTGAAATGTTTTTGATTTGCTTTAAATTCGTTAATTACAAAATAAATGAAGCCACCGACTGACTACGTTTATGCACTACCACGTATTTTTTCTAGCATATTTTTTTCTTATTTCTCATTTACTCACTGTTGCGAAGCAGATTAATGATAAAGGAGTGAATGATGCGAGAGGAAGGGGTAGACCGAGAAAGTAATGGATGAATATGGTGAAAGGCACTCTAAAGAGAAGGAACATTAGGAGTCTTGAGAATTGGAGTTGGTGCATGAAGTAACGTATTAGTGTCACTAGGCAAAATAGTAAGAATATGGCAGTATTAAGGAAATTATTAATGAATAGATTTACACGCCCATCACAGAGTTAATTTTTTACTGTACCTAAATAGAAAGGGTACGACGTGATGGATACGTATGCATGCATGTAGATATTTTTGACGCATTTGGTTTGACTCAAATAGGCACCTACACTGACAACTTTTCAGAAAATCATGAACATTTTGACAAATATTCCCTTATAATTCCTTTTCTCGTACAACTTCTTGGTGAAAACATTTACCTGCACATGAAGCTCATATCGATACTATTTAAACCATTAAGTGGTTAAGCACTTTTGAGAGACAGAAGCTGTGATGCTATCAACCCAGATACCCAGGTGTTAAGCCTTTGAGCTGAAATTGGTTTTAATATGCAAAATATTTCGAGCACACGTCATTGGTCACCACTCAGCGCGTGAAACAAGATACCAACCAAGGGAAGAGGCTTCCTTTACTTGCGCTTTAGATGACTTATGGTTTCTCTAGTGAATCTGGTTACGAAAAAAAATTACTCTCCGAGGGAGTTGAGAGGTTGTAACTGGATTTGAAAGGTGGAACCCTCCAACCAATAGTAAAATGCTCTTTTTCAGAGGGGCCATTTAGAAACGTGCCTATTTATGTGAATTGTGGAAATACAGTTTTGCTCTTCAGTCTTCACAATGCTGAACCTAGAAGAGATATAATACCTCAAAGCAAATTTAACTTTTTAGAGTATTGGTAACTTCTTTGCTAAATCACAAAGTAGAATTAGAGCAAATAAGTACCTTCCCTCGACGGAACTAAAAAACTGTAAAAAAGGCATTTCTCTGGCCTATACCAAGAAGAAAGTTCATTTTTATGAGTTAAAAAAATTAATTTTCAACGAGTCAAAATGTTTGAATGGTAAGTGAATTGCATAACGTAAAACGTGTTAATTTCATGGAAAATAGGAGTCCTTGTAATTCAAGGAAAAAGAATTTAGCTAAGGAAACTGAGCCGCATTGCTGTGTGATAAATATGTTGCAAATATCATTGCTGAATTAGCAAATATCAGTGTTTATGCTGAATCATTTTTGTCACATTCATAGTGAATATTAGTAGCTGCTCATGTCTTAAAGAAAACATAGAGTCAATTTTGGTAAGTTTCTTTTGGATTTCTGCGATTAAACTAAACTTTTTTAGTAACAGTTTCGCCGTGCTATTCAGCCGGCTTCGCTTCTAAATCAACAATGAAAAATAAATAAGCAAACTTAAGCGGTTATTATGTACAGCATGATTAATTAATACTTGAGTTTTTCAAAAGTCTTTTCCCCGTATAAGGAAGTTTGTAGCCATCTTCTATGTTTAGGTTGTTTGGTCTTTTTTCTATTTCAATGGCGTCCCTGATGATCCGTGGATAGTAGCTAATTTCTTTACATAAAACTTTTGCCCTTTTGATGTCAATAATGTGACCTTATAAAAGTGTGTTCTCAGCCACGGCAGAGTGATTCGAATTTTTCTTCCGAATAGCCCGTTCGTGTTTCCTTCAGCCTGCATCCAATGGCTCTCTTTGTCTGGCCAACATATGATTTTCCGCAACTACAGAAAATTTCGTATATGCCTTCGAACATTGTGGGAGATAATTGATCTTAAGCTCCTCTAAGATGATCATAAACTTTGGAGGTGGTGTTAAATCTTGTAATGATGTTATGTAATAGAGTCAATTTCTGCGTCTTTCATGATGCATTGGCCAAATTTTTTTGTGTTTAATACTTAAATAAGTCTTGTATATTGTAATAAAATTTCGCATATAAGTTATGTTTTGGAATAGCGTCATCCTTAAGGTATCAGAACACGATGCAAAATTCGGTTGCATCTTACCAGGAAAATGTAAACATATATTCCACATGAGAAAGCATCGATGTCTGCGAGCTTCGTCCTTTTTGAAGATCAATATTCTACTCGCACTGGCGGTGGCCGGACAGTGAGGGTAAAAGGCATTATGCGCCGGAGGCTTTGGAAGAGTAGAATGGAGAGAGAAGGCATGGGAAGCAAAGCCGGTGCCGACACCGTCCCTATCTTGGCCGAGGACGCCGAAGTCCCGCACAGATTAGAGTCCCCTTCGACGGGACGACTCACCATTCTGCCTCTCTCCTAATCTCCTCAAAACATGCGACCTGAGGCGAAGAAAACCCAAGGAAAAAAACCTTTTTCCACTCCGAGAATTTTTGTGGTTGTGAGTAGGCAATCCCACTGCGGGAAGCCTTTTGATCCGTTATCATCCTCGTAATTTGAGTCCGTGCAAGTGAGCGCGCGGCGCCGAAAGAAAACAATTTGGGCGATCAATTCATCTGACGGATTTTATTAATGACAGTTTATTTTATTGAGTAGATCGAGCCTTTACACCGCGAAATGAAATCTGTAAAAAAAGGGGATGGTTGACTTGCTTAAAAATTTGGCTGTTTTTCAGCCACTAACTTAGCGGTCTGTAGCTTTAATAATAAGAACTCACAGTAAGAAATAGATTTATGAAGTTCGTTTTGCCGAATCGGAAATGCCTGCGTAGTTGAGTTTATACGGTGGTAAATGGGCCCATGAAAATTGAAAATTACCTTTTCAAAATAATAATAATGGCTAATGATTTGGCAACCAAGACGAATATTTAAGTACGCCCTAGAATTTAATTAAATCCTTTACGCTCTCAATATCGTATCGCTGAACCGAAACATTATGACCCTAGCCACAGATACTTAAGATGCGGCATTTGAGTCTTCCATGAATTTTGGATGTAGTGACTAATTATAAAAAACAATTGTTGTATCACTATATAGCGTTTATATCTTTAGGGAGCTTCTTTGCACTTACATGAGTTTAGTCTTCAAACTACGTTTGACCCTTTGTGTTTGGACGAAGGCTTTACATGGTGTATTGGAGACAATTACTCGGTGAACTGTGTTCAAGACAAAGAAATTTTAAAGGTGTGAAATAAAAAGGCCGGCCTCGGTGGCGGCGGGGTAAAGTCCTCGCCGGCCGATCCGAAGGTCGAGGGTTCCAATCCCGCCTGGGTAGGATATTTACACCTGTGGTTGGTTGTGTGTGTTCGTCGATTTCATAAATATCTTGTAATTGGCTTCGGCTGTATGATGTATAGAAGTTATATATTTTTATTTATTACAGTTGTAACACTGCCCTCCGAGTCCCCGGCAAGCATCAGGTATCATTACCGTAATAATGGCCGGAGACTCGAGAAGTGTTGGGCAGTAATCTTTGCCACGTCCGACGCCCATCGGATGAGTGGCTACGCTGCTGTCGGGTCATGCGTACGCAATAGACGGAGTGACCCCTGGATGAAGGCCTTCTGCATGCGTGCAACTAGTGATTCCGCCTGTGCCACGCAATCGTTATTATTATTATACGCAATTATTATTTTTATCATCATCCAGGTTGAAAATGCTCACTCTGCAGTTGCACCATGCCGTAGCTCTTCGAATCTGCATAAATTTTCGACGACTGTTACTGCACAATTTAGGGGATTGTACCACGCTTGAACAACGGAGTCTGCGAACGAGATTGCCTGGTTTTATTAGCCACCCACAATTTCCCCCTCCCCCCCCTCCAGAGGTATTATTCACTCTGTGCAGCCGCAGACCGTTTGAATGGGCGAATTGAGCATGCTCATACAGACACCGGAAATGGAGCTCGATAACGATGAAACCCACACTTAATTGCCCGGAATTATTGTCACCACTAAGGAAAAAAAAATTAATCGCCCATCACTGCTTCAGCTGAAGGCTGGTGAACGATTTTGGAAAAAAATCCGGTCCTTTCGAAGTTAATCGTAAATTCAAAGTGCTACGCGTCACTGTTTTTTTTAAATAATCAGGCTTATAAAAAAATTTTTAAAGGGAAGGTGTGAATGATAGAAAGAAAAAGAAATGGAAAGCTTGTGCTCACGCATTATTAAGAAAAATCATATTGTGACACTTTTAAACGGTGTGTTTTCTCGTAAAAAAAGGCTGGTAATTCCTCGCCTACCCCTTCTCCCAATTCTTGATTCACATTTCGCAAATATTTATGAATGGCTTGCTATTTGTTATTTATTAATTAAATGTTATAACAAGAATGTTATATATACATATATTATGATATAGGTACATAAAAGCTGTCTGAATTGGAAATCTAAGTGTTCCACCTCAAGCCCTGAAGATGAAACAAAGTTTTGAAACTTTGGCAATAGAAGAAAAGTGACATTTTTTAATGACCAATTCTCCATAAAACGTCTAATATTAAAGAGTAGTCAATAGTAACTCTCATCAAGTTATTTATTAATTATATGATGCTATTCATATATCGGCATGAGAAGTTGGAAAAACGCACTAAAGATTTTAAACTATTTTGCAAGACACAAAGAGCTTCGAATAATAATAATGTAATTAACATGGTACATAACATTAACATATATAATGATAATATATAGATAATGATAATAATATCATTATATGATATTTATGCTTTGCATTACTAGGAAAATAATTCCAATTTCACAATACATTTGTGTCAAAGCCTTATTCGATTTCTCAGCGATGAAAGGATGCAGCATAAATTTAACCTGGTTGATAACATTACTGAATTTCATAGTATTTTTTACATTTGATAGAATATACACTTAATTTTAGTAAAATTAAACCAAAAAAAACCTTTAATCGATTAGTTACCACTAAAGAAGCTCTTTGGCGTGGCGTAATACATGGAAATCGGAAAAAGCTTTGAAAAATGTGCAAAAAACACGCATAGACAATATTAATCTTGAGAGATGAAATAGGAAAGGACCCATACATAGAGAAAATCCTCCATGCATGAATTACACACTATCCCGTCATAAAGCAGGTAAAAGATCGTCCACAGTGACCGGAAGGAAGATATTGTATATCCCGATGCAGCGATATTCAAAGTGTGTGGTACACGTATATATTTTTATACCTACCACCCTTCCATTTTTGCGTATCTGTGCGTGAACTCAGGTGGAAGTGAGATGGAGAGAAAGCACGAATGTGTCCCAAGCCCCCACGCTTTTTGTTGAAATGCAAGTGGACGGTTGTAGAGAGAGGGGTTTTCGGGAGATGGATGGGCGGCTTGTGGGTAGCGGAACTGCTGACGCGGCGGAGAGACCCTTGCGACGAGAGCAGCGGGCCAGCGGGGATTCCAAAAGGGAATGGCCGAGTGGGCGGTGAGAGGAGGGGTCAAAGGACAAAGAGTGTGGGCAGGGAGAGAGCTATACGTATCTCAGTGCAGATACGTGGCGACGCATTGTGTCCCTAGTGGTCACTTGAAATGGTTATATCTACGAAGGAGGAAGGAAGACGGGAAGATTGATGGAAAGTACCTTTATTTTACGAGGGGAAATTGAAACTCTTGAGTTACATCTTCCACCTAGCACACCTTCTCAAGGTAGAATAACTAAGATATGGGTGGGTACATAAAAATCAGAATTTTAAAGTGAAATGTAAAATACATGTCTGCTAACAAATTAAATAATCGACTCCAATTGCTTATGCAGAAAAGGTAGATATATTACAATAGTGCTAATCCATGTATTTACCGTTATAAGAAAATATTATTCTTCGACGTTTTACAGAGAAGATAGAATATTTAGGTAAACGACAGATTAAATAGCATTAAAAGTAAATAAGCAAGGGCAGCAGCAGAAACTTAATGTAAAATGATAACACAATCATGGAAATGCATAAGTTAATATTTCGAGACAAAATAATTTATCCTAGCAATAAAACATTAACTAATCAAGTGCAAGTATGCTTAAAAATGTGGTAGATCTTTGATGAAGAGTAAGCAGTCGATTATTTGGTATTTTATTGACAAACTCATTGCAGGAAAACACCTTTTCAGGAAGAGGCGTAAGAAAAAATTGTGAAATCTACTGACAGGGAGACGATCTGATTTACCGCAAGTGAAAACACACTTTAAAATCATTTATTAGATAGCAATAACGATAAGCTTAAAGGGTTGAAGGGAACATGGAAGAAAATAATGGAGAAAAAGATGAAGAAGGGTGGGTGAATGGTGTCCGGCGTAACTGGAGAGGGAGGCAAGAAGAGTTTTCTCGAGGTTTTGAGGAGGTCGCCTGCTTTGTATGAGGACTGAGGAGGGAAAGGAAAGAGAAGAGAAAGATAGAGAGACCCCTGGAGTTAGAAAAGAGACATCTGGTGAGAATTTATGGTGGTCCGGTATATGTGTGCGCGGCCTTAAAAACCGCTTCGCCGCTCTCCGGAGGGAGATTTCAGCGCGCGGCCGGAGGAAAAAAAATATATATGCGAAGTGACGCGGGTCCTGCTGATGCAAGAGTAATAACTCAGCCGCCTCTCAACGGCAGGAGAATGCTTGATTCCCGCTTAAGAGCACTGGCGGCCTAAGTTATTCTCTTCATGTCCGGAAACTCACTGCACTGGTGGGCACGGAGATGATGCATGCCGAGTACATGCTTCCGGGTGCTTTTCAGTCACAAGTTCTTGCGTAAAATGTTTGTGGCACCAAAATATGAGCTCATATCGATTTACTAAGTGAACTTTAGGATACAGCAAAACCTCAAGTACCTACATTATCATATTTTACAAGTTCTCTTTATTCTAATGCATATCTTATCTGCTTTGGCAATACATCTCTATAAAGCTTCTATCTAGAGCTGATGAACGAAATGGTGGATGGAATCAAGGACAGTCAGTTGCCAAAGATTAGTAAAGGGATTTATACTCTCATCTACATCTACCTCTACCGGTATATCACCCTGGTGATAATCCTTAATCTGTACGCATAGATCTATGACCGAGCATCGATTATATAAAAAATTATTAAGATTAGTATTTTTTCGCCCGTTTTGATCTAAGTCAAGGCAACAATAATAATTAATCTATTAATATGATGAATAATGACCATATAGTTACATTGATTTACTGGACTTTACATTATACAAAAAAAAACAGTCACAAATATTAAAACCTCTTAGTGATTTATACTACGAATCGTTCTACCTTCTGAAATTATAGAAATATTGTCTTATCCGTTGTAATGAGTGATTAATATTTTTTCGATTGTTTATTGACTCTTAAATAGTATGAACTAAAGAAATATACACGATTCACTATAAATTCTTTTATTAATACTTTTCTAATACACATGAAGTTAAGATTTAAATCTACTTACACTCGTAATCCCATGCTGGTACATTCTGCATTAAAATATCAACTTAATGCCTTCTTGAGATTGTAGGCTACACTTGTGGGCTTAAACCGTCGAATTCATTGCGTTGCGCCGGTAGAAGGAGTAAATAGTGGTCTATACTCTGAGGACGCCCAGTCTTATACCTATTGGGTCACTTCTGGCTCTGCTGGAGAACAATTCCACTTAAATTAGTGATATGCTGGCTTCTCCCAACGGCCTTCCCTATTGAACAACCAAATGGCTCCTTATCTCTTAGATTAAAGTGCACTGGACATTTTGATCTTCATTTGCAATATTTATTCCTAAATGGCCTCATTTCATATGTATTAAAACAAAATGTATCAACAGTATGAAATATTTTACAAGACTCATAACTAATAATAATTGAGAGAAAAATAGGTTTCTCCTGAAGTAGGGGTGAAGAAGAAGGGCAGAATCCGGAAAAAAAGCTTTAAAGTGCAGTGTTAGAAATGATTTTTCTTACCTTCCCAATCGTAACAAACAATAACTCACTTTACATACTACTTTCCAAGATCCTTCTAAAACGTACGGTCAATCCGTTTTCCATGGGAAATGGCACGGGTATGTAATCCAAAGAGAGATTTTTTTAAAAAGTGAGATATTTCTCACGCATGAATTTTGTCAGAAATTTCAGAGCGTGTAGTTTGTATGCTTCCTCAATTTAAAAAAAACAATTACTCACTGCAGATATATATTAACATAATTTAAAGAAAACCTTCCGTTGCGAAGGCGCTTTCAACGTACGGCATGAAAAAAATGAGTCAAGATAAAATCATATATAATTTAAATGTTTTGTATATGTAAATTTAGTTCATTACTGATAATTTCAGTCATACAAAACATTTTTTTTGCGTCATTGATGTAACAATACTTTCTTCATAAGTTTGACACATTAAATTTAAAAATCGAATATGATCTGTAGTATGACTACGGAAAAATCTGGCTGAAACTATATTAAGTGTTTTTTCGTATTGCACTGACTTTCCACGCACAAGATTCTGCCTCTGTATTAGAAATAGACTATTTATACAATAATAAACTACTACTTTTTATGCATTGAATCTTTGAGTAATAGAGCAGGATAACTTAATATATATGTGAGAATACAAATAGTACGGCGAAGTGTCACCTGATTTCCAGATATACTAGGTATCCAATTTAAGGCTGATTATGCTGGGATGATCAGTTCTTTTCCTATTTTACGGCTAATACATATGTTCTCGGAAGTTATATTGCTATTTTTATTTCAAATTTCAGCTATCAAATACAGGAGCACGATCAGGGTTCTCCTTAATGCGTGTTTTCCCGCAGTCAATATGATTAAATCGCGCTCAAGAGAGCGAAAACGTGATCGCCATTCTTCCATTTTTTTCTGGTATTTAATATTACTAGTTTTAATTGATGTTGTGCGTTCTTGGAACTGTAACTGTGGACATTGTCCTTCAACAGCACTTTGCCTTTTTGGATAGCGATAATGACAACAAGAAAGAAGGAACACCGATCTCACCCCAGAAATGTGATCCCGAAACGGGTTGAACTGGGGACGATTTGCCCGAGACCCACGGCCATTTCAACCGAGGTGACGGCCGAATCACCCATTGGGAGATTGGGTAGAAGGAGGATTCGCGACCATTTTTCGGAGATGCCCATCCAAATTACGATCGTCCACAATCCCTTAATTACGTTGCCATTTGCGGCGGGTGAAACCACTGACCAACGCGTCCTTCGCAGGTGGAGCAGCATTCGCGTCCCCCAAATGCGGCCGATATCTCCGATTGAATAGTCACACGATCGAGTGCCGTGGATCCCCAAGCTAAATGAACGTGGATATCCTGCCCATCAGCGTTCAGGACAAGGCGATACATCTACATACTACGCTGTGAGCCACCGCAGAGGCATGTGACAGGGGGTTTAAGGACACCAGCCATGGAATGGGAGGGAATAGGGAAAATAATTGGGGAGGGGACAGAAGAGAATTGTATTTTAACGATGTCTAACGTTAGCTTCACGGTGTTATTGTTATATTAAGCACTAATAGTTCCCGGAAAGATCAGTTTGTCAGTGCAACTCTTTTTTTATTTTGTCACTCCTATCAGTTCTAGAGATATGGTGAGGAGTAAAAATAACATCCTTCATGTCGCAGGTACTGAAACACAGCTTATGTGAATTTTTAAAGTAATCTAAGCCTAGCGCGAAGCCTCCGAGTCTCTAACGACTCAGAGTCTAGTCCTTCCATCAGCTGTTTAACACTTTCTATTCACTCGCAGCAGTTTTTAACCAAGCGTTCGGATTTACTTTGTATTTTATTTATTTCGCGAGTAAATGTTTCTGTGCATGGCTCCAAATGCTAGAGAATCGATATATTTCAAAAGGGACGAGACTGGAAAAAATAGTTAGCGTATATATTACCTAAGTGTAGAATAAAATAGTGTATTTAGGGTCTAAAACATATTTCTCCGGCACTGATGGTAATGTTTTTGGTCACGCAATGCATGGCTGTAGTGGTAGTGAGATACTTTCTCTCCATTGCAAGGGCCCCAAGGTTGAAATTTTGGAAGTTTGGGAGATTTTATGGGAATACCGATCCCTACTTGGGTGCTATGTTGAGAGCACTTCAAGTACAGTACTCCGTCCTTCGGAAAGGACATTAAACTGAGGATACCTAAGCGCTTTTCTTTAGAGTAAGCTAATCTATGATTCTCACCCCTGATTTTCCAACCCCCAAATAAACATTCTCTAATCCGCTTAAGCCATGTACCTTTAATGGCGCGTATTAACTCAATTTTCGGTTGCATCCCATCATAATCCAAACCGAAACCAAGCAACAACGTGCAACTCAATTCCATTAAATGTATCCTAAGAGGCACGATTGGCCTTAATTGTTGGTCACCTCTCCTATTAATTTATATAATTTACAGTCTTTTAATCTAAGCATCGCTTAATCTTAAAATTGCATTCTTTCGAATCCCATGCAGGCTGCCTCCTTTAATTTCCCGCATGCTCTCTTTCCTATCTCCATTTGATTGTCATTAATATTTGTATTTTGGTCTTCCTCGTGGAGCCGTAGCTTCCATTTTTCCTCCTGGTATCTATCTTTCACAAACATTGTCTTAGGGTCACATCAAGCCACTGTGTTCTTCCTTTTCATATGTTGTTTCGTAAATGTATTACTTGTTCTTATTTGAATTCTGATTGAAAGATGTTCTACGAAGAAGATAAGACGTTCTATCGAAGATTGTAAGAAGAATTTTGAACGGAGTTCTATAAAAGGGTCTAGTTGGAAAGAGGTCAGAAATTAGATGAAATATTGACTACAGTGAGCGAAGCTCGTATAGCCTTGATCGACATTCGTATGCATCCAAATGAATATTTTCACCCACTCACTGCGGAGTTCAACGTTACCCCACAAGTGCGATATTCCACTGAGGAAAAATCATTCGCCTTGACCGGGATTCGAACCCGGATCCCTCAATTTCGCGCCGAGTGCTTTAACCAATTAAGCTAACGAGGCGTCCTTCTCCCCTGTGGAAAATTTGGTGGCTTTATAGGAGCTTGGTGGTCAGAACTGCTAGACATATGATGCCATTAGCAGTCCAAATCGTGCGCTAAGCGCCACAGTCCGCGAAGATAAAGCCGTACATAGAACACATTGAGGTGTTCGCTCTTTGACTAATTTTGAGGATACCGGGACTAGCAACGGTAGTTACCTTTACGGAGTCACCCGCAAGTGCACATAAGTGCGATACTCCACGGAGGAAAAATCATTCGCCTTGACCGGGTTTGAATCCCGGTCAAGGCGAATGATTTTTCCTCAGTGGAATATCGCACTTATGTGCACTTTCGGGTGACTCCGTAAAGGTAACTACCGTAACTACCGTCCAGGTATCCTCAAAGTTACCCCACAAGCTAAAATTTCCCATCCACTGTGGAGATCGAGTATATCCCCAGAGGTATTTATCTATTGTGGTAAATTTACAACCGAGCAACAGCGCCTTAAAACATATTGTCAATCATTTAACGGAGTGAAAGGGTTAAAGTGGATCTGTTTCCCAGGCCTCCTTGAAATAACAAAGTTCATTGACTTTGCCCACCCTGAAAGAGAATGGCGTGATGGATATGCATGGTTAAATCTAAGTCCGTGATATGCATGCATATATGAGCCGTTGGGAGCGAAAGTGGCGTCAGTTTTTTTCGACACTTTATTTAAGAGCGCAAAAGCATTCCCCTTCCTGCATTCCGTTTTGCGCATGAAGAGGTACTAGTCTAACTTCATTTTTTTATTTCTACTAGAAAGCAGCTCTTAAGGCTTTTTATTTTATACCAAATCCAATTACAGCCCAATAAAAAAAACGGCAATTTTTCTAACACCATTCTTGCTCCTGACGGCGCACACGTTGGATAAAAATACGTAAAACGAGTGACTTAGTTGAAACTTGAATGGTTTGCTTCATCTCCTTGATTTCAGATCCGGTCTCACTGCACATACCCATGCGAGTGTCCGAGCTCGGATGCCGTCAAGTGTCCTCCGGGGGTGACGGTCGTGAGGGACGGCTGCGGGTGCTGCGAGGTGTGCGCCCGCCAGAGGGGCGAGTCCTGCGACGGATCCATCTCGTGCGATCCGCGGAAGGGACTCATGTGCCAGTTCCCGACCGACTCACCGACCGGATCGGGGACCTGCCAAGGTGAGAGAACGAATGAGAAATGGGGACTGAATGATTTTCTCAATAGGATGGACATATTTATTCGTTTAAGTCGAGACTAGAAAAGGCGGGGCCCATTTACTTTATACGGGAAGAAGAAATAATTAAATTTTTGCACAGGATGTAACGAATCCTCCAAAAATTAAGTGAAAAATAAATTCACTATCTACCAGCCATTTACCACACATGGAGAGGTTAGGATAAAAAAACTAAAAACTCACAGCAAAAATATTATATTGATTATTTATCGCGAGGCATAAGTGCTTTAAGCGTAAGTACCAAAGGCGTAAGTGCCACAGGCGTAAGTTCCCACTCCAGTTTCTTAGTAAATAGAAGGCTATTGTTGAAGAAATGCAAATATGTACGATTTTGGAAGCAGACACTGAAATTTTTAGGTAAAAACGAAGAGTGCGTGAAAATAAAATGCAAGAATTGATACATCGTTCTTTCAGTCATCCGATACTAACAATTACAAGCCTATATGCATACCATGAGTAAAAGTAAATTTTGATAAACCTCTGCACTGAATCCAATGCTTTTCTAATTGAAGTAAAAGATTGTTAAAAATTATCAATTTAGGGGCCCATTGTGGTTCTTCGACCTTTCTAGTGCAGTCTATTAATATTTCTAGATCATAAAAAACACGTGTACCAAATTTTGCTGGAATCCATCCAGGAGGCCGGAAGTCTGTAGTGTTCAAACAAACAAAATTTCAGTTTTATAGACATAGTTTTTTTGTAGAATTAATTACGTTGCATCACATAAAAACACTGATTATATTACATGAGAAGCAAACACTTTTGATTATCCTAGCTTAAGGGAGCGGAAAAAAGCATTTTTTTTTCTCTAAGAAACACGAACAATGTTTCTCCACAGGATTTTTAACTTATCCAACAGTGATTTCATAATCTTGGCGCGTTGTCTTGAAAATGATGCTTAAGCGTACCAATCGAGGTTGACCAAATAAAGACTCGTGTATGTGGTGATATAAAGTGTTTGATTTTAACAATGCTGGGATTCTACAAATTACGGACCTAAACCATTGAATATAGGCATAACGCTAAGAGGACGGGAGTTTCGCACTACCTAGAAGGACGGGTAGGGGTCATTTTGACTCATAAAGTTTACCAGCATCGAATAGCTACTTTTATTTTTTTTTCACAAATGACATTAGGAAGGCTTTATTTACACATTGTTAGCAATAAAAATTATATTTTATAGTTAATTTTAAATAATTAAAATTATTTCAGTTGATCGTCCTCAGCAGTGCTAATCTTAGGCTACTCTCAAGTATAACAGTTTGAAAATAAAGAAACCTGGCTGAAAATTGTGTATATTTAGATAAATATCCTTTTATTTGATAAAAATTAATTTTAAAAAACCTTTTTAAAATAAAAAATATTTAAAAAAATCACATCATAACATACACATGTGCATATATTTGGAAAGATGTAAGATAACATTTTTGCACAACTTACACATAAAGTTATTTTTTCAGCACAGTTTCCAATAACCCTTCTATTGCATTGAGCACATACATTGGCAGTTCTGTTTGTGTGATTTTTTTAAATTTGACGTTTTCTTTTCTGGCCCTTTGGGGAATTAGCGTGCATTTCCTGGGAAGATGAGGGTTTCGTTTCAATTGGCATCCCCACCACTTCTACCAGTCTTTGAATATACTTCTTTCAACTTATTTTGCTATTCGTAACTTCTTCGTACAACACCCAAAATGTACCTACTAATGCAATAACTAGGAGAGACAAAAGCTATAGGCTTTTCTGCTGTAATACAAGCCAAGACTTTTTCCTCCTCGATTGAGCATCCCACGGAGTGATTTCCCTTTGCAGCTAAAGAATAGGGGATTCGGAAATGATTTTACAACTTGAGCACCGTGCATCCTCTAGACGGCTTTGAGAAGTAGTGCGCCGACACTTAGGCGGAACAAAAGGCATGGGGGAACGTGCGTATTTGAAGTAGGAGTTCAGAACAATTTGCCGAGCGATGGTTGCGACTTCTCTTTTCCATTGTCGTGCCACTGGCAGATGTAACCTCTAGTTCTGGGAATAGAAGCAATGCTGCTCACATTCATATCATCTAGCTGTCATGTTTTTCGCTACATATTTTAATAATGAATACGATAATATTGCATACAAAGGCCGAATTAAAGTGACGTATTTTTAATACTATTATTTGTCGATTTCAATTGTATGTCGAATTCAAAGACGTTTTGAAAGTAAATATTTTCCGCAATTTCGGTAAGCAGCAACCAAAAGAGCTCCGCAATTAATGAATGGCATTCAAATGAAATAAAAAGGCTTCAAGTACTGATCCAAATGTGTTATGATATCTTTAAATTGATGTAAATAAATATTAGTGATGTATAGGAGAAGAATATGGTGAGAAAACTTGACTCCAATACAGAGAGAAATAATGGGTCAAAATTATCTATAGCCATCCTTCTAGGTGTAGCATCAATTAAAAAGTTAAGCTATAGCGATTAAGAAATTTTATTTCCATATTAGTAAAATATAAGTAAGAATGCACCAATTCACAAAATTTAAAAAGAATCTAACCACAAATGAGTAGTTTAATTTGTATTTTAACATGTGTTATGGGTCAAAATGACCCATCCCGTCCTTCTACTGATAATTCAAGCTTTTTTCAGATTCACTTGCATACATTATCATGAGCTCAAAGTAATTTTTTATACAAGAATAACACACATTACGTCAGGATCCAGACAGTGTCTAAAATTAAATCGACAGCTTTAAATTTCATCAATGATGTATACCTGTACCTATCTTTTCTCCCTAACCTTAGGATATATATTTCTAATGCGTTTAATTTGAGATACAACTGTTAAAAATAATTAATAACCTACACAATTTGCTTATAATTTTAGTGCAAAAATGCCTGTATAAAATATTAATTCGACCGTAAAACATTACGTACATATAATCAAAGATCCTGATGAGCTTCAACTGACACAGGATAAAAAAACACTGAAAAACGAAGTTTTTAATCTTTGGTTCATGAACCTATTATATGAAGCATGAGCTAGTCTAATCTTCATAATCAACAACGGCTTTTGAACTATTTGGTAGGACAACATACCTAAATTTTTAAATTTAGCTGCGTAGTTTTATTATAGTTGTATCTTCTTTCCTTTCTCTCAGTGCTGGTGGAAATGAAGCTATAAAATATCCTTTTGAATTATTTTCCGATAAATATGGGGAACAAAGAAAATTTCGAGGACGATGAATTCAAATAACATCGAATCATGAACAGGGAAGTGGATCGTTTGAGAGCGGAAATATTAAAAGACTGCTATAATAAAAGAAGAAAAAAGTTATAACATACCTTTCATTCGTGGAATCTCAATGGCTTTCTCAGACTAAATGTTACCTCCTTCAAACCCCACGGGATTTTCTCAAAATGCTTCACTCATAACGTGTAGAGAGAGAGGTGAGGGAAACGAAACTAAATTTTTCGATATTAACGTGAGTTAACTGATCTCTGAGAAAAGAATATATTCCTATTCATTAAACGAGCAATAAATGTATACGTGTAAAATGTATTTCGAAGAATGCTCTAGCCGTTTTGATGAAACACCATATACCTTTTGAGGATTTTTGGAACGAGAAGTTCATTGGGCTATACCAAATCTCCGGGAAATTAGGTTGAGGGACAGATTTGAGCTCAGAAAACATTTCCGGTCAAATTTATTAAAAGAATGTAAATCATTGGACTGGTTAAGCATGGTGTTTTTGAGTATCTGACGTCAGGAGCAGAACGGGGAATGCAGAAAGTACTTCGGTTCTCAAAAATTTTAAACACAGCTTCCGCGGGGGTTAGCTCCACCCACACTCAACCTCCCCGCAACCCTCTTGCTTGTGAATGGCTAGAAGCCTTTCCGCGTATCGCATTCTGCACCCGTTCCGGATCCATGTAAATAGCAAGATATTGTTTGGGAAGTAATTTGACGTCACAAACAGTTCACCAGTCCATATGGCCTTCAAGGTAGAATATTTCCTTTTACGACTACAAAATATGATAAAATACGGTGAAGGCACTGATACCCGGACAGAATCTTGCGAGAAAGTTTAAATTTTACTTTTTCTATCGTCAGGTTTCAATCAACTGTTCTATTAATTACGATAATTATGATAAAATACAATGTTTATCCTCGTTTATATTACTAGATTTCTACGCTAGTAACTCGAATGCTAGTAACTATGATTCAACCTTAGTAACTCTTGGTTGGTAAACAAGTTTACTAGGGCTGGCGCTAACGAGCGTTCACACGGGAACTTTTTACTGGCTTTTAAGTTACTAGGGTAAACATTTTGTAATATAAACGAGGAATTTTGGTGTTAATTATCAGCATTTTCAAATTATCACCATGGTTCCAGCATGGTTACGTGTACCAACCATAGGCGGAGAAGTAACCTATTGTCGTACTTGCCAAAACGTGATTTTTAACGACTTCCTAAAATTAAATTAGCTCAGAAAGGGTGATTTCTTAATGAATTTGCATGTGGAAACATTACAGTCGAGCGACTATTGGCATCCAGCTATTTACAAATTAAATTGAAGAATTAAATTATATTTTCCGCGAAGTAACGCGGGCCCTAATAGCTGATATTTGGAGTTGGCTCTCAGTCTCCCTCTGCCTCCTGCTCTCTATTAGTCCCTTTTCCCCTCTCACACTCCCCCGTTTCCTTTCCCCATCGGGTCACTCTACATAAGCGGGTAATCATTGGAGTAATTCACCTCCAATTACACTCTGAATACACTATGATGCGACCAGTCACGCATTCACAGAGGATGAGGGAAATTAGTCTTGGTAGATGTGATGGCAATCAACTCATAACGGAAGCTTCATCTTTACTATCCTATGATGTATTACGAGCTGATGCTTTTAGAAATTCTTCTAATTCTTAATTTACGGTTACCACTCCGCCATTTGGAGAACTCGTCTCTTAATTACGCTGTACACCTATATTTCGAAGCCTTGGTTTTTCCCTCCTAAATTTCTAGCTTACGCTCTCACAAGGTGCTACGCAAATGGGTTCTTTCAATGATTTCTTGGCCTGATTGCTTCACATTTAATTTATTTGCAATTTCCAAGTATTTTTTTATGGAGTCATTTAAAATTTATCACGACGTATTATAAACAGGTATGATTGAATTTACATAACCTCAATATAGCTGAGTGAGAAAAACTTCCTGAATGCATATTCTCAATTTATCATTTAATTTATTCAATGCACTGAAGTTTTGAAAGGCTATCGTCTTGTCTTCGGAGCTGGTGGTGTCAATTCATGCTTAGGAACTATTCGTGCTACATTTCTTTCCTTAATAGTGTTCGTTCCTCAGTTCGATCTCTAGAAACCAAATGCATTCTATCCACTAGATTCTAAGGAGTTCACCATGTGAAATAATTAAATCAAAGATCGGATAGTAATGGTGAAACATGGTAAAACAATTTCTGCTCACAGCCTTCTTTTAGTTTTGAAAAGAGTCTCTACCTTTTTAGCTAATTAGAGTATGGGAAGACATTTATTTTAACTAAAATATTTCACCGATGGAAATCGAATCTTCAAAACATTTGCACGTCACCTTTCCCTTAAGGTATTACTTTTCTGAAATGTGCAAGCATCTCGTGGTCCCTTTTTTGGGTTTTATTGTACAAATATAATATATATATATATATATATATATATATATATAAATTAAAACTTACAGGAGGTAGGAGAAAGAGATAAAGATAGAGAATTCGTTCTTACGGGAACGTTTCGGACCGGTTGGTCCTTCGTCAGCTTTAGAAGTGAGCAGTTAGTACTGCCCTGGGGAAGGGGAAGGTAGGGGAGGAAATGAAGGAGGGGAGGGAAACTAGGAGGGGAGGGGAACTAACATAAGAGGGAACAATGTTGCACCTGGCTGTTTTCGGATAGGAGAAGTTTCAAGCAGGGAGAATTATAACAATGTTGCAATACCGAGGGCACTAAATATTGAGGGTCAGTGACTAAGGGAGGGGTTATATGGAGTGTGGGGAGGGGAACGGGAAGGGGTATTCAGTGTGACAATGTTGTATCAGGTTAACAAAGGAAAATTTTGAAGTAGGGAGGAGTTCTTGAAGAGTAAGAAATGCAACAGTGTTACAAGGCAGAGGAAAATTATAATTGTGACAATAGGGAGCAGAAGTATTGCATGGGATTAAGGCAATACATTGATTCCGGGTGGGGAAAAAGCTTTACAAAACCAGATCACGGACATCTCAGTATTTCTTAGCTGTGTGTTCGAAGTATTGGCGGGAAGGGCATTGAGGACGGAAAGAGAAAAGCATGAGTCGAATTGGAGTCCATGTTTTGAGGCGTGCCTAGGGACAGGGAAGTGGGGAGGGGAAGCTCGGTGGTCGTTCATACGGATAGATAGGGGCGTGGATGTTCCACCGATGTAAAAGGCGGGGCACTTATTACACTGCAAAAGCTAAACTACATTGGAGGATATGCAGCTGCCATGGGAGGAAATGGGAAACGGGATTGGGGTATTGGGACTTTGGAACACTGAAATATTTCGAATTAAAGGGCAAGTTTTGCACCTGGGTCCATGGCAGGTAAATGAATCGGGATCTTTGGGAGGAATCAAAGTGGGAGTGGGTTTGGAGGGACGTAGAATACATTTTACGTTTGCTGGTCTTTTGAAAGTGATAGTGGGACATTTGGGAATTAAGTCAGCAGTAAGGGGACTGTCGTGCAGAATGGGGAAAAGCGACTTAAGGACAAGGTTTGTCTTATGAAGTCCCGGAATGAAGGTAGTGCATAGGTTAAAGGGCGATTTAGTGGTAGTTTTAGGGGGTGGAGCAAAGGGCGTGATCGAAGGTAAGATGAGTCGCGTCCGCAGTCCGTGTGCCTGTGTTTTAAAACTATTTATATTTGTATATATATGTCTGTTGTGATTTCGTCCTCACGAATATCCACAAAACAACGCTCCCAAGGCCATTAGAGCCGAAAAAAATAATCAAAGTACTAAAAAGCGCGTGATTTGACGGAAAATTTTGTAAAAGGTATGTTACGGATTAAAATGGTCAGATGAATCAAGGAGAAATATTTAATAATATTTATAGGAATAGAAATCCACCAGAGTAGACATTACTAGTATGTAATTTGCCACGATTTTGTAAAATTTATCATAACATTTTGACCAGATGCGTCTTGGATTTTAAGAAGTAAAAGACCGACCAGGTTCATCCACCCATCCATCATTCATTCATCCATTATTCATCCATCACGTTCTTTTCACCGGAATAATTCTGCGGTAAAATCAGGTGTAAAACAAAAATATGACATTGAATTTAAGCTAAAAATTCCATCTTCCCTGTATGTTCGAATGAAGACATCTTCAGATATAACATGAGGACTCTCTCCAGACGACTAAGGGGATAAAACAAGCGTCACCAGACGTAGGGAAAAATATATTCTTTAAAGGGCAAACAAGTCGTTTCGAATGGTAGGGAATTTCACTGAAGAGCACATAAAGTTTCACCTAGCTACTTCCACTCACAAAACCATTTACATCCATAATCCGTGATTCTCCCTACATTTCTAATGACACGCCTGTAAATATGGACTCTTTGACGTTAATTTTCATCCATTGCCTAAGTTTATTACATTCCAGTATCCTTCCCACTCTCCTACGTTTGAAACCCTAAAACTAGCCAATTCCTTGCTCACGATCATCTTAGTACACCTACGCACATGAATTTTCAGTCACATATCGATCTCCATTCTCTGCGTTCTCTCCTTTCCCCTCCTCTCCCTCCGTCACTCTTTCGCTCGTCTGTAAACGTTGCTCACTTTTATTTGGTTACCCTCGGGATAATCACATCAACGGAGCCAAGTTCCTCAAAGTGGTGATTACCAGTCGGGGGTGGATTGGGGGGGGGGGGGGGGAAGGCGGGTACGTGAGGGATGGAGAGGTCGGAGGGGGGGAGGGGAGCTTGCTGCCAGAGGTGACTTCGGAGCGGAGCTTGGAAAGAGAAGACGGAAGAAGAGAGAGGGAGGTTTCCAAATCGGGGATGGGAAGCTGGGAAGCTTGCTCGATACAATAATTCCAACATCAACCCTCCATGTTCAGAATATCGAAGTAGTATCGATATGTGCGCGGCAACAATTTTAAAACGATTAGTAATGAAAGTTTTTAACTTTGAATAGGGCCACGATTGAATACAAAACATAATCAGAGTGTCTACGCTTCAGCATGAGTTAATTGGTTTCATTATGGTTAAGAGTAGCTGGGATGTTGTACGAAAAATCGTTTGCCGAGTAATATCATGAAGTGAACAGATATAAAAAATCTGTCTTTGGATTGGCGGCTGCTGATTATAGAAAAAAATAGAAAATAAGTACAAATATCACCTACATTGTCCAAATTCTAAAGAAGATCATAAGATTAGGCATTGTTCGATGTCTACACTATGATTATCGACTGCCATAACGTAATAATGTTAAAAATTATAAATAAAACGGCTCAAATTGATTTTATATTAGTTATGAGTTTTTTCATTATATCAATAAAATGTCCATTCTGATTCGTTATGTCATATCCATTGACCCCATTGGCATTCTATGCATCGCTCAATACAGATTTACCATGTGAAGCGCTAGTCAGAAAAATAGTGAAATCAAGTTGACGTAGAGCTGTAATGAGCACACCTTGGGTATTAGAAAGTTGTAAGGTGAGAGTGAGAAGATTGGCTTTATTATAGAATCAAATATGCAGGGGTGGGCCTACCTATTTTACGAAGAGGGTGCATCCTAGAAGACGGAGATCATGACGGAGATGGTATGGAAATTGAATAAGCCCAGAAATCAATTACTACGAATGAACGCGGTAGGAATATTAAGTTCTGCGCATCATATCTCTCACCCACCCACGAACTTCTTCCTTTTTCTATCCGAGGTGAGCCAGGGAAACGTGGGTGATCATTATTGACAGAAGTCTCTTTCGCATCGTGAAGATGAGCCTTATTGAGAGTAGAGTCATCGTGCAAACAACCCACGCCCAGGTCACTATAACCATTTCCAACGCTATGGGATTTGGCCTAGAGCCTTGTGATCTTCCAGCATTTTCCATCTCTTTTTATGGTTACTCAACAAATTGAGCGGATAAATTTATAAAGTGTGGATTAGCATTTGATATCGTCGATATTGGAAAGTAAAATAAAAGAAAAATATTCCTAAAAATATTCAGGAGTGCAGTCAATTCCCATTGGGTATATTTTACACAGCAAATTTACAATTACTGTAGTTTTTATTTTTATTTACCAAAGAAGTCCAAGCACAGTGTGGCATGCTGACCTACAATAAAACTAAGCTGAAGTTATTAAATAAAAAACAATTATGCGGCCAAATTGGGAAAAATCTATTTCTCACAAAATATCTAACAACAGACAGGTCTAAAAAAACAGCTATATTGGCATTTTTATTTCTCTTTGCTGCTTTAAACTTTTAACAAACTTGCTTTAAACAAACGTTGGAGGGGAGTTTTCCTTACAAATTACGCTAAGCTTTACGTTAATTGGTGAAATAGATATGTTTTCTTGTGGCTAAATTGACGGTTTGGTGAACATTGCAAACATTTATCGGGGGGAATGAAAAAACCTTAGGATATGAATTAAGCAATCCACTATTCGGAAGAATACAACCGGGCGATATTTAGAAGTTTCAAATAGCAAGTAGGAAGTTAGTAAGGCTTTGAAAATATTATGCACTAACTTTGATCATATGATATCAATTTGTATCAATTATAGCTCCGTCGCAGCAGTGTGTGGTGGCGAATTTGTTGAATTAAAATTACTAAATAGCAGAATATTTTAGTTGTTATGGTTGTAAACTGCCCTATTATGAACTCTGTCATATGTCTGTCACGTATCTATCTCGATTTACTATTCCACTTGGAGGCTTTTGAAACGTTGTTTAGATGAGAAAGCAATATAGAGAAGGCGTTTATGATACGTTGAGACTCTTTCATTGATGAAACCTTGAGTACACTGCATTATCCGTTAATGTGAAAAACTCTATTCTTGAGAAACACTTCAAGCATGAAATATTTCATATTTAATCTCCGGGATACACTTCATTCTCAACATATCTATCCAATTATGTCATTACCTTGAAATTATGAAATAAGATTGAAGTTTCTGCAACGCACTGAGGTAATTATGGATTCAAATATTCTAAAACTTACGCAATATGTGTGAGGAAGGTGAAATGATCCGCTTTAATCTTAAACATGAGATTTTCCGTTGTAACTGATGATAATCAGCACAGTACAAATTGACTGCGAAAAAATATATTTTGATTTAAGATTTTCTTTGTTACGACACAATTTTATTACGAAACGATGCTACTTGATGAAAGCTCATCACGGCATCATAAATATTCGGACTCAGTAATTTTTTCCGCATCATTTTCCTTCACCTTATATCACTTACATCCATGAATTTTCATAATTTAGATTACTTAGTAGTAGTATTTTTATTTAACGTGCTCCGGCGGCTAAGGTCATTTCGCACTTACTGTCTGCCACGCGCAGACAGGGGCAACAGCACTCGGACGAATCGGTGGATCACCCCTCCAAACTCGAGCCGAGCCCAACGATGCTTAACTTCGGTGACTTATCGGGAACCGGTGTTTCCATCGTGGTAGGCCGTTGCCCATTTAGATTACCCGCACTGCAAAAAGTACCAGTATTTTCCATGTTTGAACAAATTTATTCATTTTATAGTGAATTCGTTTTTCGTAGTGGTGTCATAAAAATTCAGTCTGAATTTGGTCATGAAATAATAATTAGCGTAAATGAGAAAATATTTAAAAAGTACAAAAATAATGAAACGTTGGATGTAAAGATTAACTAGATTATCCTATATGTAAGAAAATGGCAGTCCCATGTCTTACGTAAGTACACGTGACGCTCAGTAAGTATAATATCTGGAGGAGTTTGACTTCTCGAAACATCATTTGTATTGTAGCCGGCTCCTTTCGACAATCCGTCTGGCATCGGTAAGGCATCCGTCCCAGAATCCTCCACCGCAAGCTCTATGGACCGGCGCCTAGCTTCTTCCTCGCGTCTACCGCTTGCTCCGTCTTGCAACCTCCGATAGGCCCTTTCCAACTACTCTCCTCACCTCTCCTTCCACCCCACAGATTACATTCGAAGGATTAGAAATCCTCCCTCCCCGCACTCACGCCAATTGAGTTGGCTGATGTCTGGCAGGTGACTCGAAATATTGCGCTGGAGATGATCGATGGGAATCTAATGAGCAGAGGAAGTGTTAAATTACTTAGCGGGAGAGGTGGAAGCGAAGATGAGATTAGAAGTTGCAGTTGGAGTAGCAGACTTGGGCTTTCAAATGTACAGCTTTGACGGCTGCATCGCACCGTTTTGAAGTTCTGAATTGGGCGTACTCGCTGTACAATCGAAAGAAAGGGCGAGCATAAGTTCGATTCCCGTCCCGTTTCTTAGTACGTCCCGGCTCTTAGTACGCCCGGGTTCACCCGGTTAAACACCGCTTGAGCACCGTTCGTTCTCGGGCGTTGTTTATTCGTGCTCACCGATTGGATCATGCGCGTTTGATACACCCTCGTATCTCCTAAGGTAATTCTTGCATTTCCAGTCTCACTACGGTGTACGCGAACATACTTAAGTCTGTCTATTCCGCGCAGATCCGACTCCGAAGAAGGAGGATCCGAACACTCCGCGGTAGTCTAGCGCGTAAAGTCCACCTATTTCGCTATTGCTTTGCTAGCTAACTGGTCAACAAGTATTTGATAGTCACTTAAGGTCCGACTGAGTACACCCGGTGAAGAACTCTGCCGTGTGATGAAAAGCCGTCATCCTTTAGACAAACTCAATAGGTATCTATGCCGGAGGCGTGCGTCCAATCTATATGGTTAGGCTCTCGGGATAGCATGTTAGTGGCCTGCTGCCATCGTTGTGAAGAGAAGTGGTTGGCTAATTTATGAAGAGAGGCGACCTACATCTTAGGTTCTCCAAGCCATTACGATAAATGGTTAGGTTAGTGAGAATAGGTTTATTTGGGGAAAGGAAAAAATATATAGAGAAACCTGATGTCGGTGCTAAGGGATCCACAATTTTATATTAATATAAATAACGTCTCATCCAATAAACAGAGTTTAATAGACGGAGATAATTACGTTTTATTAAAACAAATTCCCAAACGAAGGATTTACCAAAAACTATTTCACTCTGACTTAGCAAATTTTAAACCTCTCAGTAAAAATTGTAAACAAGATCACGGAAAAGATACTTTGCCACATAATTTTATTTTATGCACAGTCATAGATGACAAAAAAGGGAGTCGTTTATTATTGGTAATTCTACGCTTTCAAAGAATCTAAAAAGTCTATACTTTGGCAGCGTTGGGTTAGGTGAATTCCGAGGATAATTCGTTAATTATGACAAAGCGTGTCACAATATGAGACCAGAAGTGCTATAAGATTACCAACGAAACAAGAACGAGAGGACTTTCCTTGGTATGGATTTAAAACTCTTCCATAATAGAGATTAGGATCAGAGTTTACATTTCATCCGGAGGAAATTATTCAGGCATCTTAATGTATCAGCGGATTAAACCAGCGAGTATCAAAGGCAATCTGCACCTGCGTACAATGGTAATTGCTCAGTTAGGAATACAAATGAGCTTGCACAAAGTTTCTTATAAATTTTGCACAGACTGGATCCCTAAGAGCAGATAGGTAATCGGAGATTAAACGCCAAATTTTGAACACCAGATAATTCAGAGATAAATTTTGAAAAACATCTGAGCTAAATCCACACCACTCTGCAGGATCGGTAATAGTCATATTATTTAAGTAATAGAGCTTCCGTTCAGAGAGGCACGAAACTATTTCGCGGAAACTAACGTGACAGCAATGGAAGTAAAGAAGACCATTAACCTGTTGAAAATCACCTTCATGTCCTTGCTTTCTTCGTGAGTATTTTTCACCATTTTCTGTTTTTGCATGGTGAGCATGGTGACCGCTGCCACTCGCCCTTAAAATGGTGGGTTGTGAGGAGATGTGGATTTTATTATGTCCCTTCTCCGCTAAATTATGGTCATAGTACTAGAGAAATATCACAAGCTTATGCCGTAGAAAGTAATATTTAAAGAAAAACCCCTCAATTTACCTTTCCATTTTACGAAAACGATAATAATTAGAGTTTTATCGTTCATGGATGAATAGTTTAGAACTAACGATCCTCGGGCATGAACCGAAAGAATCTTTCCATGATTTTAATTCAAAATGCTCAACATGAACGATTTGCGTGGAGATTTGAGTGATTCAATACTTTTTTATTCAAATCATTTAATTATTACAAATGAATGATTTTTATGGAGAATAGAATGATTTAAAAACGTTTTGAATACAAATTATTGAAAATGGACGGTTTGCGTGGAGAATTGAATAATGAGATTTGGATTTGGGGACTTTAGACTGATGTTAACCTGTAAGTGGGAAATTAATTTTACTGTAATTAGAAGACCTGGCTTAGTGAAATACATATGAATTTCCTCTAACTAGTTATTTAAAGAGATGCGTCTGATGTCTTTTTCACGAAGAAATCAATATTATTCTGGGAATATCAATTGATGAAAATTCTCGAGATACCGGAACTTAAATTCCAGTATCTCGGGGATTTAGTTTTGAAAGACGGTCTTCCAGTAAAGTCGTCTATTGCAGCATAACAAAGTGTAGTTATTTAACATACCTATTCACAAATGCTAATGCGATTAATAAGAAATATTAGAGTCCCCATGGATGGCTAAATTGCAAGTTTGATACTTTCAATAATCTATGCATGAGAAAGATTCTTGAACTAAACACTGAAACAGATTAGTCATTCTGCTAGTACTTTTTATGTTATTTCCTAGCTGCAGTGACAGCATGTACACAGTACACCAAGTATCTACCATATAACAAGAATATCCGTACAATTATGGCTATAAATAAAGGACATATATTACACTTTTCCTTTAAGTTCACAAGCAATAGCTTGTGAACTGCACAATTATACATACACGAAACATTTGGGACATTTGAAAAAGTTTTACATTCTGAAGGTATTTTAGATCAAGTATCATGAAACGGAAAAGAAAAAATCATTGCTTCTTCGTGACAGCCATAGCAATACTGGAAATACTGTATATCATAGGATACCAAGAATACCAATCAGACGGTGCGCAAACGTTTACGTAATGGATTTGGTTCAATCCACGAAATCAAATTGCCACATTTTCGTTTATTATAATCGATTTGAAGAATAGACTCATTACCATAATCCAAATCCTCTAAACCGAATCATCTAAACAAATCGAATTACAACCTTGAATATTTACATGCAGAGTAATAGTTTTAATAAAATCTTTTTGCTCTTCCTGGCACGTGTGTTTCTGATTTTGCTACACAGCTCTTTTATTAATTAGAAGATAATGCTTGTATGAATGTTTTCATTCAATCTTACTTTTTAATGAGCTTTTAAGCGGAATTTTATATTAATTATCGTTGCTATAAAAGTGTTCTTAAGGTTGTGCAAAAGTTAAATATAAACTTAGCTGCAGGAAAAAATGAGATATCAAAACAATTTTTCAACTCAAAACAATACCCGGCTAGCGGTAGTTCCATTTTGCGGAGAAGCCGCAGGGGAAAATTTCTTCAAATAGTAAAACCAACTGTTGGGACTATTCACACAAAGCCTAGTTCTAAAAAACCTATAGTTCCCTCTACTGATCGAAATAGTTCACTCATTTACATCGATCGAATGGCTAATTACAAAATAATCACCGTAATGCATCCTTTGGCAAATTTCATCAAAAGGAGAAGAATAAAACAATAGAATATTAGCTCCCGCTTCTTGGAGGCCATGAATCCCAGTCCAGTCGAATAATTATTTCACTGTCAATTTCACACAAAAGTAATCTTAACATATAAAAGAATATATCACTTTCATTTTAAAGTGCCTTTTAACTGAATTAAAAGCGCATGAATGTTATTCAATTATTCAAAAGGTGAAAAATATATTCTCGAAATCTACATATATCTATTACACAAAAAATGTGCCATTGCGCATGCAATAGGTGTACGTGCATTACATATGCAGGCTTGCCAGTGGTAAGAAAATCGAGCCAATAATGAAACCATGGCCAATAGATGGTTGGGGCATGGACATTTAGCCTATTCATTGCATTTCATCCCATCTTATATACGGAAGCATTTGTGAAATTATGCCAAAGAAATATAAAAAAATACTATTACAATGCTTTTTACAACAAACAAATTTGGTGTTATAACAGGTGTATTTTAATTATAAAACTGTGTGAGTAATATACATACATCCTTAAATACGTAAATGTATACGAACGCCTTTAATGCCTAAACGAAATAATTAAGTTTACCTAAAAGATTTTGTTCAATTCCAAAATCTTTTAGGTCTTTCAAAAGAGTTGGCCATGGATGCAATACCGCTAAGTGCGCTAAGTGGTAATGCAACAATGTGAACACGGCTTTATTTCCCCTCCGACTTAGTAAGCGCTCCTTATTTTTATGTGATCAAAAGGGAAAGGAAATAAAAAGAAAGATGACGAAATAGGAGAGAATAGGCAAGAGGAAAAGGGAGGAGGATCAGGCTTTGTTGGTGAAGAGGAAGGCTGAGCGTAAGAAATTGACAGGACAGATTCATTTCTTCCAATCTCGGATCTCACCTTTTGCCGTCTGGAAAGAGGAAAGATTTTTGGGGGGTCCGCTCCAAGGGAATTTTGCTTCTCCAGCTCTCCTCGATCTCACCATGTCATGGATTTTGAGAATTGGGTGACTACGGTATCGGCAGAAAACGACGGAAAATAATAGGTTTCAAAGTTTCGCGAAAGGAGTGTGCCAACCGAAGGAGGGGAGCTACTGGTGAAACCAGGAAACCTGTCTCGAAAATAAAGTGAAAGTTGACTGATCGGCTGAACACGAAGTTTTGTCACTGAGGCACTCGTATTTGAAGCTTATGTAAATTTTCATTTCATTTTTTATTTTTTCCCAAGGTGAAGTTATGAAGCGAATGTTTGGGATTAATGAAGTTCCGAACATGTGCTCATGTTTTATTCTTAGAAGGTAAAATTTACTATTGTTACGTGAAATGGCACATTTATATATGTTATACATTTGCAATGGGAGGAAAATGAGACCTAAAAAATGAATACGTATTAAGTTTTGTCGTTATCCTTCCCTTATATACTGAGTTCTCAGTGGACCTAGTCCATGTTATCATTTCTGAACTAACCGTATATTGGGTGGCTAGAGCCATTAATTTGTTTAGTTATAGAGATAATGAAGTCCATAGTTAGAAACATATGCCTTTACACGGACGCAGATCTTGATAATGTGAATTCTTCTCAAATAAAACACCGGGTCAGGTCCTCCATCTATGCCGAAGTTTCTGGACTGACTCGGTGTTTGGCCCGAGAAGAATTCATATTCAACATTCACTTACAGTTATCGAGAGCAAGTGCAGCCGACAGGAAGAATACATACGTATATAAAAGGGAGTTTCCTTTAAAACCCATTTTGATATTATTGGTCCACCTTATCACTAAGCCCTTCAAATACGGGTAAAGTAGAGGGCTAAGTCCGATCGCAACATTAAAGGATATGTTAGGTGAAAGGCTCTTTGGCTAAGTAATGTAGCTTAGCATGTAATTCCAATAGCATGTCCCTTAAGTACCCCCTTTCCATTAATAGGGCAGCTTCGAGTCCTTAAGGGGTCAAGTGTTATAGACCACTCAACTTACGAACATGGTCAAAATAGTACCATCTGACTGTCCCTAGTTGGTGTAGATCTTACGGGTAAGCTGCCTCCGAGAACTCGTCGAGTCTCTGGTACGCCGTGCTCTGCAGTTAAACTGAGAACAAATGGTGTCATCCTTTGTCACATCCCCGAATTTTTAGGTTGGTACATTTTGCGAAAAGCCAAAGCTGAAGCTGATTCTTTTTTACTTGAAATATGAGATCGTTAAGCTTTCGGAGGGTGTCCGCTGAGGCCCTCATGACTGAGTTTTCGATATGGACTTCAGATAGAAATGAGAGGATTCCAACAACGGATAAATAGTTCCAATGGCAGGAATGAAGCAGGAAAAGTGAGTAAATTGGTTTTTAGAATAAATTCAACGATTCCCGAGAGATGGGTGATGATAAACTAGTGCCCTTTTTTGCATTCACAACGACAGTGCAGAACCGAATTAAGGAATCAACTTCTCTGAGTTGGAAATGTAAACTTTCTTCGTTTCGGGCTATTGAGCGGATTGCCTATAAGCAGAGATGCAGTAATACACAAGAGTTAGTGTTTCGCAAATACATGTATGTACAATACGATAGACTATAAAGCTTCATCAATTCTTAATCAAAAACGCAAGGCTCGTGGCAGGGCACGAAGAAAAAATGAATATGTACACACAGTGGATCAAGATTACTGGTTTGAAGTTAAATATGAATGAATAACCTATAGGCTCTGTAGAGTTAGTAAAAACAGAAAATGGTAGACTTATGTTCAACTTTGTCTTGTCGTGTCGCCAGTGCTGCCTCACGCAGAATACGTCTCTATGCCTAAGATGTCCTTATTACATATGTTAACGTTCTCAATAAGAGTGACATGAGGGAAAATTCATTAATAAAACTGTTATATAGCTTCTCTGTCACTCAAAATATTGGTATTAAGTAGCAAAGAATACTTCAAAAACAAATATATTTCGAGATAATAAATTACACCCTATCACATAGTCCATTTCTTTCCAGAAATTACTGATTATCTTGTTCGCACAGCTAATTCACTTGATTTTTGTCATCAAGCTTTATGAGTCATGAAACATGTAGTGAAATAAACTGAAATATAGGCCAATTAGATAAAAAATATAGTGGAATGGGAATGGCGTTGAATTAGGTGTAGTTTTTACTTGGATGATCCGTTGTTTAGGGATACGACCGAAAATTGAAGTCATTTGTACCCAGGAGGACAAGTGGTTAGGTTGGTAAGGAGAGGATTGTTTGGGAATTGAGAAAGGGCAGAGACAAAAACCAGCGCCGGATTTACACCACTCTTAATGAAAGCTTTCAAAGGATTCATAATTTAACGCCCCTTCCGACGGACAGAGTACTATGGTTGAAGTGCTACCAATGCAGAACTCAAGAAAGCCTACATCGGGATTTTCTCAGGTAAATCTCCACCAATGCCGGGATTCAATCCCAGGCTATCGTGATAGGAAGCAAGGACTTTAAATACCTCATAAATCCTGTTCCATTTTTTGTGTTCCTGGATATTTTGTTTCCACTGACATAAGCACAAATCTAAGTTGCATACTTGCAACCAAATTATCGCAAATAGTTGGGTAAAATTGACCTTATTCCGTTAGATTACCATTGGCACAAATTCTGAATTGTGGTAGCAAAGAGTAAGCTCCTTCTGGAATCCTTAACGTCTGAAATGGCAGGTGTAATTCACCTCGAGGAAAATTACATTCCGGTTTCCTGATACGCATTAACTTAAATGGGTCAGATTCCCTACCAAACGTCCAAGACAAATAGAACACGGTGTATCCCTAAAAACATACCATTAGGATGGTATATACCTTCGTCCGTAAATATCCTTAAAATTCCATCATTTCCACATCTCGAAGACCAAACAGGGATTAAGGGGGAGGTGAGCAAAAAGTGAGAGATTATATCAGATTTCGTTGGGCTCTTAGATAATCATCGTTACTTCCGAAGTCCCCCCTTATGCAATCATTTCAGGTGTACGCATGGGGAGCCTGATATTTCCACCTTCCTCCCACAAATAATACCAAACCTTTCCCCCGTCCTTTCCCCCGTCCCCTCTCGCGCGCGGCGGCCAATGGGATATTTTCACGCTTCGAATCCGTTATCCCGCTGGTACCCCCGGAACATCACCCAATCTTTTTTTGGGCACATCCGTCCGCCATTCCTTTCATCTCCCAATCCTATTCGGGATATCTCATTTCCCCGATTACTTCTTTTTCTCCCCTTCCCGCCTCAATGCCTGCGCGTTCCCTCAATGGGCTCCTTCGCTTTTGTTCCCCGAAGTCAACGCCCAGCTCGTAAATCACGTTAATGTGTCCAAAATATTTACCCCATATCGCGATCAATGTGTGTGTACCTACATGTATATATATTTACTTTAAGAATATCTTCATTTCAGCGTAATAAATGAAAACCAAATAAAAAACCATGTATAATAGAAAACTAATTTAAGAAATAATCAGAAAGGAGCCATTGGAAATTTAAAAGAATAACAAAAACGTCAATACAGGCAAGTGATAGAAGATCATTAACTCGTGGCTACCAATATTTTTAAGAAGGAATAACATAATTCAAAAAGTACTACTCCAACTCTCATTCATGAAGGTGAGATTTCAGATTTCATAGAGACCATTCACCTACCTGAGTTTGTTAAGTAGGGTGCGAAAAAGGCAACTGCAATAATTGTAATAACCCTGAGTAGATCTCAGGCAAAGAAGAATAAACGCTGTCATTTAAAAATCCAGAATTGAGGAATCTCAAAAGAATAAAATAATTCTTACTTATAAGAGAGTATAATTTATTTATCCACTTAAATACTTCTTTCATACGTACTTTGGCTTTCACCATCGATCATGAACTGCGTATTTCCCCATGGGACCGCATTCGTTTCTTTGATTTTTGCTCCCTGAACAGATTACACCGCATCAGACGCGAAAAAAGCGGAGGAAAACGCACGTAATTGAGGCGATAAAAGCATGGGAAAAAAAGGGAAAACGATTCATCACATTCACAGACGTCAGCGTAATATACCTTATAAATGGCTGGTCTGTCGTCGAAGAGGACGCCCAACCACCGTGGGGTGAGGATTAATTCGATGCGGGAATGTTACACTTTTTCTCAAAGTAAACCCGAGTTATCCCTTACCTCAAATGGGAGAGGTAAAAGAAACAGCGGAATATAAATGAATTGGGAGTAATCCTTTAGCAGCCCGCTTCAGTATCTCGTCAATGGAATGGCGAAGCGAGAAGCTCTTAATGAAAGGAGTTTCCGAGGGAAGCTAGGAATTTCTGTTGTAAAGAAAACTCATTCCAAAAACGTCTGCATTACAACGAGTCAAAGAGTCAAACCTAGGGAGCTAGAAAATAGCTATGAAAAAGCAAGCACTCGGTAAGTTTCTTTTGAGACTTTCCTAATACATTTTCCATACGTGAAAAAATAGTTATATATCAGGTTTGATGTCTCGATTGATTTTGTTCGAAGCATAAATAGGATTTATTAAGTTATTTTCGTTGTTTCTGTTGCGTTGTTACCCAAATTTCACACTTATTGCTCAATAAAATCGACTGCAGTCCTTAATTATTTAACGTTTCCCTAGAAACCTGTTTGCAATCACTGAGATGTATGCCACTCTTAAAATCCTATCTCGTGAAAAAGTCACACTACGATATCAAGTATTACGATTCTACTCTTGTGAATAATCAGCCGCCATCCTCAGCACAATTCACTTCTCATGAGCTTCCCTGGTAGAGAGGCCTAAAAATCAGTAAGTAGCTTCCATTAACAATAAATCTCTGAGGAACTATTTAACGGAGCAGCTATGCCACATAAAATTTATAGTCTTATATAAACTAAGAGACTGAGTTTATCCGGTGCTTAAAGCTGAAATTACCGAGTAGTTTATCCAGACATCACAAGAGCCGGAAACCCCGAGAGAAGAAAGCAGAGAATTAGACCCATTTAAGAGGACTGTACAAATTAGGTGATGGGATATTTCAACGTGCCGGAAAGAATGAGCTGTGGTGGGAGGCAAGGGAAGGAAAAGCTGTCTGGTAGACGTTGCTGGCAGAGGAAAAGGATGTGGCGAAGGCTTCAGAGTTAGAGCGAGTTGTAGCTGCCGTAGAGTCCCTCAGAAGGGTTGGAATTTGTTGAGTGGGAGGGGGGTGGTCGTGGGCGATGAACCTCGTAGAATCCGCCGATGCAGAAGATGATGAAAAAAAGTAAAGGGTGATCGAGAGAGCATGGGTGTGGCATGGTGGTCTAAGGGACTCATGAGTGTAAAGGTAAGGAAACGTATGAAAGGGCTAAGTGGAGGCCCCTCCCAATATTTCTACCAAGTGGCTGACTGTGTACTGCCGTCAAGCAAAAAATTAATCATAGCATGCTCTATTAGCAATAGTGAAAAACAAAAAAAATACAGCACGATTCATGAGTCTCGCTTTACGGATAATTACCTCATGGGGTCATTGCTTGCACCCTTTTCATAGTATTCTGACTTTTGAAACAATTGTGTCCCACCTTAATATTCACAGAATTTAGGAAAAATGATTCGCATAACCAGCATAATAAACACGTCTGTATAGAGTTAAAAACGCAAAAGGTTATAAAAATAGAAAAAAAACTCTTAAAATGAAGCTCTTTAGCCATTGCTGTTAATGCCAGTTCTTCTCATTGCTATTTTATGCACTCATTGTTGCATTCGTTCTTCACTGCTTTGGCCATGAGATTGGTTGCCTTACAACATTTGGAATCGATTCAAATAGTCAAAAGGCATAACCGGAATTGAGGGGCGAGCAGTGCCTACTCCAAACGAAAGGCGCCAAATTAAATGTCTCAATCGGCGGACGGAGTACTGCCATTGAATTGAATATTTCTCCACATGGCACATAATTAGAGATATGGACTCCTCTGGCTAAGGCCACCACGACAACTCGATCCCCGGAGCTGGATATACTCAGCTGTCAATATTTTCATGATCTGTTGCTTTCAGTCCAATAGGGCATATTTAAACATGTTAAAATACTTGGTTCTATTCCACACTTTGAATTAATAAAAAACGACCACGGTTTCGGCACGTGTATGCCATTATCAAGTGGTTTTTCATTTGAGTAGGCAGACCTATAAATACAAAATCGTATTTGGCGGGAGCGAAACACGATGACTTTGGCATATAAGTGCCGAAACTACAGGGTGGGATCAAAAAGTAGTAGAACTGAATTTCTGTAGCGTGAATCGAACGGTGGAGGAGGGTCGACCATCTGGGCGTGGTAGTGGGGAGCCTTCCGGAGAGACCGATATGTTTTCCAGTCGCCTGCGGGCAAGCGGAGAGTAAGGACGTCGATTTCCGTGAATCTCTGTTAACCCGCCATTGGTCGCGCTATGAGATTTTCTCTCGTACCAAATTTAAACTTGTGCTCACTTTGTAATCATGAGTTAGAATAAGTTTTCTTTCCTTCTAGCTGGCTTTTTATCTCTTCCTATTAACCGACCGCCTCAAAAAGTATAAATGAAGCGTCCGCATCTGTGTAATGATGTGTCGACTATAAGGTGTGAGACTTTTTCTCATTGCGCGACCACTGACGTTAGTGTTTTTGTATCATTTTGTTGCGTTAGACTTTCGCAACATGCGGGAAAAGTTCATTCATTTCGTGGAGAGCAGATATGTCAATACAAATTTATGAGTCATGATAATTTATGTCCTCATAAATAAATATTTCTTCTTGAGAATGGTAATTTTCTTCATTTATACCCAATGATATCATCGCCAGTAAAATTAGCAATGATTAAGTAATTGTATCAGTATTTATGTACACATGGAAATCATTGTTTCAAATGAGCATTAAGAGAAGGAAATTAAATCTAAATATAGTGTAATAAATTGCATATAAACTCTGTATGATAGATAATCAAGGATACATCTGAGAGAGATACATCCGCGGATACATCCGCGGGCGTCCTACGCGCGCCGCACGCGGACGCGGATACACGTGTAGGCCGTGCGCCGTGCCACACCGCGCTGCTGGTGCGGGGGTTTCAGGGTTTCACAGGATTGCCACGTTGCCCCCCCTACCGTCCAGCTCTGGCACAGCGGGACTTCTTCCTCATTCCTCGGCTCAAGCGGGACCACAAGGGAAACCGATACAGCTCCCCCTCTCTCTTCTAACACGGCTGAAACCGGCCGTATTGCGTTCTCTAGCCACTTGGCGAATTTAAATTCCCAGTATCCAGAGAGAAGAATCTACGGCTGGTTTCGGTCGAATAAGATGGAGCGCGTCTTTGGGCATTTAAACTTCAGTTAGAAGACATCAAAGGGGCCGCGACGACACTTCTTAACAGAGGTTCACGGATATCGACGTCCTTACTCTCCGCTTGTCCGCAGGCGACTGGAAAAAATATCGGTCTCTTCGGAAGGCTCCCCACTACAACGCCCAGATGGTCGACGCCCCTCCACCGCTTGGTTCGCGATACATAATTTCAGTCCTACTACTTTTTGATCCCACCCTGTATGTTTGATTTATAGAAATGAAAAGCGTGGAATACAACTATGTGTTTAATTTAACACACGTGTCGAAATTATCACATGAAGTATCGCCTGAGACATTCTATGACGTAATGTGACATAGGTTTAATTAATTTTCTTCAACGATGTACAAACATGTCTATTCTCAAGTTTTTCAATATTAGTACATTATATTCCATGACTGTGACGTGTGAGCATATTCTTGTCATGACGAAACCTAAATCAGACCCAACTAGGAGTAAGGGTGGGATATTGGCGGGACCATATCCTCAGCCTCACTTCTATCTCAAGAGTGTAACTGTGTGAAGTCCCTCGGGCCATCTTGATTCTCGCGCATGCATTGCAGGCCACTCTCTCCGCACACCTGGTCCCTCAGCATTGGCAGAATTCCTTCTCAGGATTCCTCAGGGTCCATCCTCTCCTTCTCCCTCAACGCCCATTCACTTTCTACTCACCTCTCGACCCCTCTGGAAACTCCCCGGAACCCACCTAATCCATCCACTATGGAGTCTTCGCCACCTCCACCACCACCCACTTCCTTGGCCTCTCCATCAGAATCCCTTTTTCTACTCTCCCGAGAGGAAAGCCCCAAGGAAAAGAGAAGATGGGGTCAACACAAAACTCCATCCCCTCGCTCCATTTAAACTTCCTCCGCTCCGTCAAGACAACTACATCTCTCGCAAAAATTCCTGGTGCTGAGCTGAAGAAGATTTCGGCACATGGACTACGGAACTTTGAAAATTCTGCAAACAGCGGAGGAAGGTTGTATAGAGTGTAGTGTCAAAACATTTTTCCGAATACTGCCAACGCAAGCACTCTGAGGATTAGGAAAACTCACCACTACCTGCTGTCCCGTTTCGACTCGTTTCACGATTATACCTCAAAATAGGGTCCCTGGTAACGTCATAGCGATGGGTGATTTTAACCACTTGCCTTACATGTGTGTATCTCGTGCCTTTTTCGCGAAGTAGTTTGGTTCCCCTGCTACACTGTCTCGCTGTCTCCTTCTCTTCCCCTCCATCTATTCACTTCTTCCCCTACACTTCTATCTCCCCTTCTTTCCACGCCGGTCTGCGCCAAGAACTCTTCGGAGAGCTACAGCCTCTCACAGGACCTCCATTCCACCTTTTCCTTGTCGGCCTCGGTGGCGGCGGGGAAACATCCTCGCCTGCCAACCCAAAGGTCGCGGGTTCGAATCCCGCCAGGGGAGGATTTTTCTCCTCCCAGGACATGGATGTTTGTGATTGTTCAAGTTTATTGTTAGAGAGGACCCAATGGTCCTAAATACACTTGATTAAATAAAGACGCAATTATTATTATTATTATTTCCTTCGACGGTGGATACTTCCGAATACAAGCTAGGTTTCGGTGTGGTTTCATTGCTCTCTCTTGGCGTATTTGGACGAACCTATCTTGAGTGATGTATATTAGCCTTGCGCGGTGTTTTTACCCCTTGTTTTCCGCGACGATTGCGTAGTGAGATCTTGAGAACTGGTAAAAGAGAGAGGAATATATTGTTTGTAGGGAAGCTCCGTTCGATTAGTTTTATTTTTGGTATTTGCAACAGAACGCTTCTTACTCTAATTTTCATTATTCGTGCACCAAGTAGCACCTAGGATTATGTTCACAACTCTCATAAGGTAAAATGGCTATGTTTTGTGTATTTTTAATGATTATTTATAATTTAGGAACTATATGAAAAACCATAATATTTGTTGTGTGGCATTATTATAATGTAATTTTAAAGAAAACAAAGAGCGGTGGATTACCTGAGGAAATATAATGAAACATCAAAGTATATATTTTGACTACCTGTATCTGATTACTTGGGGCCTAAAAAAGATGTAGTTATTTTTTTGTTGAAAGAGGTGATATTTTTCCCCAAAAGTGGTGTTATTTTTCTAAGAAATAGGAGCTATTTTAAATATTTCCGGTAAATAAATTTAATATTGAAACAACTATTTGGTAAAAACTCCACACTTTAATGAAAAAACCGACCCCGGTTTCGGCAACTCAGTGCCACTTTCAAGGTCCTATTTACCAAGTGATTGTTTTAATATGAATATTAGAATTTTCCACAAAGTTACGCCGGAAACGTTTTCTCATAAATAAATTTAATAATGATAATGTTCACAACAAGTTTACTCGAGAAACTGCCGCATAAATAAAAGAGCATAAGACAAATATTAGTCAATTATTAAACAATCTTAGGATTTTAGGTATATATATTTTTGCACGGGATGAGGTTAGTGGTGAATATTACGATACGAATATTTGAAGAAAAAACAGATTTGGACAATTTTCAAACCACTGGAAAATACACAAACGATACGGTAAGCAGTCCCAAGATGGCTAGGGACTGAGATGGACACGATGAAGATTATTAAAACAGTAAATTACCCTCAAAACATGCTCAATAATAGTGTAAACGAAAGTTATCGAATATTAATATGAGAAAATAGTCAAAGTGGCCAAATTACTGTTTTTAAAGTTAATTTTTTATGCGTAAGAACCCTATTATAAGTTGAAAGTAACCTCTCTGAAGCCACGTCAGAGCATTAAAAGAAAACCCTCCCATATCAAGTGCCCCTTCACCATGGTGAAATATATGAAATTTAAATCCATGTAAGACATAACTCAATACCTTCTAATTCATCTTCAAACTCTCAATTATTTTTTAAAGAGGCCCTGGTCATTGCCAAGTATTGACAAACAATTCGATTCAATAAACCACGCCTCGATGAAGGTTCAGGCCTGATGTGATGATTGCAGTTTTTCCTAGGCTATGAGGTATTTCTTGTCAGAGTGATATCAGAGTCAGATCATAATATATGATAAAATAGAGTTTTAGTAAATGATAAAATATTGAAATCAGGGGATAATTGAGAGGCTGAACACCTGGGGAGAGATGGGAAAACCTCTAGTGAATAACTTCAAAGATTCAAGCAGGGATTTAAGTATTCTTTTGCCTAAACTGACGTTTTAAAAGATTTCAATAATGTAATATATTGTTCATTGTGACGCAATACATTTTTATTTCGGTTTCACTTTCGGATTTTAAGTAGAAAATGGATGCTGAGAGGTGGAAAATGGCGTAAGTATACGACTAAACTTTATATTTTACCTCTGAAACTACTAATATTTTCTACATTATCATAAAGGTTTAGGTGATTGTAAATTAGTTCCTACACATGTGTATGCTTGTGTGGTCAAGTGACTGCTCTGCAGTGCCCGGAATCGGGGGAGAGGGAGGTGAAAAGGCTGCACGACGCAACGCGCAAGGCTCCAGGCGTTGGTTGTCATGCTCAGCCAAGCGCTTGCTAATATTTGAAGCCAATGATGGCGTCAAAATACGACAAATAGGATTGAAACCTTTTGCCGAAGTGGGACTAAAATGGCGTGATACGGGTATGATTGACACTGATAAAACCACATTTTGAATCTGCTGAACCTTGACCCGGACGCCGGGCTACGGTTGGTTGAGGAACAGTAAGTCTGAAATATATGCATTTACCCTCCAAATCGATCATTTTTACCGTATAAATCCCTGTGTCACGAATTAAAAAGGGCAACCCTATAGCATAAAAAAGCAAAATAGCAACATAAGGGCAACCCTATTCCACATAGGTAGGTACATGTTGTCTCGTCGGAGTTGTTTTAGATACGTGCAGTCTTGCAGTATCGGTGGCCCTAATTCGGGTAGTAGAGCAATTAGGCTCTCTCAACCTATACTCTATATTAATATAATAATAGATAGGCCAAAAAGTTAATCATGTTGAGAAAAACGCTTTTTCCGCATCTCAAGTTTAAAAAGTATTCAACGAAATTATAAAATTTGTTTTTAAATACTCTTGATTTAAGGGAAAAATGGTGTTCAAGCTTTGAAGAAGTATAGTGTTTAAGCATCAGTGCGATTATTATGGAAAAATTAACATACAATTAAACGAGTTTATTAAACAAGAAAGGCATTTTGAGAACCTTAAATAGAAAGATTTGATGACATCAAAAATCTCCGTGATTTCGTGATAGAAAAACGAAGCCATCAGCGGAGAAGATAAAATGAAGAAAACTGTGGAAGTGTAGAGGGCATTAAGATTCAAGTCAGTGCATTCTAAGCAAGTGATGGTTGACATAGAAGGATGTTGCGAATAAAAGGCCATTCTCTTATTCGCCGAATTTGAGAAAAGCGTTTTCCAGGTAATTATGCAGGTAATTATGTTATACACTTACGTATAAAGCATGGCAACGGTATATGGAAACTGCCGATAAAACTTCAGTTTGCTTTGATATGCAAGAACTAAGTCACTTAATCAGTGTCGTGCATAATCAGCTACACTGCAGATGAGAAAACTGGAAACACCCCATTGGTAGCAGACACAGACAAAGGGCAAAAACTGACCCCTTCTGTGATATCAAGGAGTCAAACAATAGCTAGGGAAAAGCTATCATCAAGGGTAATCTTTCGTGTGCGGGAAAAAGGAAGGATGAATGGCGAACCTATGTATGATAGACTGAATGTAATCTGATGTAAGCGCCCTGATCAATTACTACGTCAGAGGGCAATTTTCATACTGACGCTTTCAAGTTTCACTTGAAAAAAGTGCGAAGAACAGAATGGCTAAAATTCGTGAAGGCCTAGTTCTTCATTCCCGAGCAGTGACATCAACATTCAAAGGTGTAGATGTCGTGATTAAATTGCTGTTCAAAGTTAAAGTAAACATCGGCCACTGTATTAGGGAAGGAGACCAAGACATCACCACAGACTATTGTGCATGGATTTGAAAAATGCTCAACATACGACATCATGGATAGTAGTGATCAATATGTTTTTTTTAGGACGAAGAGAGTGCCGGCAGAGACTCGAGCATAAACCCTGGAAAGGAAAGGGAGGTCTCCTTGCGTATGGGCCTCATGTACTTCTCTCTCTCTCTCACACACCGATCCATCCTCTCTTTGAGTAGAAAGGAAGATTGCTGTGCGCCATGTTCTTTAAATGGCTTGTAAGGATCGCGTTTCCACATTGTACAGATGGATACACTCATGGTTCATAAGACGTGTTTCCTCACTATATACGAATATTTGGCTGGAGCATTAGGTTGTGTCTTCTAACAATACCATCTCAGTTTCATCGCAGATGTTGAATATAACAATGAAGGCTATAGTGTGGCTGAAAATAACAAAATTATTTCAAAATCGAGTAATTTTTAATGAACACCAAAATACGCGTTCTTCGCGTAAAAAATGAAAATTGCGTAAAAATTCGCGATATTGCAAATGCGAAAAATGTAAGTCTCTACTGAATATCTGTGGCTAAACGCTCACCACCAGTGAGGCCGGCTATTTTTTCCGAATACACATGTGGGAGTTTATTGTGTAATAAATCTTTCATATACATATTATTTTGGCTTGAGGATCAGTGACATCATTACTTGGGTCTGTTTCAACGGCATGAGTGCCAAGGTTATCAGTCATTTTTACTAACAGATTTTTCCCTACTAATCGTCTCTATAAATCGTATCCACGTAAATGCAAGCCGTAATTATATTCTTTCATAATGTACTTTGAAAGTCTAATAGTACTTATTCTTTACGTATTCCCAGCCCATGGCATTTAATTCATTTGAGTGAACGTTATATCATCTTTGTGATACCTTTGTTTTACTGAAACATTTTGTTTTAAGTTCATCCAATTTTAAAGAATACTTTTTCCGTCTTCATGCTGACAACATTAGTGTTCCAACCACGTTAGCCTAAGATGGGAGAATGAAGAGAACTGACTCCATTAAAATGCTAACATTAAAAGTAATGAGCATTATAGTGAGGATAGAAAAGCTGCTCAATGAAAAAAATTAATTAAACCTAACTCGACCGTGCATGGAAAAATACAAAGAATTCCAGGAACGGGATCTATCCTAAGAAACGATAGCTTTTAAAATAAGACGAGCATAGCGCTCTTTTCTCCACGGAATTCTGCCCTATAAACTTTCCGGCCGTCTTGGGAGTAAAACTTGCAAGCACCGAATCCGAATGTTCGAGACTTGAAGGGCATGAAGCCGTCAAAACTATCTCAGAAATGCAGCCCCGAAGTCAGCTCTCCAAGTTTGTTGTACGGTCGGGAGTTCTCGAAAGTCGCATTGGGACGCCGGACGCATTAGCCGAAACATTTTCCTACATCGATCCATTCCACCCACTCTACTCTGAACGAGAGGCCAGTCCGGTCGTTCCTGGCTAAGCCGGCATCAGTGCGGCCCCCTCGTCGAAAACTTTAGCGAGGTAAATTGAAGTACAGCATTTTGCGTACGTCGCGCCGTTTTCAGCAAGGAAGTTCTTACTTCAATAGCATCCTTCAATTGGTGGTGAGCTACCCTGAAGCACGTTGGCCTTTGCCCGATCGATTGGACACGATTAGAAGGACGCTTTGGCGTTCGATATACAGAAAATCTAGAAAATTTACTGTGAAAAAGTCTTTTCACTTGACCGGGATTCGAATCCGGATCTTAAAATTTAGGCTTTTCAGCTACTTTAGCTCAAGGTTAATTTCTGTGGTTATTTGTTTAAACAAGATAATATTTTCTACCTTCCATATCGCATCTTAAAACGCTGTTGTGCAAAATAAGCCACAGCCACGAATATAATTAGTTTGCACAAACTCAAAGGAGATCAGGTTCGAATCCCCCTGGTAACTGGGAGTTGGATTGATGTAGCGGCTAGAAAACTGGCTTTCCACCCTGAAGGATCTGGGTTATAAACTTGGTAATTGCTAAGACTCCTCAGTGTAATACTTGAGTAGGAAGTAGGTTCCTTATTTCTTTTTTCGTTATCATTATCCAAAACGCAAACCGCTCTAGATGGCCAAAGCTCACATTTAATGTCCCAAAAACACAATCTATAAATAAAACTAGCGATGAAAAGCACCTGACAAAATTTTAAAGATTGAGGATCACGTTTTCATTCTCATGAGTGCGCTTAAAAAATAACGATAAAACGAGCAAACACGTGTGAATAACCGTGATCGCGTCCCTGATATCTACTCCGGTCTTACGTAAAGAGCACATTTAAAGGAACACTTTAATCGCTGGATGGTACGTAGTATTATGGCCCCCTTGGCACCTTTCATTAAGAAAAGGCTAATGCTGACGCTATGAATCTCTCCACCATCTATTTTTCTTAAATTTCTTCCCTTACCACCCTATCTACCAATCCTAATGGCTCAAATGGTCTCAGTTGTCGTTTGACTCCCCTTATCACCAATTAACCTATTCAAGCCAAATTGTTTTTCACCGTGAATTTCCTCACTTTGGCGTTAATACTTTGAATATAATAGGCGTGACAGGCGAAAGTGTTTATTAGCACATTCCGTAGCGAATGGCTGGATTCGTTATGGTATTTTTTCTCTGAGACCTCATAGAAAAAGCCTTAGCGGATTTTCCCTCTTCCTTACGACATTACTCGCCAACTCACACACTGATGAGAACAGTCGTTTTCGTTGCCCCAATCCATTCCAGCGCGGAGAATGGGATCCGGAGCATCGGAATGCATTTGGCACATTCGCATCTATCAGCGGCTCTCCTTTCGCCGACTCAACGCCCGAATGTGAAAGTCGGCCCACGCCCGGCAATTTTTCCTCCACCGCCTCTCTGCACCCACTCCCTCTTCCCTCCTCCCCAACCTCCCCCATTGATGTTGTGTAAATGGGAGAGCCATTCATCTCAATTCCGCACTAATAAAGTCGTTTGTCTGCTTTCCTCTGCATCGAATTCCTCTCTCTCTCTCTCTACCCTTTGCCCCGCCCACATCAACCAATCTCCTAATCCTACCTACTGCTCTCTTTCTCTCTTTCTGTACCGCAAAATTTTTCTTTTCCCCTTTCAGTTCCTCTCCTCTCCTTCTTTGTGCGGCTTGCAATGTCAAGGAGGGGAGGGCTCGAGTAAAAAGTGCCGGATAAAACTATAGTGGTGTCGAAACATGGTAGCAGGCCTATGATCAAAGCGAGATGATAAGGAAGGGAAGGCTTGAGTAAAAGTGGCTAACTAAGGTTATGCTCGTGGCGGGACTTGGTGGCAGTTCCTTGTTCGATGCGTAATTTTAATGAGGTTAGGGCTTGATTTAAAGGGGTTAGCTAAGGAGAGGAGAAAAGAGGATAGCGTATGTTAGGCAACACTGTCAACATAACTGCACTTAACTTTAATAAAATGGGAAGGCATTATTAAAGGTTTTTATACCAACGTTTACAATCCAAAGAAGGCTGCATCCAAATATGCTCATAAAGGTCAAAACCCATCGGAGCAGCTCAACTAAACAATTGAATTAAAAGTCATTGAGAGCTTGAGTATTCATATGAATAACATTTTGAGCATTATGAATTTAGCAATGAAGGTTTACAATCTTGGGAACCGTGGTAGTCAAAAGCGGAAACCAACATACTTCCCAGTAGTGTGCCAGTCCGTAGTGAATCAACTCCTACACTGAAAAAGGCCTTCTGTGCAACTATAAATATGATTCACCCCCCCTTACACGTTACTAGGGGTGTCAGTTTACAGTGGTAGCAAAACATGGCGGCATATGCGCAGGAGGAACTATTTAGTAGAAGGGTCGATTGCCTACCAACCAGCTTCAAACGGGGGAGCAAGGTAGAGTCCACGTTTCATTACTGGGGTATCCAAGATTGCGAGCCATAGTTGCCAAACTCAAAATTTTATAAATCAGCGTTTCCTAAACATTTTCAAGCCCCTACGTTCCACAAACCTATTGCCAACGCCCTCCAAACTTAAATTTTAAATCATAGAATAGTTGATCAAATAAAGATGATCATAATAGTGAAGTTAAAACAATTATTATTAACTTTATGTTTATTACAAACCCTGTTGAAATATTGGATTTGTGTTTAATGATTTGTGTATGAAACCTAAAGTTTATCATAGGATTAGAAAGAATTCCAGGACATATATGTCTGGTCACCATTTGACCAGGACCCTACCTCCAGCGTCCCCTGCCGCCCCTCTGTTTCTTTTCGCTCCCTATATTAAAGTACCGCCCACTAGGAGGCGGTAGCACCTACTTTGGGAGCCAATTTTTTAAAGAGTGCAGGGCAGGTACTAATCAGGTACTAGACTATTACACACTTTACCTGAAAGCTGTAGAGCAATAATTATGATTTTGATTTCACTCAGGCTTTGTGGTAGCAAACAAAGACCAAGGCGCCACTCATCCATTACTATGATTACATCTTTTACAACAATATTTTAGGGTATTGACTGTTATGTATAGATCGAATGTTATGCACTAGTCAAGCGCCTTAAACTGAGTATTAGCCATAGTAAGAATTTCAACAGGGCTTCGGTTTTGCAGTGTATAATTTTAACGTTAATTCAGTAAGCCATGCGTTTAACTTTTTTTGGACTACTTCCTTAGAGAAAAGTACCATTCGGAGATAAAGAGACGATTTGAATAATCTGGCTGACCTCCTTTAAATTGGTCTAAAAAAAGTCATAATAATTTCTCTCGAATTACGTTGGTGCCTAAATCTTCTCTTATCCCCCCTCACTTCTTTCTCATCCTTTCCTTCTTTCTTATCGAAAAAATATTTTGGCATTTTTATGCGGGTCCCCTCCTCTTTCAACGTTTCTCCTCCGCGAGCTATGCCGAAGGACTTCCGCGAGACGCGTTCAGTATGAGCGCTTGCAAATTAGCACAAAAGATGTCAACTATGCCTAGCTAAAAATGGGAAAAAAATACTATGTTAAGTGTTAATGAGGAAAGGACCAACTGGTGCCTGGTAAAGTAAAAAGAAGGCAAACACCAGCATAAATTACACTGTGTATCCACCGTATCTTTATATTTTTGCAACCATAAGCGCAAGAGGAGCAGAGGAACATCGGAGGCCATACTCTGCCAGAAAGTAATGGTAGGGAAAATGATACGCGAGAACAAACCATTGAATGGGACATTAATGGACTTGGAGAAAGCCTTCGACAACGTTGAGTGGAACAAGATGTTTAGACTGACGGGAAAACTCGAAATTGATTAATACGACTTAAGAATAATCTACCATATAATCATATACAAGAAGGAAGACGCCACAATGCGAAAGAGGGACGGAAGAGAAATGGAAACTAAAATAAAAAAATATTTAAACAAGGAAGAGTCCTCTTACCATCACTGTTCATGTTATACTTGGAGAAGTGCAAGAAACACAAGAAATGGGATTGAAAGGAATTAAGGTAAACGGAGAAGAAATAAACATGATCCGCTTCGCAGATGATATTATTCATGGCAGTTAATCGTGTTGATCTTCAATGATACTGCATTCAATAGACCAAGCACTAAAAAAAGGGAACGAACATCAGAAGGGAAAGCATGGAAGGCTGATGACAACCAATCTTAGGACTGAACTACCAACGATGACGATGAAGTTCAAGGTAAATAAGTGTTAATATTTAAAACATCAAGTTAGCAATAGAACTCCTTAGACCATATTATTTTCCCGTTTCATTTTGTTATGCCTTCCCCCTCATTACTCTTGATTATCCTATTTCGACGTTTCCCCTCTGTGGACAGTTTTCCCTGCCGACTCAGCCAAGGTCTTGCCCAAGGCGTATCCGACATGCGCCATAACGACATCATGACAGCGACGCGACAATGCCTAGCACCCAAAACTGCAGATGCTACCATTTTGCAGCAGCGACCTGTAAATTCTGCAGCGTTGTCTGCCGCGCATTTCACTCACCGGGGCAGCCCAGACATATGGTGGTCTGCTTAAGGAGCAGCTGCAGCACCATGGTCACACAGCACGAAAAAGAGACTGAAATCCTGCACTACGTCTGCAGAGGCAAATTCAGTTCCTAATGCACGAATGGTCAAATTTCACCACATTTATGATACAATCCTGTACTCGTCCTATAAGTTTCTCCCCTCCAAGTTTTGTGAATTAACCAATTGCCAATTTCCCAAGCTTTGTCACTCCACCTCTACTTTTTTCGAGAACTCTTTTAATCAATATATTTAAGTGATAGATGATTTAATTATGAAAGAAACTTTGGCGGACGCATACCGTGCCAACAATAAACCCTCTTGTTATGGTCAGTTTAACCAATATGGTCTCAAGACATGACTTAAGACCGTCTTGATAAGAATCGTTTTATTATTTTGCTGACAATGAGTACGACATATATTTTACCACGTTGTCATAGTCGTATAATATCCTTGATAAATATTCTCTTATTAAAATACATTTGATATAGCTACAGCTTAAGTAAATTCCTAAAATATCAACCAATAACAATCAATATCTCATTTTATTACTTTAAATCCCTCAAAAAACACTATTCAGTTGAATAAAAATGTTATGCGATGATTTAAATGGGAAAATAGCACAAAAACGTCAAAATAATTAACTCAAAAGATAAAAAAATTCTTATATTAATAGCAATAAAATATAATGATTTAACTGGAAAAATAACATATGAACTCCATATTTATAAATCCATACAAGGGAAAACTTCGTGAAATCATCGCGAAAAAATAGAAAAAAACATTTATTGACTTCGGTGTCCTAGAATCATTACCTCTTTGAGCCTTTGCTTACTCGCAATATGACAAGGCTATGAACCCAGTTAATATCTCCCTGAATTGGGTGCAAGCCTGGTTAAGCTAGCCTTAGTAAAAAAACTCTTGAGACCTCCTTTTTTTTACTATGAGAGGAAAAACGGCTCGCGCTTGGGACGATTATAGTGAAAGTAATGTTTTCGGGCCAACTAAAAATAAGAGCATTTGACAATATTCTCGTCGAAAATCCAACGATTTACTTTTGCTAATCTTTGGGCTTGGGTCTAGATTGGAGGTTTTGTAAATGTTTGGCGGGCCCTTGAATAACTAGTTTGTAATCTGCAAAGCACTATAAAACATAATTGATGACTTTTAGGCAATGCTTGAAACTTTTTTTTCCCAGCATCTTCATTTCTCTACCGAGCTTGGAGTTTCAGATACAAGAAGGACATTACCGGTGAGGAAATCAAATTCCCTCTCCGTTTACTACATTCTTCCCCCTTTTTTGCCTCCACGGGTTTCCAATGCCTCCTCCCCACTTGTCGCTATTTGCCTCACCCCATCCCAACAAAACAACCCTCGATTTTTTTTACTCCCACCTCATCTCGAATTATCAGATCGAACTCCTCTCTTCACAACCCTTCCCCCTGCCATCCCATTAGCCATTCAATACCTTTTGAATCTCATCACCGATCGTATTATTGACGCAGCGATAACTCTGAACCATTCGCCACATTTTCCGTCAATTCCCTCTCTTGTTCCCTTCCTCCATCTACGGGGACCAACACAAATCCGTCTAGACTATGATGCTACTTTAGTAATAGGCACAGATCTGAGGCATAGTCAACAGTATTGGAGGCTGACGATCTTGGCAGCAGTCTTGACAGTAGTATCCAAGCGCCCTGCGTCTGTTCTTACGAGTCAAAATTGCCAGTGGTTATATTATGAATTTCCACTGTTTATAGTTAATATGCTATTTTCGAACCAAGGCTCCGAAGCCATTCTTAAGCCTATCTTCATAAATTTCACTATATTTCATAGTAGGTGATATCTAAGAGGTTCTCTGATGTTTTATCATCATTATAATGAAACCAGCTTTAAACGCTCTCTGCAGCGCAATATTTTCCTTTTTTGTGAAGTTTTGGCTATTCATCGCTTTAAATACCCATTCAATAAATGTGTTATGATACTAAATATGTTGCGGTGAAAATTAACTCGTTGTTGGTGCACTATTTTAAATTTAACATTGAGGGGGGTTGCGGTTTAATCACTTACTGTCTCTGCAGAGGAGCAAGGTTAACATCTTACCGAAGGTGAATGTTTTCCATTCCTCTATCTCAAAAGTAATTAAGCGTGGGAAGATCTCATATTTCAGTTGAACGGAACTAAGAAAACAGTTCCAACCCCTTTGCACTTTTACTTTAGAGATGAGTATTGGTTACCTAATGTTTATATTAAATTATTTATCATTGCTGCCATTTGCTTTTTTAGTTTAAACTGGAAAAATGAATAGTCTTTACAAAACGGAAAAGAAAAAAGGAGGTAAAATCATTTAAATTCTAATTTAGTTAAGTATACTAGAGATCTCCAACGGGTCAAGTTTTCTATTGCTAACAACGTTTCAATGGCCAATTCGTTCACCTTATAGCCCTTAATATGATGGATGATTCGGCCAGGGAAATGTCAGCTGCAATGCCGACTTTGGTCGGGTAGAGACCCTGAATAGACTTCAATACGAGAATAGGCCGGGAAAATATCAGATATTTTTTCACTGTTTGAATTCCTTATATTCATATGGATTAACACGATTTAGGGCATTTTACGTGCTTAGTAAGTCCTTATACTGTTGCTGTATAAAAGTCGCTCTTGTAAACCTTAAATAGATAAAAGCATCTAAAACTCCTCGGAATAAATAAAGTATCCCGCATTTAGAGGTGTTTTCGTATATCATCCATGGAGTACGCAAAAATATTGAAAAAAATGAAATTCATACATCAATTGGGATTTCAATCAGAACGCTAATTCCAGGTTTGTTATTAAATCCGTGTTTTTTACCGGTGTGAATGAAATCCAACAACCCTGTTCTCAATTTCCAAAAATGAATAACGAAGTTACAAAATTATATTCTTATTGTGTATTTTAAGCCGAAATGGCTCCTCTAGACGATTTCCACGCTCCAATTACCCACACTGACTCTAAACCTTCCCATATTCACCCATTTTCTTCAATTTTCGTCTAGAAATTTCCGTCACCCTTTGCTTTACTCCCTTAGGAGACAGCGCTCCGTTTCCCAAAACGTCTTGGCCAGGCATTCTCCCGATCCTCAGCCAGATGACGGTCGTACCCGCGAGGCCACTATTTCATGACATGAAGTTTCCCAGCGCCTCGCGTGGCAGGCGCACTCGGCGCTAACTTTCTCGCCTTCACCTCCCGACGAAGTCGCTGCTCGAAAAGTTTTTAATCGAGTTAAAAACGTCTAGAACGCCCTCTTCACAACGACCGTTTTTGTATAGTGAGGTATTATTCTCTCACTCCAGGACCAGGATATGCGGATCAGGGACATCAAAGGGGGTCACAAAAGTCAGGATGTAACGCGTTCTGAGATCAAACGTGGGAGAATCGTGGAAGTTATCTAACCTCCTACCTATCCTCTTCATCTTCACCTTGCCATCTCACGACACTCTCTTCTCTTCAAGAGTCATCGTATGAACATTCGCAAGCGCTTACTCTCATGAATGAATCAATATCAAAAATTCATGGTCGATTAGATGCAGTGACTGATGAAAACTCGGCTTTAAAGATACGTGTGGCCCTTCTTGAGGCTCAGTTAAATCAAGTTGAGCAAGATTCACTGAGGAATATTATTGAAATTCATGGTATTCCTTATAAAAAAGGCGAAATAGTTGAAGCACTAGTTTTAAATACAGGGCTTGCTCTTGGAGTCAAACTGGAGGCTCATGGTATTGATGAATGCTATCGGCTTAAAACTAGGTCATTGACTACCTCCAATGTTAAGCCGTCTATTATAAAGGTCCGTTTTACGCGCAGTAAATTGGCTAGAGAGCTCCTGGAGGCTCGTCGAGTCAAAAGAGACCTCATCACTAAGGAACTAGATTTCAGTGATGACACTGCCCAAACTGTTTTCGTAAACGAGTGCCTTAGTACTACTAATCGCAAAATCTATGCCTTGGCGAGGGAATACAAAAAAGTAGGTAAACTTAAGTACCTGTGGATTCGGGATGGGAAGATGTTTGCAAGGGAGAAGGATGGGGCAGAACGACTAATAATCCGAAGTGAGGCGGACTTGCAGTTCCTGAAATGACAGCAGTCAAACTGTGCACGTGAGCGCAACTTGGCCTGTAATCCTGTGCCCTCCAATGTCACCCCTAATAACTCCCGGCCTAATAATATGTCTTATGTATTAAACCTGTGTGATGTTAATGCTCAATCTATTCCAGCGCATATTGATGAATTTCGTGTCTATTTTTCTACCAAGGATTATCATGTGATCTGTGTCTCTGAATCGTGGTTAACAAGTTACATTACTAATGATGTGGTAGGGCTTCAAGGATATCAACTCGCTCGTCACGATCGTGTCGGTAGAGTTGGAGGTGGTGTGTGTGTATGCATAAAGGAGAAACTTAACTTTAAAATAATAGAAATGTCAAATACTGCTCATTATCAACCTGAATACATTTTCATTGAAATATCTGCTCCAGAAGGTAAACTTTTGCTCTGTGTCTTATATAGACCACCCAAAATCAGTTACGTAATGAAAGAATTTGAAGACGCTATTTCAAAATACCTCCCTACTTATGTTAATGTTATATTATGTGGTGACTTTAATGTTGATATGTTGAAACACACTTATGAGAGTAAGTACTTAAAGAATTTTTTGTATAGTTATAATCTCTACCTTATGCCACTACAACCAACACACAACCTGCCTGGAAGTAACACATTGCTGGATCTAGTTATTGTTGATGATGTGTCTAAGATTGTTGATTTTGGTCAGTGTTCTGTAAACTTTCTGTCTGAGCATGATTTGGTGTATGTTAAATATAGGTTTAAATTTCCTAAATGTAAGCCTCCACTGATCAGTTTCCGTGACTTCAGCCAATTCGATCTCTCAAGGTTTGAAGACGACTGGTATGCCTTACCATGGCAAAATTTTTTTACAACCCATAATATTGAAGAAAAAATAACGCTGTTTAAATTTTTTGTTACTAGTCTGTTAGAACTTCATGCTCCAATGAAAAATGTAAAGGTTAAACGAATGCCTGCTCCGTGGATTACAGGGGAGATTAGAACTATTATGGCTCAACGAGATCAAACACGTAAAGCGTTTCAAAGAACAAAACTTGTCTCATGTTGGGAAACATATAAGGAATTAAGAAATAGGGCAAAGAAGATGCAAACTCAGGCAAAGAAAGATTACTATGTCAAGTGTTTTGCTGACAAAACCAGCTCACGCTCAGTGTGGCAAGAAATTCGGCGCTTAGGACTTGGGAATACTCGTAAAGCGCAGGTTAATATTAATTTTCCGTTGAACGAACTTAATGAGTATTTCATAGCTACCCCAACTGCTGGTAATACTACTGACAATATTGATCCTTTGTTACATGAGGGACAAAGTAGCCCGATTCATGCCCCGGTAATTGTAGAGAATTTCGAAGTCAAAAGTGAGTTGTTATTTTTTCCTCATTTTACCCCTGATTTACTACTTAAATATGTATCAATGATAAAGTCTAACGCATCCGGTATTGATGGCATTAGTGTAAAATTTATTAAAATGATTCTTCCGCTTGCATTACCTATGATATTAAATATTTATAATTGTTCCCTGAATTATTCTACTTTTCCCACATTATGGAAATTTGCCCTTATTTGACCTATACAGAAAAATTCTAGACCAACAGATATGTCTCATTATCGCCCCATATCCATATTATGCGCCCTATCCAAACCTCTCGAGAGATTTGTCTTTAATCACACCATAGAGCACCTTTCTCGCAATAACTTGTTAGATAATTATCAATCAGGTTTTCGCAAAGATCATAGCACGCAGTCCGCACTAATAAAAATTACTGATGATATTCGTCATGCTATCGATAATAGAAAAATAGTTATTCTTGTTCTATTTGACTTCAGTAAAGCTTTCAACTGTGTAAATCACGACATTCTCTTGGCACGATTATGTAAGCTGAAGTGCTCTAATTCCGTCCTAGCATGGTTTAAATCATACCTCTCTGATCGCCAACAGGCGGTGAAGGGTTTGGAAGGCCATTCTGATCCATCCCCATTGCCTTGCGGATACCTCAAGGGTCCATTCTAGGGCCATTGTTATTTAATATTTATGTCCATGAACTATCAAATATGATTCGCACCTGTCAGTACCATTTTTACGCGGATGACCTACAAGTTTATGTAGAATGTTATTGTAATTGCATTGAGGAAACAGTTTCATTGATTAATAAGGATATTCAAGCTATATGTGCATGGGCATCGGCCAACGACCTAAAACTTAACTCTCAAAAAACGAAACCAATAATAATAGGAAGTCCTTCGTTTATAAACTCTCTTGATTTTGATTGCCTCCCTAAAATAACTGTTGAAGGAGTACAACTTGATTATGTTGATGAAGTGAACGATCTCGGTGTTGTTATAAATAGAACCTTGACTTGGAACTCACATGTTCATAGTATCTCTAATAAAGTTTTGAAAACACTTTATCAGCTCAAGCAATTCAGACACCTAATACCTCTTCCGCTACGCCAAAAGCTAGTAACCTCTTTAGTTTTACCACATATAGATTACTGCTCGCTGGTGTTCACGAATATATCAAAAGAGCAAACTGCCATTCTACAAAGATTACAGAATTGTTGTATACGATATATATATGATATCTCACGCGATGAACATGTCAGCTCATATTATGAGATATTAAATTGGTTAAAAATTGAAGAAAGACGTATGCTGCAAATGGGTGTATTTATTTTTAAATTATTAAATGTAAAGATTCCATTGTATTTATATGATCAATATGTATATAATAAGGACAAAAAAAGCGAATGACTAGAAATAATTCCAACTTAATAATACCATGCCATAGAACAACTACTTACAATAAATCATTTTATGTAACATCTTGTAAATTGTGGAATTCTCTTCCTCAGAATTTAAAGACACTGACATCAGTGAATGTATTCAAGAGAGCTTTGAAAGAGTATTTATGTTCTAAACATTAGTATATAAAATGTAATATTTACTTATTTATTTATTTGTTTTATTTTTTGTAAATTATGTAATATTAGTGACTGTTTATACAAAGCATTGTAAGTGTTATGCCTTTAATCATTTTATGTAATTTAATCCTTTTTTGTAATACCAACCTATATTATTATGTCTTCTGCATGTAATTATGTAGCTATTACTTTATGTTGTCTGTTAACCTTATCAGCAGCCGAAAATATAAATAAATGTAAATGCCATGTATTTGTGCTCCATGGGATTATATAGTCCCAGAGTAAATAAACTTTATCTTATCTTATCTTATCTTGCCACAGTACGACTATTGCATCGATTCCTTGAATCGCTTGCCTCTCTGCATACGCACAGTGAGACTAAGCATTTTTCTAATAATTAATAATCTACGTCTCAAGGGGCAGGAATTTCTCCCAAAACATAGCTTTGGAAAATAAATCATTAAAGTCAACTAAAAATTCATAGTAAATGCTGAGATATGTGCCAATGATATAACCTCTTACTTATGAAGTGATCCCAGCCTAGATAACACTACCGCAGTCAATTTGAAAGAAATTGATAATTAGGAACCTATATGCACGTTTCGAACCTATATGCACCATAGAACATTCCACCCCCCGCCACACACCTATTGAGGCGGCTTGCGGGGTAATATGTAGATGTAGAACTCTAACAAATAACATGATTCACCAAAAAGTTGTGCTGTTTTTGAAACCTTGACCATATCCATGTATATCCGTATAAAATTAAAAGATACAGCTAAACTCCTGTCAGACAATAGAACTTACCTCAAACTTCCCCCCTTTAAAATAACTTCAGTAAAGCATCCGATTAGCTAAAAATGGTATCCATTTTGGGACTCTGTTTTTCCACCATTCTCATATTTATCCGCATAAAGTTAGAGAATACAGTCGAAACTCTCCACAGAAATATATTTTATTGCCAACCTCACACGTCTTCCCAAAAACTAGCTCGAAAAGCAAAGTACTAGGAGGGTAATTGCACAAACCAAGGTCTCCTTAACGCTGAGTAGCATCCAAAATGACTCTTATATCCTTATAAGAAAGCATATGGTATGTTTCAAAGTATCGCCCATCACTTCAGCCCTATCCTGCACTTATCTCCCTAAAAATGCACCTTCTCTTCTCGCTCGCTGCCCGAGGTTTTCGGTATCTCGCGCGGATAGGGAGAATGGAACCACTTCTATCTCCAACCCGAGCATCTAGATGTCGCCGCATACCCTCTCTCCCTCCTCTGCCCCTCTCTCCTCTTCTCCCTCCCTCACCGTGAAACTGCTCTCCGCCCCATGAGCCATCGCATCTCGCAGCACCCGACCCCGTGGCCATATCCACCCACGTCCCAGAAGTGTCGCCTCCAGAGATCCGTCCCGTCGGGGCATCCACGCTTCCTCCCACCTTCCCACTGACGACGATGACACTGTCTAGATTCCCTCCCATCGCATATCTCCCGGCACTCTCCTCACTCTTGGCCCGACACAACCCGAGCGATGGCAATCCTTCCCGAGATGGGGAGCGGGGGCCCAAACTGCCGCTTTTGCGAGTGCACGTCTCCCAAGTCGTTGTCGCGATCTGCGCATTACTCCGCTCTCCCTCCGTAATGTTCTTGAGGCCTCGGCGATGAAGACGTCTGCCAACAGGGCATGGAGGGGTGGGTCGTTCACCGGCCATTCACCTCCTGGGCTCGATTCTCGGAGAGGGCTTAAAATGTTTTTAGTCATAATCCGTCTCATGTTGCTATATAGTGGGACAAAATACAACTCTGAATACTTTGTTGCTAACGTGGCATAAGTAAAAAGTGAATGCCTGGCCAATTTTTGCAAATCCCAGGGTTCCCTTGAATTTATTAATAATTCTTAATTTCCATCTGCAGGTATTTCTCACTCATGTGTCATTTCCATTTGTAAACGTCTGGTAAAACATTCCAAAATGCCATTTTGAGTGTGACCCTCAATGGCATACACTTGATTTTGTTTCAAAAATATGCGTGAGTGGTCCAAGTCTTTCTGTTGTATTTATGTCTACTCAGTTACTACCTAATTTTGTTACTTGAGATGGGCGTATATGCGTTCCTATAGTGTCATAAGCTATTAAATCATATAAATATAAATATCATGAGGAAAAATACTATTTTTTACCACCCTGGGTCCTTATTTGTAGGATTATAGATCCATTCCTGATTTCGCGTGTTTCGCCTCATAAACCAAGCATGCGTGTAAAAGTTTGGTACTGTATAAACCACATTAAAACGCAATATATTAAGAATAGGCATGTACTATAAATTTCCTCTATCAATTTATTCATTAAACGCAGCTGAGTGTTCTTTTGCGATGACGTATGCAGAGAGATTGAATGGAAACTTCAAACCCCTGTGCGATATTTTATTTTTAAGTTTATCCAGTTTTCTGACTGGAATAATTATGCCAAAAAATCTTGAGTTATAAAATATTTCCTCAAGTAATAAATCGAGTGTTTGAAAAATATAACTCTGGTGTAGTTCTAAAATATATTGGATGAAGGGTTTCTAATTTGGCAATTGAAAGAGTTTATCATTTTTTTAGAACGCCTGACCTTAGGTATTAGAATGGATTTATAATCAGTGACAATTCAACCTAGATTTCAGGTTCATCAATAAATGAGACATTTCTCAAGGAATAAAATTGCTATTTCACCCTGATGAGAAGGATCAAAATGTATGTGTAATTTCATTTCTTGAAATGAATCGAGAAATTAGTTCTCAAATCTACGCGTCAAAATCAGTCCGAGTTAAATCCTATCCACTTCCGCTAACTAAGCCTTCGAAAGAGCTCCACGCTACAGAATCCATTTATCTAATTGTATTTTTCCACGAAGTCAATTACATTTATTTTTCACTTCCGTCTCTGGCTGTTCACACAATGACAATCTTCCACCAAGCGTTCAACTACAGGCAAAATATTCCGCTCCTTATATATAATATATGATTATTTGTATGCATCGCGCTAAAACACCTTGAAGTAGCACGAAGCACACCATCATTCCTACATAGATAAGAATATATTCAATTGTAGAAATTTGTGTCTGCCTAAAATAATTATCCTGAAAGGATTTTTTCTATTTGATAAAATCAGTGATTTTGTGGAGATTAATTTTGACTCATAGAGAAGAAGAAGATGGAAATATAAAGTATAATTAACTTTAAAAAGTAACCAGCATTGTAGAAATTTAGTTGACACGGTAAGGTAGAGCGAAGTCCAGCAGAAGATAGATCATACATAGACACATCCTCAAAAACGATCATATAAATAAATTAAGAAATCTAGGAAATCTAAAATCATAAATCGTGGAAGAGATAATATGAGGGAACTAGGATATGATAAATTAGACCAAGTAAAAGCTGTCATTTATCCCGTTTAGAGTTTATATAGAGATTAAAAAAGTTACGCAAGCACTAATCACAAAAAAGCCTCAGCTTAAAAGGATCTAATGGTGTCGAGGTATTTTTCTTACCTAAAGGAGGTACATTCAACCAAAAGAAGAGGAAAGTTTTAAGAAATTATCTTTCAGTAGTTTTTCATTCAATTCACTAGATTCTTGGATCATGGAACTGGTCTAATTAATGAAAATGCAGCGCGGAAATTATCACTAATGAATCGAATTCGTCTGAGCAAACTTCTACATTTTTGGAAAATCGGAAATTTTATCATCTGAAAATCATTATTCGTGATCATATGCAGCATTTGACATATTACTTTAACTGTGTATAGTCGTATCAATGCGGCGAAATGCAATACAACAGCAACGGAAACTCGTATGTTTACCATAAACGGAGCATCTACCGGCTAAACAGAATATATGAACTTATACAGTGATTGCTCTTACCATTAGTACGAAGAGTGGTTGTTAACTTGGGCTTCTGGAGATCCACATATCCAATATTGCATATTACCGTTTAATCAATGTTCTTAAACCTGAGATAAACACATCAAAATTGAGCGAGGCACCATTTGCATCTTTAGGTTACCAAGCCTCACAGTGGTGGCACAATAAATTATTATTTGGGAATACAGAAGTCATAGTTAAAATACCAATGCGAAGTAAAACCTTCATTAATAAGTTTAAGGTAGAATAAATGAATAACGAAAAGTAGTATGTATCATTTGGGTGACAATGCGTCAAATTAGTTACACCCCGGAATGATGCATCTTTTGTACCGATGTAATGGGAGGATGGGGTGGAGTGACTTGAACGTTATTCTCCCCTAACTTATCTTCTTTCATCTCATCCAAGTCTCATGTACTCTCTCTCTCAAAATTTTTCCAGTCTTCTAGTTATACCTCATAGTATAAGCCACTGGGCACTACACTAAGCTTCAGGTTTGTGTCTCTCGATGTCTATAAGGTATCGAGATTTTATCGGTAATCATTTGAATAATTAACCGTGTTGTTCTTCCCTGGAAATTATATGTTCAAGGAAAATTTAAGCATCTATCCATGCAAATTTTCAGGGGAATAAAACTATTTCCGGGTAGAACGCAAACGATTATAATATATACTAGACAGGTAAAAATGAATGCTATGCACCTTTTCATAAAACTTTTATCGCAGCTATCTTAATTGTAATGGTATATATAACCATTCACTTGCTTTGGGGACATTATTTACAAATATTTTGGCCTAGAACAACACAATATAGAAACCAGATTGAGCTAAATCTGTACAATTAATCTATTCAAATATGCCTCATCAGGGATGATGCGTACTCTGCGGGAATTGTGAATCATCGTCTACTATTGAATACCTAGGAGGGGTAACGAAATATGTATCACCTTAGATGACCATTGTTTGAAATCTATGCCTCCATTTTCCAAACCAAGTCCTCTTCCTGAAGAGAAAATTCCTGAGAGAAGGAATATTAAGAAACTTATGAGCTTAAGAGGGCTGTAAAATGAAAAAGAATTTCACCATTTGAAGACAATAATCGTTGTTTAAAAATAATTTTGTACTGATATCGGGCAAAGCACCGCGGTTCTAGGTGATTAGTTATTCATTATTCCAGAAATCCAGAAATTTTTGAACTCTCAATTGATATCCAAGCATTCCTCATCGTGGCTGGACTCACAATTTAAAAAAAATAACACACTGGACATACATTAATAGTACAGGAAAATCATTTTTCGAATGCTAGGTGCACAACGTTTTTAAAGGACATAATTATTATATTAAGTAGCAAAAATACTCAAATAATGAAAATAGTCTTAATTTTTTGTTTGTGAAAATTACAACAACCATATGTTTCATGCCTGTGTCATTCTCAGGATCACTCAAACGCTGAAATTAATTAAACTAAGTGGACAGCGCGAAGTTTGTTCACAATTTGATAAATGCTATTCCAGCAAGTGACGCCGAATGTAGTTGGATTTAAATTAAACTTATATATTAGATTTTAAATAACTTTGGCATCCATATTAGGACAAACGCTATTTTCAGTAATATGATCCCGTGGTATTGTAATGAAAGTTTGCACACATAAAGTTTAAAACATGAGAAAAATTTTTGTTTATATATATATTTTTGAAAAATCTTATCATTCCCATTTTTCCAATCCCTAATGAAAAAAAATAAAGTGCAGCTTTGTGGTTTTTCACAGATACCTTGAAAATGGTAAGGGATTCGACCAAATTGGAAGGCATTGTTCTTAAATCCCATAAAATCTACAACAAGATACTTTTAAATAAGTTCCGTTAGTACAATTAGGCTCCAAGTAATGTTATGTCAAAGAAAACTCATTCCGACCCACTAATACGGGACTTTGACCCATTCTACGCATGCGCGGCATCTTTCATCCGTTCCCTCGGTTGTCCATGGGAAAAACTTACATTATTGACAAGTTTTTAATAACTGTGAGCGATGGGCACAAACAGTAGAACAGCAACAATGCAAACCATATGACAATAATAAAAATATATATGTCGAAATTAACCCGTGCAAAGCCGAGTATTACGTCTAGTGAACAAATACATCTTAGTATTTCTGCGTGGACGACAACATTAGTTCTTCCGTCGAGCACAAAAATATCTAAGCTACTGGTCGAAATTTTTGAGAGTAGGTCACATACAACTGGTCTAGATATATTAGCTTACGGGAGTCAAATGATTAAATGAAAGTAAATATGAGATTATGTCCCACGTCCAAATTTCAAAATAAAAATATTCTATTACACACAATGAACCCCTACCTAAGGTATGACGAAAATTTGACCAGTGAGTTTTTATTTATTAAAAAATTTAAAAAAGTTATAATTTTCTTTTTGTATCTTGCCATATCTCCTGTATAATGTTTTACAAAAATACGAGAGGTAGAAGTTTAATTTTTATGGACAAGCATAAACACCTACAAATAACGTTATAAACTGTTATTGGTTACTAAGTGATCAAACAGTAACAGCTACTGTGACATATTTGACATTTAGTCACAAGTTAAGTCGTGATTTTTGTTTTTCTATAAACTTATAAGCAGGAGATATTTATTAAATACGAAATAAGGAGTAATTTTTTTTTTCGTAAAACCAAATTTCATAATAATTGTTTATAAGCTTAAATCGCACCCGGCGAAAATTCGTCAAACCTCAGATATGTGTTCGTAGAGGATATTAGAGTTCCTATATTTACTTGTAAATTTGGACCTTGGGCTTTTATTCAAAATCATAAGCGGTAGTTCCTACGTCATAAATGTCCAAATGCAAGCGCCAAGATAATGAGATAAAAGCCTGCATTGCTTGCTTTCGCTGTTTGTTATGAATGTTGCCAGATGATGCAGTTGTTACTTACGGGTTGGTGTCAAAGTTCATGTACTTTGATCTTATTTTATATACAAAACATTAAGTCACTAAAATAATTTTTCGATCCAAATAATTTCCTTGGCTTAATTTACTGCGTTCGAGAATAAATTGAGATTTCGCCTCCGAAGGACCCCATCTCCCTGTTGCGTTAGCCCTGAGGGAGAGGCAAGAAGAACCCTGGAATTGGGAAGACTTTTCATCCAACACAATCGATGCATGTTGATTGCTTGTTCCCATGCTCTGAATATCCCTCTTGAGGCACCTTACCGTCTTGTCACAACTTCCCTCCACCGATCCACGCCACGTTCAACGCCAACATAATAATCCAGGCTCCAAAAATGAAGTCCTCCCTACGCAAGCGGAAACCTATGGAGGTGTAGGTAAATGTCAACCCATTTATTTTCCCATTTCACACGAACTCCCATCGATTGCATATAAAACAGCTCAAGACAGCGATGGGTGACAAGCAATCGAGTAGACTTCGTGAAGCAATTAATCAAGTTTCTTAATGCAAGGGAAATGCAGAGGGAAAATGCTGGAGAGGAGTGCCGAGTATGAGGTTACCGAGGGTTCATTAACCCTTAACTGAATGTGGATTATGAACAATGTATTGCTATCGTGGGGTATGTTTTGATCATAGAATTTAAGACAACAATGAAATTATCATTAGCTTATCTCATTTTATTTTGGACTAAATTGATGCAGGAGGTGAAATTATATCTTAATTATTCAAAATATTTTCAAATATTTTGATTGTTAAGTTTATTAAAAAATATTGGCCATTAAACGAAAGCAACTTTAAGCAACGAGTAACATTAATTTTATGGGACTTTTATAAGAAGATTTACTTTATCATGAATTTTAATGTGTATTATAATCAGTTGAATTGGAATAAATAAATTTTGTTAATTTATGCGTGAGAACTTTCATTCAAAACAATTACGTAAACATAAGCGTGGCGTCATATAAAATTCCGACAGGGTGAAATAAATATGTACAAATAAAACCATGAATATGCCAATCAGTTGGCTGACAAGAGTAGTGATAGTGAGACAGGTGAGAGTGTGGAATATGAAAAGGATTTGGTCCTAGATCTTTCCATCAATCAAATGTTATTCAATCAAAATGTTGTGTGGCTCAGAAATTACCCTATCATTATAGGTACTTGCTTTTTGCCTGTGATGTGGATTAATAAAAGATGGAGAAATGGAATGAGGAAAAGGTAAATCGTTTGGAAATTTTGGAACAAGATGGGGAAACGAAGGAAGATGTAGTGCCACTTGTTTTTAACTGTAATCTCAAGTGAGCATGCAAAGTCAGTGCTAGTAAACGAACTAATTACAGTGTTACATTTGTGTCTGGGGACTGTCATTTAGCTGTGAGCGAGGCGGCCAATGTCCTTGGCACCGTGGTTGCGGAGTCGCCTTTTCCCACAGACTCTCCTCACTGGAGAACTCAACCTCATCTCAAAAGCTCTTCGACGTAATCGATACGGTGAGAATCAAATACAAAAATATTTTCGATGTCCTTCGAGAACAATGGCGTGTGGTCAGAAGATGTGAAAAAAAGAGCGAGGGCCGCTTTTCGTCTTTGCCCACTCAAGGAAGAAATAAAAGGGATCCACTCCGTGAAAATGGGTCAAGTAGCGGAGGTACTACACTTGTTAAAGGAAAAGATGGATACAAGTACCCTCTAGAAATTGATGTGCGACCCTTTTATTGATGTACATTCACCTTCGGGTCGCGGAAAGAAAGGAGGGAGTGAATGGTATTCACAAGTATACATCTGCTTTCACTTGTAAAAAAACAATCGTAGGATTTCCAGAGTTCCAATTTTTGAGAGCGTTAAGTTCCCTATAGTATTTTCTCTTCATCTAGCTATTTTGCCTCCATAATATTTTGTATTTCACTAAAACTCTGGTTTTCAAAAATGTCAAGATTGTAAACATCGTGATGATACTCTGTACTAAGTTATGGTCCAAATACAAATGGTTTAGTTTTAACCATTAGAGGTAAAATTGGGCTCCTTAGGTAGAGGCTCCTAATGCATTAATAAATTTAAAACATGTACCCACACATTTATTTTTAATTACTGAAGCCCTGTGTGATAAACATTTACTTTCTTGAGGATAGTCATCAAGGTTGACCCTCAGGAACGTCGAACCACATTCCCGTATTTCACGTTTAAACTATAGCTAAACACATTTCAGTGGCAAATATTTGACGTAAAAATGTTGAAATCAGATATTTAATGAGTAAATAGTCATTCATTAAGGCTAAAACGAACGTGTTTCGCTAATATGATCAGGATAAGATGCATTTACAAGATTCAGTCGCTAGTGGAGAACGCATACATATGAACATATTCTCACTGAAGAAGGATTTGATGCGGGGAAAACATAAGTTCTTGCATCAAATGGTAGCGACATAGATACTTAGGATAAGTGGAAAGAGAGAGAGAGAGGGGCACACCATGTGTGGAAAGCACTGTGAGTGGGAAAGATGGCTTCAGCTATGAGCTGATACGTTGCGGGGAGAATGGGAGTTGTGACAGGAAGGGTTAAGGTCGAGAAGATTAGATGCTCTTGGTGGAGAGGGTTAGAACGGGGGGGGGGTGAGTGGGAGGCGGGAAGGGAATGGGTAAAGAAGTAGGGCATCGCAAAACCGTGTGTGGTGGGACAAAATCGTGTCTGGGTTGGAGCGGGCTTGTGCGGTGTGGGTGGGAGTCATCTCCGAGCAGTTAAAGCGGACTCGCTCGGCTTCATACAGATGAGTAGTGATCCTCCTCCTCCACACACTCTACTTACCCCAAAGGAGCGCTCCCTTGTACCGATCGCGTGAACGGGGGACGTGATGGAGGACTATTTGCAAATGAGATGTATGATTTCGTGGGGTTTTGGGAGTGTGGAAGAGGGGGGGGGGTGGACGGGGAGACAATCCCCTCCGTAATGCTGGGGATGCCGCGCTGAGATAAGCAGTTTCGTGTTCTAGTCGACTGGGCTTAAACTCACGAGCATAATTACTCGGGATAGAAGACACAGACGTGCTCTTGGGTACATGCGCCTAGGTGGGGAACGAGAGAAACAAGCAGCGCAAACGACAGGGAGATTTAGTCGCTTTTCTTTACTATTGGGCTGTGTATATCGTGACTTCATGAACTTTCTTATTAGTAAAATTAACACTGATTGGATTAATGTTCTCACCATAGGCAGAAATACTTTTGGAATTATGAACGCTCTAGAGTGCTTGGTGCTTATATCTATTTATATCTTAATAAACCGATAATTGTCTTTGGAAGTGGGAAATGTTTTTTTGGATAATCATACGAATCAACATTAATAAATATTATATCAAGATTTAGTCCACAGCTTAGCCATTAGTATGATATTCAAACATATTTAAAAGAAAGTATATATTTTATCTGAGATGAAAAAGTATTTGGAAATATATATTTCATTTATTTTCCACTTGAGGAAATCCTTGGACACCGATCGTTTTTCGGAAAAAAAACTGGAGTACGAGCCGTTATGCCCATATCACGAAATGTGTTGAATTCTAAAAGGCAATCAATATATATCATACTTTCAGTAGAGGAAGTAGCGCTTTGCGCCCTCCGTTTCATATATTGAAAAAATCAGATTCAGTATAAGAATGGTCTCTAAAGGTCACTAAAGGGCAATCGACCACCCTTTAACAGCGATACTTAAAGTGTTTGCCCTTCATAAGAGGTTTGATGTATACATTTTCCGGATAATTCACTCGGTGGATTACTTTTTTTCTTTTGAGTGGTGAAATTTCAGCTCTAGAGTATTCAACGGATAGAGAAATAGATCGGAATGCTTTAGGCAGGTATTTATATTCCTAAAGTTAAATGGTCCTTTTTCGTTGTTTACTGATGAGTTATTCATAAGCTTAGAAATATAAAAAATACGCTAGGACTACTGAGTTAGAGGGAAACTATTAATATCTGATTCTCCAGCTATGAAACATTTAATCATCCTTATTATCTAATAACTAAAATAGGATTTGGCTGCACTACCCAATTTTACCCTGGGTGTAAGTCAACCCTAGCACACCTAAGTAATATAGTTCAGTGTATAGAGTCATTTTTTACTTTTATTTTTATGCATATTTAAAACTGCATATATTTTGTTGGCATTTTACGCTGAATATATTTAAGCATGTGTTTGTACATGCACACTCATTTTCAATGTTTATAACACAAATATTTACTTATTCTTTGCAGTGGCAAGGCTACAATCGAATAAATGCTTTATCACTCTATCATATCTTCCCTCCCATCCCTCAGGCTGAATTACAGTGAAAAAGCCCACAATTCGGTTTGTGATAAAGCTTCACTCTGGCTTTAATTACACTCTCAACCTTTGTCTTCGAGGTTATTTTCAAATATGTTTTGCAAGAATAGCGTAGCATAGCGTATTGTTATTCACCCTAATTAATATCGTTTAAACCAGTGATATGCACATATATCTTCCATGATTTCTTGAGTACGTTTGGGCCTGCTAACCCTTCCAGCTTAATCTTGAATGTTATCGCGGCATCATTTGATAGCAATGCTGAATTTCCGGGTTATAGGCACTCATTCAGAAGTGAATTAAAGGTAGCACTTTATAAGAGTCACTCTGGGTGATAGAAGAGGGTATGTTTTAAATAAAGTGGATATCAAGTTATGAGAATTTATCCGAGTGACAAAGAGCTCTCAGTTAAAAAAGATAATGAAAAACAAGTGGGAAATAATTACTTAGAACTCATCTGTCACGTTATAATATTTTCTGTGCAAAAAACACTGCTGCATAGGCTCTTCATTCATTTCAATTTCTTTATTCACAATTTAAGTTATTTTATGTATTCCAAAACGACGCTCATCCGAGTGACTTCATAAGGTTGATTTTATCAGTGTGAAAATATTTTCCTTGCGTTTAGATGAATAATTATCAGTTAAATAATGAATGGTTAATGCTAACCAAAGGGTGTCGTGATCTTTACGTTAAATTGATGTTAAAAGAGAGATTTGGTATTGTGTTTTGCATCAGGCAGCCTGTAAGCTGACGAAAACTATATCGGTGATTGTGAGCGATTTAGCAACGATTTTCACTCCGAGAAAACAGTTAATCAGACATTATAAAACCGTACCTAAGTGTATTGACTTTAAGATATTCATTAAATGAGTATATCAGATGCAACTTTTAGATTCAATAACACAGCTTCTTCCCTCTTTTCATGTATGATGTCACCTGGACCGATGGATTAGTGATCAAAGGACTCCCATGCACCGTTCAGAATCGCACATATGAGAATGGTGAGACGTTTCTCCTGGACTGCCGAACGCAGTGCTCCTGCCAGGTAAGTACCGTTAACAACCACAAATCGTCATTGGACCAAATCAGTGCCATGAAATTGATGTCGAAATTTTTATGTGAATCATCTCGGTGTACATATCCCGAGTTCATTGATCCTCTGAAATATTTCTCTCCACCTTTCAGACTAATAAAAGGACTACCATTTTTTAATCAGAAGGTTGAATACCATATCTTATCATAAAATGAATACAGATTGTAGTAAATTTAACTTTAAACAGGCGTGAAAATTTATGTCAAAAATATAAGGGTTATAATTAATAAATATAGAGCTTTAACTTTTCTAAATGGAGGACCATTAATGAACTATTATATAATCAGAAATGAGTATAGTATTTCTTGCCACATAATAGGTAAAGTTTTAATATATTTTAATGGTTAAATGAAGTAAAATAAATAAATTATTTAGGAAAATGTGCATGAGTAATGCTACGAATCTTACTGCTCGTTCATAACTAAAGAAAGTGAGACGGTATGGCAGTCCTTTCTGTTGATCTGTATGATAATAACCCAATTAGGAACCGACGAAAAATAATCATGAAATTTAAATAATTGTCCGCAGCTATGGCCCTAGTTTTTCGGATCATTGAACCTTTTCACGGGCACAGATTTTCCATTATATCTGCCGATAGCGAAAACCGTCACATGGAGTCATATTAAAATGCACTATTTGGTCACTCGGCTTAAAATGAACTCCCGACGAATTCTTGTATGCGGATCCTCGTCATCCAAGAGACTCTCGAGGAAAAATAAAAAAAGAGAAAGAAAAATATATGGAAAAAAACACTACCTTCTTTCAAGACTCCGTCACAAATAATTCCGACCCCAATTATATTCATGCATTTATACGTCTACCTCGCGTCTGGGTCCATTAATATATTTTTAAAATAACAGTAGCAATAATCGTATTTTCTTCTATGGCAAGCGACCTAAGAGCAAATACTGAGTATACAGAAAATCCTGCAACAGTCCACAAAAAGACAAAACAATTATTAGTAATTTTATATTTGTAAATAATACTGTGAATTTCATAAAAATGACGTTTTTATAGAATTTTAAATCATTTTGGTTGAACAGGGAATTTAGTTAGTTCAAATACAAATATATTTAAACCATGATGGATCTTATACAACATGTTATAACCAGGAAGTACATCAAGTTTAAATTACGTTATTTTTCAAACAAGAAGGAATATTTGTGACGCAAAAAGAACAATTTTCTACAAATATGTGTGGCTAAGTAAATTAAGACTTAACATTACAAAAACTAATTAAATTTTGATTTTTCTATCAGATATTCGTAATTCGTTTCATTTTGAGCTTTGGCACGGTACGGATACAATGTATACTCCCAGACAGTGAGTACCATAATTTTATGGCATAGACCGGAAAATACTTTTCATTTGCATTAATTTTATGAAAACGTGCATATGGTCAAGGTCATGGCATGTAGCTTTAAAAGGACATTTACAAGGAGGCCTTCCGGAAAACATATTCAATTAATTTTTTTCCATTCAGCATTTTTAGCGTGCTCGAAATATTTTACGCAACATAATTCGAGCCATCATAAGTGACACTGTAACATAAGTAACACATAAGTAACCTGTGTAATAAAATGTTTTGCACATTCACTCACAAACATGTGCAAGCATTAACACACGCGTACGTCAAGGAAGCAAGTGTGAGAGCATACTCGTGGAGCAAATCCTGTCATTCTCAACCTTACGACCTCCCTTCCCTCCATGGCTTCCCGTTTCCCTTCCGAATTCGCAGAAAAAAGCACTCTCAAGGGACAAATATGAGATGTAGCTTTCACGTCAGCATATTCCAGAAACAAGAATTTGGGTGAGAAAGAAAGGGGAGAGGCGAGTGGATGCGAGAGTCCAAAAAAAGGAAGAGGACGGAGGCCATATTTTTTGGAAAAGGGAGACCAAAGGAGAGAGTGCGTGAGGGAGTTATGTGCATAAATGTATGGATGATTTTTATGTACAAGAATGTGTCCTGACATATCGCGGGGGCCGTGTGCTGGGGAGTAGTCGAATATATATAATATATATACGCGTTCCCCGGTGGATTTCTGAAGCGGAGAAGGGAGTAGCCTGGGGAACGGTAAGGATTTCGGGGATCGCGATGGGTTCATGGTACCATTGCCGGCTGGGAGAAAGAGAGAGAGAAAGGGAAATTGGATATACCACTATGTTCAGAATCGTAGTTACACGTCCACACTCACAGAAATATATATATATGCAAATATAAAGGCAGGAACGATACGCATCTGCCAATATCGATTCTGCCCGTAACTCATTTTGTGGGTTGATTCGATATTTTAGGAAACATTGACCCATATCCCGGCATAAAGAATTATGTTTTCCCCGGAACGAATACATTAATGTAAATATAAGGGCTGGCACAGTACGTGTCGGTCAATGTTGATTCTTCCGATAATTCATGATATGTCGATCTGATATGTTGGGAAACTTCGGCAGATGTATCAACATTAAGAATTACGTATGTATTTATTACCACCCCACGAGCTTACAAATACTTGAATTATGACAGATCGTCAGCTTTCCCGGTGATTGGATGATATGGATAAAATCCTTTAGGGTGTATCATCCAGTGTCCAGCTTTCCAATGTCGATATTGCGACGGGCAATTCGCTCGTCTTCCTCAGTTTTGCCCTGAAGAAAATGAGCGCTTTGCTCTGCGTCACCTATGGAAAGCCTAACCAGGTACCACATCTGAGAAGATATTATCCACAAAAATACTTATGCCTGAATAAAAACATAAGGGCTGGCACGATACGAATCAGGCGATGTCATTTCTACCGACAATTCATGATATGGGTCGATCATATATTTAAGGATGTAGGTATCGGCAGATATTTTTCGGCATCAAGAATTACGTATTTATTACTCCACCATGAACACAGTACCTAATACACATAAATTTAAATTTAAGGTTTGGCGCGATACGTGTCGGCAAATGTCAAATCTGCTGATAATTCTTGAAGAGACCGATTAAATGGGTCAGGAAAAATCGGTTTAGTATGTATCCATTTTCCACTCCCTGGGAACAGCTCACTAGGCTTTTTACATCAGATAAATCGGTAATACACAGCAGAAGAGCACAAATAGTCACGTCCTGAACGGTGAAAATCCTTCCAGGCAGGACTCAAACCTGCAACCATCGGATAAGTAGGTGTAAACTAAACCCCACCGCTATTTGGACATTGAATTAAAGAATTGTCAGGGCCATAAGTTGATGCGTGGTGATTGTATTTGCATTGACTTGATGATGTCATAACTTTAAATTAGAAATCAATATTTGAGAATAGAAAGTTTTACCTAAGGTCTAATGACGAATTTAATATGTATGTAAGTGTACAGAGAGAAATTGGTTATGTGTTCGGCAGTTATTGCGTACAGAGCTCCTTTACCGTGACGATGCGGTAGTTTATAATTTACATTCGGTATTGGAATATATTTTATTAAAAGATATATTTGTTGAAGGACGCTACGATGAATGTGATTATTATAATTTGTAATTGACTTTCGTTTTTCTGAAATATTGTAGTTGGGGGCTGATTCGGATTGCTCTTCTCAACAGTACTTTTAATATGACACCATCACGTGAACTTACTCTCGTCTGACTCCTACCCTTAGACTTATCTGTCATGGGTGGCCCTACCAGGAGCAATAATTACTGCTCCCACCAGTCCAGCTCTAGAGTACCATTGGAACGCGCAAGCCTTTCCACCGCGTCAAGGTTGAAGTTCTAGGGAAGAGGATGGATATGATATGTGTTATAAATGTAAATGAAATATATCACATTACAATTTAACAGTGGGCATTGGTAAAATTGAAATTGTATGAAAATTTTATCCTTAAAATAAGGGTAAAATCTAGTTTTGCGCATCTTAATTATCGAAGGTCAATTATCGGAATCAGTTTTTGTATCGGAAAACTGGTAAGGGGCTAGCCAGCCCCAGTAAATATGAATGTATATTCCCTATGGCTTTCGAGCTCTCGCCCGCCCACCCACTTGGAATGAGAGTGATGTGGGAGTTCTGACGGTGGTGAGGAACAAACTTATTTACGCATCAAAACAAAATGCAGGGAAAGAGAGAGATAAATTAAAATGATCCCTATCCTTAGGCTAACACGATAATTCTTGCCATTTCTCTCCATGTTTTTTCTCCAAGGACACTCCACAAGGAAGGTTAAACTATAGCAATAAAAACTTATCGTCGTCCCAAGAACTTTGTGAAGTGATTTTAATTTTCAATGAGCGGATGAAGGGCAGATAAAGAGGGAGAGAAAAGGCGGGGGGCTCTTTGGATGAAACGGGAAAAAGAGATAGGAAAATAAGTGAGAGCTAGAAAGAAGAAGAAATAAATGGAGTAGACTGGTCAAAGGAGAACCTGGGTGAGGTCCAGATGTCCACAGGTGACGTGGAATTGGGAGCTGGAATGGGGGGATAGGACCCTACCAGGGGTCAGGCGGGAGGGTATGGGTGTGGAAAGATATGGGATCCCTGCGAGAGTGGAGAGGCAAGGGACGCCCTGAAAAATGAAACTCGGAGGGACTTAGTAGGCGCTAGTGAAGGGATTATTCTGTTACTCCCTGGGCGACCCAACTTTTTATTTCCTCCCACCTCCTCCTTCCTCACGCCTAACCCAGCCATTTTTTCTTCTGAGATATTCCCGCATGTAAGAGAACTGGATGAAAGATGAGGAAAAAGCACCCTCTTTATGCTTTCCAATGCCAACTTTCCGCCTTCAATCTCCACATTATTTATTCACGAATCTTTTCCGGGGACGCTTTTTTGAAGTCTCACTCGGACTCGTGACGGGACCGAGACATCTAGGGGTGGTGAGGTTCCGAGGACGGTTGCCAAAAGGTGGACATGAAGGTGGGAGGGAGCTAGAAATGAGGTGCGGTTGATTTGCTTTCGTCTGATGTGTAGCTAGGCTTCCGAAACTATAGTGGGCAGCGAAACCGAACAGCACGTGTTACACTGAGCTCAAGCCAACACTTTGTACTTCCTATGTGCATTTTGCCATGGGTGGAATATTTTGTTATTATTTTAATTCAATTCTTCCATGGCAATATTTGCAACTAATAAACAGATTTTAACAAAAACGACATTTATGTAGAACAATACTATATCTACCCGTGTTTCACTAATTCTTGCATGGGAAGCATTTAATTTCAAGCTAAAATTGTAAACAAAAAAGGGTGAAAAAGTAGAACATTGCCTATCATATCAAAATAAAACAATTTTTCTTCAAGTAGCCATAATATGAATGACATGACACTTAAATCACCTTATCGCGCTTGTTTTATCATTTATATTACCTCAAGCGCGGTTTCGTTCTATCTGGCCATACTATCCTTCAAGATAGACTAAAAAATAGCAAGAGGAGGAAAAGAAAGGGCTTGCTGTAGGATATGGGGAGCAAGGGGCAGGGAATGACTGAGGGGAGGAGGAGATGGGACGTAGGGAGGGTTATGGATACGTAGGGGGCCTGCCGGACTCGTGGACGAAATAAATGTGTACCGTTGACGACACAAAGGACTCCGCCGGGGAAATACGGGAGCGAAATCCCGTCCCTAGACGCTCCGGGGACATTTCTGTGCAACGGCAACGAGAGAGAGAGGAATAGGCCTTTGCTCAGATCAGCGTCCGTACGCTGCAGTCCGCGGCAAAATTTCGATATTTAATGTATAGGTCGGAGCAAATACGTAAGTTAATGCTCCTGCTTATTTTCCGGCCAGTTCCCGGGGGTAAACTTCTTGTTTTTCTAATGGATAAAAAAATTCCAAAATCTCGTGACACTAACCAGCGCGCTTCAATAATTTCGAATCGAAAAAGGCACCAACGGCAACGGATGGCAGTGTGACAAAAGCTTCTATTTCCTTTTCCCAGCCGGAATAATGGGCAAAAAAGATGTATACTTTTGAGTGTGAACAGGTCAATATCACGTACAAATCGTGCGTCGACATCTTGTAAGGTGACATTCGCGATTCACGAAATACGTACGTTACAGTTGTAGTCATTTCCCCAGCCACTGCCTGGGGGTTAACCGCTTTTATTTATTCTGGGAATAAAAAAATGGAAAATCTGTTTCCATAAGCCAACGCACTGCTACAATTTTGAAGCAAATAGAAAACAAGCAGATGGTTGTGTGACAAAAGTAATTTTTGCTTTTTTCCAACCAAAATAGTTGCAAAAAAAAGTTATATGTGTTGTAATTTCGAGCGTGTACGGGTCAAAATCACGCATGCATCCGTGGGTCGAAATCTTGTCAAGCAGCGTTCAGGTGCATACGCAGTCCGTCCCGTTGGTTTATTTTGCTCTCCCGTCACAAAGGCAGCGCGAGCGGCGACGCACGAAGAGCCTGTATCTCGCGAACGTGTGAGCAACGCGAGTCGAGGGACCGCCGACGGGATGAATGAGTTTTGGAAGCGAGGAGATGTGACGGCCGTCCAAACGGCGGATGTGTCGCGTGAAAGGAGATTACTCGGCAGTTTTTTTTTCCTCCAAGGGGAGAATCTGAAAAGGGATCTCTCCCAAGGATTACACCGCTCACTCCCAGTTGTGCCTCTGTGTCTTTGAAGAAAATGTCAACGATTGGAATCATTACAACGTACGGCCGCTTCCAAATGAGCCTTTGCAAGCAAAATGGCTTATCATACATCAGAACTGGATCATACCTCTCTTAACTCCCGGTCAATAGTTTTTGTGATCAATAAGAAATGTGATGGGAGAGGTCAAACAATTAATTTTAAAAATTTGTCGAAAGCAGTGTTTATTCTTCCATAGTGTTAGAATAATATCTTTCGGAAAAAAAGACAAGGAATGACAAAAAAAGTATACAGGCTAGTGTTGTGTGATAGTTTCAAAATGATGAATGAAGAGATAATAGTTTTCCACTCAATAAATGCATAACTTTTCGACTAATTTCGACCCTATGTATTGTTTTCTAACAAGTTTTCACTTAATAATTATTTAAAGGCTCTACACTGAGTGAAAAATTTAATGTTATTTTAAGAGGTATTTATATATCAATTTATTTACCACCAATGAGAAAAGAGGCAAGAAAAACTGACGCAAATGACTTTTATTTTTCAAATACTCAATATTTATGACGAATATTGTTTCACAATAGAATTTATTTTTTAATAATTATTTTCCAAAAAATCATACAAAAATACTTTATCAATATTTGAAATAATGACTATAGTTGCCTAAGTTTTCATCACTGTAAATGACAGGAAATTCAGCGTCATACTGAGTAAGTATATCTCTAAGAAACCTATATCTACTAGTCAGTTTTTTATTCATTCCTCCTGAATATAACTTTCGACACAGATAATACTCTTTTTTTTACTTCGTCATATTTTACCAAAAACTGTATTTAATTACATGACTCATTCTATCTTTCTTGCTATTCTCACGTGGGAGAAATATCGGCCTTGTCGATAGAGCCAATGAAAACCAAACCGCTTTTATGTCACCTTTTGAAATTATATGAACATCGTTACCTGTTTGGAGATGACAGGAAAAAATATTTCTACTTTTCCACTTTGTCGGTTGCATTGTTTTCTTTTATTTTACATTTTTATGTATAATTCCCCGAGATTCCCCGGGATTCAGCCGACAAAAAAGTGGCACATCGGCTCCCGGCGAATAATAACAGAATTGAATACCGGCATGGGGGATAGGACTGAAAAAAAAGAAGAACGAGAACGCGTGTGGGCACAGTCATGCAAGAGAAAATCCCCTCTTTGACTGCGAGACAACTGGTGCGTCGGTCGGGGGGTGGGAGAGGGAGTGTGATGTGACCAAAGGAAACATCTAACGGGAATCCTCTTCGAAAGAACTGATCCCGATACGTCAAACTTTAAATCCACATCCAGGAGGAATCGATCCGGAGGATGCTGGCGGATGTTGGGAACTGCTTCCCAGAACTCAGTCCTCCACGCCCCACCGCATTACTCTCGTCCGCAGCCATACTCTGCGATAGCAACACAACGTATTGAACGAAAACAGCACAGTTGCGTATGTTATTATAAGCAATGGATTCGTAGCATTATGGTTTAATGGTTTAAGTGTAAATTTACGAAGGGAAAATTATGAAGAAGTCCTTTGAGGAGCTGGAGAAAAGTGATGCTTCATGAAAACTATGCGATGCTGAAAATAACAACTCCTTGAACATATTGCAAAACACATAATCCTCCTGAAAACTAAATAGAAAAGAACAACTAAGGGTAAGAGTTTTTGAGAAAGATATTATTGATAATAAATAGTAAAGGATATAATAAATTGAGAAAGTTATTATTGATGTCCAAATGAGAAAACATGAAGGCATTAAGCAGTTAGATGAGAAAAGAGTGGACTTGAGCAGCTGACCAATCTTTGGAATGATGACCCCTCCTGCGCTAAAGGCTCCCTATTTCTAAAAAAGAAGAGGAACTAGAAGGAGTTGGATTAAAAGAAGAAAGGTTGCAACTTGGTGTGGGATCATTTGATGAAAATTTCAGTTTTAATAGCCTTAAGACGCGAAAGTAGTTTTTTTATGATACTGCCATTAGTGAACAAATGGAGTAAGGCAGCTGGCCTAAGGACTAGGTTGGGAGCCACTAGAGACTAGGAAACTACATGTTAGGTGAACACTATTTGAAAAATGTAAACCACGTGAATTTTAGAGCAGCATTCGGTATACTTTTTACACGTTGGCGTAATCTCTTGAAGTGACGGAAACAACAAAATAAATGAGATACACTGATGAGCAAAAGTGAACTTTGCTTCCTATGCACTACTAATGAGTGCAAAAACAGAGAGGCACTGAACCCGTAAAGACCAATTTCAATTTTCATCCTTTACATCTTCAATTTTTTTTTTATTTCCTCACTGCTACTAGATTAGTGCCCTAACATTCCATGCGGCAGCTCGCGGGGTAATATGCAGATGTGGTATAATGCATTTGCGAAAAATCGGCCTACACTCGGCAGTCTACTGCGTAGGTGTAATTATTCCTTGGAAAGTATTGGAGGAATACTTTCCAAGCTCACTGCACAATCTGAATGGCACAAATGTTTTCATTACTCTTTCTCTTACTCCAATCCTAATCAAATACCACAAATCTAATAACGCCAAATATTGTGCAAATTCATTTCATATTTTCTCGGCAAGCCTTATTTAAAACTGATGAATCAAAATTTCAGCTTGGCCTCCTCTTTCTGATTATTTTGCCAATCAAAACAGTATAAGAGCAGCTTAGTCCCCTCAAGTGGGTTCATCAACGTCTTCTTTCTTAAACCAAAATACCCTTAAGTTTCTTTAAAAAAAACTCCTACAGTAGCAGTTGAACGTACGTCTGACATAATTCCTCCATTGAATCAGGCAAGATGCAGGAATACTTACTGTAAACTATTGTATGACGTATCCATTAACAACACAGCGCGGAAAACTCTATCAAGTATCTAATGTAAGTTATAAGCAATTGGTAAACAGTTGTTCAGTGGTATTCGACTAAAAACTATCGTTCTGTGTCAGACTGGAATGGCGAAGTTAGGCGACATAGCAAGGAAGAAAAAAATGAGGGTCCAAGATGGTTGGGTTGAAAAGGAAATAGGTGGTGAAGATTAGAGGAGACTACAGAAGAGGATGGAGAACGTACTGAGCGGGAACATCATGTGAAAAGGGGTGACTGAGGGGATAATATTGGGTATAAGAATGTGAGGAGAAAAAGAACTATTTTTGTTGGTATACCAAGATGATTTTAAATTGTTGGAAATGATGAACTACTGAGCTAGATGGCGTTCAAGACACACCTTTTATTCGAAAATAAAAGCTCAAAGTTCATCTCCAGGTTTGAGTAAAAGAACTTTTTGTATCGCACACGCTTATTAATAATTTAAAATTTTAACAACATATTGTCAATGCAACGTAGTACTTTGCAACTTAACATAAAGTTGAACTTGAATGACTTTGTTGTTGGTGCATTAATAACCAGAATCTTTATTGTGATGGATGCTAGAGTTGTTAGATATTGTTTTGTTTACTTCGACGTTATTGAAGAAAGTAAGAGACGCATATCATACTACCTTTACCTATTTATGCTAATTTCAAATCTTGTAGCAGTTTACATTAAAGAAAACGTTTCTATAACAAATTCCTTTTTATTTTAGCTTCATTCAAAATGTTGCAATGATCATGCCATCTACAGGCCTTTCCTGAAATTTTCTTTCCTAAAGAACAACCCGTCACCATTGTCATACCATTAGACAAAGGAGCACCATGTAAAACTTGTAAAATAAAAAAAAACTAGTTTATCAATTGCAAAATATCTGGCATGTTATTTTGGCACAGATGATAACAGACTTCAAATGAATTTGCTTATAAAGTAAAATGTTTCGTTAACATTACGAAAATGTTGTCTTCCTATTGAAACGATTTTTAAAATTGATTCTTCTTGTTCCAAAATCGTCTTCTGTCGTTTTTACTCTACGCCGCTTTTCCGTGAGCAGTTAAAACCTTTTTTCCCCTAAACATGTCCTATTTAAATGTGGGGAGGGGTGTTAAAAGTTCGTTCAACTGATATTCCGTGAAATACGGTACTGTCTATATCATATACGGCAATTTTGTTTTTCAAAAATATAAGAGAATCTCATGCAACGCAGTTATCCCTACCCTTATTAACAACAGTTAGATAACTTACATTCATACAGTCATATACATACATTTAAAATGTAACCCAGGCATTGGAGGTATACGCCAGGCCTGTTTTAAGGAAAATTTGAGCGGAACTAAAAGTTTATATTCGATTTCAGTATGAGTGCAAACCTATTTTCAAACCTGTATTCCGCAGATTTAAATTTAACCAAACTATACTTCCAGAATTCCGCTAGTAGCCGCTAAAAATAAGCAACAGGCAAATATTTCAAAATAAGTCAACAAAAGCATTTTTAGGTCTTGTCTAACGAAATTATTAAACATAAAACTTGCGTAGCCGTTTTTTTACAATGTTTTAGCTTCTCCAGCCTGCTATTTGCGTAATCTGAACGATGGTAACCCCGAAACAGGTTGCTCCTCAGGGACACCTATTTTCCACTGCTTGGAGAATGATGTTAATTTATTTAAATGTTTTAGTATAAAACTCAGTGGAATGAATACTATTACTATTATTATAAAACGCACATTCACCGACTCTGTTAAATATAAATTTGACTATCTCAGAAAGCTCAAATGGGAATGGAAACGTGATGGCTGGGACGCATGAAGGGAATAAAGCAAGAGCAAGATGGGCATTTCTGGAGAGAGAGAGAGGGACGGTGGAAGGTAACAGAACGGGAGAGGAACGAGAAGGAATAGAAAGAAGCGGTTTGCGCTTCGGGGATAAATGGAAAAAGGTGAGGGTTTGGGAATGGAGGGGAGGGATTGGGGGAGAAAGATAAGGAAGATTGAGGGTAGGGGATAATGGAGATAAGTGTCCTACGGGGAGAGGCGTGTGAAATAAATAGATATATTTATTTTATTACTTGAGGGACGACGGGCTGGAGAGCCTGAGGCTGCTGGAGGTTATTGTCCTTGGTATTCTCTCCCTGCGGTGCACATTCTGCGTAATGGGGGTGGACCAGTAGGGAGAGAGATAGGTATATAAAAAAATAGGGGATGGATGAATGTCACTGACTTCTGGGGGAGTTTTGCGAGCAGGGGCAACGCCAAGGAGTATTTTACTCGAGGCCGAAGGTGAGTCTGAAACACGGGACTTCGTCAAGATGACAATGCACGGGCAATTTTCATGGAAAAATTGTCTTAGAAAAGGCAATATAATTATTTTTTTTAACCAATGTCATTATTATAGAAGGCATCGAAAGCAATTGACGTGAGAAGCATAACGCCCAATATGAAAACATTTTACTTCACTTTATTCCACTTATTACGTAATGTCATTTAGTAATTCAGCGTAAATGGCACATTTATGCTATCATTGAGTTTTAAAATTCACAACACATCATTATTGATGTAAAATACTGCCGTGAGGCAGTACTACACTTCATGCAATCAAAAATCACTTCGTACAAAAATGCAAACTTTTTGAGATTATTAAATTTAAAGCAGGAGCTTATTCTTTATTCACGGATGCCACATATCCTGCTGAATTATGACCATTGCAACTTAGGTTTTGCTTGAATAAATAAAAATTGTAAAATTTTCCTTTTATTTCCAAGCACCCCAGCCGGTTTATACAGTTTCGCATCATTTTAAAGGCACTTTGATTTTGAGTATGTGTGTTCAAAATGACTTCACCTATATTCGAACTTTGAACCCCTTGCTACGCCAACGATTCTTCAAACCAGCCAACTACAGTGGTTGTAAAAACATACGCATACATCAAACTATCTCATGAGAGGATATTAGTAGCTGAATAGGGTCGCCTACAAGATGAACACAGTACAAATGCACCCTCATAAACCTGTTCATGACTCTTGTCTTTATTTATTTTTGCTGATGCTCAAAAGGGCCTACCTTCTTGTATTACGGCGAGGTCTCCCGATACATGCCTCGCCTTTCGATCATTTTCAGTGTGAATCTTGCCGCACGGTGCACTCAAACTTTACGCCGCAATCAAATGGTAAAGCATATTCAGCCATACACCGCAGCCGTCACCAGCCGGTCAAGAGGGAACATGGCCGCCCTATAAAGAATAATACGTGTCCCGCAATGGATATAAAACTTGGGATTTTCCGTCACAAACCCCAACCGACTCTACAGAGACGTGTAGACGGGCCATCGTCGTACACCGAAGGTGCGAGCAGAGAGGAGGGAGGTGGGCTATTGGGTGTTGGAGTATAGTGAGAGCCCCACACGCTCTCCAAAATAATTCGGAACCGAAGAAAATGACATCGATTCAATTTGAAGTTCAAGAGGTAAAGGGTCGGAAAAGTTGGAAGAGGAGCGTGGGGAGGAGAAAGAGAATAACATAGCGATAAGGACCTCTTGAGGAAATACGGGAGGCCCCTCACACCTACGTAAGAGGATGAAGAAGGGGAGGAAATAGGTAAAATGGGCGTTAGGAAGGAGAAAAAAGTAACGCATGGGAATAATGTGTGAGGATGTGCACTTATTTACATGTTTATAAAACATATATACTACCTACTGATGCCCTGATAAATTTTAAACGATTCCCATACAGCATATGATTCATGGTATTGGTTAATCCGATATTTATATGAACATCGAAAAATGTGGCCATTCATCTTAAAATTCATTTTTTGGATACGCGATGAATTTTACGCTTTCCTGACCAATGTGTGGAGAGCACCACGTCAACTTGGGCTCCTGATTCCAAAGGTAATTTTCGAAGGGTCTAAAGGAACCAGCAGTATAATGTCATAATGGTTCATGGAGGATGGCACTCTTAAGACAAAGTTTGACAATTTTTTATCTTTTGAAGTGAAGCAAACGTCTTATGATTTGGTACGGATCGGAGGTATAATCGACTGGTGGTGATTCAAATAAATTAATCCTCATAACTCGGAGAGTATGTGAGATATTCAAAAAGGGCCATATGTTAGTCGAATAGAAAGAAGTGAAATAACTGAACATCTTGAAATGTATGATTTCATTATAAAAAAAAGAAATTGATCGCCAAGTATGGGTATTTAATCACCTGTCAACGGCAGTACAAAAATGAGTGTAGCCCGAGATAAAGTCATGCAATGAGTTAGCGAGTAGCTTTATATTAAAGAATCTAGATCTTTACAAGGTGGGAAAAACGAAATAAGATGAATTCACAAAGGTTGATAAACACGAGAAAAATGGGTTGTGTAACATTGAAAAATATTGTGGATTCCTGTATATATATAAATGACACCAGAATAAGAAAGAGAATACTTGCAGACAGTGGTTGCAATATGAAAGAGCATTGAGTTCCGAATCTGAGACACCTAGAATTTTATCCATAGAGCTTACTAGGAAACTTCGGGAGCGACAGAAACTCAAAGCGACAGCCCAGTTAGCTCCGACCTCAATTTTACTAAAAAGAAAGCTGACAGCGATGAGTTCTCATTGACTCATTGGTGGCGCTTTAGTTTCTTCATTTCAACCCATTCACAACCCCCACTCCCGAGAAGACGCCCCTCGCTTAAAATACATATACAGTATTGTCGTGGACACGGCCTGTTAGTATTTGTGTTAATTTACCTCTAAATCATTTTATATGTCTGGTAGATTCTTTAAGTTCTTTCTTTGGATATTCCAGATCTTGAATTCTCAATTGAAACTATATCTTGGGTTGGTTTGTAGGTGATAAAGGGAGGGTATCGAAAACGTAGGCCATTTCCACCGGAGGCTGGTGAGGATAGGGTTTTACCGGGAATGGAGGAAGACTTAAGAGAATCCTAGCAATGGTATTAGCCCACCCTTGACGTAAGCATAAGAAAGGATTCTGATGACCATGTCCCATCAGACGGAAGAAATATTCAAATTTCAGTCAACTCAGCATGGCACCTAAGAAATTATCAAAATTCCACAGTAAAATCCCCCCTTCCCCTAACCATACCGGGGTAAAACACCACTACCGGGTAATGGAAGATCCTCGCTAGAAGAGGATACTAATAGCTATATTATAATAGTTATAAATATTATAAAGATAAACTATAAACATTTTTATTGATAGACGTAGGGACGTACAAACCCTGGTTATTGTAACAGCTGATTTTTAGACCTTAGAGTGCTCCCTGACTTCCAAATGTTTTAGAGAAAAAATCTCTTTACAAAACATGCCGAGAAAATTTTTATGTATTATATTTTTACTATCCCGAGAAAAAATACGAAAGTATGTTACCATTCCTAATATTCATATATAATCTATTTTTGGCTCATCACCAGTAAGTCATCGGTGGTATTAAGATATCGGGTAAAAATATTAGTATCAGATTCACTGGTATCGGGTCAGCCCTAATATATATATATATATATATATATATAATGTATTGGTAGAAAATCGCTCTCAGCAACGATGCACATGCATAAATAAAACAGCGACACGCTAAACAAACACAGAAACACGCAAAAAGGACACTTACTTACAAGAGAAAACTTGGACGTTTCGACGGTCAAGCCGTCATCATCGGCGGTAGAAGACTGAAGGATCCGCTCTGTTTCCTTGGGGAGGAAAGGGCAAGGGAAGGAAATATACATATATATATATATATATACACACATACATACATACATATATTTATATGGCACGTGGAGCAGAATCGTGTGTGAAGGAGGGAAAGTGGGGAGATAAGAGCGCAAAAAAGGGAAGAGGATTTTCGAATGGAAGAAAAAATAGCGTTTGCGGTGCCGTTTGGTGGGATAAGGTGGGGGGGGGGGTGTGGAGGCTGAGGAAGAAGTCGGGAAAATGGAGGAAAGCTTCTTGAGGCCTTCCACAAGGAGGTTGATAGAAGCAAAAGGAGGTTTGGCGCCTCTTGCTTTCCAAAGGGGGCGCTGCAGGGAGGGTCTTCCCTTCCCTCGGGACATCGGCTCCCAAGGGATCACTGACTAGGGCGCCGACTCCATCGGAGTGGAGACGGTAGGAATAGAGGGAAAGCAACCAAAAGGACTGCTCTCATGGAGTGACACAAGGCATGATTGCGTGCCCCTCCGCCTGGCGTGCGTTGTCTCGCACGAGTCCGGATACTGGGGTGACAAACCGTGAAATCTACGCACGTGCTGCCGGACATCGTTGACGGATTGAGTACGGGACGTCGGCCACGGGAGAGGTTTGGAGAGGCGGGAACGCCTGCTAAAATAGTGATTTGCTCGAAAGGCTAGTTCATTGAGCCCCTCCCTAGATGACAGAATAGTCATCATGCAGTGGCGTAGTACGATTTGTATCCCGTTCGCCACATGTCATTTACTTAGCTAGTCTGGCAAAATATTCTCTCAAATATTTAGGCAGTATTTCAATGTCTCTCCCTGGTACGCGGTTTTAAGTTCCGGAATATTTGTTCCTGATTTCAGGCTTAAACTTTCATTCACACGGAAAAAATTACGGTTTTTTACTGATATAAGAAGGTACATCTGAACGTGACATTTAAAAGATATGTTAAAAAACTAAAAAAAAATACTGTATTCCTATATATGCTATAAAGTAAAAATAGCGTAATGACAAGTTATTGTTCTTCTTTTGGTTGCATGCCTCACCCTCTTGTTTTGTTTTGTTGTAAGGCTGCCCTATATATTGTTCATTGTCATATCATGTAATCTCTTAGCCTGTAATTCATATTTTCTGCAGTGTATTTACAATATTACTTAGCTATTAAGTAATATTGTAAATTCTTCTCATGTCAAGTTCACCACTTGTCAATTAACCGGTAGGGGTGAGTCTCGCCCTCACCGGAACGGTATTATCTACGCGCCTTCGGCGCGATCAGAACTGTGGAAGAGACGTGACAGTTTAATCATCCAAATAAAATTTATCTATAAACGTTCCCCTTATAACAGGGGCCTGACCTTTCTACACAGTGGACAGAGTGGTGTTGCAAGTGATCTGATAGTAAAGATTTTTATAAGACTTTTTAGACGCACTTATGTGGTTCTCAGCAATACAAATGCACTCAACAAACTATCATTTTAATTGTGTAGATAATATATAGTTATTGATACCCAATGTTAGTATTTGTTAGCATATATATGCATGCCTGTTATCTTCCCTCGTTAACCGTAAATATTGTATCGCGCACAAACAATTGGTAATGGCTTTTTATACCTGCCACATTTGGGCGATCAGTAATATAAGAAATACTATTTTATTAAACACCTCTAATAAAGCTTTTACGTAAAAGGATTTAAATTACCCTTTATCAAAGCATCTCCATCGATTAAATGGAAACAGAACGAGTTCTACTCAATGAAAATCCACATAAACCCACTCATCACGGCAAGGCTAAGTTGTAAGCAGGTAGAGTTGCATAAAATTAACAGATTGAAACCTTATTTTGGAAAACGCATAACGATACATCTCATCTTCTGCAGTAGGGATAACACAAAAAAGATATTTATGGCTAATTGAGAAAATAATTTTTACCAATCGTCTAAATTTTTCACTCGTTGTCTATAGAAAAACTCAATTATTGGTATCAAGGTTATAGAACTGCTTTGCTCTGCAGTGGCATACCTCGTCTTTAATCATCCCGGCCGAGACTTAGGAGAAAGAGGGTAGATGAATGGAGCTTTGACGTACGCTCGGCGTGAGCGGAAGTGGTCCAGTACCGATGACTCCCGAAGACGTTGACGAAGTGCAACAATGCTGGGCATGTGCCCCACGCACGTTTAACGCTTGACTAATGAACGCGATGTCGGTTCCAAGACAGACGATCTCTGTGCAAATGCACCTCAACCGCCAGAACACATGCTTCTCGGCAATGGTTTAGGCCTTATTTTTTAAGGCATGGGCTGAGTGGTTTCCAGTTTCTTCATGAATAATTGCTTTTTCTGCTAGCTATACGTTTTTAAACATAACAGCGGGAGAAAACGAAAACAGACCGGAATTCGAAGTAGAAAAATGTGTTTATTTTATATTCAAAACCTTGTAAAGGCTGTATAATTGCACATATAGACATACTGATTAGAATACGGAGGAAAAAAAGACATTTGCATACATAACGCATAGCTCCTCAAGACTCAATAGGACACCCATTACTCATTCAGGGCAAATAGTAACCTGCCTGCAACATGTTGCAACTTGATGGTAAAATATAAACTGAAAAGTAATGTGCTTCGACTAGTTGAAACCTAATGCTGTAACGCTGCAACTTTGGACAGGTGCACGGATTAATCCAAGTTATCAGAATATTAGTCACAAGTTAATTTTTATAAATATTGCCTGAGCTAATTTTAATGCTTTGCTCATAATAAAAATAAACTTTGTTGTTATATTCAAACTGACTCAAATAATTACGCATTTTACTAATATCAATGTTAGTAAAAAATATATGTAATCTGACATGTATTTTCAATCTTCTAATACGGATGATAAAATGTGGGGACAAATCATTCAACGTCATTTCAATATCCGTTTCAAGTATGAGGAACATATTAGATTGTGTTCGATTTATATTTTCTGAAGTAGTCATCCAGTGAATTCAATGTATTTTAAGTGCGTCATAACGCTCATCAAGCCCATTAAATTTCCACTGTGATAAATTCGGATGAATCACCTTAATCGAAATTTCTAAACTAAAAGATCCAATTGAAAGAAACAGCTACCTAACTTTCAAGCCGGCGCGTCGAGCCTAAATCAACCTCACAGAGGGATTTATGACTCGTTTAATGAAGCCATTAAAAAAAACACAGGAGGGTGTCCGTTACGAGTAAACACGCATTTGCCTCCGTTGACAATTCACTCGAGACTTAAATGCTCCCGGCTCGTAATATTTGCTCGCATCTGGATTTACATCGGCACAAACAGAAGCAGACTCGCGTTCCACGCCACCGAAAGGGAGAGGCGAATTGAGAGAATTCTTTAAGGCTACCCTCGTTTTCCCCCCGCACCCGTTTATACGAGAGCAATTCTCCCGTTGTTAAGCTTTATGGGGTGCGGCGAGCGGGAAAGCAATCCCCCCACATCCGCGCAAACCCAATCGCCACCTCCTCCTCCGCGAGAAGCAATCTCCTTTCGCGGGGAGAGGGCGCGACGAAATCCCGGCCACCCACTCCCCAGGCAACCGTCCTCCCCACGTCAAGTCCCCGGCTCGTCGTAAGGTGCGGTGTGCGATACGGTGAAATCTTATACTCGATAAGCAACCCGAAAAGCCATCGGTGTTCTACCATTCTAGGTAGTTTTGGATACGTTACAACACCAATTTTTGGAAATTTCCAGTAAAAAATATCATTTTAACTGTCCAGGAATCGAATACTGTTCCCGAAATTGCCTGTCAATTTCCAATTAAACCACCAAGTCAGAAATCAGTACGCATGACTGTGTTTAATATTTTCCTTGTACTTCACTAGTGTATTACTACGTAAACAATAGGGGACTATCAAGGGAAATAAACAATCTCCCATCATTACCATGTAATGATAATTTAACTGGAGTAGAATTAATAACCTTTTATAAAGTTTTAATCACGTCACGTTTCAATATTTTACATCATATCCGAATGTCAATGTTAACGCGTAAAACATGACAATGCGCTGGGGATGAAACTAAAATAAGTAAAAAGTTCCCATTTCACAATTTAACATGGAACGCCTCTGTCATATGAAGCCGATAACAGTGTCCTATAGCGTAATGCGAGTATAATAACATTCCGTGGTTTTCATAAAATACCACGCTCACATCGGGAGTCATCAGAGTTAAAGGCTTTTTTTTAATGCAATCAAGTGATGGTTATTGGATAATGAAATTCAACATTTGCAAGTAAACACTCAAAATTTGTGTGTTGAGCGTTATACCCGTGTTCTCTTAAGTCTGTAAACGTTGAGGCAGCTTTATATTCAACACGTTGAAGTTAGAGCATATCGATATTCATCAGCACACACAAAGGACGATGAATGGAACAATGTGCGCAGGGAAAACGTTCGGCAATCTACGGGTAGGTAGCATGGTATAGGTTTACAGTGGTCACGGCTGAATTTTTTCTATATACTTATGAAAAATTGTATGAAAATTCATGCGTAAAAAGGGGACGTTTTTACCCCAGAGTAGGTAAATTCAAAGAACTGTGGAACTAGCAGCGCAGTAACTTTAACGGAATCACCCGCTGATGGTCATACAATTGTGTGAGATTCACAGCGAAAAAGTCATTCGTCTGGACTGGAATTCGAACCCAGACCCCTCTAAGAAGTTAACTAATTAGAGCACTCGGCGCAAAATCTAGGGGTTTGGGTTAGATTTTAAGCCCATGCGAATGATTCTCCCACTGTGAATCTCACACAAAAGAGTAGGCAATTGAAAAGCTTTCAATACTTCTTGTTTTACCTTTTTACTGATAAATCAAAACAAAAACAACAATCGCTGAAACGATAATTGAAAAATTTTCCCGACTTTCATGCAATTAAACTCTGCTCCTAATCTAATTTGAAGTACGCTGCCTAATACGCAGAATCTGAGGCAAATTGTGAGAAACTACGTGTTTTTGTAGCAAATTGAGCTGCGCACTAGAGAAAATGGAAATCTCCCTCCGTTTCAGCAGCAATACTGGTATTATACCTGCTATTAATTATGTTCTGCAACCGCTACGGCTATGTTATACCGTCATGCTCAAAATTTTAATCCTAAGCCCTGCTCAGCACCCATGCCCGATCCAGCAGGCTTTGGATTGTACGGCCGGCGTGTTAACAATCTGTCAACCGATACCCGCTTCCACATCAATAATCCATTACATTACACTTTTCATACCCTATTCCTCTAATGCCCGCATTACTGGCAGATAAAACTGGTAACCCTTTTCCTCTCTTTTCCCTGTTCACCAAATATTTTCCCCTCTACCATCTCCATCCTCTCCTGGATGAGAATGAATTCTAATAAATTCTAACACCTTATGCCGTCAATGTAAACTGTCTGGCTGAAAATCCGTTGAATACTTTGAACCTAGTAAGTTTTTAGTAAAAGTATACTTACAGTCATCTTTTATATAATGTTGAGATTGTTCAGCCATTCTAGTATTGAGCTCCTGGCCAGTATGACTGATGTAAAAACAACTAAAACCCGGAGAGTCACATCTGAGCAAGTAGGCCCCACATATTTCCAGATTGTTAGATGCACATTTTGAATCAAATATTATAATACCAATAATCACAGGTTTATAACAACAAATTTTATAATCGTCGATAAGCAATACTCTGCATAGTTTTATGATAAATTTTTAATAAAAAGAAAATTGCGCCATCTTTTGGGTTTGTCAGGGAAAATGGGGGAAAGGTGAGATTGCAGTGCCGGAATTGGGCGTAGGAAAGGAATAGAGAGTGTAGCAGAGGAACTTGTGGTGTAAAGGGTACTCCAGGAAGTCGAAGAGTGGGTAAAGGGAGAGTAAGGTAAGGGAAAGGAATGGCGGGACGAAAAATAGTTTTTTTTCTTGCGAGAGCGTCGGAAAAAAATAACATCTGCCTCGCTTCGAGATGAGATCGGCCGGTAAGAAGATGAGCGTATGTGGGAGGAGGGAGATAGATAGAGGGTGGGAATGAGAGGGTAAAGGGCAAAAAAGGCAAGGGAATCCACGAGGGAAGAGGAAAAAAAAACTTTGGAGAGAGAGTGTTAGGGAGGGAGAGACGGCTGCCAACCAAATATAGGCATCCGTATAATATGCGTGGGTGTTTGGGCGAGATTACGTTTTTCGGGGTTAAGGAGGCTGGAAAGTAAAGGAGTTGGTGACATGGCTTGACTCTAAGAGGGGGAATAATGTGGGAATCTGTCCACCTAATTCCCCTGCTTACATTTTTTATTTGCGCAGTTGAAAGTGAACATCTATGAATTCCCCAGAAATCCGCCACATGTACGTGTGGTAGTAGACATAAGGTAACTAACAGAATAAAAGCGAGAAAAACGTGAAGTGGCAGGGGAAAAAGGAAGGAAAATTTAAATATGAATTAATAGGTAGCTGAATTGATAGAATTAAAAGAGACAAGCAATATTATATAAAACATTAAATGAAATAACAACATACAAAATCGAACGTAGTGAGCAAATAATTAAAAATAATCAAAATCATTAGCTAAAAAAAGGTAATTTATTCACCAGTATGAAGAAATGTGGTCAAATGGCAATTTTTCTAATATTACAAATGGTTATAAAATACAAAATGTTAAAGGGTTAGCCTTGATTGCTTAAGATAGGCATTTCATTGGGGAATTAAGAATATCAGAATCACTTTACCTGAATACCGAAGTGAATGTATCGTATTGTTGTTACCATATGAAATAAAATGGCAATAAATCCCATATTTTGTTAAATTTAATTTAATTTAATTAGTTGGAACTGAGGTCTGGGCCGACAATTATTCTTCACTCAAAACATATTCATGTACGCATACAACGAGTTACTTTTGATTCTGCATACTTACATATTAAGGCTACAATAAGGTTCCATGTGAATCATGTTCTGTACTCCGGCCGGCTTTTTGTGGGCATCTATCCAGACACATTTTATCACGTCATTGAGTCATCCCCAGAAAATGGACAAAGGGGGAACGGATTATCGCAGATGATGGTGGGGATGGTGATTCAGCGTGGGGTTCTGGAAACGGAGGGGAAAAATAGGTGGTAAATGTCTGAAAGGGTGTGTAAAAAACAGGGATGTATACCACTCAAGTTTACACCATCTTCAGAACTGTTTTATAGTTTAAACATACGGATGAGGTATCGTAATTTACTTAGCGTTTAAAAATTTCAAGACCCCCTTGACTATCTTTGAAAATATAAAAATATTTAAAATATCTCTTGTGGGCAGAAATATTTAAAAAATTAAAGAACGAACTAAATGGTAGACATTTTTTATACCATTCCTTGGTTCTTCTCGGGCTATAGTGAAAACCATATGGAACATATTGAACCTGTTTCGTACCTTTCGCAAAATTCTCTATCTTAAATCTAACCATTCATTTTCATCCCCTTTGAAGCCACCTACAGTTGAAAAAAAGATAGGTAGGGGGACAGGGATTCTCGCAGATGACGGCAGGAGCTTGGCAGGAGCGTGGGCGGTGGACTCATCTAGGGGTTGGGGTGGAAAAACGCGCGGTAAATGTCGGGCGAAAAAACAGGGCCATATTCCTCTCGGCACCACTTCATCCTTAACCTTCACCCCCTCCCCTTCCCCCTCTGCCTCCACCTCACACTCCCACTTATCCCACCACTTGGTTCAATCCTCCCTACACCTCCTCTAAACCCTCTCCGACAACCCTCTCTCGGGCTATTTTTACGCCTCCATTCAGCTCACATACTAGAGAGACCTGGCGATCAATATAAATGGTGAGGGAATAAAGTTGGTGTAACAGAGTGGGAGTAATGGCTGCATGGGGTTGGAAGAAGGATGGAATAAGGCGGTCGAAAAGTGGAGGAGGAGAATTTTGGCATTTCCAGTGCACTCCACTTAAAATTCCTGGCCATTAAGCTAACCGCCATCTTATCAGGGAAATACTTACCTTTTCCTTTCGACTTCCTGCCTCGCGCATTCACCTTCTTCTTATTATCAAGTCTCCTTCGAGAGAGGCTTTCCTCCGTCTTACCCTCCTCTTTCTAACTTAACGTTCCCCACAAGTGCGGGAGCTTATCGCGAAATAACATCTAAGAAGCTTTCCATAAGCTCCGTCCTCAGAAATTCGACTTCATTCATCATGCATTGTCACGTCGAAAACACCCCCCAGAGAGCGGTATTAAATGTGCTGGTAGGGGATGGAAATTCACGTCTCTCGCTTGTTCCTTGATCGAGACTCGCTACGAAATCACGCTTGGATTGGTTCGGATTTTCCTCTCAGCTTCGGGAATAGGCGTCGTGCCTTTCTCGGATGCGAGCAATCATGGTGCGTAGGCTATAGGTCGACACCGTGCTGCGTTCTATAATTCCCTACAATTCGCCTCGATTAGTAGGCGGACGCATAGAGGAGGGAGTCGGAACATGGAATTAAGTGCAAGCGCCGCTTCATAAATGAAGCAGTTCCCCGGGAACAAGTGGTTGGGCACACAGCCGTTGACAGTGGGCACTTTACTCCAAGCGTATTTTAGAGAGCATTAACATTAAAGTGCATTTAATAAATTCAGAACCTGCTAACCCAAAGGTCGCAGGTTCGAGTCCCCCCTGGAGAGGATTTTTCAACTTCCAGGGCATGGTTGTGTGTGCTCGTCCATTGTTGTATGTTAATACCCCGATGTAAAGGCCAATGAAAGCTATTTTCGGTGATAAATAAATAAATAAAAAAGAACTCCGTTGCTTCCAAAGGCTGTAAGTAAAAGCTTTATTTATAACTTTGAACATCCGTTTAGTTAGAGGAGAAATGGAAAACTATCAGGGCGATCGTGGCGCACTAAAAATCGTTTATTGATTGACATAGGAGTGAATTTAATAATTAACAACCTCCTATGCTTCACTCGTTGGCAGATTAAAAATTTTCAAGTAATATTACTGATTCGCTTACAAAGGAAAAATGGGAAACAATTAAGACAATCATGCTATATCAAAAAAGTATTCGGGAATTTGGCTCATGTGCTGGTTATTAATGAAAGAAAATTAAAAATGGATAAACTGAAAACTCGCCAAAATATTTCCGTTAATGAATTTTCCGAGAACATTTTACTTGATTTTAAGGAGGTTTGGAAGTTATTACACTCTCCTGCCGCATGGCACGTCGCGTGAACTAATTATAAATGGCACTGTTAATGTTTTCATACCCTGTATTTTAATTGAATATTAATGTTTATGTCCTAATTTTGGCGCTAATGACAAAATAGGAATAAAAATTGGCGCGTCAACCTTCATCTACCATCATTTATGGAAGCCCAACACGAAAAATGTGGTTAATCAAAGAGAAATATTGCCTCATGCTTCAAGAGTTTAATAAATGGATATGATGACTAATAGAACTTTAATTGAGTTACTTTGATGCAGTATTTCTTCATTATCAACCATTCACGTTGTCATATCTGAAATTAGCTGCATTGAGTACTTCCCCAGAATTCAATACAAAAACTCCAATTAAAAGAGACCTTTTTAGCTTTAAATTAGAATTATTAACGAAGAAAATGTTTTTAAAATTACATTTTTGGGTTTGGTCATATTGCCGTATTAAATTCGCGGTTTTAGCTCCTGAAATGAAAATCCTGACACAATATTTCTTTTTGTTCATTGATTTGATCGCAAGATTTCATTGATTCACAGAATAAATCGTCATATCAATTTTTCTCTTTTGCGAAGGTTTTATTTTAATTTGTGATAACTAAATTGAACTAAAGCGTTGAAACTAATGGAAGAATCAAGTTGGTCAAGCCAATGTTGCCGTATTACCAAAGCTACTTCCTTTCTTGCGCAAAAGATGATTCCGGTAATTGATGTTGGAACTCCTATCTCCCTGTGAAATGTGAGGGTCACCTTGACTTTGAAGATTTTCCGCCGCATTAAACCGTATAAATAACCCCGCGTCCAGAAATATCTCGATAAAATTCGGTATCGCTCATATAATCAACTTTTCCAGGGACTCTACACTCTCGATATCGATGGCTTCGTGTCTCCGACAAGGATAAGAATAAAAGAACGGACGGAGGGAAAGAGGAGGATCTCTATGTGGAGGAGGGCTTCTTAGTTCTCGTGGAGCGGAAGAAATAAAGTCACGTAGCTTTGTGTTCATTGGGCACAAAGGAACATAAATTCAATATTTCCCCACAGTCGTTCCCCGTCTCGTAACGAAGTTTCATCTAAAGTATCCTCAAGCAAGCGAGCGGGAGAAGGGACACCGAACCTTCCTCTCTCTCTCTCTCTCAAATTCCACCTCCTCGACTCGCAAAACACATCCGATGGAAAGGAACACGCACACTCACTCGCCCATAGAACACTCGAAACGAAAAACCACGCTCCGACCCGACTGACTCGCAGAAGAAGAAAGAAAGAAAGGAGTAGACGGAGAAAGATAGCCTCTCGTCCCTTATTCCAATTTCCAATTTGTTACGTCGTCCCTTTATGGTCCACGGAAATGCTTTTTTTCATCTCCCCCTTCACATTCGACATTTATTTGGGCCGCCTCTCTGACCCTATTCCTACCTATTCCCCATTCTCCCTTCTATCACCTCTCCCGAAACTCTCGCTATTCCTAACACTTATTCAATTGTGCTGCGCTCTATTATTATTATGATCAGTTTTGATGGGCAATATCCACATGACATAGTGTTATTTCGTCGAGCTTCGAGCAAACGCGACGCATTGCAGCGAGATATTATGCGGATATGATTATATCCAATACGAAAGCGACATGCGAATCCGAGTGATATGTGATACTTTGTAATATGCGATGTTCTTTAGTAAAACAAGTTATTTCTTGTTTATAAGGACTGCGAACGTTAGTAATTGCACCTTTATAATGACAATGACTGTCGAAAAGATACTTGGTAATAAACGAGTGTGGAATATACAAAGTGAAAATTCATTAAATGAGTTGTGCAAGCTTCATAAAGTTTCGCCGGAAAATTTAGCTTTTTTTTGCAATACGATGTTATATGTTTCGAAACATGCGTTGCATTGCATAATGAAATTCATAGCTTTAGCACATGGAACAGGTCGTGAACGCTATATTAGAGTTCTGTGCGACTTTTGATATGAGTTTGAAGATTATATGTATGGCATAGAGTGTAGCATTAAATATCAAGTGAATGATTAGAGACTTGAGTGCCATATAAAAACTCATTTCCCATTTAATTACATTCCAGTCCTGATTCTGGCATAATAGCTATTGCGTACCATTATATGCGATGCCAATGCAATAAGCAACGTAAAATAAATATTTATTCGGAAATCCAATGGCTTTATGCCCGATATATAACACGGAATATAAGTGGTGCTTAGCCTAGAATAAGTTTGGAAATGCATGTCAGAATTTAGAGAATATCATATAAGTAACTGCAAGCTCAATATATCTGTTTGAATCTCTTTATTTACGTGCATCAGCAGAGAGAATGTTGCAGAGAGGAGGTCAAGAGGTCGAGGAGGTTTGAAGATTGAGCACTTTCTGTAGTAGCTCAGTGTACTTTTTTATTCACCATGCACGAGACTATATTTCTGCGAAGACTGACGCATAAATTACTGTGACGATCCTCTGAGCGTCAAACACCTCATTACTGAGTGTATGAAATACCGGGGATGTATGACGGGAATCCTAGAAAAAAATCTTAGTTACGACCTTAATAGCATGAGTTGAATATTAGTGTTTTTCAAAACATATATGTTTCCAGGGTATAGTAAAGGTACTTATTCATCATATATATTTAATAATGCAGTATAATTAAACAAGTTCAAACTTTAATTCCGTAAAAATTAAGCAACTCTTGAACGTAAATAATGGATTAAGGGATGGTGCAAATTACTACAGCCGTTGACACTCCAAATAAATACAAAACTACTGCTACGGAATATTAGCTCTGACAGTAAAGATAGAGGTGTTCCAGGTTTTTCTCTGTGCTAGCCTATTATGCTGGGACAGCCCAATATAATTTCCTGACCCAGCATAGTGGCTAAACGTGTAGGAAAACCAGGAAGAAGTATGATCACATTTATCACACCGCAGAAGCCTTCACAAGGATTATCTAAGACAATTAAGCAATGGGATACGAAATATGTTAAGCCATTGTATCAAAAACTATTTTATTTACTCTTCATATATAACGTCTACATGCGATGTATTTTATTCAAGTATTTCAGAACTTTTCCCCAACCTGACATACACGGCCACTCCATTCAGTAGCAAAAAGTAATAACTTCGCAATTTTGCACACCATTTATCTCAACCGGTTTCAACATTTACACGTCATTTTGAAGAGACTATGCTATGCTAAGCTACGCAAGTATGCTGTGAGAAGGCTATTGGTCATTCAAGTGGCAAGAAGAAATAAACATTGAGGAAAATTGCGAATTATCTTTTTCTTTTTAGCACGGATATTTTCCATAAAGTTAGCTCGTCGACGAATAATTAACTATTTTCAGTTTACCCTATCAACACGTGCACTCTTAGCGTCAAATGCTTACCGCCACTCTCCTCATCTGCGCCGTCCCACTATCATCCCCCTCCGACCCTCCCTCCCACTTCGCCCTCTCATTCCGCCCTCCGAATTCTTCCTCATTCCGTCTCATCTTCCTCCTTACCCCTCTTACCTACCTCTCCTACCCTCCTTCTACCCTCTCTTGCCAAAGCGATATCTTACTCTACCTCGCCCAACATTCTCTCTCCCCCAGACCCCCCTCTCGACCCGTTGTTCACCCCATTCTTTCTCACCCAACCACCCCTCCCTTCCCCAACAATCGTCCACTACCCCCAACCTTACGCTACGACCTCATCAGGGTCGAATTTCTTCGCCCTATTCCCCCTTTTACCCTTCGCCCCCTCTTACACGGCGTGCCATCGTTCCTTCGACAATGCTATCCTCACCTCAGTGCTTTCGCATTACGTCTTTTCTTGCCACCATATTTATCCTCTGTCTCCTTCTTCACCATCCTTATAAGTCTCCTTTGCTTCTTTACGTTCTCTTCCATTTTTCATTCAACTTGGATTGAAGAAGGGATGTAAATTAATGGTGAACATGCACAATTTTAAACAGATACTTACTTGTTTGGGAAGTTCATATTCTAAAGTGTTCAGGACCGAAATTTATTCAACAAACAACTTGTTTCATGGAAGTATTACTTGTTAAATACCTCGCGGTGGTGTAAAAAGATTACGTCAACAGGAATATGGCGTATGACTTCATGGAATGGCACTAATGCCAGGGATCCAACACTTTTTCATGTGAACTATTGCTGTTTTAGTCATATTAAACGAAAACTATCGTTTTTTCCTTTGAGGAAGACAAAACCTGCTATTGTTTGGTCCATGCTGAAAACGGTCTGCTCTGCATCTACGTATGTTTCATACGTAGATGCAGAGCAGACCGTTGAGACGCAATTATGAATCACGTGACTTTTTAAAATTTTAGATTTACATTATTATGAATAACTAATACATAGCATGCAATATACGGTGGATATATATATATATATATATATATATATATATATATATATATAGGTACCTATGTATTTTACAACAATTAGGGTAAAATTCGAAGTGAAAAAATCAATTTACTTGACCGGGATGCAAACCTAGATCTAATAATTGCCAGCGTGTTAGCCAGTTACACCACCAAGCCACATTAATTCTAGACGTATTTCAGCAGGAGCTTAAACGGATAAGATGTTTTCGTCTCCAATCAACATTGTAGCACAGGAGACGTGGTCTTTCATAATATGCCACTGTCGCGGAGGATAAACCCAGCATTTTCGCCTTAAACCCAGTGAGAAATGGATCATCGAATCTACGTCGAATCTACGTCGATTCGACGTCGATAGATCGATATCTGGTCGACGTCGATTTTATTTGTTCAATCGACGATTTTTCGACGTGTTATTCTGATGAAGAATTGCATTCAGTTTTCCTGGATCGTCGTATATACGTCGAATCTACGTCGATTTGACGTTATGTGGTTGACGTCGATTTTATTTGTTCAATCGACGATTTTTCGACGTGTTATTCTGATGAAGAATTGCATTCAGTTTTCCAACATTATCTGTGTAGGCACTTGTCTGCTGTCAAATTTCCCAGCAATATTGCTCTATCTTTCCCAGCAAAATTGCTCTATCTGTATATTAGCTATTATAAACTATCGTGAAAGAAGAAAAGGATGCTTCATAATCAACCTCGATCACAGCATAAAATAAAATTAAATTTTATTCGCAGTAATATTGCATTTATATTCATACTAAGTGGCAACATAGGATAACAGTTATCTGGCATTAATTAATGGAAAATAACTTGTATAAAGATTTTATGGCATTTCCTTCAAACTATCACGGAATTATCATTTAACGATTATAGTTCTCGAAGTCACATTTATCCACGTAAGTGACTACATATATATGCCTTTCTCAACAGTAAACGTTGTCCAAGGAGCCTTAAAGAGCTGGAGGGACAAAAAACCGACCCAGGTCGGGCGACACAGCTGACACAGCTGACACAGCTGACACTAAACGTTAAAGAACGGGTGCGAAAATAGGTGCGTCGAGTCGTAGGTTAAGTATATATGCGATACATATTACACATCGATCGGTAGCTATAAGTTAGTATATATTATACTTACCGCAACATGCCATGGTGCAATAGCACCAATTCAAAATGTTAAATGGTAAAAAATCTTTTTTTTTTATTTTGAGCGAGCAGTGAAATCAGTGGAGAGGCAATATGATATTCCGACTTGTGAACGTTTTCGTCAGCTAGGTTTCCAGCTCTGGAACACTTCCATACGCTAGGCTTCGGAGACGGTTTGGTTACGGTTCGTTCATATTCCGATTCGCTTCGTGCACGCATAAATCTCCGTGATATATCACGTCGAAATGACGTCGACATCGAAAAACACGTCGATTTTCGGACCATATAGGCATCGATCGATGTGTTACCATCGACGTTTTATCGAAGACTACTTCGGCGTCGAATCGACGACGATTCGATAACTCATTTTTCACTGGGTAAAACGACTAACTTCTGACAAATTTACAATTATTACACCCGTGCGCGTGACTACGTGCCACATTAATCGTGCCACAAGTGTCATTTTGTGTTAACCTAGCGCATTAGTGTATTTTTATGTTAATAATACAATTAATAATTGTGCTTGAGATAATGCAATATTATCTTCTTGTCAATTTGGTGGCATATCTCTCTTATTTTGTCACTCCAATCAATCCCAGAGATATAATGTGCGGGGTCAGAATTTGATATACTTCATATCACCCAAAACTTGGGTGATGATCTAAATCAATAAGGCCCCTATCGCGCAATCCTTGTCGCCATTACTTTTTCACTAGATCCCTTCTTAAACCTACCTGAACCGTTACAAACCGGAGTTATATTTATGTATCCAAGTGGCAGTAATACGGAGGCCCTCTTAGGAAAGGTGGGGGAGGGGGTAAGTACTGAAGGGGCAGAACTTTGCAAGAGAACTTCATGTACCGGATTATAAACTGCCACCAATACAGTTGAGAAGGTGTGGGAAACGATTTTATTGTCTCTGGCGTTTAATTCCTCATAGGGTTTATTTTTTCTCTGGAGCTTGTGAGCACCAAGCGGTTCAATTTAAACGGCTCCGAAAAGGCTCCTTTTTGTGGAAAAATCTTTTTCAATGGGGGAAAATATAAATTACTATGCTGACCCAATAAAAAAAGAGGAAATTGCCTAGGAGTCAGAAATGGCTTTTCAGAAAGTTTACGCTGAAAACTACATAAGTGAAAATAAACGTTCTTGGAGGCTGGAAAGTGGAAAAATCACTGAAAAAGCATTCGTCTGGACTGGAATTCAAACCCCACAACCTTTCGCCGATGTCGTTAATCGGACCATGGTAATAAATCGGCATAGACCATTTGAATATAAACAACAGAGCATTCGATGAATTGACTAATTAATTCCATTAACCCGTAACCACAAACACCCTTTTATGTAACCTTAACACAGGCATGCGGTCTCACAGACCACTTGTCTTTATATCCATATATTTCGTATAATAAATAAATTGAAATAATTAATTCAACATATTTGTTAAACTTAGGCTCACATTTGCCATCTCACCAAATTGTAATATTATTTGATCTAAAATAATGATGTTATGGTTTTTCTAAAAACGTTTTGCAGCTTACCGAACGTGGGGTAACATACATGCGAGTTCGAATGTAGTATTATAATTACAGAAGGGACTCATTGAAAATATTACTTTATAAACACTGATGAAGGTCTGATTAAATAAATAATAGAATAAATATGTTTTATCATTGTTTCTATTAGCAACATTTTAGTGTCACAATTTCACCATTTTTAAATAGAAGATTCAGAACATAATGGTTTTCTCACAGACCGCTTGGCTATATTCGGCATATTTTTCGTCGTATATACACATATGATAAGTTAATTTTTTTATAATTATTTAAGTAAGGGCATTTAATTTTAGTGTGAAACCAATCTAATTTGAAATGACAAAGTTTTTCTCTATCTCGGAAACCCATTTTTTAACCTGATTTGAACGTAGATAATTCTTGACATTTTTAAAAATGTGTACTAGAAAGTCACTGAAAATGATAGTGTTTACATAAAAATAATAATAAATATGAAGCCCAATAAAATAAAATAAATAATTCTTTGTAAAAAATAATCTCACCGTCCCATAAATCAACCTTTTTATGAATAGAAGTCCGAGTATACCGTTACCCAGCATTCCAAACTGATGGCTCTGCTGCAAAAATAGCATAGCCGAGTGCATTACTTGGACGTCTTCATTTCTGAACATCTTGTTCTTATAAAGCCCTTAAAATCCACTAGGGAGAAAGGCGTCTCGGTAGACTGGGTAAACTACTCGGCTCGAAATAGAGGGATCCAGGTTTGAGTCGCGGGCAAGGCGAATGATCGTTCCCCTATGGAATATCGTACTTATATGCACTTGCGGGTGACATCGTAAAGGAAATGATTCCGGTAACCTAAACATTCGTCTTACAATTTACTTTTTGGTGGACAAGAAGAACATAATTTTCTAAGCTTCAACATGTTTGGACATACTCGGTAGTGTTCATGACCTGTAACATAGGGTTATGCGTGATTATAAATATATTCCCTTATGCCACGAATAATAGCAGACCAAATTTCCCAAAGCTTTCCGTGAGAAATTTTCAGAACCATCGAAATAGATGATTTGATGTCAGCATACACTTTGGGTGTCATCAGTCTACTTCGCAGTAGCGGTGTTACCAGTTACTTAACCACTGATTTCATGAATTGATGTCAAGAAATTTCGGCATTGCCCTTGTGTAGCTGGTACAAAAATAATCGGTCACACTAGCTTTGTCTAGGAGTCAAAAGAAAATTGCCGTAAAGCATGTTATGGTTCTTCGTCCAACGCGTCCATCCCTCTTTTAGTACTATTGTAGCATTCTCAAATTTCCGGCAATTCCCTTTCGTCTATTGTCGCGTTTTTATGGTGCATCGAAGAGTTAAGGATAACTGACTTCGTTTTTTGGGAACAAATGACACTACATGGAATTATACTCGTATACTCTTAATATGTCAAAGATTGCCTACTTAGTACATAAAGAACTCATCATAAGGCTCTAAACATTGCTCCTGTTACGAGAGTCTTCTGTCACACTTATCCATAACTTCCTCGGTCAACCCCTTCCTCTCACACCATTCAATCTATTCTCATGCATCAGTTATCCATATATTATTTACTTTGAAAGCGAATACAGTGAAGATCCAAACTCTCAGATTCCGTTTAAAATTCTGAAATTCAGGTGGGGTCTCCCTCTGATTTTTTCTCGAAGTCCCAACATAGGTTATACCTTGTTCTTCAAATTTGCTACAAGTAGGGTTGAGCTAAACCAATCGTCTATCTTAGGTTTCTTTTCAAGTTACACAATGGTTTGGATAATTGTAAAATAGCATGATTTAGAAAGTTTTTGTTGATCAGGTGTCAGGGTTAGACCATCAGAATTGCGAGTAATTTGGCTATAAATTCACCCTCTCATTAATGCGGTCTCCCTGACCTCGTGTCTGTGCTTACGGAATGGAATCATAAATAGGGACGTAATCACAGACATGCGGTCTGTCAGACTGCAGTGAAACTTTAAAACTAATTTACTCGTAAAAAAGTCACAGTTAACATCATTTTTGGTGAAAGATTCGTTAAATGCTATCTAAATTGAAGGTACAAAATTTTTTTGAAATTATACGTGAGGTAGAGATGGAAGATAACTAAGTTTAAAATCAAAGCGGTCTGTGAAACCGCGTGTTTGTGGTTACGGGTTAAAATACAAAGCGAACACTTCGTCATTTTTGGCGAATTCCTCATTCATAATAGTTGCTCATTTGGTTTCCTAACGATTTTCTTCGGTGATCACCAAGCAGACTTTAATCGCAGGCGAAGTTTTATGCAGTTTTAAAAATAAATAACGTCTCCTTATTTCTCATATTCAACCTCTAAACATAATTCCTATCCGTGGTCGCCGCCGTTTCATGAAGGGTGGGTAGCGGGGCCGGCGATAGAGGAAAAACGGGTTATTGGATTAGTGGCCCCAGGGGTGACTTAAAGAGCTAAGGCAAGATACTTCACAAAATCAATAAAAACTTTGTAAATTTCACAATGAATTTTATTTAATGCGATCCGTGTCATTGCATACGCGACATCTTCAGGTCTGGTCTGGACATTGGCGACATGTCCAGACCAGACCTGAAGATGTCGCGACCGGAAGACCAGACACTGTGGTAGATCTGTAAAACTGACTCTGCTAAAATAGTTCCCCACAAACTTCCCTACCCTTGCATAGTTGTTTTGCTTCAGTCACCCTCATAAACTGCTTCATACACTCCTGTTCTTAAGTCGGCACCATACCACCCGCTTGCGGGTTCGTATACTCTTGATATGTCAAAAATTGCCTCCTTAGTACATAAAGAACTCATCATAAGGCTCTTAACATTCCTCCTGTTACGAGAGTCTTCTGCCACACTTATCCATAACTTCCTCGGTCTACCCCTTCCTCTCACACCATTCAATCTATTCTCATACATCTGTTATGTTAGTTGATTTTCATTCATTCTGTCAACCTGACCAAACCAACGAAACACACACTCCTTTCATATATGTCAACTATTGGAGCACCCAACCTACATTCTTTCATGACCCCCATCCCCAACAGATACCTCATTCCCACTGAATTCAGCAAACTCTAATGATAATCGATGAATCCTTTAAGCAGTGTAATTATGTGGAAGAGAAGGCCAGATCAGACCAATTAGGTTAGTAGTAGGCCTGAATAATCAACTATTAATAACATCTTTGAGAATCGATTGAAATATATCGATAAGTCGGGAAAATAATCGATTATCATGATAATTGCAATCATAACCCTGCATCTCAAGCGAATAACTCCACGGCTGCTAATGCGGACGTACTCAATTAAAATCCTCGGACATGTCCCGGACATATTTTTGTCTTCTGTGGACATTATAAAAAGCTTTTAGTTGAAATCACAGAAAATCCAGCCCTGGCACACGACCGTGCCTCAGAGATTTTCTCTCAGCCTTTTCCCTTCTCAGAGAGAACTTCCTTGACTTTAATTTTACTCTCATCCACGGGTATTTTATGTGACGTCCAAAGCCCCGCTGAAAGGTCACCAAAGCCAGTGGCCCCACATTTCTGCTTCCCCCCTCTCTAAGCCGACACATTGAGAAAATCTGGAGGGTGAATTTGCTTCCCTCCGCAAGCTCCCACGCCCTTGATTCAACGGACGATGCTATTAGGATCCACCATTTGAGGCAAATCCGTCTCGGTCCTGCCCATCCCTTCTCCAGGTCCGTCCATCGACTGTATGCTCGGCCGCGCTGAAAATGCTGACGATGACTTGGCCGCTTTTGATTGAAGCTTTTGACGGGCGCTAATCGTACGATGACAGAATCCCTCTTTCCTCCAAGGCTCAGTCTCCCACGTAATCCGACCCTGAACTCGATTGTGCTCTAGCCTCCTACCTGTGTTCACCATCGTTTCTGGCTTAACTGTTTTTGTGCCTTACGAGGAATTAACTCATTTAACCATCTGAATCATGCAGCTAATTCGGTTCTTTTATTTTGGTGAGGGCATTTTATATCCCCTTTTAATTCACCAAAATTACCCATCAGGGTTGAGATATATTACACATACTGCATTTCCTATAGTTAGTAGTCACCTCATTGCTATACGTGGAACGTAGAAGGCTCGTTCCTAAATTCATAGCGTAAATTCATCCAAAATATACAATATCATAGATAGATTAATGAAATCTGTTACACACTAATACATCAAATATTTTTCCAAATAGACAAGCAAGCATGCCAATACACTGCATTGTAAATCCAACGAGTGTTCCCAATTGAATAAAAGTTAACCTGTGTAAAACAACGTAATTTATTGTATAGATATCCTTAGAATTTTAAATAGTTTGACTATGGATCGCTGTTGCTTTATGAGTCCTTAAAGCATTTTTGCTTATTGGATGAAAGAGAATAATTAATCGCATGGCCGATAGTAATTTGTTTGAAAATTATTTTAAAATATTAATGTTGAGGGATCAACGTGAATTCTGTTAATGCAAACTCCGTTTAAAATTACATAAGAGAGGCTAAAAAGGACTTATTTGCAATGAACCTTTCTGTCTGGAAATCATTTGGTATTCGCGGGCCTTTACAAAAGGATGCACCGAAGCCTTTAGCTCTTTCTACACCCAATCAATTGATCATTCTGAGGCCATCCTTGAACGAAGCACGTTTTTCTATTTCAATTACCAACGTAATATTTTTATGGTCAACTCGGGAATTGCCTCACAATTATATCCTAAAATCGTTAGACCCAATCAACCAAATAACCAAATAAGCATGGGTAATGATGAAATTCCGTTGAACAATGAACTGCTTCATCATTAAGGTTACACCAAATACATTCCTATTATTTATCCTGAAAAATTTCATCTCGCTTTATACAATGTTTGCCAATCAAAAGGTACAGTAAGTGATTGACGGATTGGTTCAGTTTCTCTGGTAACGGATATATTAATTGACTTGATCATCGGAAACCGTATGAAGCATTAATTTCGTAGTCCGTTATTTTATATGAAATATCGCAAATAGTTGGAACAAAGGAAAATATAGGATGGAACATTAAAAAAAATAAAAATCAATTAGGCGGGAAAATATAAATAATTAATAAAACACTATTATATCATAATAATATAATTCACTTAAGTCTTTATGTTATTAATTCACTACATTCTGTCCGTTATTCAATTATTGCTGTTTTAAGGACATTCAGGCGACCTTGGAATTTGGAATATGATCGATAGTGACCTAAAATCGGGCGGAAAACCCGTACAACAATTTAAATGGCTGAAATAATGTAAAAGCAAGAAAATATAATAAAAACTGCGAGCAATAATTTATGGATGTATTTTACCTCATTTTTAAAAACGTTTATCCCCAAAATTAAAGCATTGGATTCTGTGGAGGATATCCACCAACATGTGGGTGTTTTTCATCATCTGCTACGATTTTAATTTTACTTTTTCGGGATGAAGTTCAACGGGCACCGTCACCAAGTAAAATGTAAGCAAAAATACTCTTTGCAGTAACTTAATACTGGCGACAAATAACCATAACGCAGGTTCTTGTGGCAACTACCGAAGAAGGGAAGGACTGGGTCAGCCCTTTTAGAGAGAGAGAGAGAGATGTGTGTATTACATAAAGAAATAGCTCAAATTTAAGTAAGGAGAAGAGGTTATTATTAAGGAAAAAGGATATTAAGCGGCAGTTGAGATTTGATATGGAATCAAAGAGGTCAGAGTGCCTGATTAGTGGCCGGTTTGTTCTTTTTTCCTTTGTATGGAATAGATTTATTGACAGTTGTCAAGTCTCCTATTGTCCCAGTCCGAAAATTATAGTAGACATGGTACTGTATCCATATATAGCACGCTGTCTTTTTACGCAATTTTTGCCAAGCAATCCTGATAATTACTCGCAGAAATATTGACAATTTGGGAAAAGATATCAGGCCTCTGAACGTGCATCCAATTTTGTAATTCTAAGATTAATGGGACCTTTAGCGCGGTAAGATATGAATGTTACCACCGATAATTACTTCAATTCTGTAGAGCAAGAAAACAAATGTTTAAAATTTGGAACAAGCCTAGTAGCTACTATGAAGAAAGAAAAGCCAGCCCCTGAAAAAAATGAAGGTAAACCTTAAAAATGTACTTTGTACACTTCTAAGTTTTATAAGTCCAATGACATGACACTCATTAAGTATTAAGGTAAAACCAACAAACATGTGAATTTTTTAGTTCTATACTCTATGGTTCCATACATCCTTTTGTTCAAATCAAAGTTAATAAAAAAACACTGGAGACAGTTCAGTATTATAAAAAAAACCAAGTGTGACGTTGATACAATAGACCAAATGATTTGGCAATATAGTACCAAAGACGCATCTAGAAGGTGGCGAGTACATTAATTGTGAAATGTGCTTGACTTGGCATGTAACAATGCTAGGATAATTTACAAGGAGATAGGTCAATGGATATCACGTAGGTAAATCATGCAGAAACATGCTGATGAGTTAGGTGGAGAAATGATTCGACACAAGCGCAAGATACCCACTGATGATACACATGAGAGTCCACAGAAAGAGAGTAAAGGTTGGGAAATGCACAAAATTGCCAAATGTGAGAATAATCACAATATAGGGAAGATTAAGAGCTGCAGGAAGAGAGTTAGTGGAAAAGATGTGAAAAATTTTCTTACATTAGCGAAGTTTGTTCTTCTTCAAGTAGGAATCAAGTAGGTTCAAGTAGATTCAACACCTTCTATGAGTAGCAGTAGATAACTATGTCCACTGTGTCCCCAAATATTTGTAAGCAAATATTTTCGTTATTTAAATCCTTTTATTCTAATTTTTGTTTTCTCACATCAAGTGTTACATACTTACTTGATGGTTACCATGAGATCATAATCATTGCTTCAAAATGCCTCCCCGTTAGGAGTGCAAGAAAACATGTTACAAATACATTTACCATTTATTGTACAATTTGTGAGTGATATTTTTATTTAATCACTTTGTTTTGTTAATATTTTTTAGCACTGAAATACCTTAAAAATGTGTGTAAAGTTACAATTTTCTTTACAACTTCCAATGTTTACAAGTTCTCTTCCTTTAACAGTTCATGCTTACTTGATGCATTGGTCAGCACAAAATGCCAGCCATAAAACTTCTTCGTTATAGAAGAGGAAATATTTTACGGAATATTGTAACAGATTGAAAACCTAAAATAGCAGTTTTAATTCATTCATAAAACACCGAAAAGAAACTTGAGGATAAGGTACAGAGACAGACACAGTAGGTTAATAGCGTAAACGGCGTATGACGATCTCCAACATGTCTGACCTTACATAATTTTAAAAAAGACGTGATACATTAAACATCGATTAAAGGTTAAATTCTCACATTTGTATAGTAAAAAACCATAGTGGTGAATAAACAGCATTTTTTGATGAGGAAATAGGAATGTAGCCAAAATGGCTGTTGGCATTTCTATGGGGTAAAAGATTCCGGCCGTTCTAGTTTTAAATATCCATTTAGTAATCCGGCTCTAGCGCCAACCGCAGAACCAACTCATCCTCTTCACCCTCCAAGTGCATTTGTTTCTCTCGACTGCTGGTATTTCCCAGGTTTTTATCCTTCACCTTTAAGATATGCAGTACCCCAGTGATTCAATGGCCATTGTTACTCCTGAATTTCATCTTCCCCATATGCATTTAATTCCTACTTCCTAAAATATTTGTTATATTAAACAATTTCCTTCCTTGCTCTTCAAACCCTCTATTTTTCACACATTTACTATTTTAGCCTCAGTATCAAAACTTCTCATTAGGAATCAAATTAATCGATTGTGGGGATACTTTGTAGAAATTGGAGATAGAATTCATTGTTAAAAAAACACAGTACTAAATTGCCCTAATTATTTTATTGCTGTCGACCGGTTTCGACGTCTAAAGCGTCATTTACAAGACAAGACAAAAAATCTGTGTTTTGTTTTGTAAATGACGCTTTAGACGTGGAAATCGGTCGACAGCATTAAAACAATTAGGGCAATTTAGTATTGTTTTTTTGTAACAATAAATTCTCATTAGAAGTATTCTTTCCCTATTTTATTGCTATAATTTTATTATGTTACTCTTATTGCGAATTGGAACACGCGAGATTTAATGATTGATTAATGTGGCCACATAACAAAATAATTATAAATGACAGGTTAGAAAGGTAATTGAAATATTAGAAGTAGAATTATGAATAAACAGAAATCGAAATTAAATGTTTACCACAAGTGAAAACATTTTGCCAATGAAAGTGTTGCGGTCCGTTTAGCTAGTGGCAGCGCGATTATATTACGGAATAGCTACCTATCGAGTTACGGTAAAATGTTGTGTTTTATGAAGATGAAAATTTACTTTGATCACACTTTATCGTTGAAAGCAATATTTCGATTAGGATAGCAGCGTTATTTTAAGTGACCAATTAAAAATAGTTAACTGACTGTTTCACCGCACTGCAGCCATAGCAATGCCCTTCGTCATGGACTTATAAAATAATAAGGTAGATATCAATATATTATTTTAGCTTTTCAAAACATATATGGTGATATTATATCAAGTAAAATGAAAGGTTGCAGTCTTTTTTCTATTAATATATTGAAGCTGAATTTCACCCATGGGTAGAGCATTATTTTTTTCCTTATAACAATCCTAACAAACTTATAATGTAACAGTATTCTCTTTTAATTGAAAAGAGTCCCTGCCAAAAGATGCTCTGTACCAGACAAACAAGACAACGCAAAACGCCCTGGGAATCTTTTAAGCTCAGAAATGGATTTCGACAGGGTTCCCCTCGCTCCACATTCGTTTCGGCGCAATTTATTTTCAACATTGTTGCGCCCGGATATCCCAGGACCCGACTCTTCCAGACAGCGAACTCTCTCCCTTTTTCCCTGAAACCCTCAAACCCTCCCAAATACCTCCTACGTTGATCCAACCCCTATTTTTACTTTCTTTCTTTCCCATTCGCACTGCTTCATGTTTCTTTCCGTCTTTCATTCGGCGTTTGTCGAATACCACCGCCGCTGCTTCATCATTTCCAATCGGGCAAGAAGAGAAGGACCAAAAGGCTCCCTCTTTTGCTTCTTTTCATTCCTCAGTTCTCTTCGCGCAAGTGGGCGGCCTTAGTCTGGGCACAATGGCTTGCATTCAACCAACCAGCCGTCCTCTTTCCTCACTTGAATCCCCCCACTTCACCGTCTCCGTCTGCAGAAGTTAATAACTTCTTGCTTCACCCGAAACTGCCCGCCGGGAACCACTCTCTCCTTTCATCTCGTCTATTCGTTTTATTATTTTTGTTTGACGTGAACGCGACTTGAAAATCAGGATGGAAACGGTGATGCAACGTTTGCGAGATGGTCTACCCCGAAGGACTAGCACTTTCGTTTAACGCGCTTTAACGGCTCACTACTCTACGGCTCGTTCTCACTCTCTTCCACTGTTGAAGATCTCACTCCTGATTGGCTACGCAGTGTCGGGAAACACAAAATGAGTTGCATGAAAATGTAGCTTATTTCCAACTAATGCAGACATGTTCACGAAAAAGCCAAGGTCTTGTCCACCGCATAGCCAACACACGAACCTTTTTTTATTTCTAGCGAACACACTTTTCCCAAAGAGCCACTCACGTTCTATAGATATACCTATCCACTCCCTTCCGCATCTCGGCGTTCTGATGACACGGCTCCAGCCGGCTCGCGGATTAAGGCAGAAGAACTTTCGTTACGTGCCATGCAGGTACGAATCATTTATTTGAGCAACCCACACGCGAAGGTAATGCTCTGGAAAGGAACTGACTTGATTTTAGGGCGGACTTAATTTGATTTTAAGTAACTTTGTCAGGAGTTATCATGTGCATGAGAGTTTAAAAAATGTACACTTTTAAGTCACTCTTTGGAATTAGAATGGTGTGGATAAATTATACCAAGACTGAAGAGAGAAATAACAATATTTAAACGGCTTACAAGATTTTCTCTATCTCTCAAGATTTTATCACTCTATCAATCCTGCCAAAAATACAACGAACATATGTTTTGGGCTTTGGGTTGATGCTCTTGTCTGTTTACCTCCTTTTTCAGATTTTTTTCGCTTACCGCGGATAAGAGCTAAGGAAAACCTATGCATGAAATTTTCAACTCTTAGATTCACCTCCAAAATATAAATGTTTCAATATCTATTTAAAGGACTACTTGTTTCTACACTCATATATTTTTCCAGGTTTCCATTTACTACCTTAAATAAGGCTCCGTTAAACAATTTTTCGTGTTTTCCTATAGCCATTTGTACTATCAATGTTATCACATCAAATATGTTTTAAATGCTTTAAAAAAACATCTTGAAAAAATCAATGCTCAATATATCTCGCAAAATATACATTAAATGGTTACATTAAGAGTAAATGCGTCTTTAATACATTTTATAGGACACATATTGATGGTAAACAAGGAGAATCAGGCTATAATACCAAGAGTTGATTATTCATTTATGATATGTGGAATTGAGTTATGTCAAAAGTATTGTGAGAGGGTCTTTAGATCGTACTTATTCAATTCACCTGAAACTGGAGTCGTAATGAATTCTAAAACACGATTACAAAAGCTAAATTTATTTTATGAAATATCTTTTTCCACGAAGTTTATGCGCTGAGAGATTAAAGCACTTTTAATTCCCATCCTTCAATTTTCAGAGGGTATTAATTTATGCCACATAAAAAGGGGAAATGGACTCAATTGTTCGCCGTTGGAAAAAAAACCATGAAGACCCGCGAGAGTGGATGAATCTGTTAAATTAGAACTATTTTGATGTTTTTTGGTGATTTAATTGCTAGCTTCTCCGCATGAACCAATGAATGAAACTTAATCAGAGAGTTTTACCTGAAAATGGAAAAAAATTATAATTGGATGCCGCCCTCATCGAAGTGCTCACGTTTTGAGTGACGTTTTTCTGTTTTGGCTGCGAGTTTAATAGGAACTAATAGGGAGAGGATTCCTAATATTATCTCAAAATTCAGGCACCAGTAAACGGAGAGATATTTCATTGTCTCTTTCCACGGATATTGATCAATATCAGCATAATAAATTTGGCTATTAACAAGGATAAAGGTTCGGTTTATCGCATAGAAATACTCAAATTCGTCGCATTTTTCACGACGCCTATTACCCAATAACGTTTTACACTCGGTTCTAGCTGACCACTACCGACTGCGTCCACCAGGTGGCGGATGGTTGGTCGACCCTTACGATATAGTGGTTAGCTTCCAAATAAGCGAGTTTACTCGGCGAATATGCAGTCGTGGACTAAACGTGGTGGTATCTAGAGAGTACAGGGGGCAATCCTCGTTCTCACTAGTAAATATGCAGACACGTGGGTTGGTACAACCACACTTATTACACTATAGGTGCGTTGAAATATTTACCTAAACGGCTGTAGTATTGAGAGGTGGAAGGCAACGGGAAACCACCAGCTTATTATCCTTAGGAGAATCAACTCATTCACTACTTCTCTAATATATTTTATAAGAAAAGAAAGACGTGTTGGAATTCTCTCTTGTAAAATTTTCCCGATCTAAACTAGTTCCACAGTCCAAGCGGGGACTACTGGTGAGGAGTATCAGTCAAAAAGGATAATAATCAGTTTAGGATTGGTACAAGGACCGTAAGATCCCTTCGAGGCTTTGGACGACTTGAAAACATGAAGATGGAGATGAGAAGAATGTGTGTGGGTGTTTTAGGTATCAGCGAAATGAAATAGCCCAAAGAAGGGGAATTCTTGAGCGGTATCTGCCGGATTATCCACCCCAAGTCTACGAATGGAAACGCAGATGTTGGTGTAATACTTAGGAAAAGTAGCGGTGTGCAAGTAAAAATCAGTCTTCAATACAGTCAAAGGATAATTATTGTACAAGTAGAAACGAAGTCTAAGGACACGGTAGTGGTACAAGTACAGATGCCCCCATCAGATCGATAAGATTTACATGAGAAGAAAGATCACCAGCGATGGAAGAAGCAAGAAAGACATATCAGAATATACCAAGCAAAGAAAGCACTCTACCAGGAGAAGAGTCTGCTAACAGCTAGTACCACAAGCTCGGAAGTAAGAAAGCACTTTTCTTAAAACATATATTTGGAGATGCTCTCCTATTGCAGTGAAAAATGGACAGTAACATATGCAGAACAACATTTATTGGAAGCAATGGAGATGTGGTGTTACCGAAGAATGACGATGATCACATGGACGGAGAGAATCACTAATGATGAAAGGCAAATAAAAACATTTTTGACTGAGAAAAATTATTACAGCATCTCTGAATTTGTAAATGATAAAATATGACTTGGGCATGTAAAATAAGACCTTCGTGAGTGAAATATGACTTGGTTTTATGTAACTACGAACAAAATGTGTAATTTCTCTGTGTATGAATATTTTTTACTAATTTATGCATACATTCTCATGACGTGTCCTATATCGTAACCATTTAGTCCTTGAAAAAATAAATATGAATGAAGTCCTACGAAGAGCTGAAGAGAAAAGAATCTTAATGAAAACTTCGCGAAAAAGGAGAGAAAAACTTATTAGGACAAATCAACAAACTAGACATTTCAACAAAACAACCAAATGAAAACAATATTTGACGGAAAAATAAATGGGAAGAATTGTAGATGAAGACCAAGAATGGAATACATCACGATGGAAGTCAAAGTGAATAATTATGTGGGAATGAAGCGGTTGGCGGATAGGAGAGTGGTGCGGAGTGCTGCATAAAAACAATCTTCGGAATCATGATTACTGATGATGAACGCTTTTCTGGTGTCAAAATATTGTATTGATGAGTTACTACAATTCCCTAGAGGAATCTGAATGTCTACGTCTCGCGAGTACTACTCTAAATTGCCATCGCTGTGTTGTAATTAGTATACACATTCCACCTATTTCTGGTTACGCATGATGTGCTGCTTTATTTAAATCTATCTGCAGAAATCAATTTCACTTTAGAATAAACATCTTGCTTGTTTCGATTTCAAAATTCAATAACAATGAGCGATCATTCTCTCTAACAATACCAGAAAAGTGAATGCCATACAATAATGGTTAATTTTCAGATATGTACAAAATGCTCGTTTTCTAGAGCTTTTGTGGAATTCAATGTTAAAAAAAATTCCTATAAACTATCATTCATACATCAGCACAAAATAATTCATTGGAATCTTCCTATCAGGCTTCTGCGTTTTTATATAGTAAATAAATACACATTAGAGGTAACTACTCATAAATCGCCATCGCTGTGTTGTAATTAGTATACACATTCCACCCATTTCTGGTTACGCATGATGTGCTGCTTTATTTAAATCTGCTTATTCTTGATGATAAAATGCGTTCTTTATAAAATAAACAACGAAAAAGCCTCAGTAATATCTACCAACGGAAGATTTAATAATGCTCCAGAGGTTTTGGTATAAGTATTTTTTTGCCCCGAGAACGATCCACAGCTGAGGTTTACTTGGAGCTTGCATATTCCTTAAATTGAACGTAATTCCTTAGTACCCCATCATTTCTTAATTAACTCCGGTGAGCATTTGCCGACGAAGCTTGAAATTCACTTGGGACGAAGAGCATGCCTGCACACATGACCTTCACAACGTTCCCTTTCCTTTTCCATAACCTTTCCCTTATTGGGTAGGCATTGTCGTAAAAAGCCTGATTTCTGGTCGTAGGCCTATGAAACCGGTTTTTCATTAATTTATTCCTCATTGCCCTAATCTAGTATGCGTGTTTTGCCTCCCTCATATTCTGCATACACGATTTCTTGCTCCTTTGGCTTCTTATATTCCCTCTTGAGAGTCTCTTTCGCCACATAATTCCATGGCTTTTCCACATAACTTCATTCACTTTCATGACATTCGTTGAATAAACTTTCATCCGTTCTCTCTGATTGCCCACAGGTACACATCTCCAGTACAATTAGCGGTGTAATTTTCGCATCGTTTTAAATTGACGAACGTGGTGCATTATGTAACCATAACTTATTTTTAAGGTGGGATTTAAAAAAATATGTTTATCTGTGCCCTAAAAAAAAATTTAACTCGATGTTTTGGACTGCTCTCGCTAAGGAAAATTTTAATAATAGATAGTTAGTGGTCCCTTCTCCAAAAGCGATAGGTCAATTGATACAAAATGAAACATTTTTAACTATACGACATCCAATACATAAAATCATTTCCGTGTATGATAATGAAAGAATTAAACATGAATGTGTATTTGTTAGTCAAATGAGCCACTGAGCGTCAGGAAATAAATGAAAAGGCTGATTTTCAGCCAAATTCAATTGAAAGTGATAGAGAGATCACTCATGTTAGAGAATTGTGAACTTTATAGGATTTATGGATAGACCTTTTATAGAATTTGCGCTTTAGTGTGTTGAACTACCCTTAATGAACTATTTTGTATAAAATTTCCCCTTAGAATATCTCTCTCATTTTGATTCATCATTTTATCTTGAGAAATTGCTAGTATTTTTAATATCTCCAATAACCAACAGGCATAGAATGAATATTAAAAATAATTTTACAGAACGTTCAAACTGATTGGATTTTGAAATGCCTTTTAGACCTCCTTTGGTTTTTGATATAGTTGAATACGATGATTAAATCCAATGAATAAAGACACGACCAGAGGGTATTTTTCAGGACATCACTACTCAGCAAGAGTTATACGGTAAAAATAGAGTAATATTAATACTAATAGTGTTAAGTTTGTCTGATCAAGTAAGATAAGTAGAAAAAATATGATTGTTAATATCATAATTTTTGCAGGTCATTAACGAAATTTTAACGATATGTTTGGATCTATTTTTATTTTATTTTTTTTAATATAAGACTTTTTCACTTCAAAAATTCATGAACTATCAAAGTTAAATCTTCAAACGTACCTCTGTAACTCAGAAATAATTTGAATTATATTTCTATTAATTAAATTTCACTCTGTGTGGAAGAGATAAAAAATGGTAAAATAAGTCAAAATGAGAAGCAAAATAAGATTTCAATAATTAAAGCTATTGCACTTAAGAATTTCACAGAGAAGTAAGTAATGTTTTCCCATAACGTCTTTGAAATAACTACACTATGATGGAAAAATAACGTTTGAGGTGAATTCATTGGTAAGCAAACGTGCACATAGCAATGAGAAGACAAGAAACGCATGATAAAAAGAAAAACTTTTCAAGATGGTTTTTTATGCCACCCGGTATTTATTTTAACCTCTTGAATTTTTTGCATAACACTCTGGATTTTTTTTCTCCACTACAGAACGGGACGTATGCCTGCGCATCCCTGTGTCCTCAGGAGAGCATATCTCCCAGGGGCACTTCATGCCTCCACCCGAGGCTGGTCGAAGTTCAAGGTCAATGCTGCCGCGAGTGGATGTGCGACTCGGTGACTGGTAAGATGCGCTCTTGAATGTGCACGCGATTTGACCATTACCTCCCCCCCTCCACCCACCTCCCCTTCGCCCGGAAAATTCCCCGCCTACCACCACCCATGTTATTGATTGCCTAGCTGTGACTCCGTTTTAAGACGTATTATTTTATTTCTTCTGGCGCAAAAATTTTTCTCAACGCCCTACTTTCAGCGTCTAGCTCGGTTTTTTTTTGTAAGTTTAAATTGAATGGAGAAATCAAAGGATTATATAATCACATTAGAGCTTATCTAGATTTCTCTCATCGTACTAATTTGAATGTAATTAGATTTTTATGAGTAAAATCAAAACTATTGACATTCAAAGTAATTTCACAACAATGGTTCTCGGCATAAGCATCAATGAATTTCCTGATTAAATCAATTTCACTGGAAATGTTTTTTATTCATTTTTCTTTTATAGTGTTATCCAGATCCATCATTTAGTCTTTGTTAAATATGCATTTATATGTCTTTGTCTGTGATAAAAGTTATGCGGCATGTTTGAAATAAAATATTAAACGGAACCCCATACGCTTTTTTGTTCTGAATTTTCTGAAATTACTTTTTCCAATTAAACGAAATTTTGGGTGGCTTATTAAGTAATCCGCAGTTGAAATTCATATTAATATTTTATAATATTAAGGTTGGCATAGCTATTAAAAATTAAAGTTAAAGATATAAAAAAGTCCTTTGTAAAATTAAAATCAATAATTTCTCGGCATATATTTTAGCCCAGCGGCCACCTCCGCCTTGTAATGCCCGATTCACCGAATGGTCCGACTGCTCCTCGACATGCGGTCTCGGCCTCTCCACCAGGGTCATCTCCAAGGAAAACAGCTCTCAGGTTGAGGTGAGCACAAAATGGAAAATATTTTCTTACTCATGTAGCCACATCAGTTTGACTAACAGAATGGAAATTCTGAGCATGGTTTTTCAGTAGTCCCCGGCTTTATGCTTTGTTGTTGAATTATCAAATGTCAAAGATGTACATCTAACAATAGGAATGACTCAGAAGAATTCAAAAACTCTTTCAGGAAAATTAATGATTTCTGGGTAAAAATTATAACCCATAATATTTTTAATTAAAATTGTTAGAAATACATACGATAGGCTCAGTTTTGATTGCGATTGTTAAGCATAGTTCCCTCTCTTTATATATGCGTTTATATATGAGAAATATTCATATTTACTTTGTAAAACATTTAATATGAAGAGATGAAACCATATATTTCTTAAGGATGAATTTTAGAGAATTCCATCTTATTTATAAACATCTGCTATTAAATCAATTAAGTATCACGTTATTAATTTAATCATACGATTGAGCCAAGCCTAATTAGTCTATAATTTTCATGTCTAGTTGCATAGCCTGCTGAAAAAGGCTAAAATTTTGGCAAAATAGCCAGAAAGTAATGAAAGTAGTTATTAAATATGAAATGTATGTGTGGTTTAATTACTCATAAATAATAATTAAAATAGCTTAATAACCTCTTTGTTAGTTCGTTGAATTGATTTAAAAATTGTGGTTTTATTGATACGTGTATTTTGAAAAATGGATTCGCCCGCGTCACGTGTCAGTTAGTGGAGAAGGGAGCTCGCTTTCCGTCTATTTGTGTAGATTTAAATCACAAACCCTAAAAACTGAATCATGCGTTCATACACGTCGTATCTTTATGTAGTAGATAACCAATTGGTATCAGAATGTTTGCAGAACTTCAGAATGCAAAGGTTAAGTTTTTCTTTTGCCTTGCAGCCCCTGTCGTCATCCGAGGGAGACTGCGGCGCTCCAGGTGGAGTGGAGGTGAGGCTGTGCCAAGAGAAGCCGTGCAACCCAGAGGACAGTGCACTTCTGCCGTTGATGCCTCAGTCACACCCTCTCAAAGCGAGGCACCATCACATACGGGTACGCCTTACGAGTTTAAAATATTTAAGACACATGCAATGGCTACTCAGGTATAATACTTTGGGATTTTCGATGAGACACAACATCATTCTTTTTCCGAAAAGTTTTTAGGAATACTGAGAATAAAGTCACTCTTTTGGTTTAAAGATGATTTGGTGAGTGCATAAGCTCATCTGCGTAACAGGTCAGAAGGTTTCTTGACTCAAAATGTTTCTTGCCTGCAGTACACGATGAAATAGCAAAACGTTTGTCCACTGAATGGCGGCTTGAAACTATAGACTAATCATTATGTTTGTTAATTTCTCCACGAAACTTATGCTGAATACAACTCACAGAGTGGAAATACATCATCGTTTACGTTACATACGGAAAATTCAGGATACCGGTACCATTAAAAAATGCACCAAAGTTTTATTTGCAGTAAATGAGAAACCTATGCGTAAATTTTCAACAGGAAATACGGATAAAAATTTTGATGATGTCGGCATTGCAACCGAGTATCTTGAAAGTAACGATGGGAAGTGACTAATCGAACAATCTTCAGGGAGAGATGGAATGTTATATTCCAGGCAAGAGAACGGCAAAGTGAAGAAAGTAGAAGGATGGATTGACTACATTGCTGCGATTCAGGGACTGTCATATGTGATATCTTTAGATCCCTCATGATGATATTAAATCATCGGGTGTTATGATATATCGCCCTGAGATACTATGCTATGTTTCATGTGTTACGTCATGCAGTAATTATAATGCCGACATTTTATTTCCACAAAGTAGAGCTTGCTGTCCGTCTAAAAATATTCTGGTTTTTAAATCTTTGGATTCATATTTTCTCGGCATGATAACCAATGAGGATGTGTTCTCGCCTCAACAGAGTTCACGCCAAAAAACCAACAGATCATCCATTGAAATTTGTAGTAACCAAACTCCAGAGTTAGCCTGATATTAATGTTATCCCAGTTTGACATCCTATTGGGCTGCATTACCTACCTTTTAAAAGTAAACAGGCATTATCAAAAAAGGAAAGAGAGTGTTTCACCTAGGCCTTATTCATTGGTCGTTCAATCCTATGAGTAGTTGACTGCAGACCGCCATCCCTCCCTATCCGATGCTAGTTCCTTTACTCCCTGGTAGTTTTCTTATGTAATTTTCTCTTTATTTGGTATATGTATTTATTCCTTGGTCTTTCTCTTGGGACTTTAACCTCTATTTTTACATTGAATATGTTCTTTGAAAACCCATTGTGACTCACAATCAGAGTGTGGCCAATCCATCTAATTCTCCTTTTCTGTATAGGGTTCTATATGGTCCTTTCCTCTTCAACTCTTCAGTATTCTTTTTTATTTCTTACTCTCGGCCTCATTATACTTCAATTAATGGCTAAAGCATTAAGCTAAAATCATATTAACATTGCATAGTCGAGGTGTTTGGAATCAAGAAGTTCAATCGCGATGGAAACCTCCCGTGAGTGATGCAGTACCATGCTGAAATTGAAGTACCTACCGCCAGATCCTAGTGGGAATGAGTTTACGCGTGCGAAGATGCCTCTCCACCCAGCTTCCTCACCTCCCATCAGCCATATTACCCGCACACCCACCGTGGGGGACCCAATCGCCTGGGCGCCGCACGTAGTGGACCCCGAATTCTTTCGAAGGGCCGATCGCACCCAACGCAGCCTCGTTCGCACCGTCACGCACCACGAGATATATGGCATTCCCTGAGGCCAATCCGACACCTTAACTCGAACACACACACACACCTGAGACCATCTCCTTTTCCACGCCTTAAAGTATTCGAATCCCTTTACTCCTTATACCTACCTATTCCCCATCCCTACCCATTCACCTTCCTTCTTCCCCTCGGAACTTCTTTTTCATCTTTTCTCCACTGCCCTCCAAGGTCACCAACTTTCCCAGATTGCTCGGGATACCTGTCAATTGCTCCCTGTATTGGGAAAATATTAATTATAATAGCTCAACTCTACCTGTTTGGGGCAGTTTCATTCCAATTTAACTTTAAATAATGAGGAATAAAATATTTCTTCATTAATACCGCTCGCTAAAGTTTCGGAAGATCAAAGACCTGATGGTGAAAGTGAAGTTGGAAGAGGCTTTTAGCCGAATCCCGAAGGGGAAAAAAAGATCATTTACCACGATATCTATTTTTGATCTGTCATTAGCAAGTAATAAAGCAGACTAAGTAAATGTATCTACATTAATGGATTAAAATATATTCATTTACTAAAACCACTAATTAAAAAAATTAATTTTACACTTGAATAAATTAAAAAAATTCAATTTTCAGGTATTATGATTTGCTCTGTGTCGATTATAATTGAATAATTATTTAAAATTAATGTATTTTCACTGTTCCATAAAAGTATGTTAATTTTATGACTCATACACATAAACCTAAGATTTAAGTTATCATTAACTAAAATAAAAGGGTTCTTTCAAGTAAATGGTTATGCTAAAACAGTGTTCAAAAAGTTTCAAGCTTAGGCTATGACGTCAAAGACAAACGAATATTCAAGATTAATTGGTACAAATGTATTTCAGATAGCATTTTTTGTATTGAAAATTTAAAAATGCATTTTCAAGTGTTCACTATTAGGTAATTCACATACACATCCCTCGTGGTAGTTGTAGATATATTTTTAACCTTTAAGAATATCCTACTCTGGAGACGGGCAACTCCGGGATATAAATTCTCATGAGTTGGCAAGCCTGCTCCCAACCTCTCCAATATTTCTGCCGAGCCGAGGAACCCCCGCAAGGACTCCCTCCATCTGCACGAAAACCACTTTCCCTTTCTCCTCTTGCCGTTATTTCCTCTTCCATCCCAATCCACAGCCTACTTCCCGGAACGACTGTCACCTCGCCGAGGGTGACTCTTGCGGGCGGAAAGGATATCATCGCCAATCCGTCTCTCGTGAGGGCAGCGAGGCGAAAGCCTCTCTCCCGGCACGGCCACAGCAGCAACAACAGGGCCAATTCCATCCTATTCCCCTCCTGAGCGCGAAACTCGAGAGATACCTCCAGAGGAGGCGTGAGGAAATGGGAAAAAAGTGAGAATGGCAATGGGAAGGTGGATGGAAAGGTCTCATTCCTAGGAGAGTGCTCGTCGTATAAAAGAAAATCCTCGGGGAAGGAAAAGGCATGGGTGTGGGAACGAAGGACGAACATATTTCCTCGCTTCTCCTCTCGGGAATCTGACCGAAACCTCTGCCGCACAGTATTGTGGAAAGCAGCCTGGGTTACTGTGAGTTCATCGTAAGTGGTTATTAAGGCTGATCACTGACTTGCGTGATCATCTGTGGTTTTTATAATGGGTGGTTCGGTTTATGAAGAATTATTCATGTTGGGGAAAGTATGAAAGGTGGGGAGAATCGCAGCATCGGCATTCGCTTGCTCTTCACGAAAGATGAAAAGGGTGGTAGTAAGGGTGGTGGAAGTAGTATGAAAAGGGTGGTTGTACTTTTTGCTTAACTTGCATCGACGACTAAGGTCATTTCGCACATACTGCATGCCACTTTCACACTGGGGAAACAGCACTCGGACGGATCGAAGGATCGCCCCTCCGAATTCGAGCCGAACCCAACGATGCGTAACTTCGGTGACTGATCGGGAACCAGTGTTTCCATCGCGGCTGGCCGTTGCCCATTTACATATTTTTGCCATAATTAGAGCATTTTATAACTTGGATTTTTGGCGCGGTATTTGATACTTTTTCGAAAATTATATTTAAATTCGTTTTTTAACCTATGACCAAGCGTGTCATCGTAGTACTTTCTATCACACTTTATGGGGATAAGAAATGCATTAAATGTTATTGTTCCAGGCTGGACTTTGTGGAAGTGAAAGATATCCATTATTGAATAAAAACTTTGTACTTTTTTACACTAAATTAAGAACTGTGACCGTTTTCACCTTGATAAATCACCTTTTGGCCAGAAAACTGACAAAAACAAAGCTCATATTAAAAAATGGAATAAATGTACCATTCGGCGTTTAGAAGAAAAAATGTACACATGTATATGAGTTATAACGAAATATATCTCATGTGCCTTAAGGCTACGTGTAAAAATGGCATTGGGTTGCCAAAAACATAATCAGTATAAAACGATTTTTTTACTTCAATCCATAGATATGAATAATAAAAAATGTGTTAAGTTTCAAGAAAATGTCTAAATCGCTCCAACCACCTTAAACCATCGTCACAAAGAATAATTTCCTCCGCCTTCCTCCAGGCGCGGCGTTGCACCTTGCGTGTTACCTTAGCATCCAATGCATGTTTCGTCGCAAGGAATCCTCGCGTTTTTCCCTGATAAAACCAGTGCGATATTTTTCTACATTCAGAGAAAAGTGGTCTAATCAGGAATCCCTATTTTTTGTGACACGATTTAGGAGTTCCAAAAATGTTTTGCGTGTTTTTAGCATCGTTCAACGTTAGACCGTTATAAGCATGCTTCAACTAACATCCTAAGTGTTGCTGTAACGAGGCTAAATATAGAAGGAATTTGGTTGCATATGCTTCCTGTATTTTGACAAAAATTCCAACACAGAAGCTAATAGACACTCTAAAGAGAGGCAAAATTTATAAGAGAAAAGTGAAAAATCGAGCTACGAAGTGAATTTATGATAGGAAAACCGAGAAAGATTGAGAAAATCATGAGTGAATGCTTGAGGCCTCTTGAATTAGAGGAGGATTTAGATAATAGATATTGGGAGTCTCAAAGTACAAGATAGCATGTAATGAACTTGGCATGAGTGCAACAGTAAGTACAAGAATACATACCTAAGGATAGGGCAGTATGGAATAATTTATCACAGCAGAGTAAGTTTATCAGATCTTACACCAATAATTAAGCTCTCTTGACTCTGCCTACCCCGGAACAGAATAAGGTGATAGTTATCTGTTTATTCATTGTATGTTTCATCGTGAGTGCATGTGAGTACCTGTCCCTACACTGGTAGGGAAAGTATCGTAAAGGGAGCCAGGCTATAATGTCTGGTGCGACGAATGAAGTACAGCACAGGGTATTGTTGAACGGGGTGCTCAATTATATTTTGGCTGGATAATTTCTCACTATAGACATGAAACTTCGGCGTTAGCCTACCCTCAATAACGGTTCTAAGGAGTTTACAGTTTGATATCCAAACCAGTGGTCAAAGTAATGCATTTGCAGTGCTCTCAACATGACAATCAAGTAGGAACCAGGATTACTCAGGTAATACTCCGCCACTGTCGGGATTCCAAAACTTCGATCCTCTGTAAGCTAATTACCTCACTTTGGTCACAATCCCATGGAAATCACAACAGAGACATGATAGGAAGGTTATAGAAGTGATGATTTGGCGTTATTGCACGACTTTTATTAGTTTTATTTGTCATGTTTTTCCTTTATCTCATAATTATATCAATGAAATCATTGATTCACCGCTCAAGTCATGACGTTTATACATTTGTGTTTGCCCTAATTTTTCCTGGCAACAAAATTATAGTATCTGCCCAAGGATTTAAGAAATCGGCAGAACTCATTTTTAGAACTCAAACAGCATTTTACTCAAAAAGTTTAAATGATACATTCCATTTTCATGGAATTTATATGAAATGCTTTCCTCAGAAGGAAACTTAAGGCCCTGCAAGGGCATATGTTGTGACCAGTCATAGTATTTGTGATGAATAATAAGGCATCTTTGAATCGGGATCAGTGGCGAATGAAAGGCGTTTGAACTCATTGGGAAACCAAAATTTTACAAACACAGCTGGGTTTCATTCATTATAATTTAACTTGATGTTTAGAATTACACTTAAATATTCCTCATGAATTTTTCATTGAAGCGCAAAATAAAGTGCTTATGTGCATTTTAATACAACTTCTTAAGGGATAACCCTAAATGTTTCTAATGATAATTAACAGGTCCCATAAAGTCACGCCTGAAACAACTGATTGCATTAAAAAAGTGACGCTGACCCCAAAGTTTTCTCGTCCATTCGGTCTCTGAGAAGTACCACCGTTAAAAGTCAAGTTGAAAAGCTGCTTGGCGGGAACGTCGTTGGTCCTCCATTAAAGTGGAACGTCGGATAAGACCTTTAGTTTTACGGGGACGAGGAAATGGAAAATAATCAGGAGGAGGACTGATGGCCGTGGCCCAGCGACACATAAGGTTCCACTGTTAAACCCGAAAAGGTCTCCTTTTTATCCCCTTCCGCTCCCCATGTGACGACTCGTAGGTTTTTCCGTGGTGAAGGGTCGAAGGGAGTGAGAAAGAAAGGCATTCTCCGAGACCCACTCCCCTTTTGCTTAGATCCGTCCTTGAACCCATTCCAGCGCTTCAAAAGCACGGGAGGAAAAGAGTGAGAGACGGAATAGGAAGGAGGGATAGATGAATGCGAGGGAAAATGGAAGAGAGGGGAGCAAAGGGTGGAAAGGAAAATGAAAAGAGGAGGGGTAAAAGTGTGGGCGAAAGGTCTTTGGGTCCCCGGTTTTCATTCATTTCCCGCGCAAACCGTACTGACGCCATTCGACATCGAGCGGTTTGACGAGGATTCCCATTAGACCGAATGGAGTATAAAGGGGCCGTGGGTGGGGGCTAACGAGGAGGCGAGGGGGTGATGAGGAGAAAGGGACGAGGGGGCCTGGGACAAATGTGGTCGGACCGCAGGGTAGTGATGTGATGCGGACGGCGGAACATCTACTAAAGTGCGATATGCGAATTTCAATGTCGAATTGCGACATGAATTATGCACCTCAATGAATGAAATATTATGGATACTGCATCAAGCATCATATAGCATGAGCAAGGTTCTTAATAGTGGATATCGGTTTCGTACCGGTTTGTCTCCGGCACACTGGGTAAAGGATATCGGGCGACATCTCAGGCGAATAATTCGAACGGACGGCAACGGGTGGGGAAATGAGGAGAAGGAGTTGGCGGCGCGGCGTGACGACTGATGAGAGTGGGGAAGAAATCCCCTCTTATTATTCCCATCCAATGGCTGTCTCGCTGTTGTGTTTAATGTCCCATTTAGTTGAAAGGAACAGAAAAACTCCCCAACCAGATAAACTGAGGCTTATCCGACACATGCGTGGCAGATCTATGTATCGGTCAGACAGTCGATATATCGAGCGATACGCTACAAAGACGAATTAAACAAAAATAAATTAAACCGAAGTGCATAGTTGGTTTCGGTTGTCAAGTGGAAGTAGAATAAATGCCGGTATATCGGCCGCAACAGCGATGCTTAGAAGCTTGCGCATGATGGCGTACGACTACGGAAGCTAGGGGTCTCTGCTCAAAATTCCGTGACAATTATCGTACGCAAAAATATTAAACAGCCGTATGGTTTAGACGAATTGTTACAATTGCAACACATCTGCGTGACATGTGTTCATCTATTATTATTCAATATGGACAAAATGAGAATAATAAAGAACGATGATATGAAGAAATCAGGCGATGAAATGAGTAAAGAATTCAAAAAAGATATGGTACTTTTTTCACAGATTTTTATTTAAAGTCGACCGGTTTCGTCGCATAGGCGACATCATCACCTGATGATGTCGCCTATGCGACGAAACCGGTCGACTTTAAATAAAAATCTGTGAAAAAAGTACCATATCTTTTTTGAATTCTTTAGAATGGATTTTCACAAAGTGAAGCCTGAAACCATTGAGTTTATGATGAAATGAGTATTTTCGTATCTAATACGATAATCAACCCTGCGTTTTGAGAATAGACCTGCTGCTCGATACCGCATATGGAATTATATTGCTTATAGAGCGTGTCAGTAAATTTCGTGATTCCTTACATTATGCTGGGACTCTCTTCAGGGAGTGCCGAGAAAAATATATTTTCAAAGGTGCTATCCTAGCCAAACACCCAATTTTATTAAAAAAATTCAACATCACATTACATCGCAACAGCATTCATTTTTACGCTCTTATGAACCGTATCTTCATATTTCCTATCGCAGGAATGTCTCACAACACAAGAAATCACACAATATCGCCTGATATCGAAAGATCGCATTGCAATTCCAAGTGGTTCAATCTCTCGGTAAACGAATTCACAAAAGATTGCATATCGCAATCGATGCCTAGTAATATCGCATTGTACAACGGCAGTTTGTGGCCGTAGTTAGCGTGTGGGTGCGGTTAGTGATAAAAAATGTCTGTAGCGGATGGTTTAAGGGGGGAGTGGTGAAGGAAAAGTAGATGGAGGAGGTTGGAAATGGTGAGAAAAGGGAGGAAGGAGAGAGAGGTCGTGGGTGACGAGGGTTGAGAGCCGGAGTGGACCGAGGGAGCGGGGTAGCGAAGGAGACCCTGGGAGTGAAAGAGGCCCTGGGAGTGAAGTGACCCCTAATAAAAAGCCCCCGCGTGGCAAATGTTCCGCAATTCTTCCTGGTAAAAACAAATGGTTTTATTATCTCGAATGTCCTTCCCTCCTCTTGAGAAGGAGAGTTCTAGATTAGGAAAGGGAACCTCAAACGTTGTGAAATGTCCAAATACGAGAATTGGGTCGGATTGTTTTACTTTCATTCTTAACTATCTCGGTGGTTAGGAGTAATTTTGATGAGCTCTCCAGTTTCTCAGCAGAGTTGAACGCTATAATGAAACTCGTTTCTTAGATTGGTTTAGCAGGATTAGGTTTAAGAGTTAGTCTAATCTACCGCTCTAGGTTATTTCACTCCTTGCACAACCTACGGCATTCCATTTATGCTTAGTTCCATATATATTTAAACTGCATAAAATTATTGGTGAAGTAAGAAAGCTGGTGCCAAACGTCATACAACTTATATCATTATAAAAAGGCCAGTTTGTTGAAGAAGAAACTGTACTACCGTTTATGACTGAGTTATTCTGCTTAGTCAATTAGGGTCGTTTTCTTGAACGTATTTTAGAACACCACTGATCGCTAGTGAGACACATAGTTCCCTACATTTATCACTAAAACTCGGCTTGACCTCTCATGCATTTCTCCGTTCACCACAAATGGAAAACTGGCATTTCTCTCTTCCTCATATCACCTATTACGAGATTAGTATATCACGGAGTCAAATACAAGGAAATCACGAGCTGTTTCATCTCCAATAAAAATCCGTGGATCCTCTGTTGGACTCAAAGATTAATGGAGAGACCGTGAGGTCCATATATTATTCAGCTGAACAATTGTTGCAGACGTAAAACACCAACAAAATGGAAAAATAGTACATTTTCCCAGTCATCAACATATTCAAAGGATTTTCACAAATGATAATTATTTTTTGGTTTATTTTTTTTTGGGCCAACGGAAATGTATGTGGTAATATGTTAATCATAAATAGACAAATCATGTGGCTATGGAACAGGATCAGTTGACTAGGATGTTACAATTAGCGTTCAAAATACTGATTCTCGATTCTTGTTATTAAAACTACCTACTGGTCCTTAAATCCGGCCGCGGTCACATCGTTTATCGCAATAACGTACATAAATTAAAAGTCAAATGAACGATTGATTCTTTTAAGTTCATGTATATCATTACTAAAAATTTCATTATCTAGTATGCATGTAAGTCATCTCATTGTAACATGAAATATGAGACCTCCATTACCAACCAATATTTTATTGGAATGTAAATGTAATTGAGTTTCGTAAAGAGTAGCGTAGCATCATCTTTAGAAATTGCACCGTTATAAAGCTGGCTTTTATCATGTTTATCATGTTTTCGTGTTTCCGTGCAAGGAAAAGAAAATCCACTTAAATATTCCGGAGGACGTAAATAATTGATGCTTCGTGTTATTTTTTCCGAGAGAGAAAAAAGTTAAAAAGATTTATCACTGGATGAAAGAGATGAAACTTTAGTGGCGAGGCTTTCGCAAAAGTCAACATTAATTACATGAATTGATTGCGCCATTTTTCCTTGCGGAACGAAGTTTTTTCATCGCTCCTCCTGCGCGGCTAACGAAGACGATCCACTCAGCGCTCAACTCCGGTCGCTCAAGGCAATGGAGAAAAAAAATATCATTTCCAGCCTCGGGAACCAGAATTTATTAGATTACGGCGCGGAAATCACATTAAGGTAAATGACATCCTCCGGGCAGGACGAAAAAATCTGTTAATAAGGCAGCTGAGACAAAGAGGAAGACCACATACCCATTAATGGGACTCTCTCTCATGTACCCAGAATATCTATACACCGTCTCTTTTTCCATGTTGATTGTTGGTTGGTTATTTGGGGAGGCGATGTGCAACTGAGGTCACTTTTACCATTAGGGATTGTTTGGATTAGTGTGACGCGTAAATCAGTCAGTAGCGGCCCAAGCTTTTTTTTGCAAGCGTGAGTAAAATTTTATTTGGCCACCCCTAAGGAATAATTTCTTTATCGAATAAGATTTCTTAAACCACTCGTTAATATAAGTTATAATCTTAGATTTAAGAACGATTCTCTCAATAAAGAAGTTTCCTTTCCCTCTAGAAACTCAATGTTGAATCTATAAGTTTTCTCCAAGCTTCAGGTTTTGCGAGGAAGAGTATTTATAGAGAGTTTTTACATTATGACTTGTTGTTTCTCTCCTTGAGGGTGGCTGTTTTTCAACCTTCAATAGTATTGCAATGATAGCCATAGTTCCTTTCAAGGGGCTGGCGACAAGAATCCTAATTTAAAATTAGTCTGCATGCTTCATTATTCTTTTTGTTGAAGTTAGTTCTGAGCCAATCAGTCTCATGATATACTAATGGTCATTTTTTTAAATACATGCAGGAAGTAAGTAACACCTTTCGGAATTCATACTTTCTATCCCGTTGTCGAATTAATTAAAAACTCCGTACTCCTTTTGCCCACGTTGCCCGCACCATGGGACGCAACTGAGTGAATGGAAACTCGAAGTTGGCATAAGCCTGATCATAACGAAAGGTGAAAAGGGTTCCACACTTAAAAGTTCTATCCAATGGACGGAGGTTTGCATTCACTACATGTACGTAAGCAAGTACTCTTGACATTGCACCCAAGTAGACATTTCCTTCTGTCAGGGTTTAAACCCAGGCCATCTCTATGAGAGCGAATCACTTCTCAACGCACCGAACCGAATCTCAAAAAGTTGAAGTAAATTCCTTTGAAACATATTTACTGTTTCAACATTAAATTCACACATGATCAACTGTTATCTGTGTACCTTAGGGTACCCATCAAGAATGATCCCCAATAATGTTTGACCGCGGTCCAAAAATTCATATTTTTCACCATAACAATAGATATTTCAATTGTAAGTAATTAACTTAAGGGTGAGTCCCTTCTGGCAAGTTTCTTACGCAGTTTCTTTTGAAGAGCTTGCCGGTAATTTGAGACAAATGAAATATTTTTTACAATTAAGTGGAGATACCGATTGGATGTTGTTAAAATTGGCAACAATACATTTCTGCAAGCGAATTTCCAAAACTTTTAAAAGTTCTGCAAGTGGACTTTCAGAGCCGTTTACACGTGTTACACGTTTACACATTCACATAAAAAGTCACTTTCTGCAAGTAACTTGCGCAATAAATATACCAGTGTTAACCCACCATAAAAATGAAATTAACAATTGATGACGTATGGTGATGAATAGGTTCATTCTCGAACATTATGCATCACCTTGTTTGTACACCTTTAATTATTCTTAATGTGTGAGCAGGCTTGTGTAAATATTTTCCACTAATCTACTATAATGAGTAACTACCACAAGTTTTGGGTGATACGGAATGGCCACATACAGTAAAACACCTTGCATATTGAAAAAATCACTTAGTAAATTCCACACTTTATTTACGAATAAACCGACCCAGGTTTCGGCAACTCAGTACCTTGAAAATGGCACTGAGTTGCCGAAACCTGGGTCGGTTTATTCGTAAATAAAGTGTGAAATTTACTAAGTGATTTTTCAATATGCATATTTTTTTTTATTATATATACATTATAGGGTGGAGGGGGAGGGAGGTAAAAGGAGTGGGAGGGGGGGGGATGGATGTGCAACGCACCTTGAAAATGGCACTGAGTTGCCGAAACCTGGGTCGGTTTATTCGTAAATAAAGTGTGGAATTTACTAAGTGATTTTTCAATATGCATATTAAACATTTCCACCAAGTTACGCCGGAAACAATTTCTCATATTACTAAAACACCTTCACAATTACTGGAAATGAAACCATAGACCTCGCGGTGGAAAGACAGGGCTATGGTCACCACGGCTACTTATCACATTCCTCATCCACTTTCAATTCATCTACGCACTACTTTGGTCGTCTCATTGCTCCCCTCAACGTCCAGAGAGGAATCTCCACTTAGAAATGTCTTCTCCCACGCGGCGATCCCGCTTTGAAAGAGGGCACGTAATTGAAAGGGAAGGGAATGCGGTTCTGAGATCCCCAGCTCCTGGGGGAGATTGGAAGTAGGGGTGCGAGTGGAGGTCAAGCAAGAGGCAAAGATAGGGAGAGGTTGAGGCTGTACACTGTGAGGGAGAAGTTGAAGTAGGTTAGCGGTGCAGAAAGAAATCATACCCGGGGACAGAGACTTGTAAAAGGACACTTGAGTTAAGTGAGGGATCGAAGCTAAATGGGAGCTGTACGGTTGCCCGAGAGTGTATGCGGGTTTCTTTGCGCTCAAGTTTATGAAGAATGCCTGTTGAGAGAGGAAAGCGAATGACAGGAAAGTAAACGGGGGATACAATGGATATAGAGAAATCTCACGGTGTTTGAAAGCTACCGAAATGGGCGGTGAGAAATAGGACAGAGTAGATACGAGGAAAGAAATAATCGGATAAGAATTTTATCCATTTATATAATGCGTTCGCCCATATCACCAGATACATTTTTAGTTTTTTTATCTGAAATTTCTAGGCCCTCATTAAGGTGGAGCCAAAAGAAATATGGTGAAAGTAGGAAATTCGCTAAAAATTGATACCTAAACGTATACGCTTATGTAACACGTTCGAGAAATAGAGGAAAAAGACATGGTTAAGATCAAATTGAAAAACGCTACGCTGTGACAGAGATCGTTGTCGAATATTCAGATGGTCCGGATTCCAATCTCAGTTCAGAAGGACTTTTATTACTTTGAGTTGGTATTGTTTTACCACACCTACTTCCAACCTTCCTCACCTTCGTATTGTTTGTTCTCTTAGCGTTTCCCGATTCCTATCCTTTTTTCTTTTATTTATGCATTAAAAACTAGGAATTTCATGCATAACCACACAGATACCTAGCAGTTACCATACCAGACCAGCAAGCATCTAGTAGCGATAAATTCACATAAGTAAGAAAATTTCTGCGCAACTCTCAGTACTTATATTTGCATTTGTGCAGACGACCTCAAAGGCCCCATAAAACTTTGATCCTTTCTCTGTTCAGCCATGCACGAACTATGCTTGACTTTTATTTTTTGATTAAAATAGAAAGTTGAAACCTGCTCCGTCTTTTTTAATTACCCTCTAAGTGAATACACGTATATTAACCTATCTATGCGTAAGGGAAAGGGGTGAGAGACGTGAAAGAGGTTGGGTTCGCAGACGATCCCTAAGCTTCCCAAAAAAACCCATCGACGTCAGATAGAGGCCCTGGATAATCTCATTATGAGTCTGCAGAGTGCGCGATTAGTTAATTACCCCTTCTTTCGAGTTGCGTCAAAGTTATGAGCGGGGAAGGTGGTGGGGAAGGGAGACTTTCGGAGGGAGCAGAAGGGGAACGAGGAAGAGAATGGGTAAGGGTGGAACTTCACGCTGCTGTTGCGTGCATTTGCACCCACGGGGGAGAGGAAGATTTTAGTTTGGAGAGGGGCGAAGGATTATGAGAGCCCATTTACCCGTCTTAACATCCCAAAATTAATATTCCCATTCCGCCTCGAGCCTAAGTAATCATTGGTACGAAGCCCGCGTGGATTTAAATTCCTGCCAATAAATGCTCAAGTGTAAAAGTCTTTCCACAACTTTATTCCACTTCTTGCTCTCCATTACCCTTGAAGAAGGATGCGTATGTTAACATTTTATGTCGTCGCCCTACCAGGATGTGCTCGGAATGCTAATGGCCGCTGTGGGGTGCTCGCTGAATGGAGCGTTGATTTTTATCACGGGTTTGTATTTAGAACTTTCTCCTGGGGGTCGGGAGCTTCGTCCTCCACCTTCTTCAACGACGTCGCAAGGAAATCGAATTTCACGGAAATTTCAAGCCGGCGAAGGACCGGTAACGATCACAAGCCCAGAATCATGCTACGCTAACAAAGCTGAAGATTTATACAAACGTATCATTTATTCCGTGATGAAGCTTGATATTGATTTAATCATCATATATGTACTAGACGTAAGCTTCCGAGAATTTTACCCTGATGGCCTAAAATTTATTCAAAGGCCCATACCCGCGCATAAAAACGCCCTGTATTCTTAATATTATGGAGAAAAATTCCTCTACATTAACATATAAAGGCAACTTTTAGGATTAGAAATTTATGCCCAAAAACACTAACGTGGATTAAAAGAAGCTTTATCTATTTTTTTCTGTTTCAAAGGATTAAGTGCTGTTAAATAAAATATGAGAATAAATGTTGTTTCTATTGTTACCGCTAACGTTCTCATTTTTAACTCTGAATTAATGGGGAAAAGTGAATATATATTAATTCATTTTTATCTATCTAAAATTATGTAAGAACTTCATGTATCAAATATGAAAATTTACTGTGTTTATCAAGTAAAATTTTGAATGTTAAATAGCGTAACTCTGTAATTATGGCTTAGTTTTGACACCATCGTCAAAGGTACTTTTGATGGGGATGTGGGATTCTGAGTAATAAAGTGAATCAGGGATATGTATTTGCTACTGTAAAAATAATAGTTTGAAATGATAATTGCTTATTTTGAATAATTGATTGATCTCTACAATTAAACTTGTTTTATGACTTGAAATTTTCCATTTGAAAACATTGAATGGGACATAGATGACATAGAATGGGCCAAACTTTTTCTTAAAACATTACATAAGAGAATAAATTGTAGCCCCAGTCACCTTTACTTAAAAATGGATCGGCAAAGGAAACGAAATCTGAATAAATCGGCTGCTACATTACTGGCTAACCACGTTTACGGTCAGTAAATTGTGGAAAATGTACACTTTCTGTCCGAGGTTGGAGTTTTATAATCAATAGAATTCAAAGCCAGTACGCCTTCTGTGGTATATATTGCTAAATTCTTATATCATAACCGTATTTCATCAAAAGCTGGAAAATGTCGGTGGCTGGCTTCTCTCCTTCCGACTACTTTTCCTTCCACTCATATAATATCTTCACTGACCAGCCTGAGGCACCAATTTGGGCAAGGCAAAGTTGATTCACATGATACTGATGATTAATTTGTTCTCTATTTAACACGCAGAAGGGACACGAGTGTAAGGCGACGCAGCGGCCGTCGGGCCCGGTCCGCCTCCGCGTGGGTCCTTGTCGCAGCCGCAAGCGCTTCCGACCCCGCTCGTGTGGCAACTGCCCGGGAGCCTGCTGCCGGCCCGTGCTCACCCACACCATCCGGGTGCTGTTCGCCTGCGCCACCCGTCGGGGGCACCCGCTTCCGGAGGGCGGCGAAGGGGGAGCGGGAATCTCTGGCGAGGAGCAACTGGTAGGCGGCTGGGGGGGCAGGTGGCTCCCGGCACCGCCCGCATCCCTTCTCTCCCTCGCACGACCCGGCTCGGACCTATGGCTCCTCGAGCCAAACTACAAGAAGAAGAAGGAACCGGGGAAGGAAGAGGAGGAGGAGATCCCAACAAGACCGGCTTCGGCGCCCGGCTTTCCCGTTGGCGCCCCACCGAGGTCGAAGCCTCAACAGCCGTTGGAGTCGTCGTCGGGCGAATCTTCGGCGGGAGACGAGCCGTCACCATCCGCGACGGAATCAAAGTCCATGGAGACTGTGAAGGATTCTCCTGCCTTTCCGCCTCTTCGGGCGGATGAGGACGAAGAGGAAGAAGGCGACATGGGCGCGGTGGGCCGGGCGTGGGTCCGGCGGAGGATTGGCGACGCAGGGCGCTGGGGGCGGAGACCCCGGGGGCGGCGGAGGAGGCGGAGCGTGGCCAGTAGGCGCTTCGAGTGGAGCACGGTGTCGGAAAGCGAGGAGCTGGTCACTCTAAGCGTGCAATGGATCGTGAGATGCAAGTGCACGGAGCCCTGTCCCGAAACGACTTCCGCCACGCCAGAGGCCGTGGAGGAGGAAGAGGCGGATGGGGAGGGGATGGAGGATGATGGGGAGGAAAAAAGTGGAGGTGGTGGAGGGACGGATATGGAGGAAGGTGAGACGGGTAAGGAGGAGGATGAAGAGGAGACACCGGAGGAGGACATGGTTGACCGGGGTGCGGCAGTGCAGGAACGGGAAGCCGAGGAGGATGGTGAAGTGGCGGTTGGTGAGGAGGAAATGGACGATGAAGAAGAGAAAGAAGAGGAGGATAATGAAGAGGAAGAAGACGATGATGAGAATGAGGAAGGAGAAGTGGAAGACGTTAGAGTGGTTAACCGCTTCGGAGAGGTCATACTCCACCGGGTGCACAGGATGGCAAGGCCGTAAATCAAATCATCACACGAGCATAGGAGCATTAAATAAATATATATATGATAATATCACACGAAAAGAGAAGATTAGAAGGAAAAAATAAATTATAATTATCACGACGACACTTATTCACATGAGACACGTACACACAAACACATACTATAACGCATTATCAAATCTACACTAAAAAACTCACATGGTTGCATCAGAGAAAGGATTAAAAGGAAGAAATGACGCAAAACTTTTGTTGTTAGATATTTATCATATCATGTGTTGAAGCCGGACGTGTCGCCGTTGTCGCGTTGTCCGGCGTGAACAGACTGTTTCGCCTTGGTGCCATTCAGCCTTATAAATAAAATATATATTCAATCAATCGGATAGTGATGATGAAGAAGTAACGGACAAAAATGTTGAAACCGTAGCAGTGTTTCGAAGAAAATAAAACAGAAGTGAGATGAAAATAACATAATAATACTTAGTTTTACGGTCACATGATTCAGTGAACGATACACGAGAAGATTATGTCACGCTTCAGGTTGCGGTGGAATAAGCAGAAATTTTTGTTTCCATTGAATTTCAGAACGGCTGGCAGTACTGTCATTAAACTCAGTGCGCCTATTTTTTGGAAAGGAGTACTACTGGTCACTGCTCATTTTATTTGTTTCACTCAGTAAAAACATTGCATCGAAGTATCATTCAGATGGAGGGTAGTATCAATCCAGTTACACTTGGCATTTAATTTTACTCCAATTAATGAATTTTGATCATTTCATGCACTTATGATAAATAAACTCCATGGGTTGCAAGCCACATGGAAAATCTGAATAATAACTTTTAATGGTTCCCATTACTCTATTATTTACAAAGACTATAACTTTTCATCCACGAATCTTTCCAAACTTGTAACAGTATGCATGACAATTATTTATTTGAGAAAGTAGCACACGCCCCTCTATTTTCAACCGCACTTTCTGGGAGGGCAAGCAATTTTGGCAGGAAGTAAAGTAATAATGGGTTAGCAACCAAATCTTCTTATTTATGTTGGTCATAAGTTTGCTGGCACATCAACAAGGCATTTCTCACGCACGAGTCTGCTGTTTGGAGTTAAAATCACCAAATTAATATTATTCCAATCCGGAAAATACCGGATATAGGTCTCATACTAATAGAAAATTCGTTTAGGATAAGTGATTGACGTTCACGAGTGCTAAGCCCGAAAGAACGCCATGGGTTTATAAGGTGCTCTGGCAGTTTACTGTTTACATCCGACGTTGAAGGTCACCAAACAGTTGTTATTTGAATTATGATATTCTCTTAACAGAAGGCTAACATGACGTTAAATGTAGCAATCCGCAGTAAAAATTATTGGGCAAAAATAAGTGATATGGTTAAATACAAACATCGCGGAGGAAGGGTGCAAGGGCTCTTATGTAAGACTAAAGTGATTTTTTATATTTACGTAAATGACACTGATCACTCAAAATAAAATTCCTCAAATGATAAAGATGGAAGTTTGATCTCAAGTAGATCATGAATTCCTATTGGAGCTAAGATTTGTTTTAAGTTGAATTTAGTATATTCAAAATAACTCTTAAATATTTCAAAATATAAAATTAAAAAATATGTTGAATAGATTCTGATTTTAATGATATTTAAGGAGACTTATAAGAATCAAAATTGAATCAAGTAAATGCCATGGCGTTCTTTCGAAGAGAATAGGGAATCAATGGGACCAGATAAAGAGAAATTGCACGTTCCTCTTACATATCCCACACCTAACCCTTTAGTAATATATATTTCTGAGTCCCAATGTCCCTTACACAAGTTAAAGCTCGTTAACCTTAGTAATGCGGTCGTCAAAAATGTGACCATTTATTGTGATAATGTCTAATTTTTTTATCAGGCGCTAAATATTGTAAGAAATTGCAAATTTTTCTTTGAAAATTTATGATACACTTCTTTTCTTTAACGCCACTAACGAGAAATTTTTCCGCTGTAAGAAGGAGATATTTTGAATGCTGAGGAAAATGAATGAGTTTCACCAATGTCGAGTGTATCAATGAGTTAATGCACGAAAGAATTGATACTTAATAAAAAAATTATTAGTAAGATTTTAAAGACTGCATAAGTAGTAAACGCAAGGTTTATTTGTCCCATAGGAGCGCTGCGACTGTGGGCTTGTAAAAGTTATTAGTGTGTAGTGATTGAAATAACAAAAACAATAAGTGAAACATAATACTGTTGGCATAAGTGAACAATCACTATCTCAAGCGGTTGTATTAAAATCAGGATGTTTATCTGGTAAGGAAAATTTGATAACTGTAAATTTTATGTCACATTTTAAAAAAGTATTATTTTTGAAGTGTATGTTTTCCTTGAAAACTAAAAAAAATATTGTGAAGATCCCAACGTGTGGTTTTGTATAAATTTTGTGAATATACACAGTAGTCACTTGAACGGAGATATCAGTTTCATTTCTATTTTCCTTAGAATAAGGCATGTGCAAATAATGTGTGGTCCAAAATGTTCAGTCTCCAACATCCAATCGGGCTAACTCTCAAAGAGGAGAGGGATTATTTTCAAATTTCTGTAAATTTTAAGTTCCATTCTGCTTTATTCACATAGGAGGTCAATAAAATTCGAAATTGTACGGCGAATTCATACTAGGTGCCGGGAGGAAAAGGTTTAACAACACCGAGAAACTGGCATTTACTTATAATGCATACTTTGATAAAGTACAAGTCATCAAGTCATAAACTTTTCATGATTCAACCTTAGCTGTCTAAGCTCAGTAAATTGAAGTACTGCTACTTCTTATATGGCTTTGATTATTTACCAGTGAAGCAACAATCTGATATAGTATATTTGTGACACATCTATGTTTTAGTTTTTGGTTTTTACACTTACTAATAACTGGGATTCTTTCTTCCAAAGCTATAACTAAATTAAAATTAATTCTCAGTAAGTTGCTCAGTAATGTTCAGCAATTTGAAGTACTACTGCTTCTTATATGGCTTTGATTATTTACCATTGAAATAACAAGCTGGTATAGCATTTCGGTCACACATCTATGTTTGAATGTTTGGTTTTTACACTTACTAATCTCTGGGATAATTTCTTGCAAAGCTATAACGAAATTAAAATTAATTAAATCAATTTATTACGTTACCAGTAATTTTATCATTTCACGCTCCTTACCTTGTGCAATTTATCACTTTTGAAAGCAGGGGTTTAAAACTGTAATGTGGATGAATTATTTTGCAATAACTAATGGCTGAATTTAATATGGTAAATATAATTACTACTTTTCACTCTTAGGTAATATTTAAAATCATCAAATTTTAGAAAAAAAATACAAAAAAAAAATCGGAGCCATGGAAAAACGATACGTGTATTTCATTTGAATATATGAATATTTCATGAGATGTCGACTATTTACGCTTCTATTAACAGGGTAATTATATAATTTTGACCATTTTTTAGAAACCTGAAAATTTTAAGTGTTACGATTAACATAATAAGGGATTCATAAAGAGAAATATTTACCACCCTGTGTTTCATAAAGATATTTATAAGTGCTTTGAAACCTTTTTCAAGGCGCGATAGTAATATGTACTTCATACAGCCAACAAGCTGTTCAATATCTTCGTTTATAATCATCAAAGAAGCTGTACTTGACTTCAACAAATTGATTCATCACCGGGAGACCTCAGGGGGCAATATAAATAACGTCAATCCATCGGTATTATGTTTACGTCTGAATTATCTTAAAACTTCTCGATTCAGATTGCAATCATCAGCGTATCTATAAGGCTGGGTTCTATATTGTTTGAGCATGAATTTATAAGCGGGTTTTAAAATTTGAGATGCAATATTTTCCATAATCTTGGTATAAATTTCGCAAAAACATGATACCAAAGTTTAACACCGCATTTTGCACTTTCAGAATTGTTAAAACCATTTTATTAATACAAAAAGTCTCTCCACTGTATCCTTACGGTTAAGTTTCCCTTCTAAGATTAATTTTAAGGATATATACATTATGCCATAACATGAATTAAGCTAAGCATATCCAGATTTGGCAATGCTAGTTTATGTACACTGTACTGCTGCAATGAAATGAGTTGATTCTGTAATATTTGATCATTTAGATCTCTTATAATTAAGGAACGAAACATTAAAGTCTGGTATTAGATGAATTATGGATGGAAATTAATAAACCACTTGATTCAAGGCAAAATTGACTCGATACATTTCTATATTAGTCCCGATGTCTTCGTAAGAAGAAACGAGTTTTCATGTCCTTATAAACAAACACCAATTTGCATAAATATTTTTTGTCAATAGCGTATTCGTTAGCTGATTATTAATGTCATCCTTTCAAGAGCAACTAAGTTGAATAATGTTTAAGAGCACTCAGATTTAATTGTCAGAACAATTGCTCTAAGACACCATTCCAATTTTGAGAGAGTCTTGAGAAGTAAAGACTTAAAATTAAGTTTAAATGGTCTCCTCCAACGTCAAAATAATTCACTCATTCTCTGAATTTCTAAAAAAAAATTTAAAAATAAAAAAAATAAAGGTTTACTTTTCCTTTTCACCAACATGAGGTTAAACATACCTTCTTCCGTAGAACACTCATGTAGGCAGACTCCAGCTGCTCGTGGCACGTCTGCTTGCCTATGATGAGTAGCCACTTATGCCTAGTAATTTAATAAATTGTCTTGTAAATTGGTTTATGAGAGTGATTTCATGATCATCGCATGAATGCTAAACATGAAAACGGGTGCAGACTTATTCTTCACGAAAGTATGATAAAATTGTAACATGTAAGTGCGTTGTCGCTCCACTAAATTAGTAGGCATATTACACACCTGTAAGCTTCCACGCCAGGATAGGCCCTAAATGATGATACTTTCTCACTGATTTTAGATAATGCGGTCTAACTTTTACTTCAACTTCAACCATTTAAGTTTTTCCAGTAAGGCTTTCGTAAGTCATTTTCATCAACTATTTACGTCTTCATACTCATGCAGACATCTCAATGTGTATGACGAAAAGTTATATTTGACGTATAGATATGTACTACCAAATTATATAAAAGTATGAATAGATAAGTGATGAATAATTGTAATGAATATATGACAGGGAAATGTTTTTGTAATAAAGAACTCAGCTCCAAAATGGCTGGAGAACGTTTAGCGAAAATGTTTTCTCAACAGAGTTACTGTTGACGCAGTTGTGCTTGAGCCAATTCCGCGGAGCTTCTCTAACGGTGTCCACTGATGGTAAGCGTAGTACCTAAAGAGTTGTTGGACTGTCACAGACGTTTTTTGGAGTATGTGACATTCCTAATCCTTGCTCGAGTTCTTTTTTCGCGTCATAATAATCTTCATTATAATATCAGGTGTACAAAGAAAGTTAAATATATATGTATATATATATATATATATATATATATATATATATATATATATATATATATATATATATGCATAAATAAAACAGTGATACACTAAACAAACACAGAAACACGCAAAAAGGACACTCACAAAAGAAAACTTGTACGTTTCGACGTCAAGACGCCATCGTCAGTGGTAGAGAAATGATGAGTCCGCTCTGTTCCCTTGGGAAGGAAAGGGCAGAGAGGAAGGAGGGGGGGTAAGTGCGAATGGATAGTGGTGGGGAGAGAGAGGTGGCTATTGGGCTTTTAATTCAATGGGCTAGGTTTAGCCCGGGCTTTTCGAATGCTCTTGTCACCCAAATATGGGCGTATTCACGAATTTTCACGTCAACATTACCGGCGGATTCAGGAAGGGCTTCTATGATCTCTAGGGAGAAACAATCGTCAAAATTTTGAGAGTGGGAGGCGGTATGTTTGGGAATGGGATCAAGAAAAGGAATGGGATCAACCTGACCAACTTAACCTTGTCACCACATTCTTCCCTGGTGCACACAGGATCAAAAACATATTGAAAGACCTGTATCCAATCTTAAAAAACAATACCTCTACTTCCCTCCTCCTACCTTCATGTCCCAAAGTTTCCTATAAGCGTCCCTCAAATCTGCGGGACATTTTAAAATCCACTAGACCCTCCCTGCAACCCACCGCCCCCCCTCCGCCACTTTCCTCAACATGCGGACGCCCGAGGTGCAAATGCTGCTCTCTCCTCCGCCCCTCCGCCACCCCCTCCCTCAAAAGATCTTCCTCTACGGCCAATTGTACCACCAGCAACATCATCTACCGCCTTTCCTGCAATTTCTGCCCTGCCTTCTATGTGGGAAAATGTACCACCCCCCTCAATATCCGTATGAACAATCACCGCCATGCCACCAAAACTCCACCTTTTCTTGATCCCATTCCCAAACATACCGCCTCCCACTCTCAAAATTTTGACGATTGTTTCTCCCTAGAGATCATAGAAGCCCTTCCTGAATCCGCCGGTAATGTTGACGTGAAAATTCATGAATACGCCCATATTTGGGTGACAAGAGCATTCGAAAAGCCCGGGCTAAACCTAGCCCATTGAATTAAAAGCCCAATAGCCACCTCTCTCTCCCCACCACTATCCATTCGCACTTACCCCCCCTCCTTCCTCTCTGCCCTTTCCTTCCCAAGGGAACAGAGCGGACTCATCATTCCTCTACCACTGACGATGGCGTCTTGACGTCGAAACGTACAAGTTTTCTTTTGTGAGTGTCCTTTTTGCGTGTTTCTGTGTTTGTTTAGTGTATCACTGTTTTATTTATGCATGTGCATCGTCGCCGAGAGCGATTTTCTACCAAGACATTATATATATATATATATATATATATATATATATATATATATATATATATATATATATATATATATATATATATGCTATAATCACATTTGCGTACTTATTATTATCTCATTATGTGTGCTTATACGTGAATATCTATCTACCCAGGGCATGCTTATTAAATCCAACGATTATTGCATCAACATAATCGAACCAGCTATCCACACTTATATGAGGTTATTAACTCTTTGCTTCCTTGCTTTAAGGTGACTGGAGCAATAAGTATGGGTCATAGAGTGTATACTTGTAATAATATTTGTAATAAAACAGAAAACAGTTCTGGGACCAAATTTCATTTCAGTGCATCTATTTACGCGTTGGAACTCATCATACAGGCAGTAATGGAAATGGAACAAGAATAATATTATTATATTTTTCCTTAATTAAGGAATATGATGAATAGAGTTTTTGGCGTATTCGAAATACGGGATAGTATTCGAAATTCGGATAAAATTATACAATTATCATTATAATAAATGAATTTTTTTTCGTTCAGGAGGAAACCTGTACATATATAATAAAATTATCACTAACTATTTGTCCTTTTCCACATGACTAATTGTTAAAATAGTATTAAAATCGCCAAAAACCAAATCGGGGTGATGCAACTATTTTCACTTTTATCAATAGATATCACTAATGAGAACTATTGAGCAACGCTTCACCCATATCTGTTCATTAAAAAAGAGCTCTAACCACCATATGCATTCTAAAAATAATTAATGCTTACCATATGTTGGTCACCGCATTGTTCTAGCAACAAATATTGACTATTTTACGAGAGCGAGAGAGCAAAAGTGAGGGCGTTCAAGATTAATCAAATAGAGACGAAAGACCCCGCATTGTCCTCCGGAGAAAGGGGAAAAAAGGCAGAAAGGGGCCTAACATGGGGAGAGTTGCGATAAATGCGACCAGGGGGCTTAACATTAATTTAGCAGCGTCATAGCTGACTTCTCACTCTTTCACTGGGCACGCGAAATAGTTCAAAATGACACCGTGAGTAAAGCCCCACTTTCATGAATAAAAATGTCGGGGGAATGAATGAACCATTAGCATATTTTTCTTTTTAAATGAGAATAATACTTCAAGCGAAGGAAATGGAAGGGGGAGGGGAAAGGGTTTAAAAAGGTATGGTTGAGAATAATGAGGAGAGGTGAGGATGTTCCAGATGGTGAAAGGAACTACATGTTCAGAGTTTGCCTCTGTAAAGTGCGGGTGCTGAGGGGATTCGAAAGCCCTTAGTGGTTAAGCGGAGAAGACATAGGCTCGCTCCCTTGGGTTAGTAATCTTAGGACGAAATAACTCTGGCTTCTACCTCTATGGGACACGAGTAGCAATCATTTTTCTGGCTGTGAAGGAGAAAGGTAAGTAGACTAGTGATATTTGCCATATAGACCTGGATAAGGGAAGAAAGAAAAAGCTTCCCACTAGTCTTATCATATTCCATTTTTTGGCGTAGAAATCGGATTATTGACGGTTAGCTTTTTGCGGTTAGCAGAACTACATAATTTAACGGGTGAGTGAGAGAATGGACCCCAAAGTCAAAAAAGAAAAAGGAAATATGGGTCTTGCTAGATGTGAGATAATATCTTGGTGCAAGAACTAATCATTATCGTTTTATGAATTTTAAATTATTTGATATGCATTAAAATATTTAATTCTCATGACATTGAACTAATAATTCTTTAGAAAACTTCTTAGAATAGAACTGACACATAATTTATAATCGTCCCCACTGTTGTACTCTTAATAAGGGAGATTTGTTAATTTGCAAAAGCAGACTTCATTATTATCATGTATTAGATTTTTCGCGAAAAAAATCCACTCCAAATCAACGATAGAGACCTACCCTAATTTTATCAAAGTTTTAGGCTTAAGGTGTGCAGTCATGTAGGCATCACTTCAGGCAAATAATAATCAGGAGAATGTCTTTAGTATTAATGTGGTACAGTGCCAAGTGCTTTTCCTTCAAAATGCATTCAAACACACTTAAAATGCGATCAAATTGGAACATTTAGGAATAAAGGATGAATGTCTAGAATTCACTACATGAATTTTAAATATATTAATTGATACTAATGCATAAAGTTCGTTTAAAAGGAAGTTTAAAGTACAAGAGATACAATGGCTTTATTTCATTCTCTTCTCACATGCATTAAAACTATTTACAACACATGTAAGGTAACGGTTCTAAATTTATACAAACCGAGCCATCCATTTATATGTTTTATGGTTGGATTCATGAAAATCTTCCTAAATTAACTTGCTGATGATTTGGGTTTTCGAATGATCTCACCGCACGGGTTGTATCACATTGTGCAATAGAAGGCATCAAAGATAGTCTTAAGGCAAATGAAATCCACGCCGACGACAATTATACAAGTTAAATTTGGGTTATCAGACTGGATAGTTACAAATCTATCTACAAATACTGAAAGAAGATGAATTATTCGGTAAAGAACATAATAAACGAAGGATATAAACCGGTGGTCGGTAATATAACATAGCTTTTTAAAAGATTTATCCAATAAAAAGCATTATGTAAGTTTTACTCTCTTAACCTGTCAAGAGCAAATAAACAAGATAAATGCAGTCACTACTTTTACGATGAGTTGCCAAAACATACGTCTGTATTGACAAATATGAAAAACAATCGCATAATGAGAACAATAAGAAGTTACGATTGACTCGTTACGCTTTCATCGATGCTTGAAGTATTATTATATGTCGTGAATAAAAGTCAATTTTACAGCCAGTATTGGTGTAGAGCATAAACCTATTAGATAAACACAGGAGCAGATTCCAAAGCTGTGAGATGAGGTATCTAAGACGAGCAGCAGAAGAACACACAATCCAGTGAGAAATACAACGATCAAATTCCAGCAAGACCCGATAGTGGAGTCTATGAAAAGAAAAACTTTAAGATGGTATGGACATGTGATTAGGATGAATGAGGTAAGGAATCCAACAGAGGTGATGGAGGCAAGACGAGGAAGAGAACGACCAAGGATGGAATGGGAAGAATATGTGGAGAGATTGGCAGTCAGGCGCGGAAAGAGCCTGAATGAGGTGAAGCGTCTCACTCAAAACAGGAAAGAATTCGGAAAGTGGCTGAGGGAACCCGACACCTAACAGCAGAAGGGGATTCGAGAAAGAAGAAAAAGAATAAAAGTCATTCCTATAATAATATAATTACGCCTAAAAAATCCCACATTAAAGTCTCACTCTTTATCATTGGATGTATTTTAATGTCTTTTTCAATTAAGGAGGGATATAGGCCATTTTTCAGGATTATTTACGGGAAATATTCATTTGTATTTCTTTTAATATACATCCATAAACTTTAGTAATAAGCATTTTGTAACGATCTTACAGCATCTATTAGGGACAAAAAATTCAATTTTTCTTTAACTGTCAAGGGTATTAAAAATGTGCAAAAAATGACGATTTTAGAACACAAATAAAAATCCACCGTTTGCAGCCCTTGAGTATTGTCTATTAAGGGTAAAATGCGCGCATTGAGAAATGGAAGCTGCCCAAAAAGATAAGTCGCGACGAACAAAGGGAGGGCTTTAAGAGATCTCTCCATGGAAAGGCCGACTTGATTAATGGCTCGAAAATCGCCTTTAGACTGTAATACTATTCTCATAATTAAAAAAAGACAATTTTTAGCAAAGATGTCGTAATTATGCGTCACGCTCTGTAAATTATGGTCAATAAACTGTGGAAGCTGACAACTTAAAATTATGGGATGGGAAAAAACACGAAATGGTTAAGACAAAGGTCTTTACTTCCGGCCTGTTCAATTACGTTGTAGGATCTATGAAAATTAGCAAATTAATCAATGTAAGAAAATTTTATTGACATGTTAATTTAAATTAATTTTTAATAAAACATAAACTTTGACCTCACATTTTAAGAGCATACATATAAAGTTTTAACGACAGTTGAAAACGGTATATCCTATCCCAGTGGGGAGAAACCATGAAGAAGACATTAATGAACTAATTCAAAAGTAGCCCACCACTGAATTATCCTGAGCATACAACCATAGAACGTTCATTGAATGTTCAAGTTTGAAATATTCATTTGAGATTGTTCATAAATCGTTCATTTCCATTCCACTAAGTATTATTAAAAAATTCTCCCTGGTTGAACATTTTAAGAATATCTTTAAACCATGTATATTTTAATTGTCATAAACGACAAATATATTCAATATACATTCTAGGAAATTTTGTAACATACAATATTTACGCCATTATTCCTAAAAATAATGCCTACATGTGATATCACATTATGTGCGTAATAAGTTAAACTGTTGATTTAAACGGATGAACACTGAACTGTACGCATATATGCTTACAGTTCAAAATCTTGTTTATTCACAGTAATGTTGCATTTATATTCGTACTATGTGGCAATATAGGTTTCAATTGATTAATGCCAAATGACTGTTATCGAGATGTGATGGTATTTCCTCAAACTACCACGGAATTGCCATTTAATAATTATAGTTCTTGAAATAACATTTATCCATTGTGATACCATGTTTCTTAAGGCTTCTTTATTTAAAAAAAAACTATGTAAAAATCAGCGCCGATTATCCCACAGTATGGGACACACACACATACAAGCGACCCATCTCTTCAACGGGACAGGCCGCACACCAGCCCCCGAGACGTGCGTAAAACGCACCTGCGTTGGAATCAACGCCCAAAACCGCCACCACTGCTGAGAGCCTTCTAAGACGAAAAATAGAAGGAGATCCCTTCGAGGACCTCGAAAACACCACATCTGTCGCGCCAGTACTTCAATATCGGATGCAAGAATATGCACGTAGAGACGCAGGGTACCTGATAATGCGACATGGGTACAATCACTTTAGGAAGATACAATTGACGTACGCGCAATTTCACATTCATAGTTATTAATAGAAAATTATATTTTTTTTGGGAGAGCAGCGAAGTCAGTGGAGAGATAATACGATATAAATCGAGAATCATTTTACGAGAACTATTTTTAAACATTCCTTCGTGGTTCATATGTAATTAATTCAAAGACAGTTCAGCCGCAATTTATCCACGTTGAACATTCTATGAAGTATTTCAATGAATGTTCATTGCACTATCTGTAAGTGTCAATTGAACGTTCATTGAATGTCCTTCTTCAATAATCTTTGAACGTTTAAATAGTCTTCACTGAACGTTCTTTGAACATCTTTTGGACAATTAATTCCCCACTGGAATATGAGCGATTGAAAAGAAGCGTCATATTTTACGAGAATGAATGAAAGATAAATCAAAACTGTGGCTGCAGGGTTTGTGATTTGATTTGCATTGTACGGTATTCAATTTATGTACAGTTTGTTAACAAATAGTAATTATTTCTTAGCTTTTGCTCCAAAGAGGCACTCAAAACATGAATACTAAATTCCTAAATTGAGTATTTCGTTTGTTATCAGTGGCCAATTGATGATAAATATATTTACGATTCAAAAATGCACCTACATGATGGCATGTTGTAAAATTTGAAGCATTTATTCCCCGGACTCTATGTGGACTAAAAAGAGTTGAGTGAGAGATACTTGACAATGTGGCAGCATGAGAAATTGAGGGGAAATAAATTTCTATAAGAACTTTTTTGAAATCTGTTTTCTTCATGAGTTATTCCCAATCATCTGAAAAAAGTGTGATGCTTTGGCAGCAAGCAATAATTTAGATTTGGCCAATTGACAGTTGTCTTCTTTCATCTTTTTTGTCAAAAACAAAGGACAACAAATTTATCAAGCAAAGTATATGCTAAAGAAGACCTTTCTTGGAGTTAGTAAAAGTTAGTCAAACATGCAAGGATCGAAGAAGTGGACAAAATGATTGGGTCTCCAATCATCGTGGATGAAAAAATGGCCAAAGCAAAGTCAAATTATTATAAATAACGAATTTCACCCTCTTTGGAGAACAATTAGGACTCAAATTTTACTGAAGGTAGTTATCGAACGAATTATACAAAAAATATGCATGCATACGACAAAAACATTTTAATCGCTACAATAAAGGAAGAGACTATCTCTTAGAACTGCGTAAAAATTTAGTGATACATAGTTTGGTATGAATTTTGGAAGCAAAAGCAGAAGTCGTTAAACAAACTTCAGATTGACCTTTACAACTTATTCTATAAATAATTTATTTAGAGGATTGGATATATCACATAAGTAGTAAGTAATTGATAGTGATGATGATCTACGTGGTAAGGTTTCTTTATTAAAACAAAATAAAGCAACGTAATTAATATGAACTAATGGATATATATCTATCAATAATCATTGTATTGTCATAAACTAATTGCTATCTGATCTCCTTGCAATATTTTCGCTTTTATTATCTGATAATCTAATAAGGAGGAGATTTAGAGTAACATTTCACTACTTATAACATTTTAAATTTAATTCAAAATTTATAAAATAATGATTCAAATACCCAGAAATGTATCACTGTTGTTCATCATCTCATTTAATCCCATATTAAAATTTTCTATACACTCATCAGTGTTCATTGAGGTTTCCGACCACCTCGAATTATCCGTTGGCTTATGTTGTGCCTTTTGCTTTTAAGTAGTAATGTCTTCAAAATTTTATGTAGATAAAAGACTGTAACAATGACACATATGTTTGGAAACGAACAATATCTGCTTAAAAAACTGAGTTAATATTCATGCAGGCTAAAGCTACAACTTGGTCTATTGCATGGAAAACGTGTGATACTTTGGCTGCAAGCAAAAATTTAGATTTGGCCAATTGACAGTTGTCTTCTTTCATTTTTTCCGTCAAAACAAAGAAAGGAGGAAACAAATTTAACAGGCAAAGTATATGCTAAAAAAACCTTTCTTGGAGTTCGCAAAGGTTAGTCAAACATGCAAGGATCGAAGGAGTTTGTTATTATTCTCGATAAACGGGGTTCCCTTTTGAGTCTCGCTCTAGCAATTCTCAGTGTTTATTCAAGCAGTTAATTTATTTTGGAAAGTTCATCCAATTCAAGCCTCTTGTATTGGAGATTTTTCGTCTCTACATTTCTTTTACCACCATGGTAAGAAGATAAGAGAAAAAAAAATTAACGGGAATAAAATTATTCAGTGTATGCCATGAGTGTTCAACTAAACTCAAAGGTATAGTCAACACCTAAAGAAAGTTTTTGGATAAATTCACTTCGTTTCGAGAAGTAACTTTGTTCTCATGTTAAAATTCATTGCTGGTCTTTGATTACAATATTGTTAATGTACCGTCTAGCATTAGCTTAGAAAGCTAGCGCTTTAGAAACGAGAAAATCTTCCCTTATTTAACCACAAAAAAACAAAGGAAAGCGCACATATTCGCAAATTATTTCCGCAACGCCAATGTGAATATTATACTAATGGAAACCTTTAGGAGGTTCTTTGTATTCCGTTTAGCGGGTTTGTTTCATTGTTGTCTCTTTTTCATACCTCCCTGCTGGATTGCCTATAATGATATTTTTCTGAAGCGTTGGTATTCCTTTCGGCTCTCACTCCCACCAAACGTTTGTGATCGTTTGCTTTTCAGCTACTGCACCGAGGGGCTAAGTTCATGGTGAAAGCAAGAGAGAGAAAAGGGCTTACCAAGAGAGAGAAAAAGACTCTTAAAAGGAAAAAAAATACCTCTCTTTTTGTTCGACACTTCATCTTTACTCCCCCTATTTTACCCAGCCACTGGTCCCACGTGACTTCAGTCGCCGTCTTTCTCGCCACCAGCCCCATACATCCGAAGCTATTCTTTGGGCTCAACAGTCTCCCGGGGTGAAGTGGGATGGGGGTTTGTTTGCCTCCTCTTCCAGTCCTGGTTGACCTGGGGGAGTCTGTAGGGCGTTCCTGAAGAGGGCATGGCTTCGCAAACATGTAACTGTCTGCGAGCGTCCTTGACAATCCTAGACCGCCGAAGACGTGTTGCGCGCATAGGATTTGGAATTTTGGGGTGGTTAAAATACTAGCTCCCCCCACACAGAAGGCCCTGGTTAAACACTTAGCTGTGTCGGCAATTTTTGATTTTTCATCCAATTTATATTTGAGTGATCCAGCGAGAGCACTTTAGGTTCAAAACTCCATCAGTTACGAGGAAGTTAAAGAGACGTGGTACCCTTGCTGCCCTTAGTTAAGAGCACTGGTAAAGAGTAAGATACCCGGTCAAGGTACGCAGAGGAAGTAACCCTTGGTCCATTTACCTTGAATGCTGAGAGCGAGTTTCTCTCATCCGTTAATCTTACCTTACAATTCTATTCTATAACTTTCCTCTCCGTCTGAAGCGTAAATTCATACGGAGCAGGCTATAAATTAACTGATGATAATTTTTACATCGTAACTGCTCTTTTTTCTGACTTGGTCAATACTACTTTTAGCGTTTTTTGTGTGATGCTACTCTTTTTAATTCGTAAATAAAACTAAAACTTGTTCAAATACAAACATTACATAGTTTTGCTGCTAATAGCTCTGCCTAACATTTTAAAATATGACATTCAAGCTATTTGTTTACAAATAGCGCGTTGCTCTGCTTTTCGACATCAATTTCAGCGAAAGATGGAAAAAAATTCCATGATTGCTGAAACGAGGAATCTAATTTCTGCTTTTTACCCTGTCTAACATATTCTCCTTTTCAACATTGTAAATGAACATATACACTGTGTTTTTCTTTTATTCCCTGGTTTTCTATGCATTGTACTTCACAGTCAACCAATATTTTCCCAGACATTGGGGTAGGGGAAAATAAGAGACTAAATACACTATAACAGAAAGGCGCAAGTTTAAATCTCTTAACTACTAACTACGCTTAAAATACTCTCCAGTAGCCGTAGAGAAACCAGATAAAAAACAGGATGTCACTAAATATCTCAGAACTTCCCGAAATTGGAATCAGGGATCTAAATATGTTATGCCAGTATTTCTAACAATTCACTAATCTGTAGGACGAAGTTAGCAGGGCAAAGTGCGTATACTATGCGAGGGTCTTTGCCCTTATGCTAATTCCATTCACCGGCGGGGAAGATTCATACTTAGTACTAATTCACCTATTTTTATGTCAAACGGTATATGATGCCTGGTTAATGGACTCCCAGGCAACCTATAAAGTTAAAATAAGGCAAAAATACAGATAATGACAAAATACAAAACTGATAAATTTAAAAACCGCGAAAACAATATACGTACTTAAAGGATTTTTACCTAGCTTTTGCCAACTTTTACACCCATTAGAAAACCATTGAATGTGGTGAAGAGGATCATTCTATTTCACACTCTTCGTGTTTACCTACAAAAATTACGTTGTTGACTACAAAATAATCCACTTTTTCACTATTTCAACGATGAAATAGTAATTTTCATGGCAAACACAGCAGGTGCTATAATTTGGAACTTATACCCGAAGCCAAATTGGTTTAGGTTAGGCGAGCAATATGAAAACAGGATTGGATAAAGCTGGGGTATTTTTCACTCCATCCTCCCCTTAGGCAGTAATTGACCCATTCATATTGAATCCATCCTGCAAGTCTCATTGAAGTTTTTTTTTTATTCTATACAGTAACTTATAATTTTTCCTGTTTGCATTCAACCGCCCTTTCCTAGAGTCTAAAGGTCTAAAGAACGCAGAGAGACAGGGAGAACTATTCTCCCTATCCACAACGCAAACAACACGGGCGCTCGCACGAAAAAACAAGACAAACAACACAGGCACTCGCACGACACAATTGCGGAGCTGTGCGGGCCCCCCATCTTCCAACTCCCATTCATCTCTCCCTTCGCAACCTTTTTTTTCTTTCGCCATTGTTGGAGAGACATTCTTTTGTAGGCACTCGGAGAAAAGAAGGCGAGTAGCGAGAGGGGTAGATAGAGAGAAACTGGCTTAAGAAAAGGAGAGGATCCAAGGGATCGGGTTATTGCTTCGAGAGCATTGGTTCCGCACCCTTAAGACCAGGGTTTACTTCCCGGTATCGTCGGTAGTGGAATAGTTAGAAGTTGGCAGTGGGAGCGGTCCACTGCAGGTGGAACTGATAACGAGGTGACAATTTTAGGATTTAAATATTTTCAGATTAGGTTTTACAACACAAAAGTAAATTTATCAAATATAGAGAGTGGTAACAATTTCCAAATTTCCATAACTCATTGAAAAATATTGCCAATGGTCCCTGATCCGATCAAACAAACTTCTTTTATGAGTTTTTATTACATAACTTCGGAGTTAATGAATGGTTATAACGACAGTTCTTTTGTAATATAGACTTCTATTTGTTAATAAAAGAAATAAACCTATTTTTAATCCTAAATATTTTTATCTGCATCGTATTCCCCAAACAAAGAGCTGTAACTTGATAAGCATCCCAGGTGACCCAAACTGTAGCTGCGCCACTAAATGTTGGTGATACAACTGAGGAAAGTGAATGGGAATTCTTTGCAGTCCACGTCCCATCCACTCACAATGTTCCATTTTGCACAAAAAGGATGCATCATTAAACAGCTGACTGTACGAGAGAGGAGGGTGGACGAGAACATGGGAATGGAATATGGATTGTATGTGATAGCTGGAGAATAATGGCTTCCCATCTCAAAAGCCTCGGTTTGAGTCCAAGGGGGTGTTTGCTGGAGCCGTGCGAGATAATGCCGATCATGTAGCTAAGGAGTCACGTGGCGCAATCACGAGTAGTTTGAGTTTTTTTGGAATGCTGTGACTCTCTCTAGTGGATAACTCTTAAGCGTCCACCATGTTACTTATCACGTCTCAAATCGGGATGTTCAACTCGATCAACAATGTCCCGGTGAGAAAAACTCGATCGGTAAATCCGCATGAGGTTCTTACAAGTGAATAAAACACCAAAGTCTTGAAAGTGATTATCACGTGACTCCTAAAATCTTGAACATGATTTTATCACGTTACTCCTAAATAACGTGATCAGAATCATCTTTAAAGGAATCTTTCAGGCAGTTCCGGAGTTTTTCTTTAGAACACCAGTTCCTAATTGGGTGCCATGTGAAAGACACTTTTAAGCAGATTACCGCGTCCGTCATATGGGACGTAATCTGAGCCCCCCTTTGGTACCTTAGGCTATGGCAGAGGCTATGGCAGGCAGGCAGGCAGAACAGGCTATGGCAGAGGTCGGATTTTACTCAACTCTTCCTTAACTATGCCTTCCCTCATGAACGTCAGTTGTCGATATAGTTTAGACCTCATTCATTAGACATTAGAGACCAGATCTAAACTGTCTAATAATTAGACAGTTTTGATCTATTCTGAACATAATCTTTTGATCGCAAACCCTAATAGTCTCTAAACTGCCAACACTGGTTGGCAACACTGCATTGGTGGACAGACGATCGTTCTGAAGTGGTGTTATTTATACATTTTTTCCGAGTAATGTTTGTGTTACGTAACATAACTTTGGGTTGTTACCACGCAAGTAACTTTAAACTAACTCGGTGAATGTTGGTGAATGTGGATATCGTCTTTGAGATACATTTTTTCACTTTTTTAAACTGTGTTTACATTTCGAAAAAGAAAAGTGACTGTCTTTATTCCTCTCTAGAGCTAGAATCATGCATTTTAGTGCATCATTAATGTTTATTTTCCTTATATAAGTGATAATGAAGTGCTCTAGATGTGACGAAGAACTACCAGGAGATGGAGACTTTGTCAGATGTCGATGTTGTGATGGCAACATTCACTATGAATGCTCTGGCATTAAGGAGTCCACATACCGGGCAATGCCCAGGAAAGCTAAAGATTCATGGAAATGTGCAACCTGCAGAACAATTACCACGGATACTTCTGCAAAAACTGCAGGAATAAAAACTAATGAAGCGGCCTCCCCTGGAATTGAACCTTCTGCTTCTGAAAACGGTAAACCAATAGTTACATCCCTAGCGCAAGATATAAGTGACATAAAAAATAGTTTGTCTTTTCTATGCGATAAATATGATGGACTCTGCGAGCAAATTAGTGTTGTGAAAGAACTTAAAGAAATCATAACAGAGCTGAAATTAGAAATTAAAGAAAAAGATAAAACAATTGAAAATCTCCAACACAAAATAAGAGAAATAGAACAAAAGCAATTAAATAAATCAATAGAAATTGTTGGAGTAAATATAACTAAAAACGAGAGTTGTTACGATGTGATCAATGATTTGGCTACAAACATGGGTGTAAATAACTTTAATATTAAGGATATAGATGAGACTTATTTTATTCCCAAAAAGAATGAAGAAGGCAAAAGTAAGATGATTGTAAAGTTTACGTCACGAATTATGTGGGAAGAGTGGGTTGTAAAAAGAAAAATCCTAAAAAATGAGAAAAATTATAAAGGTATATATGTAAATGAATCCCTTACGAGTCACTTCAATGAATTATTTTGGAAAGCAAAAATGAAATGTAAGGAGAAAAAATACAAATATGTTTGGGTGAAATTTGGTAAAATTCTAGTAAAAAAGGATCCTAATGCTTGAACAATCAGAATTAGTGATGATTAAGATCTAAATAGAATTACTTGATCATCTTGCATTGATTGAAGTAAAACATTAGAGTTAAATATTTGTAGAAGTTTTGCTTAAAAGGGTTATAGTTTATACAGTTATACCTTCAATATAACTATGGTTATACTCAATGCTATGAAAAAGGTTAAGCCTAATGTAAATGTATATGAACATGTCTCCCAAATTGGTACTAATACATTAGGTGGTACGATTTTATTTATTAATATCAGATCTCTAAGAGCTCATTGGGAAGAAATAGAACTTTTATATATGTCTATCTCTCAAAAAATGAAAATCAATATTCTAATTTTGGCAGAAATTAATATACACTCGGATGAAATAACTGCCTACAATATTGATGGCTATACAAGGTATTGTAAAGTTAGGGGCAACAGAAGAGGAGGTTGGATAATGTTTTTTGTAAAAAATGATGTTGTGTTCTCCATGAAGAATATTGAGACTGAAAGCTTTGAATGTATTTGTGGGAAAGTGTTAATTAATGGTACTAACTATAGCATTATTGGAATATATAGACCTCCTAATAATTCTATAAATCAATTTTTGGATGAACTTGAACATAAATTTCTTGTGAATACTACAGGTCATAATATACTAATAGGTGATATTAATATAGACATTAAAAATAAAACGAAGGTGAACTGCATAAAATACAGGAATCTCCTAGCTACATTCGGTTATGAAGAAATTATTATGGAGTATACCAGGGAAGAGATAATTGGAAACAACTTAGTGTCTTCCTGCCTTGACCATATTTATTTTAATGGTAATACTAACTCTGTGGAAGGACTTGTATATAAAGCAAAAATAAGTGACCATTATATGGTAGGACTATGCATTATTAATGATCATCCCAAAGTCAAATTGAATAATACGATTTCTGAGAATAAGCATGATTGTTTACTGGTTAATCATAAGGTGAAACACAACATAAATCAATATCAGTGGGGAAATATCATTAGCGAAGATGATCCTGAGGTTATGTATCATATGTTGGTCAAAGTTCTGAATCATATTTATAGTTTATCAAGTAAAGAATATACTGTTAATAGGTATAACTCTCCATTGAAACCCTGGATGAATACTGAAATCCTTAAGATAATCAAGGATAGGGACAGTGCTTTTAAAAAATGGAAAAGCAACCCCACTAATGAAAGGTATAGAGAGACTTATAAAAGACTAAGAAGTAAAGTAGTTACTGAAATAAGGAAAAATAAAAAGAATTACTATCAACAGAAAATAGGTAATATCACAGATGCAAAAAGAATGTGGAATACAATGAATGAATTGTTAGGAAGGAAACCAAGAAAAACAGGTGATAGTGTCATATTATCACACCTAGGTGATCCACTTGGAGAGAATATAAAAACAATATGTGACCAATTTATTAATCAATTCACTAATGGCATAGATAAATTGAAAATAATTTGCAATAAACATTTCTGTGACAGCCACCGTAAGAGCAACAAATATTCCATTGTAATACCAGAATGTTCTAATGATTCAGTATCAAAAATAATGGCTAAAATGAAAGTGAAAGCCCCTGGCATAGATAAAATCAGAATGTACGACTTAAAACACAATGAATTGATGCATCCATTAATCGCTAAATTCATAAATATAAGTATTAAAAAAGGTCGTCTACCCGCAGATCTAAAAACTGTATTAGTTAGACCAATACATAAGGAGGGTTCATTTAAAGATTTGAACAACTATAGACCAATTTCAATACTCCCATCATTAAGTGAAATAGTAGAACAGTACGTTGCACAAAATTTAATTGCCTTCATAAATAAATATCAAATTATTAATGAGTTTCAGTTTGGTTTTCAAGAAGGAAAAGGGACAAGGGATGCTTTAGAGTTGTTCTCAGATATTGTTAATTTGAACCTTGATAAAAGAAATGAAATAATTGTGACCTTTATCGACTATAGCAAGGCTTTTGATACAGTGAATATTAAAATTCTACTTAATATCTTATATAATATAGGCATCAGAGGCAATATTCATGAATGGTTCAAAAGTTATCTTACAGGACGACATATCATAGTTAAACTAGATGGCAATATGAGTGACAAGAAAATTATAAACTATGGTGTACCGCAAGGATCCATATTAGGTCCAATTCTCTTCTCAATCTATATAAATGGAGTGTTTTCGTCTATTAACCATAGTAAAATAATATTATATACTGATGATGTAGCTTTAATTAGTGTGCACAAGGACTTTGATAAAGCACAGCAGAACATGCAAAATGACATAAATTCCATTGCGCAATGGTCACACGATCACGATCTACGAATCAATAATAAGAAATCTAAAGTTTTACATATTGTAAGCAAAATAGATAGACACAAATTTATAAATTTAACTATGCACGATCATGATTGTATGCACCGCAACTATCAAATATCAAACTGTATATGTAAAAGAATGATTCAAGTAGATAAATACAACTATTTGGGTGTCATTATTGAATGTAATTTCAAATTTGGTGAGCATATATTAAAAATCAATAAAAAGCTAAGAAAAATATCTTACCAAATGTATCATATAACAAAATATATTACCACTGACATCCAAATACAGGTTTATTATGCGTTGTTTGAATCGGTAATAAGATATGGTCTGACAGTGTGGGGTAGCATTGCTAATATACATAAAAAAATTTTGATTAGCACCCAAAACCGAATAATAAAAACAATTTGCAGATGTAAATATAATTTAGGAAGTGATGTGGGATTACCTGATGCTAATAAGGTCTATAAAGACATATGTGTACTGCCCGTAGATAAGCTATTTGAATATGTACTCATTACTGAAAACTATTACAGTAAAAAATATAGGTTAAAAAAAGACTTAAAAGATACAATGCAATTTAGATACAAGGAATTATATGATATACCAAAATCGTACACAAACTATGGTGATAGAATGTTAAGTGTGATTATACCTAAACTTCTTAATTTTGTAAATAATAAAATACCAAATATTAGTACTTACTCACAACTGAAAAGAGACTGTAAGAATTTATTGTTGGATAAGAATTGAAGAAATTGATCGTCATTCTTCATAATGTATGTAAAAGTGTAAAGTTTACAATTTATTATATCGCCACCAATGCTCTGCAATATTTTTTGTACTCACAAGCACCTCCTGACGAGCCAGAGGCTCAGGAGGACTTATATCGTATTTATATTGTATTTCTGCTGTATTACAGTTTAAGAAACATTAAATATTAAATGTTATTGAAAAAAAAATAACAAATAAACCAGGAGGGCCCCGGGGGTCACTCTCGAAACATCGCGATAATTATTGCATGCAAAAACAACAGATTGCCGCGCAATTTCGTTGAAGTATAGCGTGCTACTCTACCACTTGATATTTTTATGCAAAAATTATCACATACGGACAGGGTGAGAAAACTTAAACAATATATACGAAATGAATCAGAAATTGACTCGACGACACTATGCGATAACTTTAATTTCACATAAAATTAATCACGGCGAATTAAAGGAGCATCGTATTCTGGATATCATTTGTGCGTGGCATTAGAATAGGGAGCTTGGGTTTAGTTAATAGTGTATTTGATGGGCCTACGCGGGTTTTGACTCGTCCTACGACTCGCTCCGCCGGTTGTGGTTGCGGGAATCACAAAACGGTTTCGGGAGAATGAAACGAAAGAGAAGGAGATAACCAGAGCAAGAAATAGAGAATACGGGAGGGAGAGAGAGAGAGAGAGAGAGAGAGTGAGTGAGACGGAGGGAGGGGGAATATAGCTGAGATGGGTTGGAGAGTTGCAAAGCTTAGGGAGCATTCAGAAGCGAACGTGCTTTGGTTGCCGTATCGCCGAAGAATTACAGGTTTAGGATTGGTTAAAATAAGGGCTACGGAGAGAGAGATATGTAAGAATAGGTGGTAGGGAGACACCAGAGGAAGTGAAAGAGAAAAGGGAGATAGAAAAGAAGGAAGGGTTGGAATAGGCGGACGAAAAATATGGAGGTAATTTTTTTTCTCGGCGGGAAAAATGTTGGTGTGGGGGAAAGGGTTGGAGAGGAAATGTTTACATACCTCGTGAATGGAATGCGTAGTGTGGCGTACGGCCTCGCTTGTGGATGGAGGGATGTAGGGGGAGAGATTGGGGAGTGAAAGGGAGGGGGGTCTTGAGACTCCCGGACGAATGTGTGACTCCTAAGAAGGAAGGCGGAGGACGCTAGGGAGAGGGATGAGGTTCCCGAGCGAGCGGTGGGAGGGTCGGAGAAGGAGGATGTGCGGGAGATGTCAGTTTAAAGGAGAAGGAAATTCGAGAGCGACGACGTGCGGTGATTTCGAGAGGAGCTGGAAAAATTGGGAGACTGACGGATTAAGGAACACTCACACGAACACGTAAACTTCTGATGGAATTCATTTGCATGCAAGGTATTTATTTATCGTTTATGGAGACCAATTTTGCACATAGTTTATCCCTTAATTTTAGACAAATAAACAAAAATGAGCTAACATCTTGGCCTGTTACCTAATAATAGGGAGTCGTTTGTAAAATCTTCCAGAGACAAAATTTTATAGATGAAGTCAACTATGGAATTTTAACTCACATGAGTACTGGTAAGTAATCTATGCGTTTCTTCATAAGATATTTGGCGTTGAAAATTACGTTGACTTTAAATCACACTCTAAATGGGCAGTAGAATGCTGAAAATGCGGAAAATTTGAAAATATGGTCATAGAATTTGCACCCATTGCCATTAACTCAAATTATCAAAAATCTACATACATTCATATGCATTACATTTAGCATGTTTAAAAGGGCTTTGAATATTGAAAAAAATAAATCTTCACTCAGGGTAGCATATTAAACCTCGAAAATAATATTTGCGTAGCCAACAGAAAAATATAAATGAAATAACATGTGGAATAAACACTGTTTAAGGTTGTTACCAATAATTAAATAACTGTGGGTGACTTTTTACAAGTATCTAAATGAAAATATAAATATTCTCGCAAATTATATTTTCTGAAGGGAAGGAGTTAGGAAAATCATTAGTTTTTATATCCTGAAATTCCCCGCGCATTCATTTCCAATACAGCCGTCTGCTACTCATCCCTGACGGAAACTGAGGAACAATGGTAGTAAGAATAAAAGAAAGGTCCCAGTGCCCCAAGAAGAAGAATAAGACTCCGCGTTCGAATAAGCAAGGAATCCTCTGTGACAAGAAAAGGAAGAGGAGGTGGAAACGCGTGGCTCGCGGAAGGAGACAATGCCAGCAACATTGCCACAACATGCCACAACCTCAACATTCCTTGGAGGGCCGTCCCCGAATTGATCTATCTCAACCGACCGACCTCAAGTGCCTCACTCCCCTTGACTCCTCGAACCATCGGTAAGTTTCGTCCCAGGGTATCTCAAGGATGAAGGATAATACCTGATGCAACGTTCCACGGAACAAAACTCATCGCTGGCACAGATTTTATTCGTCAATCTCATAATGGTGTATTCACTCTGAGATCTCTCCCATGAGTTCTCCGACGAAATACAGACGCGTGAGTATACTCAAAACAGATCCGTAATTAGCAGCAAAAAAAAGTTTCATAAGTAAAAACTTAAGTTCGTATGTGTGAAATTAACAATAAAATATCTGCGGTAAAACTGTGTGTTATTACTCTTGAAATAAGAATTAAAAAATGGTTTTGTAAAGTAGGAGGGCAAAAAGCGTAGCTAAGCTCATGTTTTTGCCCTATTAAAGGAATATTAAAGCCCTACGAATAAATTTCAGAAGGGTTTCCCAGGGACAGACACCCATGAAAGTTAAGAACATTATATTGATTGCATCAATGTGATTTGGTGATACTGGTTACTGTTGTCTGACAGAAAACTTACTTCGGGATATTAATCTATATTTTATGTATTCTTACAGTCATAAACTCTTCCCTTGGACTATAATCTTGTCGTGGTGGAAGGGCTTGCGTGCTCCGATGACTCCTAGAGCTGCACTGGCGGGAGCAATGCTTCTGGTAGGGTTACCCATGCCAGATTGGTTGAAGGTTAGGAGACAGACGAATGGTAGTCCGCGCAGCGTCTGCATCTCAGTGAGGCGGCTGCAAAAGGCATCTGACCCCAGTTGGGTGGTCTCTGAAGTGATGGTGTCACGTAAAAAACACTATTGAGTAAGGCCACGGAATACTATCTGAATTTAAACAAAAAACTTGAAATTATGGACATTTCTCAAATGATAATGAACCGTGGCAACTACGGGACTCGGCCCAGTGAGACGGGTGGGAGCAAGGCCCCTGCGATCATCACACGAAATCCTTGCTCAGAAAATACAGCAGCAGAGGAAAAGAAGAGGAAGGAAACAATCAGAATAGGCACGTGGAATGTTAGGACTATGCTGAGGGCCGGGAAGCTAGAGAATATAAAGCAAGAGACATGGAGAGGTTGGGTATAGACATCACGGGTCTGGGTGAAGTAAGATGGAAGAATGACGGGGACTACTGGAGCGATGACTATAGAGTAATTTATAGTGGAGGTATTGAAAGTCAGCGCGGGGTTGCATTCGTAATGAATAGGAAAATAGGTAGAAAAGAAGTGTATGCAGAACAGGTGAATGATAGGATAATAGTCGTGGAGCTAAAGGCAGAACCAACGAATTTAGTTATAATCCAGATTTATATGCCTACCTCTAAACATAAAGAGGAGGAGGTAGATGGGGTATACGATCAGCTGGAGGAAATAATTGGTAGGATACCTGGAAGTCAGCACTTGGTAGTAATGGGGGATTGGAACACGGTGGTGGGTGAAGGAAGAGATGGGCGAAAGGTTGGCGATTACGGGCTAGGAGTAAGAAACGACCGCGGCGAAAAACCTGTGGAGTTTTGCGGTAGAAATAACCTAGTAATTACAAATACATGGTTCAGACATTATTCTCGACGTATGGACACTTGGAAGAAGCCGGGAGACACAGATAGGTAAACTCAGAGCTAGGTAAGAGAAAATACCGAGAATTAAATAACAGGCTTAGAAGAGAAACAAAGAAAGCAAGAGAGGCGTGGTGGAGAGAACAGATCAACTCGTTAGAGAAATGCCAAAAAGAGGGAAGAGCAGATGCATTATATAGGAAAGTAAAGGAACTGACGGGTGGAAATACGGGAAGGGGAATTACAACGATAACAGACAAGACGGGAAAGGTGATCGTAGAACCGAAAGAGATCCAGGAGAGGTGGAAGGAGTATGTTGAAGAGCTGTATGGTAAAGAAATAAGGCCCAATATATTAGATATAGAAAGGGAAGAAGATATCGACAGAGCTCTACGGGACATGAAAAGGAACAACGCGGTGGGAATAGATGACATACCTGCAGAGTTTTTAAAGAGCATTGGGAAGAACGGAAGAAGAAAACTTTCTGTGCTTATTCGTAGGATTTATGAGGATGGAGTGTGGCCGAAAGACTTCGCGAAGACTGTACTAATTCCTATACCAAAGAAGAGTAAGGCAAAAACGTGCGAAGACTACAGGACAATAAGCTTAATATCCCACGCGGCCAAAGTAGTTCTGAGATATATAAACAGAAGACTAGAGAAGAAAGCAAATGAATACCTGGTTGACGACCAGTTCGGGTTTAGGAGAGGAATGGGAACACAAGACGCTATGGCGGTGATGAGGACGCTACTAGAAAGAAACCTAAAGTATGACCAGGATGTTTTTGCATGCTTCGTGGATTTCGAGAAGGCGTTTGATCGGGTGGACTGGACGAAATTAATGGGACTGTTGAAGAAATTAGGGGTCGATTGGAGGGACAGGCGTCTGATTTGGAATTTGTATATGAACCAGATGGCGCAGGTTAGCGGAGCCAACGGAGAATCGGGATGGGCCACGATAGGACGGGGAGTGCGGCAGTAGTGCCCACTATCGCCGCTGATTTTTGACGGTTATTCAGTAGAAATGGCAATGGAGGCATGTGGGGAGGAGGAGGTAAGAATAAAGGTAGGAGGGGAGCTGATAAAATAAGTAAGATTTGTAGATGATCAAGCATTGGTTAGTCAGTCTGCAAAGGGGTTACAGTCGATGGTGAATGCGTTAGAGGGTCAGTGCAAAAAGAATGGGATGAATATCAACCACAAGAAAACGAAAGTAATGAGATTTTGTAGAAGTAAGAAGGCGGGGCTGAATATAAGGGTGGAAGGGCAGAAGATAGAGCATATCGAGAAGATTACGTATCTGGGTAGTATTTTGGAGGAGAATGGGTTTAATGGTAAGGACGTCAGATGCAGAATTGCGCTTGCTAAAGAAGCATATTCGAAGAGAAGGGAATTGTTGAGGGGGGGTCTGAGAAGAGACGTAAAGAAGAGTCTAGTGAAACCTTTAATATGGAGCATGGCGCCATATAGGTCGGAAACTTGGTCATTGTGAAGGGAGGATGTGCGTAGACTTGAGGCGTTTGAGATGTGGGTTTGGAGAAGGATGGATTAGGTGAGCTGGATGGCGAGGAAAACAAAGGAGGAGGTATTGGATATGGTCGGAGAGGAGAGGAAGCTTGTGGCAGAGGTTCGGAGAAGGAAGAAAACATGGATGGAGGAGGTTATGAGAGGAGAGGGCATATTGAAGAGAGTGATAGAGGGAAGAACACTGGGAAAGCGTGGAAGAGGAAGGAATAGGATAGGAATTATCGACGACATAAGAGGAATTAGATGATATGAAGAATTGAAGAGGGATCTAATAGCGCACCATCCTTAGAAGGGAAAGCGAGACAATGTCTATGAGGTTGGGATGCAGAATGGGGACTGTCCAAGAACCTACCAATCAGCTGGTAGAATACTTGAATGAACACGAATTGTCATAATTATGTTCTCTAAAGAAACAGAAAAGTATAGTTTACTTTAGGGTACCAAATGCAACTATATATATATACGAGCGGAAGATACCCGTTGAAATTCAACGGGTGTGAAAAACGTTAAACTTATTTTATAAGAAAACCGCAAAGCCTGAAGAAAAACTGTATGCGTGGTCATTCGAGGAGTTCGTAACCTATCTTTTATGTTGTGTTCGTTGTAGTAGACACGCTGACCGTTTTCCAGGTGCACGGAGAGATGAGTGACTGTTGGTCCACTTTCATGCACGGGAAACCACAAAATAGGCCATACAGACTCATTACTACTTAAATAGCAAAGATTGATGGATGGTCACCTCGTCCCTAGGGTTCTCTTGAGGCGTCTTCTTAGTGATTAACAGCTTGATCGCTTCCCTTGTGTACATACATATACTTGCATTCAGTGGCATAATTGAGTTGCAATATTCAACGTTGATATGTGCGTTGAGTATCTTAATCAGGATTAGATAGAAGGGTACAATCCAGCGGTTGACAACGTCAAGAGGAGTAATGGCAGCAGAAGCCATGTTTATTTGACCTATGAATCCTCCATCGCCCGGACTGCGCCTTCGGCATAGCCATAATCATTGGTTTCGGTTGCTAAATAAAAAATATATGGTGATTCTTAGTGCACTTGTCGATTTTCATGCACGGATGTCGTTAATTACGCTGAATTTCCGTTCTTCTTTCGGGTAAGAAGCATGTAGTGACGTCATTATAATTTCCGCCATCTTAAAACAGATTGAAGGTTCGAAACAGATGGGTCTGTATTTGAACCAGATTTATAGTTGGTTACCCGTCCGTATGTTGGGTAAGGATGAAATTTGTGCGGATCTTAGCGTAACCCGAGAAACACCACGGGGAGAGTATCATGAGATCGCTGGTGGGCATGTCTTTGTGCATCCAAGTTTAACTTTGGTTGTTTTTATTGCAAGGGCTCATTTTCTCGCAAAGAAGACATTCCTTTTGCTTTAGAAATTTAGAATTTTTTCGAAAGGTTACTCTTTTTTCTATTGGGCATGTTGACGGATATATTTTTAAGTCCGAGGAGGGGAAACATTGGCATGTGAGAGTCTTAAATATGTAGCTCGATGATTGAGTGAATGTACCTAAGTTAACTGCACATTAACACTTTTAAACATATATAAATAACTCGTAACGTTTATGATGTGGGAATGGGTCTGAAAAACAGTTCGCAATCGTAATGAGAGGCAGACGGTTTCACTACGTGTAATACATCTGATTATTAAACGATAATAAACAACGCCGTGTTTTATTGTGCAACAGATGCATTATTACCATTGCTATTCGCTGCACGTAAATATTCTTGTACATTTAATTGCGTGTGTAACCTATTTAATTCCTTTATGTGTATCGTTTACTACGTTAGTATTCATTCATATACATGCAGTGCCCCTTTGAGAGCTACTTTGAGAATAGACGTTGAAGAGTATACTTGTAAATATGCATTGAATTTATCGATTACCCCCCGAAGCAATCTATCAAGGGCCCTTGGGACTCTGGGCACTTCTTATACGGATTTTCTTTTTACGTACTATCATGGGCCTGTAGGAAAACATGACATTTAATAGTTAGAGGCGGGTATATCCTTTGAAAATCAAATATATGGTTGTCAAGGAAATATGTTATTGTTGATTTCAGATAAAAATGTGAGATTTTTCAGCTGAAAACATGAATTTCAGACAACTTCGGAGGGTAGAAGGAAATCGATTGATAAAATTAGAAACTTCCTTTATTCAGCTATCCGATAAAAAAAATCCCAGGCCTATATCTTGAGAGAAAGTACTTTTAAAAAGCAAAAAATGAAACCACTGCACCGAACCTAATGCTTAGCATGGACCATCAGGGGTGACCCTCGGGGTCTTGTGGGGGCCCTGAGGGCTTTTTAATATAGCATATATTACAGCCAGTCATGTTTTCTATCTACGTGCCAAATTTCAGCTCAATCGGTCCAGTAGTTTTTGCGTGATGGAGCAACAGACAGACAGAGACCATACCATTTTTATACATATTAGTAAGGATCACACCCTTAACCCTGAAAAAATAGGGTTTCGGTTAATTAAACCCTACAGTGTTTGTTGTCTATCAGTGACAAACTCGTGTTCCAAATTTCATCAAAATCGGCCCTGTGGTTTAGGAGGAGATGTGGAACATACATACATACATACACACATACATACATACATACATACATACATACATTGACTTTTATATATATAAAGATATATATATATATATATATATATATATATATATATATAGCTATTCATTAAGATTCTCAATCAGAGTTAATTTAACTTATTACACTTAGAATTGCTAATGTATTTATGACTGAAAACTATGGTTCATAACCTAGACTAGAAGACTTATTGCTAATTAGAGCCAAAGTATTACACGAGTATATTCTAAAAATATAATTTCGGTTAAAATGCCACGCTATTTCTTCGCTGCATTACATTCACTGCGTATACTTCCTCATAAGTTGCTCACCTCAAGGCTGGAAACTTTTGCTCTTGCTTACCCGATATGAGTTTTTTCTAACTTTTCTTCTTTCTAATATGTCCCTTCGTTTGGACAAGGTACATATTTGCCCTTGGGTCAATAGCGTTATGTCTTCCCTTTCCGTAGTTTTCAAGAAAAAAGGATTGCGGCCCAAGGCTCACTCTTAAGGCGTAAAACCAATAGAAATGACAATGTTGACTTTATTCGAGTGATATCAGGACTATATAGTCCTCTCTCACCTATTTCTCTTTTAACGAACACCCTTAGCCATGTCCGGGGGGTTGATAATCCTACCCTGGCAGAATTCGAACCCGCGACCCTTAGTTGACGGGCAAGAACAACCCTGCCGCCACCGGAGCCGACAGTCACTCCAAGAAATTCTATGCTATTAACATGCAATGAATAATGGTGTTATGACTGTGTTATTGTTTTTTACTATGACTTCATGCTCGTCTTGTACGATGCAATTATTTCTGTTTTTATCGCGATCATAATTAATGTCATCCTGAAGAATAGGCAGCACAATACATTGACGTAAAGAAAAATAGTAGATACTTCAGGATACATAATTAATTTAATTCGAATACTGCATGCTATACTGCTGCAATGAAAAACAGCCATACCACAAGGAATGGATTAGGATGGTTTTCGATTTATATTAAATTGTGCAGAATGTGTTGCTCAAAGAAGTTTATGAAATTTATATTTTAAACCCTTTTCCAGTTGCTGCTAGTTTGAGTTAGGCAAAGGGCAAATTACATGTTATTATAATAATATATAAAATAATTACTATTTTTATGTGAATTCCACTGCATTAACTTAGATCATAAATTTGTCTTCGCACTTTAATGTTTAATATTATTTTTCAAATTAAAATTGCTTTAGAAGAGTGAAAGATTATGATTAAAAATGCTTAGGTTTTCATAAGCTTTATTTCCTAGAATTTTAAAATTAAGGAAAAGTTGAGTAATGATTTTTGGCAAGTTAAGTACTCACTTAATTATATCATATAAATCGATTAATTGAAACTCAAGAGAACTAATTACATAAAACCCTTCTATTTCAGTGGCACAACATCCATTTGTAATTAACATGTACATTATTATGATGCAAATTGACCTAAATGTTATTTTTAGGGTAAACGGATTTAAATGAAACCTAATTCACACTTAATATATGCATACATTTTTTTTAATACGTTTTTATAGGTTTTAGGATTCCGAGTGAATTATGTTTTCATACATGTTTTTAAAAATCGTTCTATTTTTATGCATATCCTTTTAATAGGAAAAAAGGGAGTTTTTACTGCAAAATATGATCGACCCAAGCTCGAGGAAAATAAGCACTCCCGCTTGTTTAACCTTTTATGCCATTAATGTACTTGAGTAGCATTTCGAAGAAGACAGCTGCTCTTCGCTTTGGGCGTTGATGAAGCACCCTTTGACCGTCCGCGGCAACTTTGCTTCTGCACTTGTGAACACGCAAGTTAAGCTAACTTCCAACACCCATACCTGGGGGCGTAGCGGGTGGAGAGTGTTTTTTGGGTGGGAGGGTAGTGGAAAGGCGACGGAAGGTAGCCAGAACAGTGGAGAATGGGGGGAGATCCGGTAGTCAAGAGGCGTTGACGCCTGAGCGATTTCACCAAAGTGTTGCGGCTGTGCTTCCGCATCTAAGACACGCCCGGCTTGTGCTCCGGACGGTGGCTGTGAAGCGACGAAACCCTTAGGGTTCTGGGGCCCCCAAGAGGTTATCTGATCTGACTGCTCCCGTGCCCTTCGGCGTCGACCTCGTTCCCCTTCTACTGTCATTAACTCACATATAGTTAACATGCACGTATTCACCGCGTCCACTCGCGTCTTACTTTGTGAGGGCTTACTCGCGTCTTACTTACTTACTTTGTGAGGGCTTTCCGTGCTTAATATACATTTAGTCACCGCTAGGTAAAGTTACTTTCGCGCTATTTAAAAGAATGCAGATTAATAAAGGTTAGGACAAGATGGAGTTTTCTGAAAATAATTTTCGTGAATTGTCGTTTGCCCATATATGAAACTGTAATATTTAAGATTACTGCATGATTGATCATGATTATTATCTGTTTTGGTAAACCATTACAACGATACTCGATTTTGATGAGTTTGAATTCCACTACGAGAAAAAATACCTAGTTTAAAAATAACCTTTTTCTCTAGGATGAACTTGGTGCATAATACCACCTGACTTGAAATACATTTCCAATATTAAAAAAAGCGGAGAATAATTAATTCATGCTATCACGAATAGTGCATTATCTTCTGCCCACTCCTATTTCACGTGTTCAAATTACTGGAATGACTATTCAAATAAAGTAGATACATGAGTCAAACAGTGCTCCTTATAAGTACGAGAAAAGATTTTCCAAAACCCTCATCATATTTTAAAACAATTATATGGAATATGATACAGGAGATATCCCACCGCTTACGGAGCAGTTACATTAGGGAAATAAAAACCATGCAACAAAACTCAGAAATGAACAGGATTCAACCATCAGACCTCATATTATTTCTTGATCTATGCGTATTGATAGCTAATATGTAGAATCGGTTAATCATACATAGCAAAAAATGTGATTTTTCTTCTGAGTGAGGGTGAGGGTGAGGATTTTTGCTGGTGGATTTGATGCCCCGGGGAACCACTATCAATAAGGAAAGATACTGCCACACATTACAAAAGCTTCGACGCGCCATCAAGAACAAACGTTCAGGAATGCTGACGAAGGGGGTCTCATTTCATCACGACAACGCGCGACCGCATACGGCTAGTCAGACGCAGGAATTGATCTCGAAGTTTTGGTGGAAAGTGATCGGGCATCCTCCGTACAGCCTCAACGTCGCACCAAGTGATTTCCACATGTTCCTCACCCTGAAGAAATACCTAGGAGGGATGAAGATCGTGACGGACGACAAGGTGCAAGAGGAGGTCAACGCCTTCGCAACGCGGACGGAAGTTGGTATGACGACGGTATTCAAAAGTTTATCATGCGGATGAGGAAAATCATCGAGCGCCAGGGTGACTACATCGAAAAATAGCTGAAGCCATGACCTTTCCTACGATGTATCCAACAATGTAAATAAATGTCATTTTCTATGACAAAAAAAATTGGAGACCATACTTTTAAGTCTACCCTCGTACATACCTGAATGTAACATTTTTAAAGTAACTGCGATGTAGTTGTAATTGCGTTTTTTCTAGCACTCTATAACGAATTATTTTATTTCATTTAAAATAGGTGACTTTAGCAAAGAAAACTACAAATAAATGCTGCATTTAAAATTAAGCTTCTTTCAAATTTGCGTCGAAGCTAAGTTGTTTAAAGTTATGGACGATCATAGAAATGTAACTTAACTTGAGGAGAATAGAAATAGGAGTTAAAATATGAGAAGTTGCTCACGCAAGTAATCAATATTCAGGTTGAAACCTTCCTCAATCTAAGGATTGAGAATAAAAGCAACTTTCTAGATAAAACCTGACTGAGGAATGTAAAAAAGGAAGTCACAGTAATAACCTGCAAAGATCAATGGGATTTGTAGTAATTGAAGTCAGATGTCTTTTTTAGCGAATTTATTCAGCTTAATTTGCAAGCACAGAGCGCTTTAAGGGGATCTTTTCATGAGCTTTTCGGCAAATATTTAATTAAAACTACTGTGTCAGAAAAAACGTGGGAGTTTATACTACCTCAGTAAGGGAAATTCTATTTTAATTTCATGTATATGGTAGAGGTGCACCAAAAAGAGAAAAATCAGACGATGCACATATTTTTTACTCCCTCCGAGACAAAAGCACCCGATTCCGTTCCGTTTTCTTTTGGATGCCAGTGAATGTATTCATCCTTGAAGCACGAAATTTCTGCCGGGGAATGGAAACGATAGAAGTGTTGCTGAAATCCGATAACGCATTGCTATAACTACGTGACTGGCTTACCGCTAACTGCAGAACCACAAATGACTCTGAATGGATGCCCAAGGTATCTCTTTTCCATCAAAAGTAGGTAAATTTTTGTCTCTCATGTGTGGGCGTGCTCCTATCGGGACCTCTTGTCTTTCAAACGCTGATTTTCTCTGGTAAGGAGTCTTCTTAACACTGTCATGAGTAGAAAATATTTGGGAAAAAATCATAAAACCGGTCAAAATTAGCAAATTCATGATCATAACTCAGCAAAACCCCTGTTTACTTTACTTATTTTTATTTTTCCAGGAGTTTAGATGTGTCTTACTGTTATCAAATATTTTATCAGTTTTACCTCAAAGTGCGTTTGTTTACCTCAAAGTGTTTTTTGACAGTTTATTATCAACTCATATTAACCTTGTTATAATTTTATTTTACGTGATAATAGTCTCTCAAAGAAAGAAGGATACAATATAATTATATTTTAAGATATAATTAACACAGAAGGAACACGTTTATGTCATTTATTAATTTGTGAGAAATGTAAAATCAGAAAATAAATATAAAAAAATCGATCAAAGAGAAAGTATGCGCCAAATTGGTACAATAATAAATATTTCAATGTTGGCCACCTATTTTAATGGCAGAACAAGGGTCCCATTTACATTTTTCTCTTCTGTACAAAGCGTAGCTGACGATTATAATAAAAGACCATTTATTATTACTACCAAGGTCTACCAGCTAAGGCAGAAATGATTTGAAGTAAGAATCCTCTAAACCTTTACATGTACCAAGGGAAGAGAAAATTAGATCATATTTTAAGTTAATATATCTTTATTTTTAAACCCCTTATCACAAACAACAGAGAATCAATAGGTGGGAATTTATTATTAAAATTTAGATAGACATACTTCACAAAAAGAAAGGATTAGCCTAGCGCTCAAGTAGCAGCTCTCCATCTATTTTGGATAATAATCCGGATATTGAAAACGCTTTCACCCCCAGCTAAAGTCAATAACATCCTCTTTAGCCATTTCCCAGAAGTTTGTGCTCCCTCTTTCTCTCTGCAGTTGATTTTCTTGGCTTGGCACAGGTGCGTTGAGTCTGATTTCATCCGTCAACAACCACGAGTCTTATACGTAAATCATAGGATTTGTAGAGGAACACATGGAGTCACCGATATACGACTGGGTAAAGGAAGTAGATTAAGGTAAGGAACAAGTAGGAGAGCCAAAAGGAGGGCTGAAGGGTGAGATTTCGAAGGCTAAATTAGGGACCGCGCTAGACAATGGTAGGACGATATTTATGAGGTAGAATGGGCAGCGTTAAACTTTCATAGAAACAATGCTTCAGATTCAGAACTAGGCTTCAACAACACTTGAGATAAAATTGGTTTCAATGTCCAATCAATGTCAATATGGATCTGTTATTTTCCTAATCTTGTTCAGCACCCACTGCTGCACCAGTAGTATCTTGATGCTTGGTTTCCATCCTCTATTTGTAAAGCAGTCTTTGCCTGGCAGCGGTCATTTCTTATAGGCGTACGTTGGTAATCTAGGACCCCATATGAACGGAGGTGTGGCAGCCCTTAATAATGGAGGAATCATAGAATCGAATATCTCAAGTGTTTTTTTTTCAATTTTTAGGATACCTGGACTAGCCACGGTAGTTACCTTTACGGAATCACCCGCAAGTTCACGTAAGTGCGATATTCCACAGAGGAAATATCATTCGCCTTGACCAGGATTTGAACCCGGATACCTTGATTTGGCACTGAGTGCTTTAACCAGTTAGTTCAATATAAGCTACCGAGACGTCCTTCTCCCATAATTAATCTCTCACCTGAATAATCCACAGGGGAAAAGGACACCTCGGTAGCTTAAATGGTTACAGCACTCGGCGACAAAATACTCCTTTTACTGAATATCACTTTTACTCATGCAATAAATATGCATCAAAGAAAGTTCTCAAGCAGAGAAAAAAAGAAATCACTCTTATATTTTATTTCTTATCCGGTGTGAAGCCCTTTTATAAAAGAGCTGGCTGGCAAAGGTTTTAAAGATACATCGCAGAAATAGCAATTGCGAGATTCTCCCCATAATTCCAAGAGCCACACTTTTTTTTCTCCACAGACCTCGACCCGAGCTACACATTCCTTTGATTAAGAAATACGCGGCTGTCATTTTCGTCCGTTCTCAAATAAACTGCCGCAGCTCCCCCTCTTGCCCCGTATCTGGTATCCATGTGACACTCCAATTCCCTGAGCAGACGGTCTTAGGGGCAAAGCCCGTTAGAGAGGCAACGGGACCGGGGAAGAAAAAGAGAGACACGAGAAATCCACCCCGAGATAGCTGCAATCGGTGCGTTAAGGGCGGAGAAGCGGATGCAGCGGGAAGTTATACGAGGGGATATAACGGCGATGGGAGCGGGCAAAAGGGAGCGGAGACTTCTCATGCCCTCACTCCCTACCACTCCTCCTAATGTCCGGACGGAGCGCTGGGGAGGTTTGCGGACGGCTCGTGGTGAGGCAAAAAAAGTGAGCAGTGAGAAAAAGAGGGACTGGCTCATCGTGCGATGGATGAAGGGCATTTCGGATGTGGAGGTTCTGGGGTGGTGCTCCAAAGGAGTGGGAGGGTGGATGAGGGAGGGGAAGACAATTGGGGCGGACGGATGGGATAGAATTGCCGGTGAAGGAGAGGAGATGAGAAGGGGTGGAAGGGATAAGTGTGGCGGAGAGGGATAATGGACGAATAGGGAAGCAAAAGATATAGAGATGGAAAGGAGGTTGAAAAGATCGGGATTCCACGGAGACAATGTGCTGTGTGAGCCACCATAAGGACGCGTGGAGGTTGATGGTGCTTCAATACCTCTTATTTTTGTATTGGCAGAAAATTTTATGCTTCACATCAATGTCCCAATTTTTGTGATTGGATCATTACCCGTGTTTTTGACACTGTGCACCACGTGGGACATGACATAATGACAGGAACGAGGAAGAGTAGAGAGAGACCCAGCGTAGGGATTAAGTTACACTTGTTTGTACAATCTATCGTGCAAACGCATGTATGTACAGTCAAGTGTACAAACTAATATTTAAAGAACAACTGAATCAGACTGAATGTCGCTTTACACGATGAGTGCAAACGCACAATTTTCCGTGCAATTTAGCGGTAGAAATCGATCGGAATTCGCGAGTGTTTTCTTTATCATGTTTATGTTTCACTCATAAATAGTATATGTTTTACTCACGTATTTGACCCCTTGAAAAGCTGATCATTTGTAATTCGGAACCTCGACTCGACCATCTGCCTGCTGATTATTCTCCCGGTTTAGACAAAGCTCTCTTGGACTCTTCTCTCTGGCTTTATATCCGACCTTTGCATCGTTTCGTTTTTTCTCTTCTGGATTTTAGTGCGACAAGTCATTGACGTTTCTCGCCGGATCTCCACTCTTGATAGACTCATTTCGTAGGTTTATTTTGTGTCTGTGACGAAGTGTTACTATCAAGTGGTATAGCGGAACACTGGACCCGTTTCTTTAGTCCCTCCAAATTTCCCTCCCTTGTATTTGTACAAGTGTTTTAATGTACTTTTATGTTACTTGCTAACTAACAGAAATAAAATTACTATTATTATATCACGCGGGATATCAAGAACTCTAATTGAGGGCGCGACCAGTCATAATTTTGGGGGAAAAGGACAAAAAAGCAAAGATCGCGATTACACTGAAAAACCCGAGCATCAAATAGCACGACGAAATGACGATGTATATATTTGAGCAACTTTTAGTAAACTCTTCTCGGGTTCTCCACTGGTTCAAACTATTCATAATTGCCGACGTAATTAATTCTTGCCTTAAGAAGGAGTGGCGAGTCGTCTCTCGAATCGCCAACAATTATGAATAGTTTAAACCGGTAGAGAGCCCGAGAAGAGTTTCCCCATTAAAGATAATAAACACAGGATAATTGTTTCTCATCTTATTCGATGGGAAAGTGTTAATCCTTTATAAACAACTTTATTTTCAATTGCAACACAGGCACCACAGTTTTCGCCATATCTGCGCCATCTGTTGAATAAAACCGGGTCAAAATTGTATGACTGTCTGAATGGAATTAAAACTGGTTTTATTTTCCGTTCAGTCATTCATACATTCAGCGTTCTCACAATTTGCCGTTTTACACGGTACAATTTCCTGGTACATGCGTTCGCACGATAGATTGTACAAAAAATGTACCGTGTAAAACGGGCTTTAGTCTTTTCATAATATAAAACGCCAAAATTCACTACTTTACAACCCATTAAACGATTGAAACTTAAAGTAAAGTGCTGCTCCTATTACATCAGAGTAACGATCAACTGAACTGAAAAAGCAAAAACGGAAAAAAATTTTTGCGCCCAAGCACTTGATGGCCCAATATTGAATTTCATTGGGCCATAAATAGACTCTGGAACAAAAGTTAATCAAGATAGGGGTAGTTGACAAACGCGAGCTTAATTTGGGTAGAGTTGAGAGGGTGAGATGATGGGCCAATGCGCCGACCTCCACGTTACTCTGGATTCACCATATCGGTATACATATATTAACGCCTCAAAAATTTTTCACCTCGGAGACAATACACCACGTAATGCAGCAACAGAGAGGACCGGCCACACCACAGAAAACAAACAACACCCGCTAGCTCCGGAACATCACGGCGCGACATTAAAGCCCCAGGAAACTACAGCATCGTACACCAGCACATGACAAGACGACGTGGAAGAGAATATTCCTCTAAAGACTCTACACAAGACGAGACTCATCCTCACACGGCGGTCTGCGAGAGGTGTTGCCGGTATATCTCTCGCCTCGGGAAAATGCCGGGCTATTAAGCCATCTCGGAGGAAATGAGTTCCAGATTACTTGCATACAAATGCAAGAGCTGAATGAATATAGTGAACACTAATGCAAATTGTCAAACCATCTTTCGCTGTCGTTTTGTTTACCTAAAACATGTTTACCTAAAACATGTTTACCTAAAGCATGGTTCCATAAATGCCACTTGCGTATTTTGTACATACCCATCAGAAAATATACAGGTTGTATCAAGATGAATCTGCGCAGCTTCATGAGGTAATAGGGGCCGTTACTTTAAGCAATTTTTGCCCTGTGAACGTGGAATCGCAACTCCGTGGTTACCGGGCTATGACAACGCAAGCATTTTGTCAAAAGTATTTTGCAGTTACCATGAAAAATCTCTTCAATTCCGTGGATTATACAATTAGTTACAAAGATAAGTGTTACATAAAATTTGTGTCATTTTCTTCATTCCGAATATGATGGTAATCTCCTTCAATTTTCAAGTTGATAACCGAAAGGGTCGACATTTTTCTTCCTGAAAAATTACTTTTTTTTACTTTTAGAGACACGAAAAACATTTTTTAACAAATTTTTAGATAAATTTGAAAACATTAGCACCCTATGAATGCTAACCATGATAGTGATATATTACACACATGCTCTTTTAAAAAATAAATACACTTGCTACTACCACTATCAGGGCCGAATGCAGGATATGCAAGAACCGGGGGAGAGAAAGGGAGGTAGGGCTCAGGGTGAATAGAAATAGGTTTGGATGAGAGGGGGCAGAGGGGTAAGTGGGTTGAGAATGGATGTGCAATCGTGCTTGGGGGTGAGAGGATGACGGTGAGAGAAGGAAGGATGCTGAGAGGGAGAGAAAAGAGTGGGGTTAATGGCAAGACATCGGAGTGGGGGGTGAGGAGTGGGGAGGGGCTGGGAGGAAAGCGGAAGGAAGGAGTAAATGGTGGACTGATGTAATGGGGGAGGAAGTTGGAAGAGGAGCGGGAGAAGAAGAGTGAAAGAGAAAGAGAGGGATAGAGTGGACGAAATGCAAGAGATGTATGGTATGGGGTGAAGGATTCTTTTTCTTCCCTCGCACGCACTCTTACCTCTCCCACGTGTTCAGGGGATGAGTTTGGGGATTGCATCATGGGAGGAAGCGAAAAAGAGGGGTATTATTATGGGGGATGAGCCAGCAGAGTTGGGGTGAAGAGGAGAAGAGAAGCGGAAGTAGTGTGGTAGGGGGGCAGGGCGATGGGTTGATGTGGGAGACGGGATGGGGGGGAGGAAGAACGACTGGCGGACGATCTAGAGGAAGTGGCCGGTGAGGTTGAGATAGAACGGATATTTTATGCTGGGAAGGGAGGGAGGAGTTGCAGGGACAAAGCGGTTCCTGTTGTATTTAAGCGTCCTCCGGATGAGCCCTCGCTTTTTGTTGTGACGCCCACGGACGAGTGAAACGAAAGTTGGGAGCATGATGCTCTGACAGATGTCAGAAAAGAAAACCTTTCAACTAAATCGGATCTTTGGAACAATTCCCTAAAGCAGAGTTCCAATATTTAAAAAAATCAGCTAATATAGAAAAGCTTTGTGGAAATAAGAATGCTTGGAAAAAAACAAGATAAAAATACATTTTTGAGCATTTGCATAAGACATAAAAGCTGTAGGTACATTTTAGGACTATACACGAACGAACTGAGTTAAGATAAAGGTAAGGGTCTATACCCACCAGCATATGAAGAACAGAAGAACAAATATGTTAGTTCCAGCGTTTTTAGAAATTGAATTGTTATTTCATACACATTTATAGAAGTTTTGATATATTGAAATATAATCACTGAGGATGATGAACGACTCGTTCATTGAAACGTTGGCAGAAATGGAGAGTTTGACCCGGTCCGAAAACCGAAGAACCACCAATATCAAATATAATAACGTTTCAGATCGTACTAAATATTTAATCAATCATGCAATTAAACTAAATTACATTTATTGTTAAATAAAAAAGGGAGCAAAAAATAAATGAGGGAGATAAAAATGGTTGTGGAAACACTCTCCACCAATATGAAAATGAGGTTAATTTTTGTCGAGATAATAGTTCAATTGCTGTGTAAAAATTCAATAGACTAAAAACATAGACTTTATCATTTTGCGCAGGTTTATTCTGTTTTCAAAATAAAAATGAGTGATACAAAGTGATCACCAATTGTTTGAAAGAGATGCTAAAACTTCTCTCACAAGATTCTTAGGCATTCCACGCACATTATGAAACTAGATTAATACAAGCAGAGTCGAAATTGAAAGGTTCGCATGAATCACAACGGACATACAAAAATGCCTCCGGTAGATGAGTGGCAGGATTATTCTGAGAAATGGCAGTGGAGAATAGACGCTAAAGTTCATGTTAAAAAGGCTAAAAGACACACACGGCCTTCTGGGAATTTCAGAGAGTGGTGCATTCAGTCGAGGGATGGAGAGGAAGGAAGAGCAGTGAAGGGAAGGGAAGGGAGCGGAGGGAGGGATTAAGGGAAGGGAGCGGAGGAGGCTTTCATTTCCAATATAGAAATGCCCGAGGAAATAAAATATTACCTACGGAGAAATATGCAGGCAGGGGAGTGACGGCAGGGGGTCTGGAGGTGGAACGCGAAACGAATGATAATGAAAAAACTATGAGAAAGTTGAAAATGACGGATGATATATATCTTAAATATTGACAAATTTAAACATTGAAGGCAATTTTTTACGGCTCTATTGAAATGAAATATATTTAAAACAAAATGTGAGCTGAAAATTTAGTGGTAAATAAAAAAGCATCACATTATCAAAAAAAATTATCTAGTCGATGATAAGTAAGATGAAATACAGGCCCACTGTTTTTTTGAGCTCAATAAAGTTTATATATTGCTCATTTCGTCCCGACTTGGTAAATGTAAGAGAAGAATTACCTGCGGAGAGGTATTTGAGAATATTTAATAGTTTAACTCTGACATTTTACTCATATATGTATATATTTACTTCATTTATTAATTAAATAAAAAATAAAATAGAAACCAATTTGTGACTCTATCCCGGATTGCGAAATATGTTGTATTGAATAAAATTTACACTCTAATATTCATCTCCATCTTTTCCGTGCTTACCCTAACCAAATCCAACCACTTCCCAATCTTACTATGCACACACGCATAAAAGAAATTCGTATGTCGTACAATGTGACTGTATATATACCGCAGAGGCAAGTGTGGAAGAAATGATTGTTTAATGCAAAAATGCTCTCTATCATTACCTACAAGGTACGCAAGAGTGTGAGACGAATGAAAACTAGAGGGAAATACACAAGGCATTTTCCGGAGGTTAGAGGAATATGATGGTATATCATGAGTCAGATGTGAGGAGAGATGTGATAAAAAACAGCTCGCGATGAAATATGAGAAAGTTATCTTGGCTCCGTAAAAATATAGGTTACCAACTACTGCACATCGCTATATATATATATATATATATATATAATCTTTGGAAGTTTTCGCCAATTGGCCACACATATATAAATTCAAACTTACAGGTGGTAGGAGAAATAGGAAAAGATAAAGAATTCGTTCTTACGGAACGTTTCGAACCAGTTGGTCCTTCGTCAGCTCTAGAAGTGAGCAGTTAGTACTGCCCTGGGGAAGGGGAAGGTAGGGGAGGAAATTTCCTCCCCTACCTTCCCCTTCCCCAGGGCAGTACTAACTGCTCACTTCTAGAGCTGACGAAGGACCAACTGGTTCGAAACGTTCCGTAAGAACGAATTCTTTATCTTTTCCTATTTCTCCTACCTCCTGTAAGTTTGAATTATATATATATATATATATATATATATATATATATATATATATATATATATATATATATAGGATAGGAAACCTAGTTGATGAGCTTTAATTAAACGTACTTCGATGGAATAGGTCATGTCGCACTCACATTATGCCAGTTTCGGACAGTGGCAGCAGCACTCGAACAAATATAAGGTTCACCCTTGCAACATTGTTCCGAGGCAAACGATATTGGACTCGGGGATCATACGGGAATCGGGGTTACCATCGTGGGAGGCCGTCATCAAAAGAAAAGTTGGGTAGGCACGTTTGAACGACGGGAGATACTACTTCAAAGAACTGCGGAACTAGCCGCGCAGTAACTTTAACGGAGTCACCCGCTAGTGGTCACACAATTGAGTGAAATTCACAGTGAAAAAATCATTCGCCTGGACCCAGGCCCCCCGAAAAAACCATTCGAACCCAGGCCCCCCGATTTCGCGCCGAGTGCTCTACTAGTTAAGCTACCTGGGTAGCTTAACTGGTAGAGCACTCGGTGCGAAATCAGGGGGTCTAGGTTCGAATCCCAGTCCAGGCGAATGATTTTTTCACTGTGAATTTCACACGATTGGGAGATACTACAGTAAAATACGAAAGGAAACCAATATATTCGTGAGACTACTTCATGTTAAGAGCTTCGAAATGTTTCTACCCCTTTCCGACTCTGACTTCAGTGGAATATCCCAGATGCCACCACTTCCTTCATATAATAACACGGTGATTCCATTCTGGAATTGCGAAGTTTGCCCATTAACACAAGGTTTTCACTTAAATATACTTCCACCATTTTTACGTTCTTAAATCAGTTTCCTATCCTTCCCCGGTTTTAACTTGTTCACATTTATACATTCATTTTCTTTGAATTAATTAAACTCGAAATGCAGTAATTAGTCCGCCAGGTAGAACGCATAACTGTGGATACCATAGAACCAATTAACAACAGAAGTTAGTATGACAGTGTCAAATCTCTCGCCATTGTTTCTCCAAAGAGAGAATTACACTACCCAATTCATCCAGCTGACCAGTGCTTAATGACGCAAATTATCTCAGCAGATAATGGCCTTAGCGTGATAACAGCAACCTTCTTGTTTCACATGAAAACGATGCAAATAGTTGAAATGTGTGCCCAAAATATACATATGATGACGAAAATATCAGTATTTCAAACAATTTCCATTTCAAATATTTAACAAAATTCAAGCAAGGAGTAAAAAAACCACAAGAACCAACCTAAACAGAAGGATTGACAGCTAAACCGCAGTTTTTGCTCAAAAATACAAAAATACGGATGAACAAAAATCCAGGTGAGGGCGACAGGATTTTCCTGCACGACGACATTTGAGACCGGATGCGAAGCAAAGAACTTATTTTCATGCAAAGGAGAAAGAGAAAGAAGATTGAGAGAGAAAGAACGGTGCTTCCACTATATCGCGTCACTACAAGCAGTCCCGTTTGCCAGCGGGAAGTGAGCGAGTCACATCCTCTGGTGGGACACGTTGTTTGCTGGCTGAGGCAGAGCAACTTCCTCTCGGGCGATATTTGGCGTCTATTGATAGGATTACCTGCGATTCGGATGCAAGGAGCGGAATGCATGGGTTAGGCAGTGGTGAGCCGAAGAGGGGGTGAGTCGGATACGCCAAGCCTTCCCCTCTTGCACCCCGCCTCGCCCATTGCCTCCCAGTCGCCGCTTGTGATGGAGAACTGAGTATCAGGCCGTGCCCGTGATGGGAATATAGGAACCTCGCCCGCGATTTCGGAGATATCCCAGTTCCCTGTCTTTTGCATGCAGTCGACGAATCCTGCTTCCCATTCCCAATCCCCTTAAACACACGCAAACCCTCACCCTCGATCGTCCTTCGTTGTCCTACCGTTTTATCTGATGCCTACAACCCTTCCCCACTCACCACGTCCCCCCTTCACCGCCACTCGGTGTGGATTTTAGAGATTTTCACGAACAAAAAAATTACCTGCCTTTTCGTTCCGTGCGTCCTCGGGTTCTTTCGATAGCCCAGCGCACTTAAATCGGATCTCGCTACAAACGAGGGGCTCTAGGGTCTTCCTCGGAGTGCGTTTACATTCGGGGCGGAATAGAGTTCCACGAAAACACGACAGTTAAGTTGGTAGAAGTTTTGCGCTTTGGAAATTTGTATGAATCACGGGTACGAATTTGAATTGGACGATAAAGATATCTTCAAAGATGTTTCGTCTTCTGAATTAGTAAGGCTACGTACTGATTAAATAAAAGGCACGAACGTGCACTGAGAGAATACACGTCTGTATACCACGATGGGAATACTCGCAATCCTACAAGGGCATTATAATATTTTTTCAGTTATCACAATGGAAATCTGCGTACGGTTATAACAGAGATGGAATTAATAACGTAAAAGTACGTCTCGATTTATGCCGAAACCTACGATGGAAAAATATAAACGAATTTTTTTTACTGCGAGATGTTTCTGAAACGGTTACAATGATGAGAAAAGACCCTGATCTTAACATATTCACAGTCAACATTTGTAGCTTATAATATATATATATATATAGGTATTTTAATAATAATAAATTATGAATAAATAACACATGAAAGTAATGATAAGATAATTGCTATTGCTTCCATTGCAATGGCGTGTACGGGATCAGACCCATATTCCGTGTGAGAAAAAAGAAGTCGACAGTCTACTCATTTCATCTATTGACTAAGCTCCATGATTGGTTACGATTTTATATTCCATTTAGCATTCATAAATAATAAAAATAAAATAAATCATTTAAAATATTCCAAGTTCATGAGCACCATTTATCCATATTTTTGAGGAAATAAAGCATTCGGAAGAAAACTTATGGAGAAAAATTCTGCCTCGTATGTTTTTATTTATAGTTACAGCTCTATTCTCAAACTAATCCATTACCTCACGTATGATGTGTTCTAACTCTTCCTTCTCTACGACGGCGTAAAAAAATGGTGACGGCTCACCAAATGTCGCCATATTGAATCCATTATACTCATGGTGACGTAATAGTGAGAAGAACGTTCCTCCCAACTGCTGTAATGTTTCTCTCGCTCTCCTTCGGGTTCAATAAGGTGGAAACATTTCATATTGCAGTGGATGCCAACTAGAATTTACCAGAAAGCGGGACGACAACTGCTCTCTGAAAGCTGGAGTGGTTTCGGTACAGCCTTGCTTCGGAAAGCGAGCCAGGTGAAGACGTAGGAGGCGAGTGAATAGGACGGAGGAGGGATCGAGGCAACGAGGATGATGAATTGTACGACATGCGTTGCAAATACTATATTTGAATCATTCTCTCATCATGAATGGGAAGAATAATGTGTGGAGAACAATATAAACGTAGAGATTAACATAAATAAAAAGAATGGAAACGATACGCATGGTTTACCGGAGTGCATTGAGAACAACTTCAGTTCAACATTACGAGACTATGACCCACATATTTTTTCCAATAAAAATACCAATAATAATTTATCACTTATAAAATATAAAAAATGAAAAAATAGTAGATACTGGTATATTTGAATTGTAAAATCATAGCTTGCCTATGCATAGTATAGATTATGCATCTTATTTTGGGTCATGCAAATTTAAACAGCAAATGAGTTTTTTGCTTTAACTAGAACATTCTAACACTAACAGTGAAATTAAATAATGAAATTTTAGTTAGATGTGTCACATTGGATGGATAAACATTCTTATTAACTGAAAAAGCAAATTATTTCAATCACGAGGCGTATATACCTACTCTACTCATCGGTTCGACGGAGGTTGAAAAGTAACTTTTATAAATGTTCCATTGCCAACGTTACCAGCCTAAGTCATTTTAAGGATAAGATCTTGTGCTTTCTCAGTAGATGTTTAAGATAAATTCTAGTCTGGTTGCACACCGGGTTAGGTCCCCAAATTTCGTTAACGTTTTGATACGTGACTCGTCCGTATTCTTCAGAGATCATTATCAGACCTGACCCGTTCGGTAATCCAGGAGGAATTGATATTAATTTTAGGTGTCTGATCTCATACATGAGAGTTAACTAACCTGGAGCCTCTTGTGCGCGAAAATTTGCTAACCGATGAGTTACAGTTGTTTTCCTTGGAAATGCTTCTTCAACTGCTGAACCGACAAGGAGACTTCAGGAGAATATTGTAAAGAACCATTATTAATTCTTTTTTTATGTGAATACAGACTCTTAGATTTGACTACAGGTCACGGCTTTTGCCTCCATTAGCCCGAGTTTGACAGAGAAAAAGAATAGGAAAAACGTTTGGGACCCTCCATGTAGAAGCTCATCACGTTTTCCACAGACCACGATGCACAGGATTAACGAAGCAAATATTACTGATAAAATTAGGAATGACATTCTCTTTAGTCTTTTTTAACCCTTAAAGCCAAACCCGTGCCCGTATTCCTTTAACCCGGGAAAGGGCGCGCGGGGTGTAATACACACCCCAAGGTTCTTCTTTGATAGATTGTATGTAAATCGTTGCATCTACTATGTTGCAAATTTCCATACCTTCAAACCTCTTACATTATGACGAATCTATGCCAGCAGTCCATAAAAGTTTCATTAGGCTTCGAGATTGGAACGAGTGAAAGTGTTTTGGGGTGTCACTTACACCCCACGCGCCCTTCCACGTTCCTCTTAGGAATCGGAAGTCTGCCCCCGATCTTTTTTCTAGCGTCTATACTGCGGCCATAATGGTAAGAAAAATCACTTTCTTCTGCTGCTATTTCGATATACTTCAACTCTTTCAAACACTTTCGGTAATAGTTGTAATATTTTTAATCGTAAAGTTTACCACACTTTTTAAAATGAAACACATTCTATTGGCAGAGTGACCGCCGTGTGTTTGTTTTATGCGACGTTGGAATGTCTAGATAATACATGTAGAACATCATATCCAAGAGATGAAATGAAAAATATTCTGTCTTAGAGAACAAGAGTTGAAAAGGCACCAGTTAATATTTTACGAATGCCAAATCAGCCTCAGAAAAGACGTCAGTTGGAAAATTTCATCATTGTATTAGTAATAATGTAAAAATAAATAATTAGCATGAAATTATTAAAAGAGACTTACTTAAAAAAAGAAAACTAGGTGACTATTTACTTCCAAGGAAAAAGTAAAAACTTATTTACTTTGGGGTGTCACAGACGCGCGCCTCTTAGCGTTGCATTATACTGCGCGCCCTCTCTCGGGAAAAAAGTGACTGTTTTAAAAAAACAAGGTTTCACTATAGTTCTTGACATCATTTGTGTGAGTTCTCTTTGTGAGGGTGATTTGTATTGCTGGTATGCCAAGAGACAATTGGTTAAGGATGACAGGAGTAGAGCCAGAGGAGAGTATAGTCAGGCTTGATGGATAAATGCCACACGGTTGGAGAGTGGAGACCTGATTTATTCGACTTCGGGTCGGGAGCCAATCCACGCTTGTCCCCAAGATGGATTCTCCACACAAACCATAGCCGATCAAATTCGTTTTACACTCCAAAAACTCCGACCACTCCATGAAAATTTTATGCTTCCCCATCTGTTCCTACTACCATATTGGAAACGACCACATGGGTTGACACGATAACACCTCGCAATTTGTCTCCGCTGCATCTTCCCATCCTCTTTTTCCCAATGCCGCGTCTCCCACTCCTAAGCTTCCTTCATTCATTCCTCTCAACCACTCTCCCCTCGTGCCTCAATCGGCCTTCACTATATTTTTCCCTCTCCCGTTTTCTGTTCCCGAAAGTCTTTAAAGATATTCCCTTTAATATTTCTATCCCAGAACACCAGTCTTCCTTTTTTATCTACAACCACTTTTCTCATTAAGCCATCGTGACAAAGGCCACCTGGTGCAATTAATGGAATGAATTTGAAGTTTCTCGTACATTTATTAACTCAATAAGCCTCGAAAAGAATGAATAACTGGATTTTATAATTAGCGTTCAAAGGGAATCCCTTTAATAAATTTAAGTTAGGTTGGAGTTAAAAGCAGCGGAAAATTACTCTCTTCTATTTAATATTCTTTTAACATTAAAAAAAATAGTTTATGGCATAAGGTGAGCAATATATTCATATTTTCTGATATAAAATATCTCTAAATTCATTTTAGCTATAAGAGAAAAAATTGTTTCCAAACTTTATACATTACATGGTTCATGGGCCTCTATTTTGACGAAGGGCCACTAAAAGTAAAAAGTATGGAGGAATCTCATGTATTCTTCAACGCTCAGGATTATTAAGATTAATTTTGCCAACTCTCCATGTGTGAGGGTGATTATCGAATAGAATTAAGGTAAAAGATATTTAATGTCGTCACTTATACAAGTTATGAATTATGCACCCGGATCGGAGAAATATTTACATATTTAGAACATGTTAGGATGTAATATACTAACATGAAAATTTAAATTTCATCAATATAAAATGGAGCAATGAATTTGTGTATCCGTTTTAGTATAATTTGTCCATAGAAGCGTGGTCCTTACCGCCAACGTAATAGTTGCCCCAGCTTCCCTAAAAGTTATTGAAAACAAGATGTTTTAAATGATTTACTTTTTGTTTATTGGTTTGGACTCCATTATTATTAAATACATAGCTTCAATAGAAATATAGTAACTTTTCCGTCACTCTGGGGGCTTTTGAGTCACTTGGAGAAAACACATACACTCTATGGATATACATATATCAGTAAACAAGGAGGCTTATTCAGTTTATACAGTGCTACCAAAATCAGTAATATTTTTATTTGTCGACACTGGAGCAGTAACAAAATTATGCATTTTTTTATTTTCAGGATTTAGGTTCATTTGGGTCATTATAGATATTTACGCAAATTTTACGGCATATTTAAGGGTAAAAATCGGTTATTGTGCGTTCTTCCATAAACTTTCCTTTGCAGATAGATGGCTTTTTGATGCAACTGGTAGCTTTTATAGCCTAGATACCATGTACGGTAGTCATTGAGGGAATTTCGGTTAAAATACCAGTCGTAAAATGGTTTCAACCTCCACCTGTTGACTGGGACGAGATGAAATATAAAGAATCTGAGTTTTGACCTTGATTACTTGAGTTATTGAGTACTGAACTATCAGAGTGACTTAGTGAGCACATTGTTTCGTGTAATTAAATTGTCCATAGGAATTATTTGAAATATGGTTTCAAAAACCAGTGTATTTCATTATTGTTATCCGTTTCTGGTGATTTTTACTCTGCTCTTGTTAATCAATTCCAAATTGGCCAAACAAAAGTTCCACTGTGTCCACCTCACTTGATTAGATAGTGGAATTTTCTTCAGTTTCTTATTTTTTGGACAGATATCATGAGAAACCTTTGTTTACCAAAGGTAATATGGCATTTCGATTTTATTCTGTAATGAAATATAATTGGTGAGTACACACTTTGCCCACATTTACTTAAATGGATAGAGAGCATGGAGTGGAAAAGCTTCAGACTACGATCACCAAACGCCCTAGGATAATGCGTCACCAAAAGGCCAAGGATCAGATGTAATTTTGCAATAGAGACTGACTATATGTATGCAAAAAGTGCACTACAGTATGATTAATTGGTATTCGTTGAAATTCTAGCATTGATTTCAGTTCAAAATATTTGTTTTTAAATGGGCGCTTACTTTGTGCAAGAGTGGAATAGGAAGGTATTTTAATCATTTCCTCATTGCTCCCCGTAAACTAGTGCACGTGATAAACGATCGCCTGTTTCTCTTTTCATAACCACGCACGTATCTTACATAAAACTGCCCTACTCTATCTACCAGAAATCCGCCATTTTCTCTCACAGTAATCTCCTTTTTACCAGCTCCCTGATTTGATCAGCACGAAAATCGTCCATCCACCCTTTCATAGTCTCTCCACACCCTTTCGCGAAACCCAAGACATATCGAGAAAATAATGAGCTTCTAATTCCCCTTTTTCATCATACTGTGAATTTCACACAATTGGGAGATACTACAGTAAAATACGAAAGGAAACCAATATATTCGTGAGACTACTTCATCTTATAAGCCTCGAAATGTTTCTACCCCTTTCCGACTCTGACTTCAGTGGAATATCCCAGATGCCACCACTTCTTTCATATAATAACTCGGTGATTCCATTCTGGAATTTCGAAGTTTGCCCATTAACACAAGGTTTTCACTTAAATATACTTCCACCATTTTTACGTTCTTAAATCAGTTTCCTATCCTTCCCCGGTTTTAACTTGTTCACATTTATACATTCATTTTCTTTGAATTAATTAAACTCGAAATGCAGTAATTAGTCCGCCAGGTAGAACGCATAACTGTGGATACCATAGAACCAATTAACAACAGAAGTTAGTATGAAAATGTCAAATCTCTCGCCATGCTTTCTCCAAAGAGATAATTACCTTGGTTTGCATTGGTTTGAAAAATAAATCAAATGAACATCTCTACAAAATACCCTGCAAGCCACCTCAAAGGGGGTGTGGCATTTGAGTGAGCGTAAATGCGTGTTTTCCCTTGTAAACCCTCTACACCCTCTGAACTATCTCTTTGTGTGCGACCGACTTGCCAATGCCGTTCATTTGGTCACTGGACTTAATAAGTTATTATTTCTGTATTTGTCGTCTAAATTTGTAGGGCAAGACTTTCAAAAATTTATTTTCATTGCACTAGTGGCCTAAATAAATTATGGCCCTTAGGAATCTGACTTTGCATGATGTCATTTGTAGCCTGTAACATTTGTAACGTCCTGCATACTAGTTGGTCGCACATCGCCACGCGCGTATCACACTTTCAGAGTGGTTAAAGTTTACAGTAAAAAAAGTTATGAAATGAAGGATGAGGTGGGACGTCTGAAATAGAGTTTACGTCCACCCAAACCAAATTTCAATTATTAAAGATTTTTATTTATAATAACAGCTGGCTTCGTAAGATAACGGGATGAAATGCAAATATTGAAATAGAGAATATGCACAACATTTATTTATCACATTTAAGTAGAGTGCATGACAAAAATGTCTTTAGAACTAAATATACCATCTAATTGAGCATGTATCAAACGAAAATATGAATAATTGCTTAATTTGTTTATTTATTATCACGCCAAAATCAGTACCAACGCTAAAGGGCATAAACATTTGGAAAGGAAATTAATATGTTAAAAATTCACGTGATCCAAAACGGCATCTCGGTAGTTTGACGCCAATCCACGTTATCGCTTCGCTAACGGAAAAGGAAATTAAAATTATCTTTTCATTAAATTACAAAATGAACGCGAGCTTCACAAACAGATGCATCGTTTTGTTATAAGCGATACCTTTTGGTGACGGTTCCCGGTGACGTATTGTTTAAACGCCGCCAAGCGTGCGTAACCTTTAAGAAGAAATATTTTCATAATACAATGCTGTATTCCGACAAAATTCACGTCAAGTGCATTTTAGAAGACGTGCTTCAAATGCGATTAGATTGAAAAAATAATGCAATGCTACCCATTGTGGCCGTGCAGATGTCCCATCTAGTGAGTAACTTCCTGAGGAGCAAACAAGGGAGAGAACCGTCTGCATCCAGTGAGTGCATTTCCGCGTCGTGTCGCCTATGTAAAGCTCTCTCCAGCCCTTCACTGCGCTGTAGACCAGCAGGCCATCCACAGCGTCAACTCTCCCTCAAAATCCGACACTCATCCCCTTACCATCCCGCACTCTCGTTTTGAGAAAGAGCAGCTCTTCTATCTTGCAAAGTAAGGGATTGTATTGCGTGATGAGAGATGTTTATCTGGACGGTGAGGGAAGTCTTGAGATTGGGGGGGGGAGGTAAGTCTGCAAGTAGGATGTGGTGTAGGATGTGGTAGGAAGGAAAGATTCTATTTAAGATGGTGGTGGAATAAAGAGGGATACTATGCAACTGGTACTGGGGTAGCAAAACATGATGGCACTCGCTTGTGTAATGCATGACGCAAAGAAGAGGAAAGGATACATTCGAGGCGGGATGGAGGGTCCGAGGGTTCCCTTGAGGTTCCTACGGGAGTCTTTCGGTACCCATTTTTCGCTCATTAACGTTTGATTCACCGTCAGCAACCTTTAATTCTCCACTGGTGAGTGCCACCTAGTTTTGCAACACCTTTGTAGTTGCAAGGATGACCCAAGTTCTTCACTTACACTTAAACAGATGATGAAATCAACGCCGTGCTTCAATTTATTGGTTTTGGAATAAAATATCAATAACTAAGTGAAAGTTCAAATAACCGAATCGTTTGTCCGTAAATCCTTTTTCTTACATATGCAGATAGACGGATTAAATTTAAACATGCTAATCATCGAGAGAAAATGCGTTAGATCAATACCATGGAACTTGGGTAATAATTTGTGTCCTCAATCAACCTGTAGATTTCAGATTGTGGGTATTTTTACCCGAAAAAATAACTATAAAGCCATCCAAGCAATCCAAATTACCAATTAACCTCTCTTGTCAGCACTTTCTCAAGTTACAAATTGCTCTTCTAAACCTTCTACTTCCTACTTACTCATTAATTGGGTTGGTACAAAGAAGTACTCCAATAGGCTCCATTTCTTACTCGTATACTCATTGCTATGTGATTGGTACACTTGGCATCTCTAGTTATCTGTTATTTAAACGTTAGTTTAGGTGTTATTTCAAAATGTTCTTAATTTAGGTCTCATGTTTTATATAAATTATTCCAGGCCCCTTATTTAATTAACTTCTCCTTGTGCCATTATTTTCTCCTTCCGTTTTAACAAATGTCCTCATTTCTTATGGGTAAACTCTTCTCGGGCTCTCCACCAGTTTAAATTGTTCATCATTGCCGATTTTTCGAGAGAAGTCGTCCATTGGCCACATTCACCGCAAAAGAAAATGAACGACTCGTACTTCGAAAGGTTATCTATCGCCCAAAGGCTATCTATCCTTCGAATCTATATATGTTGGACCAATAATAATTTATGAATGATACCATTACAACTATGGATTATTATTTTAAAAAATTATCGAGCTACTTCAACAAAGGGGTAATATTAAAAAACGTGAATTTCAAAGAAACAATTGTCTATTGAATAACAATGACATATTTAAAAGATAAAAATATTTTGCAACAGAGTAATTGCAGTGCATATGCACCGATCCCTAAAAGAGAAAATATATGTATTTAAAGCCGATGTAGGAAATTTTTATCTCTTAAAAGATACTTTATCCAAGTGTATGAAGTACCTGCCATTAAATCTAAAATGGGTTGCGTCTAATGCTTCATTGACATGAAGAAGAAAATAATTAGAAAATATGCCAGGTGTGATGATATGGAACATTTCTTGCCCTGTGAATGAGTGACGAGTCGTCTCTCGAAACGTCGGCAATTATGAACAATTTAAACCGGTGGAGAGCCCGAGAAGAGTTTATTCATATTATTCGCCGGGAATGTATTAGATCTTTTTTTTCCTCATTTCTTATTTTATCTTTCCAAGAGATATTGAAGTACGTCTGCAAATTTGGGTATAAATGGGTTAATAATGAGACAAAATCCAACTTTTCTCACCCAACAGTAATGTGGAACAGCTGAGTCACTGGTGCTGTGTTCTCAAACAAATTATTAATGGAAAAGCTTCCGAGCTCTATTAAATTCAGTGCTTTTCAATTTCATTTAGTTTTCGGTGTGATTAAGCATAAATATAATTAGATATAATAGTTACGAATAAGATGAAGATGCCAACAAGAAAGAGGCCCTGCGGATTGCCTACGTCACAGGAAGAAGACGATGCTGGAGGGAGTGACGACGCGGCGGGAGGAGGTGAGGTCGGTACGACTGGACCCAGGGAGCGTGGTACGGTTGGAGCGAAGTGGAGGCGGAGAGAATTTATGAGGCAAGAGTGAAAAGACAAGGAAATTACGTATCGAGATGAACCCATCCCGCCGTCAAATTGAATCCGCCATTTTGGCCCTTTGACCTTTTTTGTGGGAAAGTCAATTATTTCTCATAATTATTCCTCCCTCCCCCACCACCAGTTACCGACTCGTTTATTTGCCAGAGACGCTGACCGGATATTACGATTCTGTGCCCCCTAAAGGAACTCCATAATGGATCAGCATTTCGAGTGACATTAAAAAGACCTCATTTAAAGCAAAGGTGAAGTAGTAGTGGTAGCAAACAAATAGTGAAGATGGGTCCTGAATTGTTAATGCGAATAATTAAAATCTATATATATTCTTCTATAATTGCAACAAAATTATGGAGCAGTCAAGAATGGGCATAACTTCCTTTGGTAAGAATTTTAACTGAGATGAAAATGAAGTTTGTTCTAACTGTTGTGTAGCACTCATAATGTATTGTGGTATGTCAATATATTTTATATAAAGCCATTTATACCTTAAATATCTAAATTTTTCCGAGTCTCATGCAATAAAGCCTAATTCTACCCAAAATTCCGTCGAGGAGACAGATTTTTGAAGAAAAATTCAAATTAAAAAAAATAATATCGATGATATGCTACCTTCTTGTGAAGTGTATAAGAATATACTCCAAGCGAACTTCTCTCAGGCTTCCAACCGGGTCATATTCTCCCTCTCCGTCGATGTTTCGATGAAAGACTTTTCCATTGTCACATGAGCGTCTTCATCAACAGCCCTGAGGACGGTGGAAAAGTCTCCAATCGAAACGTCGCGTCGGTGGAGATGAAGAAAATGACCCAGTTGAAAGCCCGAGAGAATTTAACTTCAATAATTCACCGGGAAAGCTTAAAATCGTACATTATTACCCAAAGTTTCAAGGATGCTCTCAGGAAGTAATGATGCTCACTAGATTATGCCAGATAAATATTACGTCGATGTTTTTTTCCTGGGCTGGTAAAACTTAAGTTTTTAATGAAAAGCAGCAAGACATTCGTAGTAGCGTTAAAACTTGATTTTAGCGTGCTTCAAAGACTATGATCATTTCTGCCTTTAGCTTAACGGGGAAAAGCACTTGAAATGAACAGACGGATCATTCCTCTGGATGCGAGCCGAGCCCATAGATGCCAATATCATCAAACATCCGTGAAATGCTGGGGATCTTTTAACGTTGAATTTCTGTCGGAAATTAACCAAAAAAATGCGGTGGCTATGGATGCTTCCCATTTTTGCTCATTGTCAGTAATAGCCAACTGTCACTGAAAGCCACGAGTTAGTATGTCCGAATAGAAATAGGAGAAATATTAGGTAATCAATTTAGTGTTCTCTCACACTGTCATGGTTATGGAAGGCCTAAAATCCCAATTCTACCTTACTCTATGATTAATGATCATTACATCCTCTTCATCATTCTCCTTAAAAGATTTTCCTTTAAAGTTTAAATAATTCACAATGCGACATTCTCTCGAGTTTAGCCTGCTTGTTTTTATTTCCCATTTTTTTAAAGTAAAAAAAGTATGTTTGATTAGTTGTTAATTTCCATTTAAGTCGAAATATAACTAAACACAGGCTATCTAGTTTTTATTGAAAAATGTATTCTTTGTTCACCGTAATTTTGCAAAAAATATACTCCTGCCTTTTGTACCATACACCCATGCATATAATCGCTTTCGACTTTATGTAATTTTGTGAGTAAACATTCATGATCAACTCAATTGGCAGCTATCTCCACGAAATAAATAGAAGTAATGAACGGTGTGTCTCAGCATGCGTAAGACTTTTAGTCTTTGTAGAACGGCAAGTGACAAGCCAAATTGCTATTTCAGGGATTTTGTAGCCAAACGAGCCTAAGTATCAATATTTTTTTTCAATAAATCTCCGAATTGGATAATAAAATATTTAATAAATCGTTAAATAAATATTTTACTCCGATTTCACGGTAATCAGCATATCCGCAGTTCCACTTGATATTTCAGACCCTGCGAATGTAACCACTTATACGGGGCCCTTAAATGCGTAAGGACGACGATTGAAATGTAAAGGACAAACCAACTAGCAGGTTTGTGTCGTTGTGTTAAGGTACCCAATATTTATGAACCTAACATTATATTGCTGACCTTTAAAAAACGTAAACCCATTTGTTACCACCATACGAGTGGGGCATTTTTCATTCTACATCCATGGGCCGGCAGTTTGTTCCCCATTTCTCACCCCTGCAAATGTATGCATATGATGTACGAGATCGTGAGCGCTTTTCTGTAGCATTTTAAAATATGAATGGAGCTGAAAAGTCAAGAGAGGTGAGAGAGAACTTTCCACCTTGTCACCGCTGTTCTTATGGGTGAGTAATAGCTGTCGAGAACAAGAGCAGCTACTTTCGAAGCGAGTACATAAACAATCACAGCGTTCATCTCCGTTAATCCGAATATTCTAACCCGTTGACCTGATCCATGATTTACAAGAATGTATGCGGAAGAATTTATCTTGCTATTACGGTACCGCAGCGATTTACCACTCACTCGTGAGGTTCATCGAAGGCCTCAGTACTAGTACATATATTAGGAAAGCACGCCTCTCACCATGGTCATTGCACCTTATAATAAAGTTTGTTGGAATTTTTTTATCTGAAATGTAGTCATATATTATAAAATAATGTGCTTTGATGCCCACGGGAGTGAACATTCCAGAGCCTCGCTGATTAAACCATGCCCGTTGGAAAAAATATTTTATCCTGAGCCATGCATAGCGGAGCAATGCATGCTCCATTGTGGCACTTCTTATCCATGAGGTGATTCATACGCTGACTTCTGTTTTTTATTCATTTGCTAAAGATGCATTTGCCTGCAATGCAATTGTCAACAATCGGTTTCTAATAAGATATGAAACGTTTTAGAACAAAGAGGACACATCGATGGTTATATGTTCATATCCGTCAAGTTTTTCAAATGTTGAAGGGTTAGTGTGACAGTAACTTTAGCCAAACGCAGGTGAATTTACGATGACTTAAATATTTTGCGCATAATCCTGATTTCGAAGATGTAAAAATAAATTTATGCCATAGAATATTCACATTCTAGATAAAAAATAAAACAGATTACTGAATCCGTGTGTTACGGAAGCTAATCCACGATACCATACTGGGGAGGTATCAGATTGACGCAAATTTAGGAAATCATACTTGTCTCATATTTCCTCTCACCACTGTGAAAAGCTAAATTGAAATTGTATTAACGAAAATTGTTCCAATATGACAACGAATACGAAATATTTTCTATCAAAAGGCTTTTGTGAGGAAAAAGTTTAAATTTTTCTATGCGTCAAAAATCACTAAGTGAAGAGTGCACAGGGATAATTTCATATGATAATAATAATCTGTAATAATCTGTCGATACATTCACCACATGCAGCCAGCTTAGAAAGAGAGATTTTGTTTCATAAACATTTTTCCAGCTTTCCTTTATCGCAGTTTGTGATGATACTTTTAGAAATACTGATATCTGATGAACTCCTTGTATAAGCTCAGGAGAATTAAAATTCAGGAAGTTATGAAACAATCGATTTTGCAGCATAATGCAGGTAGTTAAATAATAATAATAATAATATCAGATATGAAGAACTCTTGGCTCTGATTATTATAAATGGGATTCTACATGCTAGAACTAAACTTGTCATGACTTGTCATGTCAAGACTTAGGCATGTGGAATCACTGTTAAGACATTTGAAGCCCCTTGAAGCAGTAAATATGCACTTTTTATTAGAAAACTGTTAATTAAAATATTTTCAACAAGGGTTTCAAGAATAAATGTTTTCCTGGTTTTTACATAATATTCGTTCCCTAATCTGGGTGACTTTTATCTAGACTATAAGAAATATTAACTGTAGAGTACAAAACGTAGAATTTTCTTATTTCTCACACTGGTAGCACCTCCATCACAAAACTATTGATGAACTGTTCCGCAAAAACAAACTAGACTTGTTACAATATGGAGATAACATTTTAAAACCCATAAATATTAAATAGGATTTTTAGTGACAAAACACGTTTATTAGTTATATAGATTAAAAATATTTTATATCGATATTGAGTAATCACTCTCACATTTATAGTTCATTGGGGGCTAGAGAGGTGCACTAACTGGATTAACTCCATGATATAATTTATTCATAATATATGTCATGCTTCATTACGGTAGCTGTATTATATTTAATCTTATTTTAATGAAACAATAAGTCACAAAATGTTCTTCTGTCTTTATCTTAAAAGCCAAACGTAAAATTTTAACGTCGGCCGAGATACTCAATTTTTACGATCGTCTCAGCAAGGTAGTAAAAGGGAAACCTCAAAAGAAGAGACTCGTCGTATAAATCCATATCTAACGCTTAATGTACCTGTGTGTGAATACTTATCATAAATGCGATACCAATTTTCTGAAGCACCTGCCATGTTAGGAGTAGGAAAATATAGAGTGCAATAGGAGTGAAGTAGGAATTAATGACGGGCAAAATTTATAACCTTGCCACATTAAAGTCATTGAGATACGATTCCGAAAGCACTTTATAGACTATGCTACATCTGTAATGGGACAAGATTTAAACTACAAATTAAATGATCATTGTATTCATAAAAGGAAAAATAAAAGGAGAAAGAGAAATTTTTAAAATGCGTTCGGCGTGGCAAGTATGAGACTAAACAATTTGAATTTATCGTAGGATAAAAATAACAAAATTTCAGTTAATGATGTTTTCTTAATTAATTCATCACGTAGTTACCTAATTTTTTAAGTACTCAGAGATTGATGAGAAGATAAAATGCATTAAGGTGTACGACTAATTCCGTCTTTAGGGAAAAGATACTCAAGGATTCTAAAACATACGCTCTTTGAAAGGTCGAAAACAAGCAATGCTGAAGGTCCGTCACATTTTCGGAGTTCTCCTGCCTATGGTGTAGATGGTGGAGGATCTAAGTATTGCATGCAAAGGGTACTAAATGGATCAACTTAAGCTGTGAGGGCTTCGTTATAGTGCGGAACTGTAAGTTGCAAAGTTTCTAGGACCATTTTTATGGAATATCGAGACATATGTTTTGGAATTCTATGAAAGTATAGGGGGAGCGTGGTGGCCTAGTGGGCAAAGCACTAGGATACTGATCGAAGGGTCCCTGGCCAAATCCAGGTGAAGCCTTTGGACGCCCCCGAACAAAAAATCCTCGGAGTGCGAGGTGGACCAGGGAATGGGCTCCCCTACCCTGAATGTGTGAAATTCACACGCCCGAGGCTTAGTCCGGAATGAGCTCGACCCTCAACTATCCCAACCAACCTTCGGGTTGAATCACTGATTGAGTGATGTAAGCATAACTGTATTGGAGGTGCATAGAAGCGATGAAAGTTACAGTTTGGGATATTTCAAGCCCAAGGCTAGGAAGGCACCGTAATGTGGTTTAGAAGTTTCCTCCCACTGCATCTCGCGTCGCTGGTGAGAAAGGGAGAGCGGAGGAAAAGTAAATAATTTACCTTCATTTCCCAGAGGCTGAAGCAAATAATCCATGAATATTCATGGGAAATATAATTGAGGTCTTTTGATATTTCATAAGGCCTTCAAGAGAGAGACCCTTTCCCTCATCCGACCCCATCCGACGACCCTGTTGCCCCCTTACACCTGAGAGAGGGGAGCGAAAGGGCTGAATAGAGTGGCTGCAAAAGCATTTTCATTAAAAAGCTGTCGACTGCGGGATGGAATAGGGGGTTGGCAGCGAAGACAATCATTTAACGACCGAGAGGGCGATGGAGCATCTCATCATTTGTTTCATAAGTGAGTCTTCTGATATCACTCTTCTCACAGGCCACTTCTGAAAGTAATCGCTCCTCTGCTACGTGATGAAAGGGGAAATTGAAGATCATATAGTTCTTTTTATTATCATCAAACGGTAGTTTATGGACGCAAAACTTTTGCGCGATGTGCTTTGTTAGGGTAGGGGAAAGGCAGGGCAGAGTACATGGGTAGGGCAAGGGAAAATTATCGGCTTCGCGACGAAAACAGTGAATTCACCGTCATAAGTTCATTAATTTATGTTTGCGTCCTCCAACCGAAATACACATTTAAGGCCCCAGTAAAGACGGGTTTTCACCATTTTCGAGATGTCATATGTGGCTTGTGTGAAGTAAATCGACTTTTAATGTGCTTATAAGTTCATTTTCACTGGTTTTATAATGAGTTGATGAACTTGGTCCTTTGTTATTCCTAAAAAAAATGGCAGAATCTGACGAAAAAGCCACAAAATCCCTGCTCGGTGCATCAAAAAGTCAGAATTTTTAATCTCCTTGACGAGAGCGTAGATATTGTAAAAGATCGACCGTTTTCAGTCTTCCTGCCATAAGACCCTGGGGCAGGACTAAATTTACAAATGCGCCATTTTAGCGCTGCAGTACTGCATTGGATCCAGGAGGTTGTGAAGTGGTGATGGTGTTTGTATATCCATGTCTTACCCTCTGATCGATCGATAAATTGGAACAGCACCTGAAATGAAGGTCTAAACGATAGAGTTGCGCTTTCGTTATTTCAATGTTACAGTATATTATGAATTTCCGTTTTTGGAAAAAAGAACGCATAAACCTGAAATTGGAGCAACTACACACCCCGGGATATGACCTTTTGTTGAGACATCAATTTCTCCTTTTTTATCAGATTCATGAAAGCAAATTTTAAAACTTTCATTTAATGGCTTTGGAACTATACATCCTTGATTCAATACAACTTTTGTAGGTTTTTCCCAACGAGTAAATTGTATCATTCTCGAGCTCAATTCATTTTCCAGAAGCTCAGTGACGGAAAGCGACCGGTCGCAGGTGTCTGACTAAGCCTCTGTAAGATCCCACAATGGTATAATACGTTTGGTGGTGCAATTGGGCTATTTTGGTTTTTGGGGCATGCATACACCTAGACATTGCTTTACCTTTGCGCGCGTGAGACCATATACTGAATATACTTCTACCCTGAGACGAATCGTGGGAAGCTGGTGTCGAAGGGAAGGTTAATGTGTCCCTATCTCGAAATTGATGTTCACAGTGGCCATCGCAATGTCGTTGGACGTTATCAGAGTACAAATTTCTACTGTACCGTAATCAAACCGCGAAGGCTTACATTTGTGGTCAAATGTGGATACATATACTCTATCCCGAATTCCTGAATTCTATGGCAATTTTTGAAAGATGCAGTGGAACTAGTTGTCGTGAGCCGTCTTGTGATCGTCATATGCCTTATCGATAGGAGAGGTTGACTTGCCTGCACCTATCTTACTAAGCGCGATTCTGACACGTGACAGTTTTTTTCCTTGGCGAGGAAAACTTTAGGGACAAAGTATCCAGGATATAGTAGTGTCATTTATGATTCTCACCGAAAAATATCGCTAGTGTCCTTACATTCTGCTTGTTTCAGCTCTTCACTGCGTGAATACATACATGCACCTCCTTCCTGGATGTTTCCCTTAATAGATTTAACTGTAAATCATCCAACATAATTTTACTGGAAAATTCTCAAGAAGGGTTCACCATAACTCTTTAACCGACAATTTTGTTTACCAATTTTTAGCAAGCCTTTAAAAAAATGGAAATTAGGAGACAATGTATGTATTCTTGCCATTAGCTTAGTTCCAGTTACAGATTAAATTCATATTTGGTAGTGCACACGCTTTCCAACTAAGATAAAATTAATATTATATTATTTAGAGACAGATTCGTGGTGATTCCGTGTAATAATGAATGAATACTGATTCCCTCAAGAGGATTTCTTTGTTTGTCACTCCTCATGCCATCATCATTTATAACAGGTGACATTTATGGAATGATATGTCAAATGATAATAATATACGCATAGGAGCCCGTTATACACATTAATTTCCCCTTAGAAAATTGCAAATCTTTATCTCATTTACTATGGATGAAAGCAAATTTTTAAAGAATTATTGAAAGAGATTTGAGCTTATTTTCATCGATAATGAATCTTACCATTAGACTCTAATAGAAATAGGATAAAATATGAATGAAAATAAAAATAAAAACATTTAAACATTTGTAACTATCGAATAGAGACTTAATTAGAGAAAAAATTAGAGAAAACTTCAATTTCCAAACGGTAAATTGATTCGAAAGTCATGCTTGTCTTTCTTATCCTGTTTTTGGTAGAAAGGAAAGTAAAATGTTTATCGTATGACGAGTGAAAAAAGAAGTTAAAAAAGAACTAGTCGACAGAGTCGCTGAATTCCATTAAGACCGCACACACCGCATTGAATGGCAAGAAAGGCACTGATGTCTCTGGTGAAAGGCTACGAAATGTTTCGTGGATAACATCTCTCGCTCCCTCCTAATCGATTCCATACCCATCGGGCACTTAATGTGTGTCCTTTCTGAAAGGAGAGGAAAGTAGATGTGGCCTGGGGGGTGGGGGAAGGAGATGATGGATGAGGGGAGGCTGGTGGAGGGGAAGAATAGAAGAATAAGGAGATAGAGATGGAGGGAAGACGTGGAACAGTTTTTTAATCGGGAATAAAAAGTAAGAGGATAATAAACCCAGAGTTGCAGGTAAATATTCAGCACAACACTAAATCATAATTTCATTTAAGTGACTAAAATGTGTTTTTTTATGTTCAAAATTTTAAAAATCAAACAGGATAAAGGAAACTTGACAAACTTGTTACTCTGCATAATACAAGGTACTGAGAGTAATTATATCTATCATCACGCCTTTATTATGGGCCAAAGGTCAGGACAATCCCGCTTTTTTAGGACGCATGGATACCCTAGATAATTGGGCAGAATGGCAGTATAGGTGGGTGGAGACTCATAATTCCGCCACTACGATCTGAAGTATGGTTTCGAAAAAGTTCCTGGTGCTGACCTGAGCAGAAAGTAGGAGATATCGTAATTGGGGAGGAAAGGGGGGGTCTTTGAAGGGAAAAGCCAGTGAGAAAGAGGAGGCTACGAGAGAGAGGGAACTTATTCACAAAAAAGGTACATGGTAGAGATACATGTAAGGCTAATAAGCAAGTGGTCAAAAATCACGCACATCGCCACTTCACCAGGGCTCATATTTTGAGGTATCACTGTGAAACGAGTTGAGACCGGAGGGCATGCAGTGGTGAGTAATCCCACTTCTCGAAGCTCTTGTGTTGTCGGCAGGGGGTGAGTAGTCACCAGCATGAATTACACCATACCCTATTAAAGTTAGTGTAACTACGACTATTACGACATTAGCATAAATTGCTAATGCTTGTCCGGCGGCGAAGCCTTGCAAGCAGGCAGTACACTATAGATATACTACCAGTGTTAGAGGGACCAATTCATGTGCATAATAAAAGGGCACTTCATAGAATAAATAACACAGATATGAAAAAAAAGTTGAATTATGCTACATAAAGACCAGAAATATAACTACTGGAGTGTATTGAAAAAAACTCGAGTACTTATTGAGATAAATTTCCAAGCATTGCACTAAACAAATGATGCAGTGCGTAGTCATGCGCACGGGTGCGAAGTTCCACCGTCTTCGGTGTATAACTTCTTGAGATTTTTGATGTTTTTGTTCTCAGTTTTAGTCTGTTCCTGGTATTTGGAAAACACTGATTCATTAACGTTGGAAGAGGAGAAACCCCTATTCAAATATTATCCCTGTTGTGGAAATATACGGTTACTCTCTTTCTCAATCATGGCACTAAAAACAACGCATGAGGCGCGATCATTGATATTTCCTGCGCTTGTCGCTATCTCAAACGCAAAGCATTGATTATTGCGGACCTCAAGTCACAGCTCCCTCCAGATCCACAGAAAAGTGGATTCAATATACAGTTACAATTAAAGAACGTATACATAATTTTTGTCTTGTTATAATTTAATAAAAAAAATAAGTTACCAACCCGAAGGTTGTGGGTTCGAGTCCCGCCGTGGTAGTTATTCCCCATCCTGGGCATGGTTTTGTTGTCGAAATAAAATAAATAAATAGTAATTGGCGAAAGCTGTCACCTATGTAGGAATTATTATTATTCATTAAGGCTGGTACGACACTGCGATAACGTAATAGAAAATGATATGTCCTCGGTTTCTCTTAGCCAATTTCTCCTCTCTCACCTTATTTTGCCGTTCTAATTCCGTTGTAAATGTGATGTTGAAAGCAGCCGCTTCGATGTTCTAGATGGAATAGAATTGATATTTCTAGGGGCGGAGATTTAACTGGAGTTTAAAAGTTGGCCTCAATTTCGGTCGAATTCGAGTGCACTAAGTTTTACTTTCGGAATGGTCTCGAAACATTTAATGGGAAACGTCATTACTGCAAGGAAGAGGAAGAGACGCACTAGAGCACCAAGTTATGGGCCTGTTTTACCTCTAACACATACCACCAGAAGGGGAAGGTAATAGTGATGATGGGAGCCAGAAAGTAACGGGAGGTAGAGTTAAGGATGAAAAGGATGGGAGGATCTTAAATTGGAGCGCTAAAAACCCATTTCAAGGGCCCAAGGTCGAAACTCTGCAGGGGAGGAACATTATCAGTTGAATTCTTAACAATTTACCTCGCATGCTATCCTTCATTTTGGCATCATTTGGAGGCGGAGCACTTGAACGAGGAGAGTAGGGCCCTTTCACACAATGACTACTAATGTTAAGTGCTGAAAATCTAGCTACATACAATATGCATAAAATTGAACCGTGTGAAGGGTGTTATCGCAACCGATGGAAGAATAGAATTTGATTATGGCTTCGATTATTCTATTATTAGCCCTGAAAACAGATATGATAGTACGATGTTTACTTTCCCCTACTGTCCTAACCACCTATTCAACAACAAAGAAAAATACATGATCTGATGAACGATTCGCCCAATAACCAGCAAAATACTGAAGGTATTGCTGGGTTAATGCCTATCTAAGGACATTCACATTATTTTTATAATCCTTTGTATATGTTTAATAATGATGAATTCAAAAGCTTGTACCATGAAGCCTATTACAAAATTTTGGGATACACGTCCTAAAAGAGATTCTATTACCAATTGCCGGAGCCATCCCCTTCAAAAGTGAAGCTCTCACAAAAGTTCCTGGAACTCCGCAGTAGACGATTTTGGAACATGGGCAATGGAACTTTCAAATACCCGGGAAAAAAGGGGGAGAAGGGTTGTTTAGTGTGGAGGTTTTTTCAGAAAACCTTTCTAATTGCTGACAACACAAGCTATTCGAGGATTGGTATGACTCATTATCGCCTGCCATCCCGTTTCGACTCATCTCGCAATGAGATCTCAAAATAAGGCTCCGGGTAAAGTTATCGTGAATTTCAATTTATTGGTCAATTTTAATCTCTTGCCTATTATCCTTGCGTGTGTGTGACTCGTGCATTTTTCGCGAAGCAGTTTGGTTCCCCTGCCCCATTCTCTCTTGTTGATTCACTCTCTTCCCTTCCTTTTTTCTCATCACTCCCTCCATTTTACCTCCTCTCCTTGCCGCACAAGTCTTCACCATTCTCTTGACTCTCATCAGCCAATTCGCGGAGGTGAGACTTGGACGAGCTGGAAAAGATTTCAGACTGCTCAGGTGAAGAAAACGGGTTTGCGAAGAAAAGGAAATAATGATAAATGGGAGAAATACGATGCATGCATATGCATATGCATATATATATATATATATTATATGACTTCTCAATTTTCTACAGCTGAAGAAGGGCCTACATGCCCGAAACGTCCCAGTAAGTCCTCTCTCTCTTTTTACTTTTCTTTCCCCACCCCCTGTCAAGTGTTTTTATTGTTGTGGCCTATTGGCGAAAATTTCGTTTTGTGTATATATATATAATTATATATGGCCGATTCCATCTTCACATCACCATTGTGTTGTACAATTTTATATGTTTCCTATCCTCTTTCTTTCACCACCTGTTTGAACGAAATATTTATTATTTACGCCAGTGAGCGGTTTGAGTGAATGAATGAATGGTTATATATATATATATATATATATATATATATATATATATATATATATAATTCATACATTCATAGGGAAATGGAAAATGGATAGGTACACATAAAAGGACGAACACAGGGTTTGGTGGGGAAGATGAAAATGAGTCAAATCCAGACAGAAAAAATTTCACCTTAGCCGGGATTCGAACCCGGATCTCCCAATTGCCGGTCAGGTGTGCTCCCTCATTTGACTCATTTTCATCTTCCCCACCAAACCCTGTGTTCGTCCTTTTATGTGTACCTATCCATTTCCAATTCCCTATGAATGTATGAATTTATTCGCGCCTTTGAGCGTCATTTTCGTATGATTGAGTATATTTGGCCATGTTGGCTCTTTTCTTCTTCTACGGCTATGCGTGCCTTTAAACGTACTATTTACCTCTTTATATGTTGTATGCCTGTATTCCTCTTTCCTTTCAACCTTCCAATTGTGTTTGTCCCCTATATGGTGGGTGAAATCGCCCTTGCGCGCCATCTCTGGTCCGTTCAATTTGGGCATGGGGTGTGACATAAAACCCCGTCAAATTCAGCAGTTAATTGAGTAGCCTTGGTGGTGTAACTGGGAGCACACCTGACCGGCAATTGGGAGATCCGGGTTCGAATCCCGGCTAAGGTGAAATTTTTTCTGTCTGGATTTGACTCATTTTCATCTTCCCCACCAAACCCTGTGTTCGTCCTTTTATGTGTACCTATCCATTATCCATTTCCCTATGAATGTATGAATTTATTCGCGCCTTTGAGCGTCATTTTCGTATGATTGAGTTGAATTTCAACGGGTATCTTCCGCTCGTATATATATATTCCGATTTTTGGGTTTCCGGTGCATGAAAGTGCGTCGTGCACTCATCTCTCCGTGCACCTGGAAAACGGTCAACGTGTCTACTACAACGAACACAACATACAAGATAGGTTACGAACTCCTCAAATGACCACGCATACTGTTTTTCTTCGAGCTTTGTGGTTTTATTATAAAAAATAAGTTTAATGTTTTTCACACCCGTTGAATTTCAACGGGTATCTTCCGCTCGTATATATATATATATATATATATATATATATATATATATATATATACACGTAACGAAAATTTCGCCAATAGGCCACAATATAATAAAAACACTTGACAGGGGGTGGGGAAAGAAAAGTAAAAAGAGAGAGAGGACTTACTAGACGTTTCGGGCATGTAGGCCCTTCTTCAGCCGGTAGAAAATGGAGTAGTCAGGAGTCTAGTAAGTCCTCTCTCTCTTTTTACTTTTCTTTCCCCACCCCCTGTCAAGTGTTTTTATTATATATATATATATATATATATATATATAATCTTTGGAAGTTTTCGCCAATTGGCCACAAATATATAAATTCAAACTTACAGGAGGTAGGAGAAATAGGAAAAGATAAAGAATTCGTTCTTACGGAACGTTTCGAACCAGTTGGTCCTTCGTCAGCTCTAGAAGCTGACTTCTTCTAGAGCTGACGAAGGACCAACTGGTTCGAAACGTTCCGTAAGAACGAATTCTTTATCTTTTCCTATTTCTCCTACCTCCTGTAAGTTTGAATTTATATATATATATATATATATATATATATATATACGAGCGGAAGATACCCGTTGAAATTCAACGGGTGTGAAAAACATTAAACTTATTTTTTATAATAAAACCACAAAGCTCGAAGAAAAACAGTATGCGTGGTCATTTGAGGAGTTCGTAACCTATATTGTATGTTGTGTTCGTTGTAGTAGACACGTTGACCGTTTTCCAGGTGCACGGAGAGATGAGTGCACGACGCACTTTCATGCACCGGAAACCCAAAAATCGGCCATACAGACTCATTACTACTTAAATAGATGGTCACCTCTTCCCTACGGTTCTCTTGAGCCGTCTTCTGAGTGATTTACAGCTTGATCGCTTCCCTTGTGTACATACATTCCATGACTCAATTCAGTTGCACTATTCAACGTTGATAAGTGCGTTGTGTATATTAATAAGGATTGGACAGAAGGGTACAATCCAGCAGTTGATAACGCCAAGAGGAGTAATGGCAGCAGAAGCCATGTTTTTTTTGACCAATGATTCCTCTATCACCCGGACTGCGCCTTCGGCATAGCCATAACCATTGGTTTCCGTTGCTAAATAAAAATATACGGTGATTATTAGTGCACTTGTCGATTTTCATGCACGGATGTCGTTAATTGCGCAGAATTTCCTTTCTTCTTTCGGGTAAGAAGCATGTAGTGACATCATTATAATTTCCGCCATCTTAAAACAGATTGAAGGATCGAAACAGATGCGTCTGTATTTGAACCAGATTTAGAGGTGATTACCCGTCCGTATGTTGGGTACGGATGAAATTTGTGCGGATCTTAGCGTAACCCGAGAAACACCACGGGGAGATTATCATGAGATCGCTGGTGGGCATGTCTTTGAGCATCCAAGTCTAACTTTGGTCGTTTTTATTGCAAGGGCTAATTTCCTCGCAAAGAATACATTCATTTTGCTTAAGAACATTTATTTGAAAGGTTACTCTTTTTTCTATTAGGCATGTGGATGGATATATTTTTAAGTCCAAGGAGGGGAAACACAGCGGCGAGCGATAGTCTTGAATGGGTAACACGATGATTGAGTGAATGTACCTATGTAAACTGCACTTTAACACTTTTAAACATATAAATAACTCGTGACCTTAATGATGTGGGTATTGGTCTAAAAAACAGTTCGCAATCGTAATTAGAGGCAGACGGTTTCACTACGTGTAATACACCTGAGTATTAAACGATAATAAACAACGCCGTGTTTGTTGTAGCAACTGAGGCATTATTACCATTGATATTCGCTGCACGAAAATATTCTTGCACATATAATTGTGTGTACTCAATTAATTTCCTTTATGTGTATTGTTTACTACTTAAGTGTTCTCTCATATACATGCGATGCCCCTTTGAGAGCTACTTTGAGAAAGACGTTGAAGAGTATACTTGTAAATATGCATTGAATTTATCGATTAACCCCTGAAGCAATCTATCATGGGGCCCTTGGGACTCTGGGCCCTTCTTATATGGATTTTCTTTCTATGTACTATCATGGGCCTGCAGGAAAATGTGATATTTCAATGCTAGAGGCGGGTTAATCCTTTGAAAATCAAATCTACGGTTGTCAAGGAAATATCTTATTGTTGATTTCAGATAAAAATGTGAGATTTTGCAGCTGAAAAAATGAATTTCAGACAACTTCGGAGGGTATAAGGAAATCGATTGATAAAATTAGAAACTTCCTTTACTATTCATCCGATTAAAAAATCCCAGGCCTATATCTTGAGTGAAAGTACTTTTAAAAAGCAAAAAATGAAACCACTGCACCGAACCCAATGCTTAGTATGGACCACCAGGGGTGACCCTCGGGGACTTTTGGGGGCCCTGAGGGCTTTTTAATATAGCATATGATACAACCAGATATTTATTCTATCTACGTGCCAAATTTCAGCTCAATCGGTCCAGTAGTTTTTGCGTGATAGAGCAACAGACAGACAGAGACCATTACATTTTTATATATTACTAAGGATCACACCCTTAACCCTGAAAAAATAGGGTTTCCGGTTAATTGAACCCTACAGTGTTTGTTGTCTATCAGTGACAAACTCGTGTCCCAAATTTCATCATAATCGGTCCATTTGTTTAGGAGGAGATGTGGAATATACCCACATACATACATTGACTTTTATATATATAAAGACGAGCGGAAGATACCCGTTGAAATTCAACGGGTGTGAAATACGTTGAACTTATTTTATAAGAAAACCACAAAGCCTGAAGAAAAACTGTCAGCGTGGTCATTTGAGGAGTTCGTAACCTATCTTGAATGTTGTGTTCGTTGTAGTAGGCACGCTGACCGTTTTCCAGGTGCACGGAGAGATGAGTGACTGTTGGTCCACTTTCATGCACGGGAAACCCAAAAATCGGCCACGCAGACTCATTACTACTTAAATAGCAAAGGTTGATAGTTGGTCACCTCGTCCCTCCGGTTCTCTTGAGCCGTCTTCGGAGTGATTAGCAGTTTGATCGCTTCCCTTGTGTACATAAATATATTTGCATTCAATGACTTGATTTAGTTGCGCAATACAACGTTGATATATGTGCGTTGAGTGTCTTAATTAGGAATTGGAGAGTAGAGTATAATCCAGCGGTTGACAACGTACTATGAAGCATTTGCAGCAGCCATGTTTATTTGACCTATGAATCCTCCATCACTCGGATTGCACCTTCGGCATAAAGGGTAGTCATAATCATTGGTTTCGGTTACTAAATAAAAAATCTATGGTGATTCTTAGTGCACTTTCCGATTTTCATGCACGAACGTCGTTCATTACGCAGAATTTCCGTTCTTCATTCGGGTAAGAAGCATGTAGAGACGTCAGTATAATTTCCACCATCTTAAAACAGATTGAAGTTTCGAAATAGATGCGTGTATATTTGAACCAGATTTATGGCTGGTTACCCGTCCGTAGGTTAGGTAAGGATGAAAGTTGTGCGGTTCTTAGTGTAACCCGAGAAACACCACGGGGAGATGAGACCGCTGGTGGGTATTTATTTGACCATCCAAGTCTAATTTTAGTCTTTTTCTTTCAAAGGCTCATTTTCTCGCAAATATGACATTCATTTTTCTTTAGTAGATTTTTAGATAGGTAACTTATTCTTCTATTAGGCATGTTGATGGATATATTTTCAAGTCCAAGGAGGGGAAACACAGCGGAAAGTGAGAGTCTGCAGTAGGCAGCTTGATGATTGAGTGAATATACCTTAGTTAGCTGAACTTGAACACTTAAAAACATATATAAATGACTCGTAACGTTTATGATGCGGGAATTGGTCTTACAAACAGGTCACAATCGTAATGAGAGGCAGATGCAGACAGTTCCACCATGTGTAATTCATTTTAGTACAAAACGATAATAAACAACGCCGTGTTTGTTGTAGCAACAGAGGCATTATTAAACTTACTATTTGCTGCACGTTAATATTCTTGAACATTTAGTTGCGTGTGTAATCTATTTTATTCCTTGGTGTCTCGTTTACTACGTAAGTGTCCTCTCATATATATGCAGTGCCCCTATGAAAGCTGCTTTGATAATAGACATTGAAGAGTATACTTGTAGTAAATATGCATTGAATTTATCGATTACCCCCTGAAGCAATCTATCATGGGGCCCTTGGGACTCTGGGCCCTTCTGATACAGATTTTCTTTCTACATGCAATCATGGACATGTAAGAAGACGTGATATTTAAATGCTAGAGACGTGAATATTCTCTGAAAATCAAATTTATGGTTGTCAAGGAAATATGTTATTGTTGATTTCAGAGAAAAGGGTGAGATTTTTCAGTTGAAAACATGAAGTTCAGACAAATACGGAGCGTAGAAGGATATCGATTGGTAAAATTAGAAACTTCATTTATTCAGCTATCCGATAGAAAAAATTCCAGCCCTATATCTTGAGTAAATGTACTTTTAAAAAGTAAAACATTAAACCACTGCACTGAACCCAATGCTTGCCATTGACCACCAGGGGGGACCTTCAGGGGGCCTTTGGGGGCCCTGAGGGCTTTTTGATATAGCATATGTTGCAACCAGATATGTCTTCAATCTGCATGCCAAATTTCAGCTCAATCGGTCCAGTAGTTTTTGCGTGATGGAGCAACAGACAGACAGGGACCATTACATTTTTATACATATTAGTAAGGATCACACCCTTAACCCTGAAAAAATAGGGATTCGGTTAATTGAACCCTACAGTGTTTGTTGTCTATCAGTGACAAACTCGTGTTCCAAATTTCATCAAAATCGGTCCTGTGGTTTAGGAGGAGATGTGGAACATACATACATACATACATACATACATACATTGAATTTTATATATATAAAGATATCCTCGAAAGGAAGGTCCCTTTATTTCATTTGGAATGCGCATTCGGGAATATTACGAATTCATAAAGAACCGAGCGCAGTGAATAATTTACGAGGACGAAGATCACTCACCCTCGGACCGTTTTGCTCCGCACTGTGAGAGGATACTCGCGTGAGGTCGCGTGATCTCCCGCATTGTTGAAGAGCAATTTTCGATTGCTCCATTTGTCGATTCTACGGAAAGGCCAAGAACGGTGTGCTTTCTGAGAAGTGCAAGCCCATCGTGAACCAACTGCAAAGGTCTCAGCGTCTCTTTCGTCGGTCGTAAAGTTATGCACCGTATTGTTTTCTTTACCGAGGAGGTGGTTGCTCAAATTTAACGGAAATAGTGTTACTTACATACTTTCTTTCAATTCAACTTAATCTTAAAATAATAACGTGTTTCGACTGTGTCAGATGTATGCATTCTACGTTTAAATACTACCCTGCGAGCTGCCGCAGAGGCGTGTGGCAGGGGGTGTCAGGACAAAAGCCATGAAGAGGGGAAATAATAAGAAAAATGAGGGGGGGAGCGGACTGAGATAATTTGTATCTTAACGATGTATCTTATGTTTTCGTTATACTGTTTTTGTAAAAATCACGGAAAATTGTAAAATGTTGCGTAAAAAGAAGGAGATTTGGTGCTTATTAGTTCTGTCTCTTTGTATCCCTCTTATTTTGTCACTTCTATCAGTGTAAGAGATAAAGCACGGGGTGAAAATAATATCCCCCGAGGCATATTGAAACTCGCCTGTTCTTAAAATCAAGTAATGTCTAATCAAGTAATGTCCCCGAGTCTCCAACGGCTCCCAACCTTGCCTTAGATCAGCTGTGTACCAATTTCAGTTCACTCGTTGCAGTATTTGACTAAGCTAGCGGCTTTCCTCTGTAATTTATTTACTTCGCATATTCAATCTCTCTCTGCTGGGTCCAAAATGCTCGTGGCGTAATGGAGTTATTAGCACGGAACTGTGGAAAATTAAAGGACATGGCCGAAAAATTTGTAACTTTTCATTTTTATGTGTTCAAGCACATTTGAAGTTGATATCGTCCATGAAGTTAAATGTGAATCGCCTAATAATCGCCTAATCACCCATTAGTTGGCTTCCATGATAGAGTGGGATCGGAAGTAATGTGATGTATGCATCCGGATCGTGGTGGACTCGAGGGTCGTTTTAGTCAGTAGTCCACGCGCTGAAAGACGTTTCATGTGTATTTAGTCCGGTATTCAGTCCGTAAATGTGTTTTCATCTCCATAATAATTTATAAGACGGGGAACTGCTCTGACAGTTATGTGAAGGTAATACTTTTTCAAACAAGTACAGGTGACCAAAAATGTACATATCCCCTCAATATCCTCTGTTTAACTGAAGTAAAAAAATGCCTTGGTATCTTGGGAAACTACTATTACTTTAGCTGAAATCGTTAATCATTAGAACTACTTTTCATGTTAATTTCGTGACTGAGATTGTGAGCACACTCACATTCGTGTTACTTGGTAAGATTCGAAGAAATTTGGCGTTTATAAGAACCATCATTTAATTTGCAAGGGTGGGCGTTAAAAACAGCTGAACTCGTTAGTAGCGTCCGATAGGTCATACGCCTTTCACGCCTAGCATTTTTCATTCCAGGGTCCAAATTTAAGAGTAGGAAAGCGGCGCTCATAGAGCATGCAAAAGCACCAATCCAAACTGAAGAGGGAAGCTTTTCGAAATCTCATCAAGTGCCACTCTACTCTTGTCACTTTTATTCCTCCAAAAAGCTCCCGAGTTATATATTTTCCCCCTCTTTCCCCACATAAAGGTCAATTTTATCCTCAACACGCCCTCCCCCTTCGTTCTTAGTCATCTCTTCTCCATCTTTCTCACTTCCTGGCCTTCTCTCTCACTTCATCCACTCATCGCCGCACTCCTTCCCTCTTCTCAAGCTTCTCCTTTTCTTCCTCTTCTCCCCGTGTCCTTTACCTCTTCCTTCTCCCCCGTCGCGCACGCAAAATTCTTCACAAAATTAGATTTTTTTGAGACAGCACTCCTGGACGCCAGAACGAATCTCCCCGAGCACGTCCTTGATATTCCGTTTCTAAATGTCCCCTTTTTTGGGATGACGTGAAAAAGAAATATGAAAAAAGAAGAAAAAACGCCCTTCCAAAATAGAGTCCAAGAAAGCAATTGGTTCTCTTATATATATTTAAGGAGATGTGCTGGGAGGGAAGGAGGACTTGGAGTCTAAAGACATATATCTAAGTGGCATAAACTTGGAAGGGAAGCCGAGGAATCAAGATTCTGATCGGAAAAGTTTCTTATTCGCGAACGGCTCTTCCGGAGAGCGGGAAATACGCTTGGGAAGGTCAAATTTATGATGGCTGGGCGTATTTTCATCTACAGGAAGAAAAATACCGATCAGTTTGACTTTGCATGATAAGGTTCGTGTTTCAGATGCCAAAGATTTATTTTGAACTATGATCGAATTCAAGTGTAAGTTGTTGACATGTTTTACGGGTTTTATGACTAAATTTTGTGTGAATAAATTAGAGATTGAAAGAGTCAAATCCATTCTAACGTAACAGCTGGCCACCATATTACCTACTGCATTAGTGTATGTGCACTCGACAGAAGGATGGGGCAACCAGTTTGCGTTGGCATGGTAATTATCACCAACCAATGAGAGCGCGCCATAAGCCAAGCAAGCCAGGACGATATATTGATAACAATAGTGGCTGGCAACTCAACGAGCCAGATATTTGAATAAAGTTGTATTTCACGGTGTAGGTAGGTGTAGATGATACACACGGTGTAGATGATAGACACGGTGTAGATGGAGAAGGAAACAAATGGCGAGGCCTCGAGGCGTCACCCTCTCACTGAACATAGAATGGGTCTGTCTCAAGAGTCTCTCCATCCGCACATAGCCTGGAAATTTAAATTACTCTGAGACATATAGTAAGTGAAAGGGGAGGCGATAGTGCCCCGAGAGGCTGCAGTCAGCCTCAACGAATAGTTCCGGAGGAGGTCACGAGGACATCCTACTGTAACTGCATAACTAGTAACGTAAAATGTGTGACATCCGTCCGAAAAGGACGATTGTAATTAGAACTATGGGTATATTTTGGTCTTTTAAGGGTATCAATTAAAATTTTTAAGGCATGATTTAGAGGTTGAGTAATGTATTGGAGTGTCTAAAAGACGGAGTAATTTTTTCCATTCATTAATTTGTTAATTCATTCATTTATTTATTTCTCTTGTCATAAAAGAGATAAAAAATTGGTATTTTGGGAATTCCCAGTGATTATTAATTAAAGTAAATAAATTTGTGCAAAGGTGAATAATTTGGTGAATAAAAAATAGATAATTATAAAAGGAAATCTATGTCTAACTAATACTTCTACCACTGAACTAGCCAGAGCAAGGCAATATGGTAAAGTAATGTGTGCAGCAGTAAAGTAAGTTTACGTTGGGCAAGTTAATTAAGCCATGTGTTCGGACGATTCAAAAATATTACAATACAATTAGTGTCAGATCAAGTAAAAAAGAAATTGCATTGAAGTGAGGTCGTCAGCTTTTGCTTTTAAATATTTAATTTCGGTCAAATGATTTGAAGAAAAGGTATCAAGACGGATAACAAATAATTGAATTTTTAATCTCTTGTTCACTTTACACTGCGGAATAATTTGGACTTCGTCATTACGATTAAGAGTTAAATTGAATAAATTGCTTATATATTTCAAACACTCTCATCAAAATAAAAACCTGTGAGTTGTTTATATTTAACTTAACTTAATAGTTGACAGTTTTATCTAAGCAAGGGCCGCAAAAGTTGAAATAGTTACACCTGGATGCAAAAGAGAACACTTTTTTACGCGTTTTCCACATAATTAGACATGCTTTTACTCTTTAACTCTGCAGTGGACTTATAGCAGCGCAAGAACTCATTGAAAACGCGAGCTGTCAAGGATCAACAATTCAGGCTATTGATAATGATGATATCTTCTAAATAATCAAAATATTTCTTCGTGCCGTATAAACCTCTATCATTATGGCTTTGGCTATTAAACAACTGTCAATGATGTCAAAAATGTAGTACTGTCTCTGGAATTACTTTCATAAAATGGCCGCTGCACAATTAAAAAACCAAAACGCCTATTAACGTTATTTAGTACCTATATTTATTTCAAATATGAGCATTTAGTTCAGAGGAAGAAGTATGTATGTGACACCACCAATCAACCTACGCGAACATTATCACTGATCGTAAAAATGAAAGCATGCATGTTTTCGTTGACAGGAATGTCAATGACGCATAATTGAAGCAAAGATAAGTTTTAATAAGTTATTGATGTAAATCTGAGACGGTTAATATATAAAGCTGCATTTGCATCATAAAATTTCTTCATGTATTGGTTGAGCACATAGAGTATCCAAAATGTTGTTTCCTAGCACGTGCAAAGAGGAGTGTTTCATTTCTACCATACGACCAGCAGTATCGACCCTTTTACTGTCACTTTTTTTCGGATAACTTTGATGAAAACCTTGGTGATAAAAATGTGATAACCCCATTTGGGTTTTTATGAAAGCTGAAATTTTATAGCCTCCCATAATTTGGCGTCCTTATGAAATTCGTGCCGACGACTTTCAGAACAGTGTCATGAAAAGAAGTTTAACGACTTTTAACGCGATCATCCAGAGTAACTTTTCTTGATTCCCAAAATATGGTTATCTTTGCCTCGCTCCATATTATATTTACCAAAAATATGGTATACCCAATGCATATTGACTATGTGTTTGTGAGATAATTAAATTATTACAAGCATATATAATCATCACGCCATTCCCTTTTGGGGTAGGCAGAGTTAAAAAATATTAATTCTCGGTGATAGGCCTATAAACTGACTAATATTTAATGAGCTTCCTGCTTACCACCCTTTCCATGCATATCTATTTTGCTTCAGTTACTCTCAAGCACCGCACAAAATGGGAGGAATCAGGCGAGATGTTGTGGAATATGAACATAATAAGAACTAAGATACTACAATTTTCCAATTTACAATACTGTATCATCATCTGACGATGATGCAGTGCATCGAAACCCGGGTCGATTAAAACTTTATCTGTGGAAAATTGTAATATCCTAGTTCTTATTATACTCAAGCATCGCTTCATGCACACCGCTTTGTTCAAAAACTTCTAAAATGTCTACCTTCTCTTGAGAGTATCTTCCACCACATTCACCCTTCTCTTTCTCAGTTTACCTTTTCCTATCGCAAAATTTACTCCATCATAGCTCTGCTTTGTTGTTCGGTTTCCATTCATTCTCTCGACATTGCCATAGCAGCGAAACACATTACTAATATACATGCCATTATCGGAGCATCCATTCCACATTCTTTCATCTCTCGCTGATTTACAATACAGTCCCTTCTGCATTTTACCGCAAAGTCTTCCTAGATACCAATGCATTTAGCCAACTCTTGTGCTTACCCTGGCCTACCCAACTTGGGTGCGCCGACAAAGTGGGAAGGAGTAAACTTTTGCACATCAAGCGCTGGAAAACATCATGTACTGTAGCATCAAGCACTGGAAGCAATAGCAAGATATTGTGCTCATTCATTGTGAAATTGCAGCTAATAGAAATCTATTTGAACTTCTTAGTTCGGGTAAAATCTTATTTTCCATTTGGTAATGACAACCGTCTGCAAACCTCTGGCAATTCCTGCACTTAACGCGTAGCTTTAGGATTAGTAGACACTCTGAATGTGCGATCAAATGAATATCTGTTATATTTCATGCAATTATTTAAACCTACTCACTCGTACCTCCAACACCACGACATCTGCGATTCAGTCACAAAATATTAAAATGTCTGTTGGACCATTGATGAGATAGGTGGAAGGCTACTGGTAGGATTATTGGTTTAAGGAAAGGCCCTAAAAAGTATGATTTGAAAAAAATAAATCATGAAAGTATGTTTTTGTATGTTACTTACCTACTGAGAGCACGTCACGATAAATAAAAATGAAAATACGGTACCGACACATCTATGAGAGAAAATAAGAAGTAAAATTCATTTTATTCCTCGCTTGAATCTCAACCTTCAATTTAGTGAAATAAATTATTTAATTTTAAAAAGAGATATTTTTAACATATTATTCCAAGACATTACTCCCTCTTTACACTTTATTACTCTTTATTTTATTTGAATATTATGCACACTGCAGAAGGGAAACAATTGAGATTCAATGGATGTAAGAAATCATGGACCATGATGCATGGGATACAAAAAGCCATTCGAATCTTCTGTTCAAAGCAAATAGAGAAGATAAACAACTCAGAACACTCAGAACTACTTTAAACAATCCGTAAATATAGCAATATAAGTGGAAAATTTTTCAAGGTCTCAATTTCAGGGGAATACAAAAAAGTCTTTTCTATATTCAAGTGTGTGCATGATTTCATAAAATGACTGGCATTGACCCACCTCAATTCACTGGGAACCACAGTGAATCTTACATACAATATGGATTGATGAAGGAGTTTTTGTTTATATTTAGGTACAGGTATACATGAAGGTTTCTCGGGTTTCACATCGGGTAAGATTATTTAAATTGATCAACGTTTCGATGGTTGACTCAGCCATCGTCATCAGGATAATGAGCCGAGCGAGGAAGCTGGCGGTTATATATAGCCGCAGATGCCCCATTGTTGTGGGGGCCGTTACGAATTCTTTGAATTTCGTAAATCACTGGGCGCCAAGTCCTACTTAATTTGAAGTCGTTGTCTCTATTCACGAAATTCAATGAATTTGTAACGACCCCCACGACAATGGGGCATCTGTGGCTACATGTAACCACCAGCATTCTTGCTCGACTCACTATCCCGATGACGATGGCTGAGACAACCATCGAAACGCTGATCAATTTTAATTATCTTACTCGGTGTGAAACCCGAGAAACCTTAACGTATATAATTCGCCGGGAAAACCTTAAATCCTTTATAGGTACAGGTATGTTTGCAATTTGGTTCCCTTAAATTTAACGACACTGCTCTGACCAAAGAATGGGACAGTACCCCGGTGAAATATATAAAAAATTCCCATCAACTTCACTAATAGCATCCTGAGCATTGCAAACACCCGAATAAATTAACTGCCTTTGAGTTAGATTAAAATACAGTCGAAGAGACGAGAATAATGTCATTTATTTTACATGTTGGCATCTTTTAAATGAAAATAATTTTCACATATGTGATCAACCTTCCGGTCATTTCCAGCGAGTGATACACTACACTACCCAAAATTGCTAGTGCAAAATCTAATTAAAAACGTACCTACCCACCTACAACATATAACAGTCCAAAATACCCCTTTAGGAATGTTTCAAAATAAAAATTCCTGTATCTACCAATCCGTATAAAGTATCAACTCACCACCCGATGGTGCTAAAAGTGCAATAGAGTTACAATACTTAAAAATAGTTTCAAACCAAGTGTAATTCGTTTGTTGATCCTCCTGGATATATGCCACAAATCCAGAGATAAAGATTAAAATGACTACATGGGAGTTATAAGGGTATGCTTAAATTAATAACTCATCACGAACTTAAGATTCCTCAAGCATGACTACCCAATTAAAGCCAGCGTTCAGGTTGAAAAGATAGCAATTTTGAGACGAGAATGAGTGAAAATAAACGATTTTGGAACAAAAAACGAAAGCGCGTGAGAATTTCAAATGCAATAAATGAGTAGATTCTTAGTTTGTAGAGCCATCCAATAATGAAAACTTCTATCCAATGAGCGCAAACAATTTAAATATGCGGAGAAAGAGACACCTGAACAGTAATAAATACTTTTCTTGTGGGAGCAAAAGTTCAAAAATAATGTTGTCAATACAACCCCATACGGTTATTTTTCGCGGTAATTCGCGGTATTATTATTTTCACAAAGAAATTAGGTCGCGGACGAAATTTTCTAGTCATAGCTTGCCGGGAATTTCTATCAACCTAAGTATAAAAATGGTAGCAAACAAACAGGCAAACAGAAAAACTTTCAAACATTCTTCTTTATCTAAAAGATAAGGCACCATTACTTACTTCAGCCGTCATGCACAGGTTATAAACCAGAAGTTAAAACTGGTCAAGTGGAATGCAGCTGCCAAAAGTTTAACGTCCCCACATTTCCAGTATGTGGTAGTAGCGCTGAAAAATTACCCTTAAAATTGTATGGCTGTAAGTGACGAATAGACCTCAAGCATCGTTATATTCACGTTGTGGCAGGGAAATGATGAATAAATGAACTCTACGTAGGATGCGGACGCCTTGCTGCCCTGCGCCGATGATTTATTGGGCGAAGCCATTAAAATTATGAGTAATGATGTAGATTTGCTCCGGGCACCGTTTTTCATTTATTCCGCTCGTGCCTCTTTCAACCGCATACTTATTCCCCTGAGAAGTCCTGTTTCCTCTTTACCAAAATTTATATTGGCTTGAGGAACAAATGACCATGCCTTTCTTTGGCGTGGGGAATATTTTTTAGCACGAAGCGCACATCGCCAAGGGGGAGTATGACAAACACGGAATAAGAGGCAAGAGCATGAGAAATGTAATTTAGTGCTCTTGATGGTCACTGTTTGAAACATAAGTGCCAATAAACAGCAATAACCTTAAAGAAAAAACCACTCAAACTCACGATAATAAGTCACCCTCAATTACTGTACACATTTATTTGATACCCCAAGATTCCACGCCTACGGTTTCATGAAATTTTAAATAAATAAATATAAGTCCAATTATTCTTCAGATTTCCCTTATTTTCTTTTCATTATTGTCAACCGTTCATCAGGTGAAGTTCTGGTAATTAAATTTCCACCTACGTGCTTTTCTTTCTGAATTTATGACAAATATAATTTTATAAGACTTATTTTTAAATTAGAGAAAGCCTGCTTGAGAAGGCACTTGTAAATTAATTATTAATTTTGAATGAAAAATTAAATAAAATAAGAGACTGATTAATCATCCACCGAAATGATATCAAAGATTAAGGCACTCTGAATGCTGCTATTGCGTTTTGCAGCTCTCTGTATGTAATGCATTGCACTCCATGTATCGATGCATCATCGATAAAGACAATCGATTGTTGTTGGCGGGAGAGCAGCTGTTGCGGGCAGTCAGTCGTTCTCCACCCTGTACCTCGTGGTCACTGTTACGTGTTACAGTTAAGCATTTCCTTGCGATATGTCTGTTGAAATCCCGATACCAAAGGTATCATTATTTTATAGAGCATAACACAACACGGTAACCTCAGTAACGTGATAGTGACCCCATAACCCTAATTTCAGTATATTAGGTAAATATTTTATTTGATCGCTAACTTTTTACGGGTATTTCTCTCACACGAAATGAAGAAATGTGCTGTAAAAAAACATTTGAGAGTTTGTGGAGCAGCCAACGCTGATCAAGGGTAATGTCACTTTTGCATGCAGTCACGGCTATATATTTACACTGAAATTATAATATAGGTTTGGTCAGCGAATAAATCACGCAAATTGAAAAGTTTAAGGCGTCACAATTTTCTTAAATTAATTCAGGAAAGTTTCAGCCTGAACTCAAAGGTGATCAGTGTATTTAGTGTATCTTATCCAATGCTCGTATTGTAAAGTGTATAAAAAGAATAAGCTCTCACACAAAATTCTATCAGATCTCCTTAGAAGTAATTCTTCATTTAAATGATTCAATAATGAGTTTTACAAAGGGTTATCCCCCAAAGATATTTCTCCGGCTTAATGCAATCGACGCAAATGGATACATTTAGTAACTTAGGTGGTATATTACCAAACATGGATTTAAATTGCTACAAAAGTGATATTATAATGGGAATATACATTTCTGAAATGATGCACTCTATCATATCAGGCAATACAGCTAATGATACGCTTCCGATTTGAAGATATGTTAGAATAGAATAACGACGAGTCAGTTATTTTGTTATATAATGTATCCTTTAAATATGTATAAGACCAAAATTTGATGGAATTGCAGTAGGTACTTCAATTTTTTTTTGTTCAGTGAAATCGCAGCAGATGAAAAGTGAATGTTAATATGGAATTTAAAATTAAAGGCTAAATTTACAAATATTATACTTGACCAATCTAACTTATGATGTAAACTTTGATTAGATTAATTTTAAAATTACAAATCGTTTTAGGATTTGACCTATGATTGGACTTAATCCAAGAATGTAAACCTGCGACATTTTGGCAACTTGATTGCTTTAATAATTTCCAAATTGACTATTAAATGGTCACTTTGTTCGGTAGTGCTCCTCTAAAATTCCCTCCCTGGATATTTTTTAGGGGGCTTCAAGTTTGATTGAAATGAAAGTCAAGCCGGAGAATTTTAAAATAAATGGGAAGTTTACATCAAAATTTGAACATTTTCATTCATTATTCATTGATTCAACCTGCTATTAAGTCTTACATAATAACAACTATAATTACGTAGTTTTGTGAATAATGACAGTTATAGGCGCAATGTGGAAGTTTAATTCACAGTGATTTGCATTATATACATTGGACTGGAACAGCCGCTCTTCGATAAAAAGCGCTTATGTTTCCAGAAGAAGAATAACAACTCAACCATCCAACGTTCATATCCTACGGTATTATAATTGAGTATGGATCACTCATTGAGTAAAAGTTAAGTAAAATAAAAAAATTCCGGCTTTTTCCCATCTTGCATCTGTGATTTTTTTTAACTTGTACATAATGCAGCCCTATTTTCATGATTTTTCATTAAAATACAGAATAATACACAGAGGCATAAATTCAAATGGAAGCGAAAAATTCCTAAATAACTTAAGGATCACATATAATGGTCACCTTTAACCAAGTAGGGTAATAAACGGACAAATATCAGTTTTAAATAGACCTGCCAGCCAATATAAAGGTGGCTATATTTAAAAAAGCATGTAATTCTATCAAAGTAAAACTTGGCATATACTTCATTTGTGGCAACTGTGTTCAAAACCGAATGCCTAGGTATTGTTAAATTTTGCAGAAGATACAAATTAATTCAAGTTCCTAAGTTTTAAAGTAGTGATCTTAGTTAAGTAATGGAAAATATCCCACAAGCACTCATCTACCAGATACTCTTCGCCTCTTATGATTTAGTGTTACCCTATTGAAGTATTAGCATCAAATATCCTCGGTTTCAGTCATGGGTAGTGCTTTGACTGACGATGCTTCGAGGCTGGCTCCGTCATCAAAGCGTTGAAGACCTGAAGACGTTCGGAACCCTGAAGATTGAAACGCAGGCAATTGAAGCACTAACGCTGGGAAAACCGTGAATACTCCAGTCGACTCTTCGGTATACTTCCTGCTTAAAGGAATCGTACGAACTCTCATCAGATTTCCACAACAACCCTTTTTGAGAAAGCTCCTTTCTGTCCAGCTCTACATTCCCCCATCAACTCTCTTTCCTATCCTGAGGCTTGAATCTTCAGTTGGTACACGTCCCTTAATGATAGAAACGGCTTCCAAGGGATTGAATGGAGCGAATTTAAAACCTGAATCCAAATTCCCAAACCCTCCAGACGAACGAAAAGAGGCGTAAATAACCTCTTGAGTGCTTTTACCTCTGGGAAAAAATCACTCTTGAGTGGTGACACGACTTTCCTTTTTGCCCTCGTCGCCCGACCTAGTGCCGACTACTAGGGTAAGCGAGTGGACCAAGTGCGCGCAAGGATGCACTCTGGAGTGGTCTGTCTGGTGAATGGATTCAAAGAGAAGAGCAAAAAAGAAGAACGAGTAAAACCAGGATTGGATGTTCTTAGACGCTACTTATTTCATCTAGTGGCGTCCTTAAGAAGATTCCCCCACGACTGCCAGCATCAAAACAAACACATAATGTGACCTTTTGAAAAGTGGATATTGTCTAAAAAATATAGTTTACAGTTTAGCAAAGCCTTAGTTATCAGGAAACAACATTAATGTACAAAAATGCCGGTGACTGGTCTAACATAATTTTAATGAAAACTTTCTCCATCTATGTTACCAAAATCTGTACCCCATGTTCACCAACTCGTAATTACTTGTTTTAAAATGATCCCAATCATCACAAAAAATACTTAGTATGAACCACTTAGCATGGTTGCAGTTGAAAAGGTTAATTAAAATTTGGTGGTCGGACCCGGAGTGGGAAAATCACACTTTTTTAAGCTCCGGTTGCAGCTCTAGATTTACGAAAATTAGGACCTCATGGTTGGCTCCGGCTTCAGCTCCATAGACCTGGTTTCAATTTGCCACCACCAGTGGCTGACAGAAAATCGGCACGCCAGCTGAGATGCCTGGTTCATGACATCCCGGTCTGTAAACTCCACTGACCGCATGACATTATCGCCAATATGCTGTGAAGAAGTGACGACGCTTTGAGTGCTAAGTCAGAGCTCACTGTTCTCTGGTGATAACACATAGAAGGGCCTAGAGTTCGGCTAGAAGATGCTGCGAGAGAAAGGATAGTGTGATAAAGGTAATTAAATCGAAACTAGAAGCTATGACGTGGTGGGCCATTCCATATTAGCAATGAAAATACTTTGTGACTTCCACAGTTTAAAATGTGGAAGTCACAAAGTGTTTTCATTGCTAATGTGATAAAGGTATTGAAAGAACTGGATTAGAAGTAGCCATTTGAGAATCGGGGACTCCAACCAATATTGGTTACGGGCAAGGAAAAAAGATTAGATGAATGGGGTTACAGTTTGACTTGGAAGAGTTAGAATTAATTCCAAGTTTTTGTAGGTTAGACCGGCAAAAGTGACACAACACAAAAAAATACACTTATGGGCTGTAAAATGTAAGAATTATTACTTGATGCGTATCATTCCTGACTAAAACGAAAAAAGAGAGAGGCACTTGATCACTTGCACACATCTTACATTTCGTCCCTTCCCTCTTCCAATTCTTTCATTCAATTTTGTCCCTTTTTCATTGCTATGGCCCTGTCCATCTCATTAGCCGAATGCTATGAATAGACTACTTGTCTGGGTAAAAAGTACGTTTCTGCGACTATATTAGTAATGGAAGAAGACTCTTGTTGGCTTTAAGAGAGAAACGTTAAAGGAAAAAGGAAGGTCAAAAGGGAAAGATTCCGAAAACATTATAAATAGAGGTGTGGCCGTCGCGGTACGGCCGACGGACGACAGTGAAACACTGAGTATGGATATGACTTGGACCCAGTGACATTTGATTTTTATTTCTGTTTCTTCATTATTGCTCTCATTAATTGTGGCCTCTAAATATTTGAAATCTTGGCACCTTTTTAAGGTATTGTTGTTAATTTTCAGGGGGTTTTTTAATACATCCGCGTCTCTGCCTGACACTAGATATTAGGTTTTCTCATCACTTACTTTAAGTCCGACTTTACCTGCTAGCTTTATAAATAAAAACAGACATAAAAATTATTCATGTAAAATTACACCATATCCCTCAAATAGTATTGTGAACTAACTCAAACTGTTGTTTATACGTTACCACGCAACGACTCATGGTATTATATTGTTGAAAGCCACTAAAGTACGCGTTGCGAAAGTGAAATTCCCTTTAATATAAAATCATGCATTGCATAATTCAAGCCCCAATAACAATGTAAAAATTCTTTGGCAATGAATGCAAAGAAAGCTCTAACTTTGCATAGATAATTCACCAAAATTTGAAACTTTCCAGTTTATCGACCGTTGAAGAGAACACGATTGGAAAATCAAATTAAATGATGCTTTGACCTCATTTGAACCAACTTTCACAATTTTACCTGAAATATTTTATATTTAACTGAGTGAAATAAAAATGTTCTACTCGAATATTTGGTATGTAAGTAGGGTATCACGTGACGCTACACATTCGCAAGATTACCCCGCATCCAGAAGAAGTGTTCCTTTTTAAAAAATAAACGAAATAAAGCAAGTCAAGGGAGAACATGGTTAAAGGTAATCGCTCGGCTTATTTGGAGCAGTGATTCTTGTGATTCTCACACAGAATTAGCGATGTTATCGCCTGCGTCAGTGACCCGTAAACTACAACAGTTCAAAAATGCGCAAACCAGCAGGAGAAGTCCACGCAAACCCTCCGTGAGCGTGTGAATGAGAATTAAGAGGGTCGCTATTTCCAATACAAACCCGATACATCGAATGCTTATCTATGCTCTCCCTTGCCTGGCTTCGATCAGTTTCTATTTTTATTAATTTTTTTATGTCTAAGTTTTCTTTGTCACCTCCCAGTTGCATCTTACAATAACGGCCTGGCGGATTCTACTTCTTCCATCATAGAAAATTTTTAGAATCCCATAAGCGTCCAGAACACACGTTAGATAATAATTCAGATATATATATTTTTGCTTATTAAAACCAACTTTAAATTATGCTTATTTAATTATTATTTATGCTTATACTGGGTTAAAACCTTCAATGACCCGGACTCAAAAGGCTGCAGTGAAGCTCTGGCTTCTGCCGTTCGGGACGAAGGCGTCGGAGGAATGTATTTTGCATTTAGATGCGAAGGAGGGTACGTGGCTCACGTGAAGGGGCTGTTCGGTCCTCCACCACCTCCCAGGGTGCATGCATTTTGTGAAACAAAGGCGTTGCCGCCCCTTACGATCGAATGGAGGCAGGAAGGGGGTCCCGAGGAAACCCAGGGGAGTGAAGGGGAACCTGGCAGTGTTTCAGAGGTATCAACTGTTGGCAGGAGGGAACGCATTATGTTGCTGATTAAGATTTTAGCCCAGGGCCCCACGACGCATTTATCACAACCTAATGAAATTTCATGTAAATGCGAATGAGCGCCGCGGAGTCAATGCCGAAACCCGTGTAAGTTCCAGATGTATGGAAATTAAGGTTTATTAATTCCATCATTGTATATACTCACACAGGATCTCGATCATGCATTTTCCGTTGAAAAAGCCTCCCCTTCATCACCTTCTAAATAAAAAATCCACCTTCCTGATGAGAAATGGCCGCCATAAAAACCGTAGGGAATTATGAAAACATCCGAAATAATAAAAGATATATGACAGAACAAAAGTAAAGGCTCTTCCGTCATGCGAAGGAGTAAAAATTTTAAAATAACTCTTAGTATCTTGCACATGTGTACTAAATTATAATCAGAAAACTTTTTCTGGAGGAATAGACATTAAATTTTATTAATGAGTTCTTAAAACAGTGAAAGAAAGTAATAAACAAAGCCAAAATAAAACTTAAACAACATACAATTACGCCGAACTACTTTCTTTAATAATTACTTTTTATTTTTCTCAATTCTTACCTATTGGCTTTCAAGGAGTGATGTGACTACTTAAGACCATAAACTATAATTTGCCACGATTAGCAGACATTAATGTCAAAAATACAAGAAATCAAAAGTCATTACCATTTAAAATTTTTTAAGTCTCTCCGCATATATAATATTCATAATCTGGCTTAGTTTCATGGATTAACAATATTAAGTACCTTCTCTTGTAATTATTTAAGTTCAACAAATGCGCAAAGCACCATCAAAATCCACTGGAATAGGTACTTGTTTTGAAAATTCGTACAAATTCTGAACAAAACATTTTATCGAACTCTCTCGTATTTCTTAAACAAATTCGAAATTAAATGCGATTAGTTAAAGAATTCTTAATAATTATAGCGATAAATACATAAACACATTCACAAATATGCTGACTGATACCAGAACCCAACGTATGCACGGCCAGTAGAATGGTGGTCATTAAAGGAGGACATCCTGGCAAAGTCCGATGAAGGGCCGAGAAACACAAATGCTATTTGTCAAGGCTAAAGTCCCAAAAGTTTCCCAAGCACACCAGGAGACGAATTCGAACGTCGAAAGAGAAACCTTTCGTTGCCCAAAGCCTTGACCATGACCACTCCTGTTTAAAGACATATACATATATATTTTTAGCTTGTCTAAAACTTGTATCCTTGTTCTTGCATTTTGTTTCTTGACAGAAAGAGTACCATACATTAAAGAATTCACTGACATTATTCAGTACTGCCATTAATTAAGTCCACGCCAATAATCATTCCACACTAATGATACAGGGAAGACGTAGCGTGAGTAATGTATGCTGATCTACGGGCTGCATCACTTGAAGCATGTTAAACTTAAAAAAATAGGTTGTTAGCCCGGACCACGCGAATATTCGGGGATTTGCCTAATCAGGCAAGACTCTCTACTTCACTGAGAATGGTCTATTTTGAGTAAGATTTGGGATGATTTCTTTTCAATACAATTAGTATCAACTTTACAGCTATCACCTCTGAATAAATGCTTTGAAACCTACATTAGAAGGTGAAGGATAAGTGAATGACACATTCGTTAATTGGCCTTTAATTTAATGCCGTCTTCTCGGTCAAATAAATCGACCTTTTCTTTTTAATTTTCCCCACGTTTAATAAGCAACGTCATAGAAATTGAAGAATAAAGACCTCATAGTGTTAACGGAAACTTCGGGAGCATACAATCCATATTTTACGCCACTCCATTAGCATACAACTTGCTTCCTTAAGTTCCCTCCTCCTCTCCATTTCTCCTACACCCTCCTCTTTTCATGACTCTTGTTCTAACACCCACTGCCACACGCCTAGATGTCTCACTTCTTTTCCTCTCTTGCATCTCTCTCTTCCTTCAATCGCACCCCTTCAGCCTCATGGGAGTGGGGCGGAATGGGTCTCCTCAAATTACGAATCCCGAGTCCCGGGTCCCATCTCTTAGCTCCAATAATCAAAGTCGTCATATCGTACGACCCTACGACTCACATCATTTCTACTGTTTTTTTCCGCTCATTTTTTCTCAAGCAGTAGGACAGTGGCTTGCTTTGCTTGTATTTTAGTGCCGTGCTCCTTTTGAATTCTCGAGTTTGATTTGTGTGACCACTATGATTAGTAGTAGATAGTATTATTTTGGCACGGCACTTTTATGTCATGTGAAGTGAAAAATAGCGAAATATGCTCTTAAAAATATGCAATACAGACGATAGTAAAATATAACTTATACGAATATCAAATATATTACCTCATTGATTTAATTGCTAATGCATTACCATATTCAAACAATCTTTATATAAGTAAATAAATGACGAGATATTACAACTGACAACCATATTATTATATATTTGCAAGGTATAAAATATTTAACAAGGTAATATATATAAAGATATAACTACATGGTTAGACGATAACGCATGCGCTCACTAAATCATTTTAATTAATATCTAATTCCGACAGCTAAATGTTTTTCCAAATCCTCTCAGTGATTAACCCGAATTATAAAGTGAAGATCTAGAATAATTTGCTTAAAATATAGGTAGTCAAGTATTCGTTCCTTCAACATTTGTTATTTCGCATTTTCAGTATATTATGATTTATTGGAACATTTTACATGCGATTTTTATCTGATAACGAATGACTGAATTACAGATTTAATAAATCTGTCATATAAATAAGTTTTATTTTATACCTGCCCTTTAAAAATTTCATTCAATGTCCTGTTGCTCTTTATAAATGTGATAACTTTTATTTTAGCGTACACGAAAATTCATGAGAGATGGCATTTCAATGATTGTTCCCGGCGTATAGAAAATATTATGGGAACTAACCAATTTCTAATTGCCATTACAATTGGCAATACAGTCCAGAGTATTTCTTACTACACACAAGCTGATCTGGGAAAAAAACTTTTATTAATATTCATTGTTTAAATTCATGAATTAACTGACGCAAGGATAATCTTTCCGCAAGAGGAGATGGTGGTAGCATCAATTTCCATTTCGCTACTGCGTGCATTTTTAATGAAAAGTGTTCTGTGTTTAACGATGAATAGATTTTGAAACATGACTTTATCCATGCAACACATCGGCGTCAACACTGATTTACATGCTTATATTCATGAATGTTTGCACAAACGCGAGATGTTGTACGGGTTTGCAAAAGAGAATTATTGCGCATGGAGGTTGTCACCTTGTGGGCTTCCACGTACGCCTGGTCGCATCAATATCTGTTGACATAAAGGCATTGCGTAAAATAACAAATGGAAGTTCACCTTAGCCGTTTTAAAGCAATAAGCCTGCGTAGAACATTTTTCAAATCGTCCCATGGATTAGATGTAAAATCCGGATCAGCCAAAATTACCCTCCAATCGTACATTTTTTATTTATTTGAAAGGGAAAGAGATAATTTATAACGAGGTTCACTGTGGTTGGTGATAAATATAGAAACGGGCGAATGACAATTCATACATAACCTTCCTCTAGTAAGGATGACATGTCACAGGAAGGAAGAGTAAGAGCTTTCGAAGACTAATTTGCCAATAATAATCATTAGTATTATTCATCAATCCGAAGAATGGCTTGCTACAGAACTTCACTGTACTCCTCTCTCCTCAAACTTCTTCATTTCTACCTTGTTATGTATTCCACTCTTGGTCTTACTCTGTGATATTATCCATTCATCCATTAAAACGGCTACCATTATTGTTTTCAATAGGCTATTTCACCGTAAAATGTGTCCAATAGGTTTGTCTCTCCTCTTCTTGCAAGAAATGAACTCAGAAAAACTCCGAATAAAAAAATGATAAATCCTACTAAGAATCCAGGCCGATCATTTCACTCATTGACGCACTCTTCTCTAAGATACATAGCTAACTAGTTTCAATACCTTAACACAGTTGTTTAACCCTCCGGTGGGCGCGCCAAATTCACTCCCAAGAGTGGGCGCGCCGCGGCAATTTTACCGCAAAAATAAATTGTATTTCTATATTTAAGGGCAAGATAATTTACTAATAAAAAAGGCTGATTAAGTTGTTACAGTTACATCTTTTATTGTTTGACACAGAACGTACATTGTTAATCATCTTAGTTCCTATCTAGGTCCTGTTAATCTACCCATCTCATACATGTTGTCTCTTGACGACAATGCCTCCTACATGCATTATTTTTACATAATCGGCACACAATTTTTGACCTGCAATTTTTATGCCACCTGCAAACATGGCATATTACTGGTTTAAGTGCTACAGGAACCGGTTCCTTGATCTTACATTTTCCTAAAATTTCTTTTATACCTTTAGTCAAACGTCAAACTCTCTTCGATGCCAAACAGCTACTGAAGCGTCCGGTGGATAATTGATCCGGATATCGGAAATACTCCCTCCTATCATGAAAAATGAATACCTGGAGACACATGCATTAAATACATACGGAAACAAATGGAGAGCTCAGAAACTAAAATATGCGGCAATTTGCCACGGGCCACTGGAGGGTTAAAAGAGCTTCAAACGAAAGTAGCTGATTTTGAAGGGTTCATTGTAATTATTGTAGCATTGACGATAAAATAGCAACAATTGAAAAAATTAAAGTAATCTTTCGCAGGTCTATACTCATGGCAAATGGTTTCTCTGCAAACCATATTCATATTAAAATAAATGAATCTTTTCATCAATGAATAGGCTATTGAGATTGTACGTACAAATGCTTAAGAAGACTGCATTATCGTGGTCTCAAAATACATACTACGCTCATGAGCACAATAATATAGGGTAACCCAGGCTCAATATATATGTTTTGGAGTTGATGAGTACATGAAATAAAGGAAGGTGAAGGCACACCTTTTTTACCCATCTCAATCGCCCTACTAAAAGTATCCACGCAAATATCTTGACCTTAACCAGTACACATTACTTGCAAGGGTATGTTTTTGAAGTGGAACACTTATGGATGGGGAAATCTCATGAAAGCCTAGCCCCAGGTGGCACTGGACTCCCGGACGGATAGAGAAGACCTGAGCGATTGAGGAGACGAGAGAGCCTGCTTGTGTGTACTTGCACACGCTATGCCTCAGTGCGCATGCGTATAGGTACCTATACCTACAGTCAAGTGATGGGAGGCGCTACTTAAAAAAGCACTCTCACTTATCCGACAGTTAAGTCGTTTCGTTGTTACGTATACGTATAAAAGCGTTTAAAATGGACTCACAACACTACCACTAGAAGGATATAGTGTAATTTCATATGAATATGTGTATTTCATTATTTTTATCAATTCTGTTAAAATGCTATTGTCATATTCATATTTTGAAAAATGATGATTAAATTATTTATGTTTACAAATCTACTGTGTACTCCCCACTGCCAGTCATATCCACACTCAGTGTTCCACTTCTGTCGGCCGTCTCGCGACGGCCACACCATTTTATGAAAGTAAATTGCGCTTCAACCCCAAAAGCCACCGTGGCTGAGAACCCTCTCCATCAAATTGAGGACGCTGTCGCGTCACAAGAGCGAGTTTTAAGGAAACGTTATTAAGACCGGCCATTTAAATGCTGGGAGCGCCGAGTAGGGGAGAGAGCGGGATTGCAAACATCTCGGCAATTGAAGGCCAAGAGAAGAGAGGGATGGAGTAAGCTCGTAGAGTGGCGAGGCAAATCCCTGCAGATGAGGGACAATGAGAACTGCATATTCACAGAGAAAAAGGGAAGAGGAGGGAGAGAGAGAAAGAGAGAGTAAAAGATAAGGAGTGAGATCATCAAACTTTTTAGTGGATGAAAAGGGTTTGGCCGAAAGGGGAAAGGTACAAGGGTGTGGCTGAATGGACGGTTTATTTTTAGGTTTAAGGAGATTCTCTCCGGACTGCGTGAGCCAAAACAAATGTACAAACTCACATCTTTTGCTTTTTCATACCCCTAAGGACTATAACACTTACGTTAGGGAAGGAAGGAACAGTGAGATACTAAGGCCCGGATTGATAATCTCTGATTAATTATATTCTCGGAATGATTTCGATGACAACCACTTAGAGCCACTGACGGACTGTTGACCAGAGTAGAGGTGCCTGATGTAACATAGAAAACTTTAGCTCGCAGTGAAAGCCACTATAACGAATTAGCTAAGTAGGCTATCTTGCGGTTAACATTAACATATATAACATTTAAAAACCGGGCCTGAATGTTCGTACTATTCAACAATTATTTTTTCTAATGAATAATATGTTTTAGTCTCCGGACCATATCATCTAGCCATAGTACATACCGATTGAGCTATCGCATCTTGAAGTTAACAACTGAAAGAAGAGAAATGAATATCAACTATGTACATTTCACATAATAATTTTCTCCAATACGACCTAAGTTTCAACTCTCTATGTCTATTATAATTGTCTATTGTTGGTACAAAGTGAGAAAGTTTAGGTCATAATAAAGGAAATAATCTAATGGAATTTCCGTCATCAGCTGGTGGTAATTTCTCTCGTGATGGATCAAACCATTAAAAATTCTCTTGTAACTGTTAATTTTGTTAAGTTACTGCAGCTAATTGCTTGAAATAAAACTCAATGATGGATATTTGCGTCAATCTTATTTACATTATATTTAATGGAACTATTTGTACTTTATATCGTATTTTGGAAAGATCAGTCATTTGTACATGAGAAGGAAAATACAGTTCAGTACTTCTGAACTACTAACTAATGCCTACGTGTCCTAATAGCAAAAGATTTTACGTGTTCATCTCTGACGGATAACAAAGACCGTCATTAGGATGCTATCCTCTGACTGCGGATGACGAACGTCACCTTCAGCCCATTTCCCATTTAAAATGCGACATTCAATGTCCAATGTCCTCCAATCAAGTTTCTCATACCTCTCATTCATTTGCGAGTTTCCAAGAATTAATCTAGAACCCCTAGCTCAATGGTGATCAACGTCGTTCCGTGGTTGAAGTGTTTACAGTACCTATAGTTGTTTTCACCATTAGTCACAGGAAAAAAATTAAAACTTATGCTATACCTTAGTAAGTGTCAGCATGTGAAAAAGTAGGAGATGTAGGATTCCGTTGGGGTTATATTATGATTAAGGAGCGCGTATTTCTATAAGTAGCCAGAGCATAAAGATAGTGATATTGTAAAATAATATTCTCAGTAGGGCATTCATAAATGTTGATCAGACTGGAAGCGTAAGGCATAGAGAAAATAGCCTACCTGAAGTTCACTTTAGGTAGTTTGAGCGAGGTATCTTTTCAAATTAAATTCACTTCATTTCAATTAGAAAGACCTTATCTTTTTAATGATATCAAAATATAAGGCACTTGCATGAATTTGATATATTTTTTGCCAAAAATTACCACCCGTTTTCCATGAGATACGTACGCAGCCAAGAGAACTTCTTTAAAAAAATGAAGACGTTATGGCGCATTGAATGAGTCATAAATGTAATGGCATGCAGTACGCATGGTTTCTCAACTATTAGTAAAAGTAAATTTATTGCTCACCGTAATGCTTTTACAAAATCTCAAGAACAGCGTTGAATATGAAGGCGCCTTCAGCATACGGCTTGAAACAAGTGAGTCAAGTTGAATCCACATGCATAAATATTTCGCTTATCATTATTATTTATTATTATAACGCTTATTATTATGTTAGTTATATATCACAAAGTTTTTTTTTGTAATTAATAATTTCTATGTATATATTATTCTTCTCACAACTGATTAAGTAACAAGATAAATTTCGAATATGGTCTCAAATACGGCTAAAGTAATCTCTCTCCGGCTTCCGAATTGCCTGAAAAATTGGGGGAGAATTCGGGGGATCTTGCTCCAAATCTCATTTGAGACTATTCATTTCCTTATCCGTGAATTTCTAAAATTTGTGTGCATCCTCAGTAAACGATGCCCGCCCAAGTTTGATCACCTTTAATTTCGAGAATAAGAGCTGCTGAAAGGACAGGAAAGGGGAGGTTAATGGAGTGGGGGGGGAGGTCAGATTTTGTCCAAGGATGTGTGTGTGTAGGGGTGGGTGGTAGGCACGTTGGTTGTGGTGGCGCGTGGAAGGACAAGGGCCAGGGCACACTGAGAACCACCTTTTCAGACCATAACTATAGGAATTTAATCTCGCCCGGGGCGTCGACGACTCGCTGCGAGGCCTCCCACCACTTAAGGGCCCCGAAACTCTCCACACCCTTTCATCCGGACACTTCATCAACAGCCTCCAATCTCGCTCCCTTCCTTTCTACCCCTTCCCGTCATGCCTCTCTTTCGTACCCACTCTTCAGCCTCCCTCATACCGCCATGTCCTCCGTCCTCTCCGCTCCTCCAATCCCATGGTTTTTGCATCCCTCTCTCGTCCTTCCTTTTCTCATCTCCGGCATTAAAAACATTTTCAAGCCAACCGCCGCCTAATTAATTTAGCTTGACTCTTGTGACTTTTTGACTTCTTCCTCTCCCTCCATACTCCAAGGTGTCTGTCAGTCCGGGAGATGACTGGCTACTTGAGCCACCTTTCACAGGTGTCGCCTGAGGTTAGGTTTTTGGTGAGGAGAGGGAGTGGAAGGGGAGCAGCAGTGGAAGGAGTGCAGTAGCTGCGTGTCAACAGTTTCATCCTACGCATTGCATACCGCAGGAATGCGTATAAATGGTTATATTTCAAGACTGTTGGGCGCAGAGAATGGAAACGTTCTAACTTGGAGTGACATCTCAAATTCAACCGCGGTATTGTTAGTGTTATTTCATCTTTCCGGTGGATATTTCAGTCCTTTGATATCATTGTAAGCGAGCAACCAGAATTTTAAAAAGTATCGCCAATGCTAATTAGGTGGTAAAAAAATACTCAAGTGGGAAATTGAATGGTTAAATTATGTTGATTTGATAAAAGTTATGATTTTTTTATGCAAACTGCATGAAAAAAACATGATTTTCGATAAAATTTACACACACTACAATTATTTACGTAGTTACAACCTTGCATTATAAAAAAAATTTTTGTTAGAGCATTATTAACATACATGAAGATAAAGTTCTTATATTGGAGTGAATTTAAGATAAATATCACCCTGGGAACTAAGGCTTTATTCCTTTAAATATCGCCACCGCTACTTTTTATATTGGAGTGAATTTAAATCTAATGATACCTTCACACCTAAATATCAATCCATGAAAATATCGCTCCAGGAATGTAAATGAAAATTTTTCTCTTTCTACAATGAAATCCTGATGATACTATATTTTTTTGTGTACGCTAGAATACTTGACAGTAGTGAGGATAGAAACTTCAAGAACTCGGAAATATGGAATGGATGTAGTTGGATAGAATGAGTACTGTGAAAATACCAGTTCGGAAATGAGATGAAGCTGCAATCTCCAAATGATGGGGACGAGAACGCGAAAGAGACGCTGAGATATTGACGGTAGGGATTTTTAAAATTAGAACATCACTCTGGTAATCTTGGTTCCAATATTACGGACATATTTCTTTCCGGACATCTTAAGATTGCATCGCGGCCCACTATCCGCGACCGCTGAGATATGCACTCACTAAGTGCTGCGACTTACCTATTCCCATCCCTTCTTCTGATCCCTCACCCGAAACTCTTCTTCCACGCTATAATCTGAATGCAACTCTCTTCCACTTGGGCGAGGAATTAATTTCCTCAGCGTCTGCATCTGCATGCACCATCTGCATGGCAAGATATGGAATAAGGTTTTAAGGGACTGTACTTATAAGGAAATGGGGTCATTTATTCTATCCGGGATAGGATCTGAGTCCATTAGTTTCAGCTTAAGATTTATCCGATACCGCATCCCTCGTCAAATATGATTTCGGGAAGGTATGTTAGAACGATGTCCGGATGTGAACTCTCTATCTAATCATTTTTATCAATAGCTTCAGGTTATTATTGCTAGCCACCAAGAATTTCCGGTTAAATCCATTATGGTAGCAGTCTTGGTTTCCATTTCACCGGCGTAGGTTTAAATGACTCTGGCATCTCAACGTTTGTGAATTAAATACTATTCCTATCCCAATCCTTCTCATTGGGCGCAATTTCTTAAAAGGCATAAAAACAGGTTCGACTGACATCCGCTTCATGTCACATTTACTACTTAATTTTCAGAAGCCGCTATTTGTTTAGATAAATATTTCAGTGAATGCACGATATACACAATCGGGAGATAAAAGTGCTACGTTTTTTCTAATCGTAAAATTTATTTAAGCTTGTCGCAAATGGTTATGAAACAAAATATTTGTAATAATAATGTTGATATGTCGATTTTGAGGCACATTTTAAGGCACTCCTAATCTCAATTGATACCTTGAAGGCAACAAAATCAATACATTTTACGATACGGTCAGTTGACGTATAGAGCACCCGTATTGCTTCTCAGCCGTGGTCGACATAACCAAAATTTACCATACTACATTTATTTTTTTTTCAGTCTCTAACCTAGAAAGTTCAAGCATTTTGAAGTAAATGCATCAGTTTAAAAAGGGTTTTTTTTATCAAAGAGAGGATTTCAACTTTCAAAAAAATTGAAATAACATACAGTACGCTTATGCTTACTTAACAATGCAATACCCATTTTTTTTAAATGCCACCTAATCTTCCTACTCTGTATATTTATTAATGTTTAACTCCTTTTCATAGATTACTACCTGGCTAATGAAATCCTAAGTAAGGTAATAGCTCTGACCGAAGGTTTCCGCGGCGTTTGGCATTTCTAGTGTCTTTTTTACGACAACAGTTTTCCCAATCATCTTGCTGTCGGCTTTCACTTATCTTGCTCATGTGGAAAATCCTACGTTGGGCAAACAGGGAGTTAAACACGGTGTAGATTGCGAGAACATGGGCCACGGACCACGGATAAGAAATAGGCCACGGAGAAGAAACAGTATCGCCTCTCCACCGTCTTGGAACACGTTTGGTTGGCGCTTGGCTATAGATTAGACTTCAACAATCCTATGGTGTTGTGTAACGAGAGACGCTATTACCCCAGATCAATTCGGAAGGCCAACAAAATGGAAAAATACCAGAACAAATGCAACCGGAAGGACGAATATAATATGTTCAGAACCTGGAGGACAATCGTCAGGATAACAGAAAACGCGGAAAACCAACCCAGCAATCAGGACGACACCATGGATTGGACATGACTATAAAAATGGACCAAAATTTTCATTATCACTTCTGACCTGAATACGCTAGCATGACGGCTTGAGAAACTGCCATCGTAAAAAGACGCTATGCGGAGGAACTCTCGAAAGCAGCCACTGGATGTACAGTTTTAAGATTTCAAGCACCAATACGTCAGAAAATATTTTCTGCGAAAGGAATCCATTTCTTTGACTTATCGAAACGTGACATTTTGCACCTATATCTCTCCTGGTCTGATATATATATGTACCAAATCATTATCATTTCTTATAATGAATCTACCCCCCTTAATCCCACGCAATGATTCCCAGCGTTCTTCACGCCGTAATTCTAGGCGAAAGAAGCTGAACGCGGATATTTTAGAGAGATCTCTACCTACTTTGACTAGGATGATTGTACAATCGGGGACACTCCCCCCAATTTCCTTATCATACCTCTCCTCCCTCCCTGTCCTCCCCTTCGAAGGCAGGAGCATTAGAGTAATTGAGCACTCGGGGAAGGAGAGCGTTCGCGGGAGAGAATACATTTTCATCCACTCAAATAAAAGAGGTGAAACATGGAAGAATCTCTAAATGATGAGACCAAGATCCCCACTCCGCTGAATCCAATCCTTCGTGCCGTCAGCCTCGATTGATAATCGTACTTACTTGGCAACCTTAACAGATTTCCCCTCTACCCCAATGCTCTGGATACGTATGTGCACGAACGGAAATACGACCCTGGGGTGACGTAGGGGACCTTTTTATTCCTCCTCTTACACTCTTTACCTTATTTCTATACTTGGAATGTTCTTCGATATTTGTGAATGCAATGAAATTTAACTATTACTTACTTATTCTGGTCACACTAAAAGGAATTTATTCTGGTCATAACCTTCTAAGATCTCGTTTAAACTTTGCATCCAACTAATTGTATTTTCAATGCAAGAACTTAAGCCATTGCATCCTAAGCCGTACATCGTGTGCCCCAGAAAATAGTGCAATAGGTGAGAATACGGTGGTAATCTTAATTGAATCCCAGTGAAATCGAGCATTCACAGAGTTTTTCGTAGTTTTGTTCGGGGGTTTTCTATCTACTCCGCGCTATGCATTACCCGAAAATCTATATAATCGAAGATCTACTGCGTAAAAAATACTTAAAATTAGCTGTGGTCCCTATTTTCTTTTCGATTATTTGATTTGACTTCTCCATTGTCCAATTTAATCATCCACATCTATCCCAGCTCATCATGAATCATTTCTAGTCCAGAGAAAAAGTATAAGCTAAGGGAAGTAACAGGGCGATATGGAACGTGATTCTATGACCATCACTAGCTAATATCAGAAATGAACGCTGAACCAAGTACAGAAATGACGATTATGACGATAAGCTCTTTCGTTTGCAGTGGTTTCAAGTCTGTATGGCATTTTCTGTACTTCACGAATCTCTGTTACCGAGACACACTAATCAACGAATTATTTAAAAAGTAAAACTTTTTCTACTGTTGCCCAAATTTCTTTGATATATATATATATATATATATATATATATATATATATATATATATATATATATATATATATTATGTGACGGTCTCGGCCCGTCCTGATCTTAATCGTCACCCCCTCTCCTTTCCCTTCCCCCCCTTTAACCAACGCGATGTGGGAAGAATGCAAGGGTGAGTGAGTGTGCGTAAATGTGTGTGTGTTTCGCTGGTCAGCCAGGCGAGTGTATTTGACGCTCGCTGAATAAGTGTTTTCCCCCAACCCCAGTTCACGAGTGCATCGATACCCCCCTCTTCCACCTGGGGCATATAAAGCCGGGTGAAACCCAGGGAGGTTCTTCTTCTTCTTCTTCCTATGTTTCGGCTCGTGCGGCTGTTATGCTGCGATTAGGAGTGCAAAGAAAGACAGTCGTGCGAAATAAGACTCGAGAGGACAACGCTAACAGTTGGCGCAGAGAGGACTACGAGACAAGCCGGACAATCATCTCCTGCATCCTGAAGTGGTCGCCAGGGAGATTATAGAGGCAGCCAGGCCGCAGAGATTGCCGTTTCCGTGAATAAGGAACCGCACCCAAATAAGACGAGCCTGTGTCCCGCCCGAACCTCGGCGCCAAGGAGCGGAGTCATCCAGTGGTCATCCAGGTCACGTAACGTTATATCGCCCTGACCCTAGTGTGATACCACCCCTGTCCGAGTACTTTGTCCCAGTCCGCAGCAATACGCAACTGTTAGGCGGCTTGAGTACCGCAGTGACGCCTCAGTGATTTGCCTCCAATATCATTATTTATGTGATCAGCGTTAACAAGAAGCAATCAATCACCTGTGTTATAGGGACGGACTTTATTACCTCCCAAAGTTCAAAAGTGTGCCTAATTGCATAATTGAGATAAGTCCGCTTGACGGCACGAATATCGTTTTCTGTTCTGATATTTTGTTTCTAATATTTTGTCAGTTAAATTGTAAATTTCATGATCAATTCATCCTTTATTTGCTCATCACTAACCCTATCATCTCGCTCATCAGGGTAAATGATATGTAAATTGTTCGTGAGTTTTGAATATAGTTTAATTGATTGTTGAATGAATGATGTCCTTGGCATTCTTTGGTGTCCCTACAAAACCTGTTTCCCCACCCTCACCTGTCGTCGAGTCGTCACTCGCCTTATTCTAACTCATAGTCTCTTCACCACGAGATAAACTGCAAACGGGAATCCCCCACATTTTATATTATCAAGAAAAATCTTTGGTAAATCGTCCTCGGTGGCAGCTGGTCAAGAGGGTAGTTTATCGTTTATGTGTGGTTTCTGCGGTTTCATCCGGGTGACCGACAGTGAACCATTACAATATATATATATATATATATATATATACTTGTGTATATATATATATATATATACACAAGTGCGTGGAAAAATCACACACGTGATAGTCTAGATAAACGTTGTCACAAGTGGGGCGGAATTAAACATAGAAACAACAAGGAACACTCACAAATTAAATTCTGATATTTCGGTTGATTAGCAACCTTTTTCACAGAGGGAATATATATTATATATTCATTTTTGATAAATGCTTCCGTGTAGGCGTATTGGCTTCCCTCCCTCCCTCTGCCTCTCCCCTTCAATTGCGTAAGCTAGAAAGTGCCTGCATCTGGCTTTATTCCGCACATAATCCGCCCGGATTAAATCACGCTCACTGACCTCTCCCGCCCCTTCTCCCCTTTCCCCTCCTTCAATCCCCTCCCGCCCCTCCCCTTTTCTCTTTTCCACATCCCTTTCTCCTCCTCTGACCCCCTCCCGCCTCTTCCCCTCCTTGCCCTTCCCTCTTCCTCTGACCCCCTCCCGCCCCTCCCCTCTTCTCCCTCCCTACCCCTCTCTCCTCCCATCTCACCCTACCTCTTGTTCCCTGCCTGTCCATCATTTTGTATCCATAGAAAGGTTCTAGAGCAACCGAAATATCAAAGTATAGTGTGAGTGTTCTTTTTTTATGTGTTTATATTTAATTCCGCCCCACCTGTGGCATAGTTTATTTATATGATCGCGTGTGTGATTTTCCACGAACTCGTTTATAGTTGCGCTATGCAACCATCTCTCTGTGTGTTCTTCTGTCCACGAGCTGCCTCTTCAGTTCCAGCGTGCTGCTTCTCCAGTTGCTGAGCCGTAAGCTGTAGTAATCTTTCTCACTGTCCTATCACTCCTTTCACCACTGTTCCACTCCTTTAAAATTTTCCTCTTTTCCACTCCCTCCCTTGCTCTCTCCCTCTATCCATTAACCCTCATATCCTTAACATGCCCGCTCCTAATCCCACCAAAATCTGGCTTATCAATTTAAAAAAATATTCATTTAAATTAGCTCAATACACTTGCCATGTAGAATTTTTGTCCTCCTGTCTTTCCCTTGGCATAATTCCGAAGGCTTACTCATCAAAATTCCTACTTCAGGCATGCCTCCTTCTATTCACCCGTTTTTTCATGCCCACTCGTATCAAATCTCGTATAATCTATGTCTTTTAGTTCTCGCCCAATACAAATCTCTTGTGTCCCAATACCATTCCAACATTCAATCCCTCATCCATATCATCAGCCTATACAATTCGGAATTACTGTCCACAATCCAGAAACTTCCTACCTCTTCCTTACGCTCCCTTAATTTTAGACGCCAAAAAGCTTTCAAAAAACTGTCCTCCTTGTGTATTTCCTTCCTTCATCATGGACTCTCCTTGCCGCTAAACATTGCGGCCCCAACCCCACCGAACCCGCCATTATATTCCTCAAAGCCCGACCTAGCAGGCATTTTTCAACTCGCCCGTCAACCCCCTCCCACCTCCCTGTTTGGCTCACAACGCGTACCTTCTTCCAAAGACCCTCAAACCCCCCCCACTCACCCCGCCGAGTTCCCCCAACCGCCCCTCCCCTCTTCTCCCTCCCTACCCCTCTCTCCTCACCATACCTCTTGTTCCCTGCCTGTCCATCATTTTGTATCCTTTTATCTTTGAGAAAGGTTCTAGAGCAACCGAAATATCAACGTATAGTGTGAGTGTTCTTTTTTTGTGTTTATATTTAATTCCGCCCCACCTGTGGCATAGTTTATATATATATATATATATATATATATATATATATATATATATATATATATATATATATATATATATATATTAAAACTTACAGGAGATAGGAGAAAGAGGAAAAGATAAAGAATTTGTTCTTACGGGAACGTTTCGAACCAGTTGGTCCTTCGTTACCTCTTTCCCTCTTTCTCCTACCTCCTGTAAGTTTGAATTTATATATTTGTGGCCTATTGGCGAAAACTTCCAATGATTATATATATATATAGATAGACTATGCCACAGGTGGGGCGGAATTAAATATAAACACATAAAAAAAGAACACTCACAATTTTTTATGTGTTTATATTTAATTCCGCCCCACCTGTGGCATAGTCTATTTACATTATCGCGTGTGTGATTTTCCACGAACTCGTATATATATATATATATATATATATATATATATATACATATACATACATACACAAACACAGTAAGCCATCGACTTACGAAATTCAAAAGATGCGAACATATATATCCAATCGAAAAATTCAAACGTGTGAAGGAATATAAAATTTGGCGTCACCGGATAAGTTATTTTGCCGTTGCAGCTGGCGGTGCAGCCTGTAGCAACTCGCGGATTTGTACTACCCCTCTTTGCCGTGAGGAATTTTAACAATATTATCTCGATATATCAATTTGCAATGTTCTACGTTAACTTACGTCATAAATTTTTGCGAATGATTCGTAAGTAAGACGAAAGCCGAAATATGCCCTGCAAGTAGTGATATATTAGGAGATATTGCTACTCTTGACATTTCAATGGAAATCGACTTCCGTGTGTCAAGCTGCCTTCGCATCAAATAGAGGCATTATTCCATTCATTCATTCGTTTTGTGATGAAAAATGATTATTACCGGGAATACGAGGCTCGATTCAGGTTATCGTGATGAATGGTAAAATATCCTTTCCAAGGTATTTGGAAATTGCCTTACAGGCAGTCCTTCCATCCAGCTAGAGCTCTCAATCACTAAGCCGGAAACAATAAAGCTGTCATATTTTAGGGTGACACCTCAGTCAGATCTGAACAATTGGCGCGTCTAAACCGGTTTTTCTCAGAAGACCCCTCAAGAAAAAAGTTCTTCATTCCTTATTTCTGGGCGCGACGACATTCATCTTCGAGGGACTTATTCAGCGAGAAAGAGAAGGGGGTAACCCGAGAGGATCACTCCTTCACCTTATCTGTTATTATCTACCCTCACCCAGTTTCGCTTTTACCCAGGTGGATTTCACTAGTGGGGGAGGAGTTGGGCCTCCTTTCAGGAGCCTTGGCAGCCAGCACTAGGTTGATACGGCCGATGTTCGAACGAGGGAGCCGTTATTTCAGTCGATTCAAATTGTAACCTTGACCCGGTGGTAGCTGTGAGGTTGATTTCGCACTCCTTCATGATTTTTACACAACCTGAAATTATGTTGCGTAGCGCCCGAGAGAGCTTTGAAACGCATCGTCACATCAATGGGATAAATAACGTAGTGCATCGGCGCATTCTGAGAGAAAATCGGAACTCTAATCTGTTTTACTTCATTTTATAGGGAGCATCATTCACTTATGGAAGTGGATACCATGCCAGGAAATCCATTTTTAGACCGTTGACTTTTAAATCACCATGCTAATAGATAAAGAAATTTTCTTTTCACCGTTTGGCGCAGGAAGGATGTCGCTAGAACTCATTTAATAGGGTTAAACACCAACCAACCAAATCAGAGAAAAAATTACTTAACTTGCCTAAAATCGATCATTTCGCGGAAATGTTACTCGGCTATGAGAAGTGATACGAAAATGAGCTTTGATATAAGTTCTAGCTGCATCCTTTTTCTTTCAATGCGGATACTGCTCAAGTTGGTACGTAAGTTTAATACAATTATTGTAGTCGTGTAAAGCAAAGAGGATGTCCAGCGCTTTTTTCCACAGGCCTTCACGCTAAGCGCTGGCGCTTTTGGCAGTCCAGCGAACGGCTACGCGTCCTTGGCCTGCCTCTTCCTCTCCCCGTCACCTCTCTCTCTCTCTCTCTCTCTCTCTCTCCCCACCCTCGCCTCGGCGCTCATAGTTAGGGGGTCGGAGTAGTGATATTTTTTCTCGAGTCAGCATCACATTTCAGCAAAAGTATCACATTTCACTCATCGCTTTCCCACGCCTAAACTTCTCAGATGGTTTCCACTAGTTGGGGTGGACGGGACATCCTTTCGAGAGCATCATCAGCCAACTTCCATCGTTCCAACTAGTTCCAACATCGGCCGCAACACAGGATGATCGTTATTTAGGGCGATTTTAATGGTATCCACTCCCCAGTGTGAATTTTTTTATCTGATCCAGATCCGATTTTTTTTATGAATTAGGATCCGATTTCAGTATCCGGAGAAACGTAATAACTGCGGATCTTTAGATCCGATCTGACCACCCTAAATAGCATTTTCCAGGCGAATCAGCTTGCGTCTTAGAGGACGAACGAATAATTTAAGAGCACATTTTGGAGCCGAAAAAGTGTGTTTTATGGGCCGGGAAATACGGTAACTACAATTTTCGATGCCTGAGTAACGTTTTTCAACCTACGAACAAATTAAACTTACGAACAAGTTCTCGGAACGAAACTCGTTCGTATGTCGAGGACTTACTGTATATATATATATACATATATATATATATATATATATATATATATATATATATATATATATGTGTGTGTGTGTGTGTGTGTGTGTGTGCGGGTATATTTCATATTTCGGAACCCAATTTTTTGCGATTTTTCAATCAATCTTATGCTTGCTTTAAAGTACATCTCTGGTTCGTTGAATATGTCTTTTACGTAAAAGTTAACTTAATTTTATATTATTCAGAAACCCTAATATGGGTTACACAGACAATAATCTATTTATTCATATACATATGAGTTTTACGAAGTAGCTACCTCCACTCAAAACCTGATTGGTTATACGCATGTATACCATGGTTAATAACATTTCCAGCAGTGGCCATTGATGTTTATCAAAACGTTCCGTGCGCTTCACTTGGTATTGTTATTTACTAATGTAGTTTACTAGGGTTTGTATGAAAAAGGAATATTACAATCAATTCAATGATTCAATCTTACTCATGTTGCGTAATTATTTGAACATTTACCTGCCACAACTAATATACTGGATGACAATTACGCGAATAATATTCACTAAAATAGCTCAACCATGATAACCTGATCATATTACTGGCCTGCGTTGGTGCATTCAAAACTCATTTTTCAGTCCAGAGGAAACCTGTTGTCAGACACAGAATGAATTTCATTAGGGGACAGAGAGATACCCCAAAGGAAAAATTAAATTTTGTTCCATTAAGAGTTAAACGAATTTTTCCTTCCTTTGTCAGTGATCAGCGGTTCTCAATTTCACTCAGTTTAAATTTGTTCAAGCAGTGTTTTTGAAGCTCAATGTAAACATCGACATTTAATTCTTGGATCATTTAGAGCGTGGTCCAAATAATAAAATAATACATATAAAGATCCAGCGATACAACAAATGTCAATGGGCCCGTATTTACCTAACTCCCCAGCTGAAGGCAAACGGATGAATTTTAATGTGGGTCTTTTGATACTGTTTACCATAGAACAACCTTTCATTGCAAGTGATTTTTCATCTGCTTTGAGGCATTTACCCCGGTGGAAAGGAGGAAAACTTCACAGAATGCAGCCAGGAAAAGGAACCTTTGTACAAAAATCCCCAGCTACCTCTACCTTCAGCTTCTCTCTCGTCCATCCATCAGGTACCCATCTATCTTTTTCCCTACCTATGACCTCCGTGAACTGAGAACTTTTTTTATGTATTCGATGGAAGAGTAGATTGGCCAGATCTAAGCTGTAGCATGGAAGAAGTGTCACACAAATACTCGCACAGACGAACTTTGAGGAGCATTCTTGGGCAGCCACATCTTCTCTAGTCAATTCAAGTTCGAGAAACCCCTACAAACTCAATTCTCAGACATCACTCCGGGCCAGGGTTCCACATGCGCGTGGAGACGATGTGATCTGACGTATCGTATCCCCCTTTTTGCACGACCCTCTTGACACCTTACCCTTGGTCCATGATCACCTTCATTAATACACACTAACATCGCATCTCCCTAAACTTCTCCAAATCCCTATTCCCCATTATTGTTTTCCACCAACCTAGGATGCACCAAACAAAGGCTGCTTGGTAGATGAGGACGTTGATAACGCTTGGTTTTCCAGAGCTTGAAGGTGAAGTTCATGTATAATTCCTAAGCAAGGTTAGCTGTATTTTGTCAGCACATGGTACTGTTTATAACTTTCTATGTTAGTTATTTCTTTTATTATTATTACCGTCATTTAACACTATAAGGACGGGATGGGTCATTTTGACCCATAAAAAGTGTTCAAAACCATATTTACCTACTCATTAGTGATTAGATTCTTTTTAAATATTGTGACTTTGTGCATTTTTAATTACTTATATTTTACTAATATGAAAAGAAAATTTCCGAATTGTTGTTGCTTCATTTTTTAATTGCTGATCATTCCAAGAAGAACGGCGATGGGTCATTTTGATCCATTACTTCTCTCGGTATTGGAGTCACGTTTTCTCACCATTTTCTTTTCCTATACATCACCAATATTTATTTAGATCTACTGAAATATATAAGCGCACATATGGATCAGGAATTGAAACCTTTATATTTCATTTGAATGCCATTCGTCGATAGCGGAGCTCTCCTGGTTGCGGCTTACCAAAATTACGGAAAATGTTTACTTTCAAATTGTCTTTGAATTTGACTTACAATTGACGCCGTCAGAGGAATAGGATTAAAATATATCACTTTCATTCTGCTGTTGTTTACATAATTATCTTATTCATTATTTAAGTATGCAGCGTGTCGTTTGACAACTAGATAATACAAATGTGAGCAACATTGCTTTCATTCCCAGAACGAGAGGTTACTGCGGCCAGTGGTGCGACAGTGGAAAAGGATAGTCCTGACCATCGCACGCCAAATAGTTTTGTCCTCTCACTAGAAATACGAACGTTCACCCAGACATTTTAAGCTTCTGATTTGTCGGCACACTACTTCTCAAAGCCGTCTAGAGGAATCGCCGTGCTCAAGTTGAAAAATCATTTCAGAATCCCCTATTATTTCGCTGCATAGGAAAATTATTCCGTGGGATGCAAAAGAGAGGAGCAAAGAGTTTTGACTCATATGAGAGCAGAAGACCCTATTGGTTTTGTCCCTTCAAGGTATTATATTAGTGGGAACATTGCAAGCAAATGCCGCCGCCGCGCCGAAAAACTCCCCAAACCTTCCGTATGCTTTCTTCGTGTCGTCGGCTCCTTTTACCGCAGGTGGCAGGACAGTATGCGTGGAAAATACTCCACTCACTCAGCAACAAGAAGGTGGCCAGACCATGTTTTTTTCAATATATCGGACCTGGCTTTCATTAACAGTTGGGTGTCCCACAAAGAAGTGACGAATAGCAAAATAAGTAGAAAGAAGTATATTCAAAGACTGGTTGAAGAAGTGGTGGGGATGCCAATTGAAACGAAACCCTCATCTTCTCGAGGAAACGCACGATACTCCCCCAAAGAGTCAGAAAAGAAAGCATTGTCAAATTATGATGAATTGGACAAGCAAAATACCAATGTATGTTCGTAATGGGATAGAAGAGTTTTTGGAAACTGTGCCCAAAAAAAAGTAAATGTGTAAGTCGTGAAGATAAGTGTTCTTATATCTTTCCAAATATATGTACATTTATATATGTGGATGAGTTTTTTAAAAATCTTTATTTTTTAAAAGGTTTTTAATAATTAATATTTATCAAATAAAAGTATACTTATCTAAATATGAACAAATTTCAGCCAGGTGTCTTTATTTTCAAACTGTTATGCTTGATAATACCCTAAGATGAGCACTGCTGAGGAGGATCAACTGAAATAGTTTTAATTATAAACATTATATTATTATATTATTATTATATTATTATTACATTAGCAATAAAAATAATTTTTATTGCTAATAATATATAGACAAATCCTTCTTAATGTCATTTGTGGAAAAAAAATGAAGAACCGGGAGAAAAAATTAGCTATTCGATGCTGGAAAACATTACTGGTCAAAATGACACCTTCCCGTCCTTCTAGGTAGTGTGAAACTCCCGTCCTTCTACAGTTAACGGGTAAACTGAATTTAAACTCACCACAGGCATTCAATTGGGGCTGCCTAGTGCTTTATTTACATAAATGTTCCTCATTTTGCTATAAATTTGAAGGTATGTTATAACCCCTCATTTTTCTAATTCCAATCCCTCGGTAGCGTATGTATACGGTGTAGAAGGGTGGACGTACTTAGAATTTAGTTTGTTATTTGATAACATAAACATTATAATAATTATTATGCCTTTTTCCGAAAAGACGAATTGGTCAGAAATATAATATAAAAGAAAATTCAAGTGGGACAATAAGAAGAAATTTTAAAGGTAAAACAAGAAACTATACCCAGATAAAAGTTTATAAAGTGATGGTTGTTCCCACTGTGTTATATGGGTCAGAACGTTTGGCAATAAAACAAAGAGAACTGAAACAGATACAATCATCAGAAATGAGATTTCTTCGAGCAGTTAAAGGGTGTACAAGGATATATAAAGTAAGGAACACAGCTATAAGAGAAGTACTAGGTGTCTAGCCAATATCGGAAAAATTAGCAGAATACAAAAATAGGAGGAAAGAGCATGTGTTACGAATGCCTAAGGAAATATATCCTAATCAAGCTTTGGAATATAAGCCAATAGGTAAAAAAAGCGTCGGAAGACCAAGGACGAGATGGTAAAGTGAAGCCGGAACAGGCTTAAAGCCTAAACCTGGAAGGAAGAAGGAGAGTAAGAAGAAAATTCAAGGACGATCAGAATAGGAAAACTAAGGGAAAAGAAGATATCTACGTCAAATTAAGACCGACATAAAAAAGATGAATTACCAAGATGTGGTGGAAGTAGCTTAGAGCATAGTTGAATGGAAGGCTGAGTTTACTTGGAATTTTAGAAACTCCAAAATGTAGGATTGAAAAAAAAGAACAGCTGAAAAGCTGTTTTGATGTAGGGCCACCTTACTAACAACGAAATAGGATCATCAAAGACATTAGTGACACACGCGAACTTCGAGCTGACGTTAGATTTGGGTAGATGACCGACAGCTGAGGCCATTTGCGCCACTGAGCACAAGTGTGCAAGTAAAGGGTAGTATGCGGAAAGGAGGAATGCCTCCTACTTTTAATAAAATACGCCAAGGAATCCACACACTCTCTCATCAGAAGGAAAGAATAATGCATTTGATGTGCATACCTTTCACAATACACTATGCAGATTTTGGGAGTTTCGGTAAATAATCTCCCAAAACGACGGGGATTGAACCCGGTTCCTCGAGATGGGGAGCCTGTATACTGACGACCTCACTTGCTTGATCTCCTTTGTGCTAACAAAGAGATCCACTGCGGCACCCATTTCCACCCCTGGAGTTACCGTCTTCGGGCTGTTTGCCTTTGAACTTGGGACGTGATGAGTGACCCATGGAGATTTCTTCGGACGACACATCATGAATGTTTCATGAGGGATTCAAAAATCTTGAACATTTTCAACTCATTCTGATCTTCATCTGTAATCGCACGGCGTCGAATGATTCGCACGATGAACTTGTTCGGAGTACAGCGGTGCACTCACGTACCGTGCGTCTAAATTCGTCTAGCGCGAAGGTCTTGCAAGGATTTTGACAACCGAGTGGGATGGTGGGAGAGTGACCACATTTGCCAGCATTCTCCTGCACTCCGTAGGGGAGTAAAAAAACGAATTCCGAGTTAGCAATGGCCCTGGGGCAAATCAACAAATGGCAAACTTTCAGTGAGCATAGAAGACTGTCATATGGTCTAGATATCTGAAATTTGATTCCTACTTTCACCGTTGTTAAAATATTCATGGCTGTAACAGGCTTGGAATTTTAGGAGCTTCAAAAATTTAAAATAATAAACAACTGAAAAGTTGCCTCTTGGAGATGATTCACTAAGGTGAAACTTGTTGAAAAAATAAAAAGTTTTTTCCCCAAAGATGCTTCAAGGTAGATAGACTAGTTCATGGAATAAATCCATAGTCTGTGAAATCGCAAATATAGTAACGCTTTGAAGATTTTTTTTAATTTTCCTTGTAAGAATAAAAATATTTTTTGTATTTCTATTAATTTTCGGTCTCATCCATCATTCGCATCAACTGTTAAAGTTATACCGCACCCGAGCCTTAGAGTATCTATTCAAAGATCATCCTCACGCGAGGTGGTATCCAATCTCTTGATATCAGGTTTACAAGGCCGACCCTTTGGGTTCCTGGCAACCTCAGCAGGTTTGTAACTTGACTTCAATTGATCAAGGATTTTTACAAGTTATTGAAAAACCCCAGCAACCTATGCATGGCAAATTTATTCAGCATAACACATTTAATATACTCAACTAATGAATCATGGTAGGTTCTAGGACTGTTCCTACCCACTATTAACTCTCACTTTGGCATAGTGCAACAAAATAATGCAACTAAATGTTTAAATAATGCAAATAAAGTGGAGTCATGTTTATAGTGTCAAGGTTAATTGATGAAGTAATTCATGGTTCTGGAGCTGCTATATCCTAGACTTGTGAAATCTCTCTTACGTCAGAAACAGGTATTCCTTTAGTATCCCGAAGGTTTTTATAGGGGATGTAATAGAATTTTTTCTTTAGACAACAGACAAATCAGAGCACCGAAATTTCATGTAAACACCACTTCCAATTCTGGACCCACGTACATTAATTGGCCTTTCACCTACTATTCAACTTGCACTCCACATATTATTAAGGAAAAAAGTTGGTGGTTCCCGGCGTAAGTTTGAGGAATTTTCTATGCATTTTGAATAAAAAGGTAACAATTTTGTTTTTTCCAAATTTAGGTTTTAATTAAACGACCATGGTTTTGACGGTTAACGTCATCATTAGGTAAAATATACAATTTGTGGGCCACTTATATATACTCTCCTACCTGCCTGCACACTCTATACCTGCACTCTCAAGTATGTATATATAAGTGTCCCACAAGTTGTATCTTTTACCTGATGGTGACGTTAACCATCGAAACCATGGTCGTTTAATTAAAACCTAAATGTGGAAAAAACAAAGTTGTTACCTTATTATTAAAAATATTATTAAGTTTATCCCATTTACTAGGAATATTTTGGAATAATCCCGTGTTTCTCTCGTGAAAACATAATTTGCATTTCTTCTTATTCACCTTTTTATAAACCATCACTTTATTTTTCGGATTCGAAATCGGCACTGAAATCCGGATTTAAAATAGCGGTAAAAAATAATCGCCGAACTCTCATAACCATCCTGCATCAGCAGTGCACCTCAAGTATTGGTTTCATATTATATACGACGCGATGGAATGCTGGTATTTTTCCTTGTTGTTCCCACGCAGAAAACAAAAAATATTTTCTTCAAATATCGAAATTAGATAAACATCGATATTCTCCTGTTGTGCCGCCCCACCCATCCATCCCCTGCCACTCCCTTCAACCATCCCATCAACGCCTTCCGTTTCATGCTGCTTCGTTTTTTCAATCCGCTCCCCTCCATTACAGATCCTTTCAAAAGATCTGTGTTGCGTCGTTTTTTTTCAGCACCCCTATGCCTTCTGGCTAAAACCCTGGGCAGAGCCTCCGACCCTTTAGATGAGGAAAAAAAATCTTCGCCTCCTTCCATCTCATCTCAAACACCAGGAGTCCCAAATGGCCTCCATCTATGCTTGGCTAAGCACTTCCTTTAGCAGGTTTGTATGTTTACGCGTCTTTTTTCCGGTACATCAGCTTTTTTCTTTCGCTTTCACCCCCTATAATCGCCCTCGCTCCAAACTTCCCTCCTCGATCAATCCTAATACATATATATATGTTTGTTTTTTTCATTTCATGACGTCATAAAGATTCTGCCCGAGGAAATAATTTTCTTGTCTTTCCCTACGGGCAGTTTAAAAGGTCGTTCCCCAATGGCGTTGTGAACGCAGAACAATTTTCCAGCTATACAACGTTGCTCCTGGAAGTCGGTTGATTCCAAAAACGAAAGAGGTGAGAAAGCTTTATTTGGATCGTCAAAATGCCTAGGAAATTTCTCGTTAATTGAGGAACATGCATTGAATGGTTCAATGAGGAGGAAAGCTTTCCTCCACGTCACTCAAAATATCGTCATGGATGCTCGAAACTTGAAGAAAAATATCTCTCACAGATTGTGCTGCATGAGTAGCTTACAATTTTGCTTCAAAACGTTTACCTAATCAAATTTTCATTGCAAGTGTCTAATGCAAGCGTTCAACGTAAACCCACAATTAAAATACATTGGTCTCTCACAAAATAAAAGATTGATTTTGCTTTAAGTTGACCACTAAGTTGACATAAGTTTTTTGCATGTATGTAAATTAATGCCACTTAGGCTTTCTAGAAACTTTTCCACGTAGTGAACTCGCAATCATTTGAGCAGAAAAACCCAGAAATCCCGCAGGATCTCGGCAAATTCTCCAAACGTCATAGAGGAGGGATGCACAAAATTAATGAAAAGAGGCATCCTATTCAACCTTAGCAGGGATAAAAACCGCATTGGCTCTCGTTCTGATGACATTCCAACGTTAGACCATCCGTTTCCATGTAGTTAAATGCGGTAAAATATACATAAGTCTTACATGGAGCTCAATGATCTCCGGTTGAATGGGATACCCATGGAATGTTGAATGATTGCTTGCACGAGCAATATTTTCATGAATAATACACCAGTAGAAGGAGAAGTGTTTGAGTAAGGTAAGCAACCCGTAAACCTTAGCAATCCAGCGTCTTCTTTATGAATTCGGCTCAGCTGTGACCTAAATGGATTTTGAATCCCATAATATTTTTGGGACCTCCTAACTCAGACCAAATTTTCCTGAGAAAAGCGTGGTCCCCACAGTCAGTGCGCCATATCTGCCCATGAGTCCATTCAAGAAACTTAGCATCACCGGTCTCACTCCACTGAATCAGGTCTCTTACTCAGAGCCCTCCACCAAACACCAAAAAATATGAAGTTTAGCCATGCTGAGAGACCCAACCCGGTTTTATCCTGCTCGGCTGAGCTGCATCTAGATCTAGTTACGTATTCAACCTATCACTAATTCGCTCTCTACATGAACTTCAACTCAATTCCAAGAAAATCTTTCCCGCAGGCACTGCTCCAAGTCGACCTTTCGTTCCCGCCTCTACTTGAACTAACGTGAATCCTCAAACGTTCAGGTGTCATAACATCCATTCCAACTCACCAGCTCCATTTTGCTTACAAATCTTTCATTTTTTTTCCAAATAAATGATAGCAATTTAACGTAGGAACTTAAATTTTTTTGATACATTGGTAGAGGTTTTTTGCATCGTATGTAAGTACGATATGGTGCACGCTTAAAAAATGAGCGTATAAAAGTTTTACCTCTACAAGGCCAATTAATTGTTGTAACAATAGCAAGTTCTAATTCATGAATAATTCTTGATACCCTCAATTATGACTATAATTTCTGCAGAAACATATCTGAGAAGCATTACTTCCAATCCAATGGCTAATAGTAAGTATAACTGGTCCTGATGGCCACTACTCTTTCCTACAATCCAATTTATTCCCCAGGAGCTTGTATCCTATTCTCTATCTTGGAACCCTTCCCTCAATTTTATCGGGTCTACCTGTTTAACTCGGTTTTATATATGCTGAATGGCGCTCCGTGTGAACAAATTTCCTCTATTGGCCCCCAGTTGTTTTCCGCTGGGTAATCTAAACATTGTACCTGAGTTTATTAATTTATCATTATCACTTACATCACTCCCCGCTTGGGAAGTCCAGCATGAATTCATTTTATACATGAATTAACATATCGTACTGCTCATTAATTAGTAGTATTGTTAGTACAAACTAGCAGTTATATCTTGTCCTTAATACAGCATGATAGCATATTCACCATCCTATCCTATCCTTATCTATTGTTTCGTTGTACATTGTTCACCTGACTGCTTTTTGGTTCAAATATAGCGGCCAGGGGAGCTTGCGCCGTTCGACTTTGAACTGTGACAAGTTTTGAATGTCTGGTTTTCAATCACCCAGAACCACACAAAGAGCGGAAATTTGTCATTTCTCTGTTATCTGCACCATATTGCAGTATGATAATCAGTATTGAAGAGGGGAAACAGGTATTACGGGTGTCAAGATGCAATGCAACATCACGACATGATTTCCTTTTAATCTGGCAAGTCAATAGAATGCATTTCCATCAAGAATTGTGTTCGTATTGCTAATGCATTGAAAAGTAAAATAATAAGAACTAGTTGTCGAAAACATGTCATTGATATGCTAAGCATAAATATATATATACTAATCATAAATTCATCCCGAAAACTTAGACAGAAATAAGTTAACATTTGAGAGTTTACTTAAAACTGAAAAACAATTGTTCTCTGACCAACAGATAATTTTCTATAAAAATAATTCCAAAACTTTCAAATTTCATGTTTTATTTGCGATTCCTGCTTTTTTGCGATTCCATTTGGTTTGCTCCAACAAAAACAGATTTTGGAAATGTGTGAGAGAATGACTCAGTATCCTATCAAGATTCGAAGTGAAAACATTTTCCTCGCTTATTGGAGTGAAACTACACAAACGATTTTGAAAATGATTTTTTTAAACTTGGTCAGGAAGCTTACCATCCGTGAATTTCATTCCATTGGTCGTACATTTAATCATTCAATGAAAATGCATTGGTTTCAATATCACCCTAGTGTTCTCTTTAATACCATGAGAGAATTAAAGGGAATCTATAGGCTGTCTCAGAACTGACGTTGAAATGAAAAAAAGGGTCGCCGTTGAGCCGCTCAGAGGGCCGTCAACTCAAGCATTACACCCCGATCAACCAGATTCGTGTTTTTACGAGTGAAACGAAACAATGGGATTAGTTTGGGGAGGGTCAACGCGTGTTCCTGTACATGAGCTCCAGTTGGCTGCTCTTTGTATGAGTGTTCTCGTCGAGAGAGAAAGAGACAATATTATTGATTTGGGAAAAAAGTAGCGTTTTGCTTCATGGATTTATCCAACCATTCTGGTACAGACGGAAGATGGGGAGATGCTAAAAACACCTAAGGAAATAAAAGAGAAAGTAGAAAAATTCTCTGGGCCGAATTAAAAAAAATTACAAGGGATCAAAAAAATTGAATTAAGTGTCAAATTATTCAACTTTTTTACCACCGCACGTTTGTCGACACGAGGGAGGCGTGTTGCATTCCGGCATCCGGCAAAACAAAATTTATCTTTAAAAAAAATTCGCATGTAGACCAGCAACAATTTTCCGCGAGCTGGTCGCACTCGCTATGTCACGCGTGAAGGCTGCAGTATGCTCTTTTTTATTTATATAATTTCCTGACTTCCAAGGACATTTCCGGTAGGTTTGAGAGACGTGTACAAATTGGATTCACTTCAATCGCAGGAGCACTGAGAGTGTTGGCTAGCCAAGTCATGTCACACATTCAGAGTGAGAGAGCAACATGCTCGCATGAAGCGGTATTGATATTCGAACGGCTAACGTGCACGACGAATGCAGATGTCATATGTACATTATTTATGCACCCTACATCGGATACCAGATGGAAAGGGACATGATTCTAAGTCTTGAAAACTTTAAGTACTTCCCTACTGTTCATTAAAGTTGGTACGTTACAATTGCGATTGTCCGGTGTAGCTATATAAAGAGGAAAGGTTTGACATGCACAGAAATTATCCATCACGCCTTTGATATTCACATTTCACAGTTGAATAACAAATTAAATGGAATTGAGTTAAATGAGTGAGGTTCATTACGTCAATGGCTTTGATCAAATAACAATCTCTTCTGTCAGACTCATGTCCCCCTCAATTTGGCATTTGCAATGAATAAAAGCTGGATCAGTTAATCAGCTGCATTATCTTTCTTCAATTGGTTCATTTCATACTTATTTGGGGATGCAATGAACAAAGGAGATATTTTTTCCAATTTAAGGACAAGTGAGTTGGCTGGTAATGTACGTATTAGTTTAGAAAATTAGAGTCGTTTGGAAGGAGCCTGGCGTCGGCATTAGCACACTCTCAATGAAAGACGCCGAGGGTAGGGAAGGGTTTGTTTTACTAGCTAGTCTAATTGAGGAAATGATATTTGAAGGAGAAATTCACTCGCAAAAGTAGCGTTAATCAATAAGAAGGAGCCGATAGTGAAGATATTGTGTACATATGTCAAGCAAAAGCTGTCAGATAATATGAAGTGTTGTATATGCCGCAGATACGTGTACTCTGAGAAAGGAATACGTGGATTGGTTATAGGCGTTTGAGAAATGGGTGGAGAAGGAGAATGGAAAAAAGTTGGGTTGAAAGAACGGAAGACAAATGAGATAGTGCTTGGTATGGTGGGTTAGGAGAGAAAACTTCTGTTGGAGATTAGGAGAAGGTGGAGTAAGTGGTTGGAGCTGGCTATGAGGGGCAAAGGGATGCTAAAGACTGTGATAGAGGGGAGGATGTTGCGTAAGCGGAGAAGGAGAAGGAAAATAATTGGCAATTTTCCAGTCGCTGTGAAAATGAGCAAAATATACAGTACGCAGTCACGCATGTGGGTTCAAAGATATACACCACAGTTCCCCTTGAGTTAAGATGGCTCGGTGGTGTAACTGCCAAACCCACCTGGCCGGCAATTGGGAGATCCGGGTTTGAGTCTAAGTCAAGTCAAATGATTTTATCATGGCACATTTTATCTCCTTCTATGAAAAGAATAGGCTTCATGGATGGGAAGAAGAGAACGAGGAAGTATTCTGGAACGAGTAAAGACATCATATAAGGATATATGGCCTGTAAAAAACTAATCGATTCATACTCTCTACTTTGCCTTCTGCAAACCTTAGTGCCCTGCGCCCACTATCTTATGTAATTGATGAATCAATCTTTCGGAGGTATAAATAAATAGATGCATCAGGAGTTTTTCACTATCGCTCCTCACTCTCTCCGCTTTCCCTTTTTCCCACCCATTCCTCTTGGCTAGCACCGCTCTCTGCGAACCCGTCTGCCGAAATCATTGGCAAGATCTATGCGAAATGAAAAACTTTTTCGGGAGTCGATAGATATCTTCCCGCCAAGAGTGATGCATTTGGCGAGGATGATAAGGGATATGCTCGCGTGTAGAGTATGTCATTTGCGATACGATGCGGGCCGCCCGCGCCAGGGCCACACAGCCGGAATCTCCGCGAAACTTGCCCCACGGCGAAATGAGACGCCCTGATGACACGTGGCGCTGCCCAGCGGCATCAGGAGGAGTGTCTTGCTCGACTCTTTGTAAAGAGGTGGTTGGGAAGGCCATGACGCCTGAAAATACTTGCTCCTCGAACTTAATACAGCTAATGTAATATAATTGAATACATTACACGCTGCGAAATATATTTTTGCCTATCTCGCACACAGCTTGGCAGCAGAAAAGGTGTCTCGAGAATTAGTGATATGAATAAAAATCGTAACCAAATTAAATGGATGCATGGAAATGACAATCATAATTTTCATCCATTCATTATTATATGGAGGGCTCGTTGTAAAATTGGGCCAAGTCCCAATTTTCATCTCTTGACTTACGACTGTTTAGGGTGGCTAGAATCGTTTATTTCTAGTTAAATAGTGAGCCAAGTCCAAAGTTCGAATATTTACATTTTCGTGGTAGCAGTTCTCGAGAGCACTAAGTACAGCTGATGTACGGGAGGAGTATACGGAGCATACGTCAGCCTCAAATTTTTATTCAATGGATTTGATCCACTTGAACACTGCCATCCATTTTTTAACCTCATGAATATGTTATTATAATAATAATTAATATTATTATAGTTCCTTCTGCATTGAGCACTGCAAGAGCACTGCAAGCTCGAGCCTGAATACTCAAAGAAAATCGCAGTTATTCCACGGATGTTGGGGATACGGAACGAGTTGGAAAGTACGACGACTTAGAAAATGGATTATTGCGTGCCGATATGACGCCACGAGATCCTCAGCCAAATAGGCTGTTTCGAGCCTGCCGAGCATGGCCTTACTCGAGTTTTCACCGAGGCTCAAAAACCCGACGGCTATCGGGAGACTAGTCCTCACCTGGGTAGGAGGGTGGACCCAAAAACGTGCACTGATGTGAACGGAGGAAGAGGGTTTTGGTCAAAGTTACAGGTTAATATTGGGTTAACACAGTATCTAAGTGTTAATACCTTCACTTTCTAAACAAATATTTCTGCTGATAGTGAGAGTGCATAGGATCCTTGCCATTGAAGATTTTTAGACTTAGTTAAAAGAAATTGAGTATTTTTTGTTCAACGTGTTACGTCGGCTAGCACCATTTTGCACATACTGTCTGCCACGTGCAGACAGGGGAAACAGCACTTGGACGAATTGATGGATCACCCCTCCAAAGTCGAGCCGAGCCCAACGATGCTTAACTTCGGTTACTGATCGAGAACCGGTGTTTCCATCGTGGCAGGCCGTTGCCCGAAGAAATTGAAAGTGCATAAGTGACGCTTGTGTCAAATTTGTTTAAATTTTCCATTTAGAAATAGTTAGATGCTTAGGAGTGGTAAGGTGTACCATGTACTTAAACGATTTGCATAAATACATATCAATCACTTCATTGTTAATGCTCCGCAAGGGTAGGCAACATAAGAATAATGAATCGGTGGCCTTAAAAGGTCAGGGATGATATCTCAGATTGGTGTGGGATTATGCAATACTTTCTAATCGTCAGAATAATACCTACCATGACAACCCCTATGAATAATTGATTTTATTTTATGACGCATGAAGAGTTGGCACCTACACAAGGAGTAAGAATAATTCTGAAGTGATGACTCGGAACTCTCTATTAAAATATTTTTATTTTATTCAAGTCATCTAATTTCTCCTATTGATAAAATAGATAACTCTTGCCTACAATTTAACTACCGAATTATCTAGTATGTATGCTGACTCCTTAGAATTTGTGCGATTGTACAGATACAGCACATTTTGCTTTGAAGGAGACATTTCAAAGCACTTCTCTGAAAGCCAGAAACATGATTTCCTAAGCATGTATGTCGTGGGTGCTCATCACCTTATGCGGATATGCTATCCCCTCGAAAACTTCGTAACTGCTGAAGTAGGAGGTTTCCCTTCATTCTTTCTTTTAAATTCCTCATCTTTGAGCTAAAGGAATATTTGCTTCGGCATTCATTCCATCCAGAGAGAGAGGATGGCTGCGAATTTAAATGGCTGAGAAAACAATGGTGGACGTGTCAGAAGCCTAAGAAGGAAGACACTTGAGTGATCGCGTTGAAACTTATTACTTTGTTAGCCTTAGTTTGTAGGAAATACTTTTTTATTATTTTATTTTACATTAATGCTGTAAGGTTAATCGGAATTAATTTACATAGAAGCTTCAAATTCGCATCTTTTTCGTGAAATTTAAGCTAAAAGCAATATTATGGCAAAGCGTTCAAAAATCACCCCATATAAGTTTTTTTCTTAACATTGGAAACATAAAGAAATTAACTGCCCCTCATTGAGTGTGGTTTCACTTAAAATGAGTTCACCGAATGTTTTAATCAGAAATGCATATTCTACTGTTAATGAATCCATGTATATTCTTATACATATTTGGTGCAGTAGAAAAAGTACACTTCCAATTTAATTCAAACAAAAAGGAATGAAATGGTGCTGCATTATCTGACAAAATTATGTTGTCACGGATGAAATCCCAAGAACAATAATTTTTCTTCTCAGTGAAAATTTGAATTTGTTCATGAGTTGAACGCAAAATTTCAAAATTATGATACAAATGTTAATTTTCAAATACAGTAGCAATTATCGAAATTTCATGCTAAATATATTATGTTTAAGAAGTTAGTTTTATGTTTTGTCGGTACAAACGTTACTCATACGATGATTATTCATAGGTTATACACTATTCTTTACAAAATGTATTTGGATATGTTCAAATAATTGCGTACTTTTACTTAAATATTTCCAGTAGCTTATCATTGAATTTTTTTTTTACTTGGATTAGTTGAAGATTACTTATACCTGCCGATAAGTTTCAAATTCAATGCTATGCTTACTTATCAGTAGCTGCAACTGAATCACTTAACATTACGTTCCTTGTCTCTATTTCTTAAAGAAAAAAAATAATATCAATTTATTGAAGGATATAACATTCACTGATAAGAACTAAATCCCTGGCGTATTTTCCACAGAATTTAAACGGATGAAAAAAAACCCTTGCCTATCCGAAGCAATGTTTATGTTCCAGTGACAGTGATGGTGAAAAATGCTTCCTACTAAGGCTTTTTCCACCTTCCACATTCGCGCAACAGCCTCAGATGGGCAAGTGACTTGAAATATTCTTGCCGATAATCTTCCGGTCCGTTCATACTCCGAGAGGGCCCCGGCCACGAAATTGTACCGCATATCGCCATCGGCCAGCTATTTGCATTGAAGCAAGCGGGAAACAGCGGCTTTATCGGCCTCAAAAGCCTCGTGAAACCGAAATTCTCGGGCTTCGCCGCTATTTGCCTTGGGGCTCGTTATTGTCCAGATATGTTTGCTCCGGAAATGGACTTTTGGCTTTGCGGTCGGCGGCCCATATAACGAACAAGCTCAAGGTGCTGGCCGTGTTTGTTCAACGTTGATCCGCGCATGGTTCGGCCCGGAAGGTGATTCCTTCCCTCATTCATTCCCCATCATCAATTAGTATCCCACCTCTCATTAGTCCCCAAAGGTCGTTTAGTACTCTTTCCACGGCGTCCCAACTTTTGTGCTCTGGCGAACCCTGCGTGCGTCCATTCGGTCATAATTCACAACGACTTATCGCGTAAAACGCCGTAAAAATGAAGAGTGGTTTTCAATATATTGGCTCGGGTCCAAACGCAACGGAAAGTTTCTGTGACAGGACGTCTGTTTTTCTTTAACGCTTTTACACAGGAGTGAGGCTTGAATAGAGGCAGAAATTGACGCAAAGTATTAATGTGTAAACCGATCTAGTCCATTGATTTCCCATAGGACGAGGTTTCCATTATACTTTCTGAATTCCCTTAAAAAGTAGAATTTCACCTAATGCACTGACCTCGGCCCTTCCATAAGGAAAGTAGTAAAATCTTCAGATATGAAATATGGCATTGCTTTAATGTATTTTGCTACGCAAATTCATAATGAGATTTCCAAAATACTCACACTCTCAGTGTTTCAATCCAAAGGTTGGTTTTTGATAGTTGGGAGTAGATCTCACCCCATACTAAGCCAATGGCTTGTGAAATTCACATATTCAGGGCAGGGGGGTAGTTTCTTTCCCTGGGCTCCCTGTGATTTTCAACTACGTTCTGACAAGCAGACAGTCACACCGTAAGGATTTTCGATTGGGATATCCAGAGAGGCTTCACTCGGTTTTGAGCCTGAGCCCAGCCCAGCCAAGAGGGTAGCCCAGCGCTCTACCCACTAGGCCACCACGACCCCCCAAGTAGACGGAAAAAATGATTGAATTTCTGACGTAGGATTCCGCGGTGTTTCATGATAAAGTAATGTTGGATGGCTTCCGGTATTTCACCGCGTTATTTATCTTCAAATGACGACAGTTTCGTCCTCGTTCTAGAGGACATCTTCAGGTGCGAAACTGTCGTCATTTCAAGACGAACAACGCGGTGGAACACTGGAAGCCATCCAACATTACTTCAGCTGTATGAATTATGGCATCGCGCATTACACTGCCACCTTGTCTTCGATTCTTCACCTCTTCCCTCCATCTCCGACATTCCCATTTCCTCCTCCACAACTGGAGTCAATGAAATGCTTGATAATTTACAAATTGCTTGACCTCAGCCATCATACAGATGTATCCAACAGATAAAAATTGGCGCACTGATTCCAAACAGAAACTTTAATGCCAACTCGATGATAAATTATAAGCCTCAAATTCATTCCTATATTCTTGTTGTGTCATGGTTAATCAATGTCAAAGCGTTGAGTTACTGACCAAAGTGTCGAATTTGAGGCATGGAAATTCTCTGTAAATCACACATTTTACCCCGTAGAAGATATTTTCTGTGTCACAGAACTTTCTCATAACCGCAAGTGTTATAGGATGGAAATGACTTTGCCCTCAAAAACGCAAACGTTAGGCTAAGTAAGAAGAAAGCTTCAAATCACATCAACCTTCAGGGTGGTTACTAACATAGCAAAAACCTTCTTTAGCTCGTAGAATGTATAACTATTTAGAGACTGTGTCCACCTTATGGTCCTGAGGATTAAGTTTCCTCCGGAAATGATTGATCAAGCATGCTGCAGGTAAATACTCAGTGATGATAGATATATTTTTACTACAAATACTGAAAGGAAATTGGAAAGACATAGGAATAACAAAAAAATAGTAAAATTGAAAGAGAAAAAAATGACATGAGAATCAGCTATATATATTTAATTGTGATCCGGAGGACAGACTAAAAAATTTTGTTTGTAGTCAACGGCAGCTATTTACAAGGGTAACTGTTCTACAGAAGACAAATACGGAATGATATTATTTCCTATGCAACATTAATAAAATGTAAGCATCAGAGAATAACTGTGCAGTAACTGAATACTTGGTCAGGGTTACGCAGTTCTTACATATTATTCTTGAGTGGTATGCAAAAAGATAAAACCAAAGTAAATAACAAGAAATCCAAAACCGAAAGTGATCGTACTTTTTTCATGCAATGTTATTAATTTCCAAAAGTGTACAAATGTAAATTACTATCCCTCTAAATTATTACTCTATATCACCTTAAATTAATTAATATTGATAAGTATAAAGGTTACAGATGGCCAGAAGTAAATGATTTTGAAGTCCCACGGACACGTGATGATAAAACATATATTGACGCGTCATTCCGTGAAAATTGGCTCCTCGGTTTACAATAAGCGTTTTCGAAAGAGGAGAAGGGGTTATAGCGATTTTATGATATACTGCGATACATTTGGAGGCATCTTATTATTCTTTCTAAATGCCAGGAAATATAACCACTTGGGAATACACCCTGAAAACGGAGCTGCTATTATTAGGTTGCAAATCTAATAAAAAATCAAATAACCAAATAAGGAGGGAGACTAAAAAATAGTGAAGTTTATTTCCTATGGCCGCACACAACTCGCGTATCTCAAATGAGAGAAAACCCTTTCCTGATGCGTAGTTGCATCCATAGCTTCACCAATCGTGAAACAAAGTAGCGGAGCAAACACGCGAGGGTGCTTCATCTGAGACCTGGATAAAAAAACCACTAGACTCACGGAAGACCGCTCAAATGAGACCGCAAACCGCTAATAAGGACCAGGAGTACACATGGAATAATAACGTAAATCCTTGTAGCGGATCTGTGATTCCTGCCGCAAATTGCCCGTCCCCGGAAATCCACGAAATTCTCTCCGCTCGGGAGGGCCGAGGAGGACTGCGAGGGCCGCGAATTGTTGCGGGTTGAGAGGGGGAAATGGATGGAAGGAATAAGACGAGAAAGATGGGGAAGTGGCATGAAGAGGATTCTACATGCGAGATTTGAGACACGAAAATGGACGAGGAAGTATATGTCGGTAAGAGGCGGTTTGAACTCACGGATGGTGTATTTATGAGTGAACTTCCCTGTTTAGGGTAACTGATAGTTGAGTGAGCTCTCCAGTATCCATTTCCCAACAGTGTTGTAGTGTGACACCACTACAATGCGCACTACCTCTCCACACATTTAGTATTTATTTTGGCTCTAATCAGTCCAGCTCAAGGGGTCATTGGAAGGTGCAAGCCTATCCACCACGTCAAGGTTTATTCGAAGTAGGTAGAGGTATTCGCTTATAAAAGTTTGGCAGATTTTTGCTGACTTCCATTTTGACCTACCTTTTTTTATTAGGGGTAGACTATCTCTAATAATAATATATAGGGACCTTGAGGGAGTAGTGAGGTAAAGGAGAATGTCAGAAGGGGGTGAATGCTTAGGGAGAGTAGAGAGCGGAGGTGGAGGAGTGGAAATGGAGTCCGATGGGGAAGATATGAAAGGTGAGCGGTAAAGGGAACGGAGAAAACTCTACGAGAGAGACCCTAGTAAGTGGCAAGGGGTTCTTAAAACGACTGCACGGAGAAGAATAGATTGCTCTGCTGCGTACTGGGGGGTGTGTTAAGTAGGTGAAGATGGAAAAATGAGTCGGGGAAAGAAAGGTTTATGTATCAAGAAGGTAGGCTGGCGGCCTACCTCACTGATATAAAAGGATGTAAGGAAACTAAAGTTGAAAAAGATTTTACGAATTTGCTGCATTTCTTAGTCTAGGGAGAGGATTTTAACCACCAAATTCATCTAAGCAACCTATTTTGTAAACTTAGCCGAGATAAATTCGTTAATAACGTGAGAAAAGAGTGCCCAGATGTTACCACCAATCAAATTGTTGGAAAAGTTATGCATCTCGTGATCTGATTTCTTGGATATAGATTATTAGTTGAAATTTAATTATAATTCTCAAGAGACACCCATACCCACTAGTAAGCCAATGTCGATAAATTGGCAGAAAAAAGTAGCAAGGAAAGGTAGGATACTGTTGACAAAGACAGATTAAAGAAAACTTTTGTCTACGCCATAAATGTTGAGAAAAAATACCAAGAAAACTTTCACTGTTACGACCTTATTCTCTTTAGTTTTCGGTAGGAAAGAGAGTGGGAGACGCGGAGAGAAAGAATGGGAAGAACAGGTGTGGGAACCAGGAGGGATGAAGAAACTAGCGGGATACCGCACGAAATTCCTTAATCTCATCCCTACCCCTTCATAATCCCTCTTCTCCTCCTCCTCCTCTTCTCTCCGGTCGTTCCCTCTCCCTTAAAGGATAAACCCTTTTTACTCTCATCTTGCAAAAGGGCGAACAAAAAATCCCCAGGGCTCCTTTTGCCCCGGACGACAGAGACCTCGACCTCCCTCATCTTCTTCCTCCGCGCTTCATTTCGGGCGGCGGCGCACCTCATAAACAGGGGTTGCTGCGATACTCGTAGTGCCTTCTCACACACTATTCTTCTTCACTAGCCTTCTATATACCATTCTCACGGATCCGCGAATGGTGCGCAAAGGGCTGAATGACCTCGATAGTTGGATGGTACAAAATAATCGTGATCCGTAAGTAAACAGTTTATTAGCAAATAAGCAAGTCAAAGATCAATTTATTATTACATGCACTCCTATTAGAAAACGAAAGTTTTGATTGACTACAGCGATTTCACCAAAATACGCTGGGTTTCTACCGCAGTGCCTGTATTTCAGTCCTCAGCTTTTTATTTGAAAGCTGATAAGGCCTTGAGAACATTCTAATTAAAATTGTTAAAGTTATGGAAGGGAGGGACGACCTGAAAATAAATAAAGACAAAGCAAAATAATGGTGCGTGGTAAAGGAGGAGAAGTTAAAATGTGAATTCACATTATCAACGACAAACTTGAAAAAGTGTACACCTTCGATTATCTAGGAAGTAAGATCACTAGAGATGGAAGGAGTGAAGAGAAAGAAGAAATTGACTAGCCTAGGCAAAAGGTAGTTTCAGCGAAATGAAGATATTGAACTCCGAAAGTAACAGACTCGAAATAAGAAAAGTGTCTTGCAGCATGCGATTACAATGTGGCCATATATGGAGGAAGAAACTAGGTATCTGGGGAGAGAAGAGGAGAATAAACTAAACTCATTTGAGATTTGATGCTTAAGACTTAACTTAAAAGTAAATGGTCCAATAAGATTTCTGATGAGGAAATTCTTAGAATAATGAGCGAGAAAAAAAGCTTGCGGAAATTTATCGTTAACAGAAGTGTTCAGGTTTGTGGCATTTTTTAAGACTTCGGAGACTCCTAAAGACTATATTGGAGGGATATTTGAATGGGAAAAGGTCCAGGGGAAGAAATTGACTGCAATTTCAGTAGATTATGAATGATGTAGATGCAGGAATTATTATGAGATGAAAAGGGAGGCGGACAATTGAGAATAATAGAGAGCGTCAATCGACCGGACTGATGACACCCACTCTTCGGATTGACCACCAAAGAGGGAGGTTTTTAATCCCTTTCATGATAGAAATCTGTAATATCTCAACAGATAGGAGGTGAAAAATTTATCGTAATGCACAAATAAACAATGACTAAGCTTATAAATCGGCGTTATGAAGAGCTGAGGGAGGCAGCAAAGGGCAGATCAGCATGGAGGGAGCAGTTCAGATGAATCCTATCGGAGGACATATCCACCAAAGAAGAAGAAGCTTACACACGAGTAGATAATTAATGGAATGTTACATGTATACTCATTCCAAAAGTAAAGTTTAGATGGAATACAAGGACACCATTACTGGATTGACAATGGGTTTATAAAGCAGTGACCACCATTATTTCAGCTCTTGAAATAATATGACTTAATTGCCCTCAGGATAGGTATTTGATGCATCCAAGTAAATGGGTGTATAAAACATTGTTTTTTTAAACACTTGTAAAATGGTAAAAAGGACACTGAAATAATTAACATATATATTATAAAATATAACCTACAGGATAAGGTAGGATCAACTACAGAAAGCCTGTAAATATATGCCAGGTTTTTAACTAAATACCCAGTTTTATTTCAGTCTTAACCATTTATCACGCCAAATTTATCGATTCCGAACACTCCTCTTGTGAACTCGTGTAACATCCTTCCGTCCATCATCGTACTCATCATCTGCCATATTCTCAATCCACGTCAGCTTACGGAACACTGCATCTCTCTTTCGTACCATGTCAGATTTTACTTCAAAGTCATGTTTTTCCTTATTCTATTATAAAATACTGACACTAATTAACCTTTCTTTCAAGCAGCTAAAGAGCGAATAAAGAGAATAACACTCTCAACCTATATACAATGTACGCATATGTGTATTAATGAAGAGTCATACGTACTTTCTTTTATCTTGATCTAAATTTAGATACGTCTATGCCTCAGAATTTCTATTAATTAGTGAGTCTATTTCGACAGACAGGGAAGCGCGTGTTATTTCGTAGTCATATATTTACCCAATCTATTATATTTGCACAAGGATAGATGTTCACGAATCCATGGATGCATTTTTAGTCTCATAACGTAGTAATTCTGATGGCATTCAGTTTTTGATTCAAACCCTACAAGGGTATTTTTTTAGTTCATTATATGCCGCCAGCCTTGATGGCGGCGGGGTAACGTCCTCGCCTGATACCCATGGGTCGCGGGTTTGAGTCCCGCTTAAGGTGGATTTTTCACCTCCCAGGGCATGGTTGTCTGTGTTTGTCCATTGTTGTAAAGTTACAATGCCTGATGTAAAAGACCCTAGAGGCTGTTTTCTGAATGATAATAAATAAATAAATTTATAAATATAAAAAACAACGATGATTAAAATAAAAAAGTTTTAATTACTGTTAAGTTATTCTCATTCATAAGTGCAAAATCTTGAGTTGGTACACATAAAATTAATAACGTTTTATCTTATAAAAAATAATATTCGCTTCCTTTTATATTTAAACACTATTTAATTTGAAGCTAAAACAGATTTTTTTACGATTATTGCTTTGCGTACGTAGCTCATTTCAAGCTTCTCATTCAATTTAAATGATACTATTTAATCCACTCTAGAAGCTTACGTTGCTTTAATCTGAGCCGCTGCGTCACAACAAACATCAAAATGAATACACAGGTAACATTACATATTTTCCATCATTTATCCTTTTTTTTCAACATAGACCAAATAACAACTGAAGCCGATCACCCACAGGGTACACATTCTGCGATGAATTTAAACATGTAAATATATTTCTTCCAAAAACATATCTTCCTGGAGGTCGTGGTTTAATTAAGGTAATTATAAATTCTTATGTCCTTGGAAAATAATTTCACCGATGACGTGTCCATTTTAGCCAGTAGCATTTGATAGTCAGTCAATAAGTATTCGGGCTAACTAAAAATTACACTGACGCCACATTAAACGTGATGCTTTTAATATTTTAACGATTATGTAATGCTGTCGGAATTTTAAATTACATTAACAGTGGAATTGAGCAATGTTCTTCTTTCTCAAAGTTTAAATCTTGTAGAAACAGATTTTACCCGATTTATAATTTTGATTTTTGGTATCAAGTAAATATTTGGTGTAAGCTACCTTGAAAGTCTCTACCGGGCCAATTCCAGCCGCTCTCCATGAAGTAGGGCGCATTAAATAGTGACATTTGGGCTAAGATCTTGATTTACTGGCTCCATTACCGCGGTAGTGCTTTCAATTCTTATTTCCAGAAAAGTTGAAACACTATCGCTAACGTTAAATCTTCATATTTTATCTATCTATTTTGTTTTACTAAAGGAAGGTGTAATAATTCATCATAACGGCCGTATAAGTTAATCATCAAGGAATAACTGACAAAGAAGATCGTAAGGTGACATAGCGAATATAATACCATCACCAAGAAATTTTCACCAAAGAATGAACAGGATAAAAAACGCAGAGGGTAGTTGCTAAAGAAAATGGAATGTAGAGTACAAAGGTGGCTGAGGGCCTATGCGATGACTGAAGAGTCAGTGACTCCATCATTCATAGAGTAACACCTTCTTGAATTAGAGTTACGGAGACTACACCTAGCACACTATATGGAAATTATGAGTAATTAAATTAGGGATTTGATAATATTTTGCTTGAAACAGGGAAAAATAATGTAACGAAATTAATGGACTTCTACTAGTAGAAGAATGGAGGACTGAGGAAACCAGTAATCGAGGAAGAAGGATAGTAGGTAATAAAGATAAACCTGGAAGAAGAGTCATGAAGAGAGCGGAAAGAAAGAAGAAAATTGGCCATAATGTGGCATCAAAACCGAGATAATAAATGGGAACGTATTTTTGTAAAACTAGGCAAAAGTTATTTGAAATGTGAATATTAGGGTAAACCCACAAATAAATGCAGCTAAGCCCTTACAGCTCTTGATTCAGGAATAAGAAAAAAGAAATGAGTGAAATAGAGGTTGCGACTTGATATTCCTGTTTCCACTACTTTTTCTTAAGAATTAAAATTTATTAAAGTCACTTAATGAAATGGTAAAGAGCATAAACGAATTTTCGGAATGAACAAGTTTAAAAAAACCGGTAAATCTATGCAAAAACCAAAGGTTCACAGTAAGATTACAAAAAATTTAACACGCGCTTTCCATCTAGCCAATAATTTTCGATAAAAATCGTCTCGCAAAAACACAATTAAGTTTTTCCATAAAACTTTCGCATATTCTTATGACACGGAGAAAAAAATTACTGAAATAAAAGTTTCCACTGAAAATGATTTTTTACACATTTTCAAGGCTGGTGAGCGGAATGTGAGCGAATTCTCGACATAATGCATTAAAGTCGCATAGCACGCGATCATTGAGTTTTAAGGAAGGCATTTGTAAGTGTTCATATTTGGGCAGGAATTTAATATCATCGTGGGGCGTATTACTCCGGGATAAGGAAGTGACCTATTTTTCGGTGAAAGGTTTTATGACGTGTTATATCGAATAATGGAAATGCTAAAGAAATTGAACCTCGTCGAAAGTCATATCAGAGAGTAAAAAAAGCTTAACCTGAAATGAATGTACTCACATAATGTCCAGATTGATAATGGATTACATGGGCATTAAGATAGATAACATCTTCTGAAGCTAAAAAATCCATTGGCACAATCAACCTCTAATTATAGCTTTTAATCTCCAGAAGTCATATTGACTAAATTACTGCGAGCTTCTCGCCCACCGATTCAATTAAAGAGAGTGGTCCCAAGACCTTCCTCTGATATTACTGTTTGAATCCATAGAGACATCACTTATGGAAACGGAAAGACAAGGTAGTTTTTATTATACTTTATTAATTATGAAATATGGTCAAAGATATTCTGTTGCCTGTTAGAAATTTGACTGCCTTTAAAATTACAATTGGTTTTATTAAACTGGGTTACCACAAAGTAGAGCCTATGAGAGGCGTATGATGAACGAATTATTATTATAACAGAATTTAATGGTCTCCTTAGTGGACTGTTGCTGATGGTCGTCATAGTATGGTACTTTGATAAATAAACATACATATTACATTCTATTGCCTGATGGGCAGAATTTAATCGACGTGATTGATGTTTCTTGTGAACATTGCAGTAGATATACTTCTTAATCTACACATCTATAGGGGACTGGTTGGGAATACTCACATGCAAGACAGTGCAGTGAGTGGGATGGATGTATTTCCGATTTCAACGCATCTTTACAGGAAATTTAAATATATTAGCATCCACTGTTACCATTAAAAGAAGTAGTAAAGCACACAAGTGACCGATAACTTTCTTCTCAGAATATATCGATTTTAGTTTTTTAAATTTAAATTTTAGTTTTTAGTCTTAACTACGGTAAACTTTCGGTACTGTGTGGCTTCATTGAGTAATGTTACAAAATGTTAGAATGTCATCATCTGAATGGTAATTTACCCATAATAGAAAAAGTAGCTTTATATTTGTTTCTACAATAATTTTTGATGGAATACCAGTATCTGAGTGATACCGATTTAAAAGTACTTCATAGTGGAAAGAAGCATAGGTTTAGGTTCATAGAGATACAAAATTTAGGTTCTTTCTTTAGCATCTGACAACTTCTTTCATTTTCGTTACGCCTAGGAATAAATCGTCAATGAAAGCCAAAAGCAATGACCTGCTACGATAGAGACACTAATTCCCTGCTCAGTCACCGAATTAAACATCATTTGACCCACCTCATATTTTGAGGAGTGACACTTTTACTCTTTCTGAGTGCTGTTGTCCCAATCTGCAAGGGTAGACAATAAGTGCAAACTAACCTAAATCTTCGAAGCAAATTATTTCTATTATATTTTATTAATTTCTGCTTAATTTGTTTTACCGGTAAGCAACGAGTATTACATGAAATTGATAATGGCCATTAACGCAAAGAAATATTTACGATGAGTACACATACTATAATGGTCACATAAAAAAATATAGAATGGATTCACAGCTTTCAAACAGTTAACCTAATGAAAACACAGAGCATGTACTAGGAGGATACGAAAACTCATACACGTCATATTTCATTATTTAGGCTTAATAGGAAAACATGTGTTTGTTATTCATAAAATCGTTGAAGCTGAGGTTAAACATTTACAATAAGGTTCTTAGATATTTTTTATTTGAAGGATGTTTGTGTTTTATGGATGCAGAGACCTTGTTGCATTGTCAATTACTATTTATGTGAAATGACGAAAGTACACTACTACTACACTGAAGCGTATCTATCTATTATTGGAGGAGCCGGTTCATTGTCACTATGAATGAACTTTAAACATTTTCAACAAAGAGAGCGTTTTTCTACCGTCCCAAGTTTATTTTTGCATTTTCTGTTCATTGGCTATTTGGGGAAGGCTGACCGTCAATGACTTTTGGCATTTATGAAGGGGAGGTGAATAACTGTAGGATGACATGGGTATTGTAAGAAGGGCGTCAGAATTACTGCCTAAGCTTAACGAAAGACATCAAGGGGGCCGCAGTAAATCGAATTTCCACCAGACGGACGGAATACTGCACTTGAAATGCTGTTCACATAATTCTCAATTAGTCATCGGGATTCTTCAGAAAAATCCATATACCTGATAGGATTCGACATTACGCTGTAATTTTCATGGTGTTGGTGAGAGTGTCATATCAAAACTTGGGTCGGAAAAGCAAAAAAATGGTGGACACGTTAAAAGCATCTTCTGTTACCTTTAACCATAACATTCATCTCGCCATCCTTCGCATTAAACAAAATGATCTCAAAAAAAACCTCAATTTCTTCCTCTTGAGGCAGCGAGGGTGGATTCCTGCTCGTAAGATGAGAGGAATTATGAGAGATGACTACTGCCATGAAAGAACGGATTCAATTACAAGGAGTGATCACATTTGTTTCACCAGCAACAATTATCGGCGGACCGAGAATGAATATGATAGCGAGAACGGCCAGTCAGCTGGGAGATAAGAGTTTGGAACCTAGGGTGACCAATTAGCAAAGGAGAGGTCAGTCACACCAGTGAATTGTTTTCTCATCATCTACATTTCCTCTCTTCCATCAATCCGCTTCCTTTCAACTAGAGTGCCCGCTTTCCAATGGATCCGTACACATTAGCAAACACGCCACGTAGAAAAACATTTTAGACCACACGTCACTCTCGGCAGAAGAGGAGATTTTCAATCACGCGAGTGATAGTACGCGTGCGACCTTCACCTTTCACTTTCAAGGTGACATCAACTGACAAAATATAACAAATTTACTACTTTTTAAGCTGTTTAATGGCAATTTAAGGTTACTAACATCATTATACTGAATGCATGACAGTAAAGATAGCACACTTTAAAAAACTTTTTCTATGATCTTTTATTTGGAAGGTTTGGGTACTTCATGGGTACTTTGTAGGTCGTGGTATGTTTTCCTGGGAAAAATATAAAATTATTGGAAAACATAATTTAGCTCTATTAAAGTGATCGCAATCACCATTTAATACCTTATTACTTAAGTAATCTTATTTTCAATATGTTTGCCATGGATATTAGGATTTCATCAAGTCTTGGAACTTGGAAACATGAAGAGGAACCAGCAAATTCAGGTAACATTGAATGTTATTTCATTTATCAAAAAAACACTCAGCAAGAAGTAGCCTAAAACGTTTCTTATATAAATGTGAAATTTAAAAGAAACTTTAAAAGTAAATTTTAATATTTAAGAGAGAAAGTTGGAATAATAATTATGCAAAATTTCACCTCGGTTATAAAAGGTTTTCATGAAAGTTCACGGGGGAAAAATAGGAAGATGCGATGCGAGCCATGATAAATATGCTCCAATTTCGTTCTTCAATTGATGGTGTGAATTTGTTGTGAAGGTAAAAAATAATAATTGAATTAAATTTTTTTAATAAGCTAGTTGCGCTTCATTTTTTGTGAGCCTCTGTTCTTAAGTGCATAATATACTTTTGCCAACAACAGGCCTCAAACACTGACCATGACTCATATTAATCATCATAATTTAAGCAATTCTGATTCTGGTCCTTGCTCATATTTTCGTGGATCTCAAGGACATAAACATCTTACGAACGCCACCAAGTATTGGAATTGCATGGGTGTTTCGGAAGGTGAAACGTTTGAAGAAGCATAGGGAGAAGGGATGGAATGAATTTACATGCACTAGCGAGAGACAACTTCGCTAGTGAGAGAGGAAAAAATAAATACCGGAGCTTTCGTACACCTTTGAAATACCCAACTCTGATATGTTGCATTTTGCGAAGATGTGATAAGACTGGACTTCCATTTTCCGATCAATTATTTTTTTCATCCCTCTAGATTTTTTACCCCGCGCGACCAGCCTCTCCGAGTGAGTGTAGGTCCGAGGAAATGTTCACGTGCACTACCCGGTAGGGGATGTGAAGTGGAGAGATTTTCGGCGGGAGGATGAAAGAATGGGGTTTCGCGAGTGATCTTGGATCTTACTCAGGAAGGACTTGACGCGGTTGAGCCTCGAAAAATCCGTGGACTTGTCGTCACAGCCACCAACAATTCTAAAACTTTGAATGGCCCAATTTAAAATTTTCGAATTTGGACGTCAAAATTTCGTCACTGTCGATGCTCGGAAACTCCGAGATCTTTCCGAGTCCAAGGGACGAGATCTTTCCGTGTCCATGCAGAGGACGGCCTGACAAGTGTGGTCACCATACTGCTAAGAACAGGACGCTGGGAATGCTGCTGATTGTGAGATCTGTTTCCATTTTCGACAAAATGCTGCACCCGGGGAAAAATATAGTAAATTATACTGCGGATGCTTTTGCAGTGCCGGCGGAAGATAAAATGCACTCCCAACTTACTTATGTGAAGTAAATTCCAGGGATCACTCCATGAGTAAGGTTGAAATATGCTTATGCTTAAGAAGAATTTTTCAAGCCGCGATCTGATTCAGGGCCATTCATTCGTTTCTGTCGTGCAATTACATTTTTTAGAGTGAGAGTACCCTTGGACCCTCGACTCATGAGTAGTAGTCGAGGATTTCACTCCACCGCCACCGAGACATATTTTGAACCACTTCGATCACTGTGAATAAAACATTCGGTAATGACTACTCCGAACGTACAGAATGCCATCTACAGGCAGGTTATCGAATATTTCATCAGCGCACATCGCCCCATTCATCGTCATTCGTGTGCGCTTAAGTTCGCTGATACGTTCCGATGTGCGCACAATTAAACACTTTGGATGGATAGCTCCCACAGTTTTTTTAACAGCACTTGATGTTGCCATTATTTACTTGGTTTCCTTCTTGTTAATTTAAAATTTTTACTTCATTAGAATTTAATTACGCAATTCATTTATATCACCAACACATTTTCCGAGTTTTTCAGTTATCCGTGCTTTGTCATGTATGCATCAGCATGGATGATCGCGAGTTTACTGCATTCAGTTTGGGGCTCTGAACTGAATCTGAATTTCCCTGTAACGTATATCGTACATTAATTTTAAATGCAACTATACAGAAACTTATTTTTACCTATTTTTCCTAGTTCACTCTTCGCCTTCAACCTGTGGCAGCTTTTTTGCTATCAGATTCGTTAAGCGACCGTTGCTGAAAGGTCCTATACAAATTTCCTCATTAATATTTATCGGCAGAATTTATTCAAGGATAATTTTACATGCGATGCTACTAAGTTGACTCTCCCCATTCCATAAAATTTTCTGCTACTGTGCCTGTAACTCTACTTTTGGTAAAAATGCGACAGAAACAAACATTTCATCACCACGAAGACTTAATAAGCGATGTATAACATGAATACTTATTCATGGAGCTAGATTCTGTCACTAGATGTGTAGTGAGACTACATTTGAGAAATGACAATTGATTTAATTGTGATGCACAATATATTAGACAAAACCATCGAAACGATAACACGAGTTATTATACTTAAAATGAAAAAATATCGTTCATAATTGCACGTGCATGGGTTATATCTCCCTCGGCCACATAAAAGTAACAAGCAAAAAAAATACTTAACTGCCAAGCTACAGCTGTCAATCGAATGTGAGAATTAATTTCCCTCAAATGTATAAAAAGAATAAATAAGCAATGATGAATCATAGAAGACATATGTTTTAATAAATAAAATAAAAACTTGAATTTTACAGTAAATATGAAGCATTTTGTGGCTTAGTTAGTATTAAACGTGGTCGAGTAAGGGAAATATATAAATTTTACCTCAGCACAGAAAACTTTTCTAATAAAAACGCTTTTTCCATTATTTTTACAGCTTTTGATTTTTTCATGTTGTGTTGCAAGTTGAATTCCACGTTTGTGTCAAATTACAGAGTTCTACACAGAAAGTTCGGTGAAGTCGAATGAAAGCGTTTAAAAAGAAATTATTCCTACCTATGCAAAAAGTTGTTTAGTCGGAAATGGTGTAAATGAATTTATTCGCTGCACCAAGTTTGTTACACACCACTTCATCTAGTTTTTGTTCATGGAAACATAAAGTGCAGCCGCAAAAAAAACGAGTTTTATTTAAAACACAACCCTGTATAATCAAGTTTTGTAAGTAAAATTGTGTAAAGTACTTTAATCCTGCATCGAACTTTTACGGTGAAAATAAACGGTCAGCAAAAAGCTAAACACTACCCAATAGTAAAGCTGCAAGCCAAAGAACTATTATCCACTCTGGAAGAATAGTCATTTCACATTTATTCCTACATTTAATACGAGGGAATGTTATTAATAACCAACGTTATCGCTTCCCATGATTGAATGCAAATTTATTACCACTTAACATATTCTATGCTCGAGAAGAAAAAATAAAAGAATCGGAACAAATAATCTGAGCTGGCATACGCATGAAAGAAAAGTTTTGACCCTTGAGAATTTAATGCAACACCGCAGTAAGCCCTCATGTTTGCAAGAATAAAACCAGAAATCGTTTAGATACATATTTTCATATATTCAATTCATAATAGCTCAAATCACGCTCGCGCCACGCTACTAAGATCATGAATTTAAAAAGACTATATTGTTACAAAAATGTGTTCACTAAACTCCTATTTTAATGCTTAAAAATCGGTAGCTTTAAAAATAAGTTTAAGAACTCTTAAAGACGTTGGTATTTGTGTTACAATTACATAGAAATGATTAACAAGACATTCCGACATGCCTTAAACTTAATAAAAGAAGGAATACATTTACATATTGAAATTATAATAAATATGTACGACTGTTTTCTCATTTAGCTGACTTTTAACGCATGGAAAATCATGAAAAAAATCAACAATGTTTTGGAAGCGAAAAATGATATTTAACGCATGGGCTTAACTGGGGATAACTGCCAGTAAATATATGCTTGAATGATTTATTAGCCATTACTTTTTTCTCATTCTGAGGTCATTAATTTGCATCGGGATGAATATGCCGTGGAGCTTAACTAGTGAGCGTTCGGTGATGAAAGTGACTGATGACACCAGCGAGACAGGGAAGAACATTCAAAAACGGAAACCCTATATCAAGAGAGCGAGTTTTTAGCGATAGCTGGTGGGATGAAAATAAAAAGTGGGCGTGTGTGATTCATAAATTAAAATGTAAATATAAAGGATGATGTCTTTTTATAAAGCAAGAAATACAAAATTAAATGAGCAAATTTTAGGCAGCATTCCTTCGGATACGTATACTGAAGTCCCAAGAATGTCATTGTGAACATTAATAACTAACGTGGTATTGTTGACTTGGCCATCCAGAGGAGTCTGATACATACCTATAAAAAGCAAAAACTTTTTCCGCAGAACTCCGAGGCGAGTGACGTCACAAATGAAATGTAAGCCTACAAAGTGCAGGTTCAAGTGTCATCTTTTTCCCTAAAATTTTTTTCAATCACGAGTTGTTTTCTATAACTGTAAGACTTATGAATCTTTTAGATACCTTTGACCAAAATAAGGAGAAACCTAGATGTCTCATTAGCGCGTGGGTATAATATCGTTTTTGTTCCTTTTATTTTCAGCCCTCTTCCCTCGAAAGTTTGTTCGCATATTAATTCATGAAATCCATAAAATGACAGAAGTTTCATGAGCGTGCATGCATCGATTTCACACGAGCAGCAAAAGTTAATGAATTTAGTGCTAACCGGCTGACGGCCTGAACAATAACTTTTTGTTTTAAAGAATGTATAGTTCTTAACCTCTGCAAACATGACAAGCACCGAAGAGTTTTCCACAGAGCCTACGAGCCTAAGTATAATAATTAGAAGGAAATAATTATAACATGATTTATCAACTCAATGGATACTCAACTCAACACAACCCAACTCATACGTTTCCTAATAATAATACGCAACTCAACCCAACGCATAAGTTTCCTAATAATAATGCGTAAATTACTGATCAAATTAAATAATATTATAATAATTAAATAATAAAAAAATTCTGCTTCCGCCACATGATGAAATTATATCAATGACTCCCTCACATGTACTGTGCATAATACCAACCTCTTTACCATATTTCAAGTAGTAGTAAAGAAGACTTACTTCAATGACGTTTTTTTCTCATTTATTTCAAGCATTCTCTAGGAAGTGTAAGGTCGAAGGGCATGCCGGCAGAAAAATCAATCATTGGTCGTTTTTCGTCAAGAATTTACATATTTAAATAATTTACAGAAATTCACAGAATTCGCGGCTCGGAGAGTTTTTATGAAAAACTCATAAATAATTTACGAAAAACAATTACCTCGGAACACTGGCTTTAGCAATTAAAGATACTATTCAGAAAAAAGAAATTTAAAAACAGCTCCAATTACCTCCATTCCTAAACTGTTATAGTTATTTATACGGTTTCCCTTAAGGTCATCGAGCTCCACCAAGTATATACCACGAATCTGGCGTTGTCTGGTGGCATAACGATCAGCTTGTTCTGGTCCCATTTAAGCAATATATTCGAAGGATGTAGTGGGCTCTCTCTCTACTGTATTTGTGCTCGAAGGAGTAAATGTACTAACATAAGTACTATCTTTTTGGCAAGCAATTTGCCAATATTAGATATGTATCTTTATTTTTCTTTCCCATCCCTGTAGTGACTTACTTTTGGTGTTCTTTGCCTTTTCAAGGATACGATAAAGAAGATATGAGAGAAGATTTGTAGAGGAGCATGTGGTAGGTGGCCACCAGATGTGTAAGATACGCCTTAGCAGAAACCAATACTGCTCGCAAATAAAGGTAGATAAAAATTTCCTTTCAACGTCTACAGTAGAATCGAAGCATGGTGGCAGTTGCGCGTGATACTATTTTCAGCAGAAGACTCCATTGCTCCGCAAGGAAGAGTAAAAACGGATCTAAATTTGACTACCTCGTGTTTCCATGGTTGTAAACCTTCCTTTCCAACTTCAAGCACTCAATTTTTATTCACATCAGTTTTAAAGCACTCTATGGCTAGAAATACAGTTGATTAGATTCTCTCTCTCATGATTTGCGAACTATATCCATGTATGAGAGTCACTGAGAACGGATCATAAATACTGCCTTGAAATGCAGAGCTGACACTTAACCACCCTCTCAATTTGTTGGCAGCATTGCCTACCATGTGCTATTCTCTCTCCTCCGCTCCTATTCCAAGAGTGTACTCCACTCATTGATGACATACTTTGTGAAGGTGACTTCCAACATGTTTCACTACCACTAGGCCATAAATATACAGCCTTAGGGAGACCTTCTTCGAAATTTTAATGAGCTACTATCAGTAAACATAGTTCTGTAATTCGTATTCTAGTCAGAAGTATCTAAAAAATACGACCATTGCTGCCTTATTTCATGTATCGAAATGTACCAAAAGAAAAATATTTGATAGCAAGAGACGTCCCTACTCCAGATACCACAATCCGTCCTTCAAAACATTTGACAGCATCCACCGTGTATTTTTAATGCTTTCGACTTTATGCATATTCCCCAACTTTGAATGTGGAGGTAGCTTTTTCCAATCACTGCACGTTCCCCCACGGGAATATCTTTCGCTCGTTGACCAAAAATTTGCAATTCCAACGAAAATCGCCGATTGCCTAACTTTTTGTCGGTTTTAACGAGAGAGAGAGAGAGACGGTGTTGATTCCAATCCATGAAACCTTTCACGATAATTTACTCGTCACTTTTTGACTCACCCCGCAGCACGTATATCCATCAGTTACTCTCGTTTCTTCACCATTTTCCGAGTCTACAGGGTCGGGCCTGCCCCCTCCCACATCCGGTTGGAAATCAACCATCTCTCTTTGTTTTCGGCCACGTACAAGATATAACCATACGATGAAGTTCTCTCTATGTCGAATTCCTATAGTTAAATAAATACAACTTTGTGTTTTCCTCTGCTCATTTTGTTTCCCCCAAGACTCAGTTTTAGCGGTAACGCCTTCATCATATGTAACGAACAGAAGTCTGTCTCGCCGTTGTAAAGAAGTGGGAGAAATTTGAAATGAGGACGAAAAACGGACGCTTTGGAACATAGATAAATCAGCCTCCGCGCGTAAGACTTATTCACTCACATCCATCCCACAAGTGTCCCTCTCACCCCAATCAGATTCCCTCTCCCCAACCTTCATATCTTACACCCATGTACCTGCTAGAAACACATCTGACCAACATACTATCTCCTTTCGTGAGACTAGGCCCACATCACGTCAAAAACTCTGCAAATCCAACTAGATGCGGGAGGCATGAATGCGAGTTTTGACGTCGTGTCACAAGCGTTCCAATCAAGGAAACTCTTCAAATTTCAAAGACACGCTTTGGTCAGAAAACAGTTGACCTGTGTCAAAACGTACAGATCTTAACGTTCTTCCTCTAAAACGAGCCATTCTAGGAACTATCGGAAGAAGTTCCTAAGGGGTCCTCACTGATACCGGTGGTCGTGAATCATTTCACGGAGGACTTCGAAAAACGCGCATTGGAAGCTGCCCCTCTTCGCCCTAAGCAATTCTTTCAGTATGTGGAGGAAACTTCCATAGAGTGGCCACATGGACCTGAAACACGAGTTCCTCGTTCATATGCACAGCCTCCATCCTGAGAACCGGCTCAACATGGAAACCGGGATCAATGACCACCTGCCTTTTCTTAACATCCTCATCGCGAGAAAGACGGGTGGAAGCCTGGGACACAGCGAGTATTGCAAACCTACGCACACCGAATTTACCTCAAGTGGGAAGTAACCATCATCCCGCGCAATACAGAGGTTTGATGGCCACGCTTTTTCACCGGGTCAATGCAGTGTCGGATAGAGAAGTTGGCTTACAAACCGTTGGGATAACTCAAAGACATCCTAATGACCACCAAAGACGACTTGAAGCAGAAAACACCAGGCAATTACTGCATCTGGTGTGAATGTGAGCAGGTGTACATCAGTGAAACGTCTAAAAGAGAATGAAATTTGTATCAGGCTCTTCCGTCCTGACAAATCTGCAGTGGCGGAACACAGCCTCGAGAATGGTCAAAGGATCGATTTTGCAAAAGCGAAACTTCTTTATCTTGCTAAACACTACTGGGACCGGAGAATAAAAAAGGCTGTAGAAATCAGCATAAAAACAGCAGGCACCGAGACGGAGGTTTCAAGCTTAGAAGCATGTGGAAACCAGCTCTTAGACTACTAAAATAGAGTGGGAAAGCGATGATAAATCAAAAGTAACTTCACCTCAATGAAAAAGTAATAATAAATGACATCCCTCTGGCTAAACCATTCATCTGAAGGACGATGGAAGACTACGCCTTCGTAACGTCGGTGCCACTCACCAACATCACTCGGCTGGAAACCCTCTACATTCTATACCGATGGATGTTATTACATATGACTTACAGAATAGAGATGTTCGTTTTCAAATCGTTATAAATGATTACGAAACGAAAGATGTTGCTGGAATGTCGTAACCAGTTTGAGAATTGTACTGCCGAGGAGGAGAGGTGCGAGGGCTGTCCTGAAAATGGGGGCGAGTATTGTATCGCTGGCGTGAAACTACCCTTCGCCACACACCCTAATTTTCACTTGCAGACGTGGATATTTCTTGTGAAGGAGTAACACGTTTCACAGCTCGGGTCTTTCCCTCCCACTTGGCCCTCGAGCAGTACCGAATTGACGGATGAATCAGATGGACGCCTGTCATGGCCCACTCTAATGTGCGCTGCAATACCGACCTCGTTTTCTCCCCGTTCCCATATAGGTACGTTCACTGCCCCTCTTCGGCCACTGATTGCGACCTTGACCAATGATTCGATGCATTTACACTGCGTATCCAACCGTATGCTCTCATCTCCCGGAAATCAATGCCTCCGAGGAAGTAGCAGCGGCCGAAATTAAAGCCTTGACTCTGACCCAGTTTCAATCATATGGTTTTGGAGCGGAGCTGTTTTTGTTTATCTTTTTTTTGCAGTCCCCCGAGATATCCGTTCATATGACGTGCGAGGCAATTTCGTGTGAACGATTTTGAATGACGTAGTTGTATTCCTGTAGCGATGCGATGTTTGCCGAGCACCAAATTTGCAAGCTTTCATATGTTCGGAGGAAGGAATCGTAAAAAAATGCGGATAGTGGACATAAGTCAACGGATAGGCCAGAGCTTCATTAATGGAGACTTTGTTCCAAGCAGAATGGGGATTCTTTCTCGTTTTTGCCGAGAATAATGAAACGAGCGTCGTTATTGGCAGAGAAAAGCAAACAGAAGCTTACTGATACACTGAGAACTGGTAGGGAATTGCTTTAGCTTGAAAGCAAATCGATGTAGGTCTTGATGGCTATTGAAACACATTAATGGATGATTATGAGCTTCTTTAATTTTTAATCCTCATTTAAAATGTTGATGCGCATAAATTATTTGACATCACATGTTGAGCTGACCGAAAAGTATTAAAAGCACCCTTCCATTTTAATAGCCTTTCCCAATATTTCATATGCTATCAGTGAATTACATGTAACATATAATTCCACTCGGATTTTAAATTGTTTTTGCAATTTATTACGTATTATTATGCATAGGAACATGATTTTTATTATATTTTTATTGGAATTTCAATGAATGTCCAAATTCTGTAATGGCAAATAATGATATCCAGTCATTTGAAGTTTAAAAGCACTACTGAATTTATTCACCGAGGAAAAAGAGTATTCAAAGAGACCTTTGAAATTATATTACATAGGCATGTGGGCTTTCGTAAAATTGATACTTTACATATTCATCTACGGATATATGTAAAAAGTGCGAAATTAGTTGAATGAAAACTAATTCTTAAACGGAGGAACCCCTAGCTTCTTATTTCCGCCGTATAAATTATTCAACGGTATTGCCTGTTCATTGATTTTTTGCAATTTATCATTCATAAACATGGTGGAATAGTGTTTTTATAAAATATAAGAATGATAAATAGTAGGTACCAACTATAAACCTATTTCAATCCATACTGACGCGGGTTACAAACGAGATTGTTGCGTCCATAGCGTTTGTGAAATCGTCCATTGAAGAGCGTGAAGTCAGGTTTTAGCCAGGTGCTGCTCTGCCTGCTCCTTTAAAATATAGTAGTATTTTCATTCAACATGTATTATCTGATAAATTTTCCGAAGAATCTAGAATAGAGCTGATATGAAACCCAAGCTAAAATACTAGAGAAAAAGATAAGAAATTTTTATCTTTCGAATTAATTTTGACACATTGATGATCATGAATTAACACTTCTGGTTATATAATTTCTCTTGAACAAGTAAAGGTACAGAGTCTCAGTGAATGATATGACACTTTCTCATTAGACGATTTAGTGTCTCAAATTGAAATTGAAACCCTTGATGCATCGAAGGTAGGATAGTTATGATAGAAATTAACGCTTTTGCTAAAAAAAATGACGTATTTTCAACATTGGAGACGGTAATTTGTTGAAATTAGGCAGTGATGTCTACGCAAAGACAGCAAACTTTGAACCGGTTTTATTCGCAGCCACTTCTTTTTCTCTTTTGAATTTACAATTAGATGTTTCCTTATTTCTACAATTGATACGCAAATAATGGTTAGTAAATACCCATTAATTACATTTCCGGCTTAAATATGAGCAATATGAAAATTTCATGAGAACTGTAAGCTATAGAACCCTTAATACTATATGCTGACTATCAACGATGGTTTTAGCAAAAACAAATATAATAAACCACATTCCCATTTTCAGGAACTCTAACGATAGCGTGATTTATGAATATTAACACTGCTTGAGTAATTTGTGGAATATTTATTACATTTAACATGGTGAAAGTTGAAGCTGTTGAAATTATTAAGAACAATAGAGGAATTAAATGATATTTTCGAGGAATTAAATAAAAATTAAGAGAAATTTATTTGAAACACCCACACACATTTCTCACCTTGGTTTCCCCTCACCATTTTTCCTCTTCAAAAAATAGTTTTGAAAGGGAAAGGAAGACGTATATATTTTGTAAGCAAATCCTCAAAGTCTTCTCCTACACGCGGAGAGAAATTTTTCCGGGGAATCGGTGTGATAAAATATACCTCGAAAATTCCTTGCCATGAAGGTGTCACTCGCGTCTTCAGCACCCCACCCCCCAGCTTCATCCCCACACATTCTACCCTTATAACCCCCCAGCAAGTCTCCCAAACATCCCTCTCTTTCCCTTCCAAACCCCTCCTCTCCCCCATAGTCCTCTCGGCACTGGTGTCGCGTATCATTCCCCCAACCTCACTAGCTATCCCTCCCTCTCCAAAAACCCCGGGACCAATATTTCCCGGCCGGGAGGTGCCTCCCACGATCCCCGCATCCGAATCTGACTCCATCCCTCCGCTTTCCCTTCGTATTCTCCCACGCAACTCCTCTTTCCTCCCAAGGGATCCCGACCGAGTAATCTTCTATCGCGGGACGACTATCACCAACCATTCCCGCACTTACCTTCTCCTCCAACTTTCTCTTGCTCTAGCCTCCTTCCCTCCACAGTAACCCCCATCCTCGCCCCTTACCCGTTCTGACAGTCTTCGGGATAATACCCGTCTCTCTCTTCGGCTCTCACCTCTTGAGCAACGTATTTCCTACACTTCGGTTGTCAAACTATGTTTGGTCGGCGTCCTCTTCCTAGTCTCCCTACCTTCTTTACTCATTTCTTGTCGCAACTTGATGACGTAGCTCTAGCCATGCTGTTAGTGCCTTTTTGGCAATTAAAATTACTCAGTGAGGGATTATATATTTCCTTAGAATCAAAAAAGGGAGATTTTGCTTCACGTCATGACGGAGTAATTTAACGCATGATTCACCAAGTATGTTCAATTTTACATGAAAAAACGGCAAAAAAATCACTCAAGAAATTCCCGGCACGTCATGTAGGAAATTTATCAATAAGTATATTTTAAAGCATAATACGAAATAGTAAATGAATTTCTATGGAGCTAGTCTTCAGAAAATTTTAAGGAATGTCCGGTATTTGATCATTCCCATGCGCAGCCTATGCCACCGATATGTCTGGTGATATAATATTATTTTTGACGCAGATGTTGAAATAGAAAATTCAGTGCGATACTCGAATTGTATGCTATACACACCTTTTTTTATAAATATATGTATGATTTTGTTAGAATTATTTTACAATTCGAAATATTAGCTACGCAATGCCCTTCATTACTAACTTTATATGATATCTAGTTCAAGAATACATGAACGCATAAAAACGGAATCTCCTTTAGGGTATCATTTTTTCTATTTTCGATCCTTGAAGATAGATCACGAAACTTTGTTTGTGGAGCCCTCGTCACATCCTTATCATGCTCTACAGCCCTCTGAACCCAGCCAACAATCCAAGCACCTTTCACACCTTCTCAACCTCCTCTCCTTCTTTAAAAAGCCAAGGGACGGGGCCCGATATCTCATCGATAGCGGGGCTTAAACATATTTACGAGGAATCTTTACTTCCACCCATCAACGGCTTACGCGTTGGAGATATCCTCCCAGATTGATAACGTCCCGTCAACCCACATCTCGGCCGCCGATGACGTCTCCCCGAAGATCACCTGTCAATCAAGCGCCCAGATTGCATACTCCCCCTGAAAATTCGTCACCAAGTAGGCCCATCTGCAAAGCCACCGTGAGACCTCTAGCTATCCCTATATCATCTAGAACCCAAAAAATTCAAATTATTCTCCTTCCTTTCCCTTCCTGCTATACACGCCTGTTTTTCTCGTTTGTCAAAAATCTTCACTGAGCTCAGGCCCTTTTAGTTCCAGGGGTTTCTTTCTTTAAAACCCGCACTATTCCTGCCACTGTCATCTCTTAAGATTGTTCATTATTATAGGAAATGATAGACAACTAAGGCCATTAGCGCCATTAATATAGATCAATTGGAGGCTATAAAAGGGTTTCACCGGGAAATGGCGGTGTAGGGTGGAGAGAGTCTAGAAACCCTAGGTCGGTTTTATCCTTCTCATTACGATAGGGTTCTAGAGGCGTCAGAGGGTCTAAGTTGAACGTCCGATCCTACTTACCGATCACTGCTTTTGAATTACCCTGCATACCTATGGCTCCAAATTAGGGTTGACGATTCTTCTGTAGAAATCTCCGCCTCTGCCGAGGCTTTAACACTAGAACCGCCGGACCCCTACCACTACCTACAACCGCCACCGCGGTCATTCTGACCGCTGCGAAGTTTCTGCTAAGGCTTGATGTTTGATTGAATAATAAATGTACATGGAAATGTTAAAGACTAGTAGTTTATTAAGGATTTATGTTACATTGACCTCACCAATTTTAAAAATAATTACCTTGTTTAACCCATTGTTACATTTACGTTCCACTTTGAAAAAAATAGCAAAAATACGTTTAGCTTACATACCTGGTGCTTGTAGTAGTTTTACAGGTTCAATATAAAAAGGAAAATTTTAAATGATATTTTTACATTATGTAATTAGTTAACATTAGTTTAAATTATGTTATTCATTAAACCATTTCATTATTTATCTTGGAGTTCACTGTACACATTTAGGTGTAACAGCTTTTCTTTGTTTGCCGCATACGGGCTTCTTGCACCGTTTTCAGAGCTGTTTAGTTTTTATTCTACATTTTTATAAATGACACTGCCTGCGTTACTGTAATTCCTTTGCTTCTCAATTTTGATCGAAATCACTATTAGGGACCTGAGTACTTGAACGAGATGCTATGTAAACTGATCTTAGCTCGTCAGCAAGCTTGATTAGGAAGTTTCTTCTTGAAACGCTCTCTTTGGTAACTTCTCTATAGAGAATCCACGCACTTATGGCATATAGATCTAGAATATTTTGAAAAAAAACATGTAATGGCCAGCACCTTTTGGCAGATCTTGTTGAGTATTTTCGTGCCATATAGTCCACTACAACAACACCATATTTTGTTGTGTTGTAAAACTTTACTGACTCAGGGAGTTTCGTCTCTCCAGGCAATGTCAATATAAGGGTGAAGAGTACTCAGGACCAATTCATTTATTTAACTTTCCCTTGATAAACTGTCATCATTTTCCAGTTGTCTTTTTGCCTGTGCATTTTTGAATATGTTTTAACATTTCTTCATCTAAAAGTAGCCACCAAGCACTGCTGTGACTATCCTTTCAGATAAATCGCTTGGCATAAGGAGATGGGTCTGGGTATATCTTCAGTACATTTTGTTGCTGAAACCTGCCAACGTTATGGGTGGAAATAAATTGCACAGTCTACACTGTTCGCCCATCTTTCCCTATCAATTTATTGCCAACCATGAAAACATCTCTCTGTTGAATGTACGTACTTTAGGTTGGTGGAAGGGATGATGAGATAGTATTTTCATAATTATTAGTGAGTTCGTCACCGGCAGAATGTACAGTCAACGCTTCCGCGCGTTCGTGACCTCGTCCTCGACGCCCAAGAAGACGTCCAGCAAGATTTCAACGAAGACGTCCATAGAATCTTATTCCACCTCCTTGTGCCGGTGGTGCAACGTGGCCTCTGCCAGACTGGTCACGACGAACCACAATAGTATTCAGTGCATGCTGCTGATGAAATGTATCTAGTCCTCGTTCTGGATAAGGCGCTGCAACTAAATCAAACCAACGATGAGCTACTTATCACTTGTAAATAAAATTATTGAAAATGAGTTAATGATTACATACCGTGAGTGACAGCTTCTTGCACTGAAAACCTCTTCATCTTCTGATGAAATTATGTCACCGTGATTTGGAACAAAGTCTTCATCGCTCTCGCTTTTATCTGAGTGTGTGTCCTCTTCATATGCGTTCTCCGGCAAATAAGTTAGCATTTGAATGATCTTGCCGGCCATTAATCCTCATCTACCAACCGACATTACTGGAGTGATTGCCGTTTTAATTCAATACGATATTATAATATTATTTATATATATTATAATATCGTATTATAATATAATATATTATAATTCCTGTGAATATTTGTGTGATAGGTTCAAGATCAAGAAAAATAAATCAATTAAAAATTCCGCTACAAAATCGATAAACATATGCTCTTAGCGTTGACATGCATAGGGCCGAAATGCATAGCGGTCATCTTGACCGGTGCGGCGGTTTAAGGAAGAATGGGAAATATTTTTTAAACCCAGAGTCGCTGATGAAAGAAAGTTTTCAAGTATTTTCCTTTCATAAAATTAGGAAAAGTCGTAAAAAGACACATTTTATTCGGATTTATATTTGATTGGAAACTGTTATAGGTGTTGACAGCGGTCAAAATGACCGCTGTGGCGTTTTTAGTTTTAAACCCGGGTCCTCAGAGAAAACACTCGACTTAAGGGCCTATGCATATATCTCCTCAGCAACGACAAAGTAGGGTTTTACATAATTTCACGCTGGTAATTATACAAAGTCTCCACGATGCATCAATGCATTTTGCATGTTCAATTTCACGGAAAAAGCAGCAGAATCTCACTCAAACCCTTTCTCACCAATGATAGCAATTAATCACTCAATAGTTTTCAAGGAACAATATTTGAAGAAAGAATTACTTTACATGGAGCTAGCCTAAAGCAAAAATTAAGGAATAGTTTTTTTCCCGATATTCGATTATTTCCTTGCAAGAGACTAGTTCAAAGGGTGCAAAAGACCATTTTCAAACATAACTGTAGAAAGCAGATCACATTAAACCGATAACCTAACGGATCTTCAAGGGGATCGCGGTAATATTAATCCCCTCGCGCAAGTAACTTTCCAACAAACGGCTTACAAAATACGGGATGATTAACCTCATAATTAAGGGTACTGAAATAAAATCTCCACAGAAAAATCTCGGTGGCAAATGCTGGACACAAACTTCGGTCCTAACGATGGAAATTCAGTACTTCAAGTCATCAAACCAACGGCGGCGGGCGGTTTCTTCTAAATTTTTTTCAGTCTCTTATTCCCTCCCATCTTCTCTCTCTCCTCTTTATCTCGTCCCATTAACATTTCAATGCATCATTTGTATCTGTGTTACGGAGGGTGGGCGTGGGTGAGGGGTTTCGGGGGGGGGGATGTGTGGGTGGCCAAATATTTTTCGGTGCTTCCGCCTCGTGGGGCGAGAGTGCATGGGGAGTAAAGGGAAAAGGTCGGATGGGAGGATGAAGGAGAGTGATGGTTATTTTCCGGCGGGTCGACGCCATTTTTTATGTATATATTTATTTTACTCCTTTTTTTTCCCTGCGTAAAGGTGTCTCGCTTTTTCCCGATCCGTGTCGTCACTCTTTTATTTTGAATTTTTTCTCCCGCTGTACGGCAGCCATTCCACCTCTTGGTGTTTCCTTTTTGTGTATTTTTTTTGCGAAGGGAAAAAGGCTGGAAGATAGATGCTCATATAAGTAGGAAAAAGAAGGAAGATCTCGTAAGTCTCGTTAAGCGTTCAGCTTCGATCCCCTTGTCTTCAACCTTCTTTATCTTTGTTTTATTCCTCCGTCCAGAAAAATCCGTTTTGTATATATTTAAACAAGTAGGCATGTTTGTTCTAAGGTTTGGAATGTTTTTTTTAAGATTATTGCCATTAAAAAATAATGATTATCTGTTGTCCGTTAAATGCCGCCAGGAAACAGGATTTTTGTTTTGCAGAGAACTCACTGTAACGGATGTTAACTATACTCGAATGTTGTCAACCATATATTGACACAAATATTTCGAACACGAATGTGGTACTTAATATATTAGAGGGGAAAAAATAAACGTTTCTTTATCAATTTTGATATCATTACCCGCAAAATATAAATATTGCCATTTCATAGCTGTATACGTAAATAATTACGTGTGAAGTAACTTTCAAGATTTAACCCTAATACAGGCAAGCTACTTTTATGACTAAGCCATGCGTCTCTTTTAATTTTTTTTACGGGATTTCACAATCAGAAATTTGAATTTTCACATAACCTTGGTATTTATTTTATACTCAAGTAATAGAGTACACCAAATATAATACTTATGGTGAAAAAAACTTTTACATTTTACATTACTTTTTTACATTTGACACAAACAGCACTTTTTCTGCTGTGTTCACCACAAACATGCCTACGACATTTATGACATGACTGTTTTTGCATCCTACTTATAGCTGCTGGGCATATTAATCGTCTCTTTTTTCCTAGACACTTCAATGGCTGAATCTGGATCTACCTCGCCATGAAAAATGGCAATTGCTGCTTGTGTCGGTCGCTGAAGACCTAGGAATGATCGAGATAGTATTTGCGCTTTTATAAGACCTTCTGCAAGGCTAAGAATGAATTTTCGCCTCTTACTTAGCTTATTCTAATTCCAGTTTGAGTTTAGTGAGCACCACACCACCACGTACACGTAAACTCTGCAAATATCTAACCCATTCATAAGGTATGCGAATGGCCAGCGATTGGTTTTTCTCTTGCACATATACTCGTGAACGAGTTGGTCTAAGGAGTCAACTCCTCCCTTAGTTTGGTTATAGTAAGTTATTATTTCTGGCTTACCACTCTCATTAATTTCGCCAGAATGGTGCAATTTGGATAAAAGTATTACACTCCTATTTTTCTGGGCAAACGAAACTAATGTGATATCCTATCTACAACCGAACCTTCTGGTCTAGATTTATTTGGATAAAATGCTAAGGGTAAAATTATTTTCGTTCTTTCTTATTGTTCCCACTACCGTTAGTCCATTTGAGAGCAGTTTTTTTGTGTGCTAAGTTTAAATCTGTAAAATAATTGTCGCAAGTTACACTGCGATTGCTCTCTTTGAAATTTTCCATGAGTGACAGAACAACAGACGAGGCTAGGTTATGAGTTCTTTTATCACATTTACACAAGTAGGGTATTCCATATATGGGATAAAAAGTTCTTGACTTGCATATCCACCAAATTGTTATACCGTATTTGTCAGTCTTTGACGGTATGTACTGTCTGAAAGGACACCTCCCTCTAAATGGCTCTAATTGCTCTAGTGGCTCTAATGGCAGAGGAAAAGCAAAAAACATCATGAGCCTCACGGACTCACCTTACCCGGATTTGTTGCAGTTCATGAAAATAATTTATTTCCATAGTTATTTTAATACTTAAATAAATTTAAATGAATAAAATTTATAAATGATATAAAATTATAAGAAGTCAAAATTTCACGCTAAGCTACCATTTCAATTGTGAAAGAAAATGTGATGAGATGAGTCCGAGAGACTGACCTTGCCCGTATTAGTGTTAAATAAAAGAGAAATTTGTGCTAGTTTACCCATTTTGGCCGTTTTGGAATTGTATGTGAGTTTTTTCAGCAGTAATAATTATTGGTAATACTTTTCTCCTTTAGGAATACTATAACTTTAATTTTACGAATATTTCTGTACAGCATAACACCATCACATATAGCATTTTACCGCCAGAAGTAGCTTTATTAAAGAATCGAGTATCGGTCTCTGCGTATTCTATTCTTAAAAATAGCCAAATAATGCGTGTATATATTTTCAACAGACTATTCAACTTACATCTGTTATCTTTTCCTTAAACGTTTTGCATAATACAAAAACGCTGGTAGAACACGTGACTGAGAGACACCATAGGGGTGACCACGTAAGCATGATAGAAAGTTTCTTCACGAGCAGTGCTGTCCTAAAGCATGGGCAAAAGCTAAAGGCGGTCGGCCGTAGGGGCGGCCAGTCTGGGACGTATTACCAAATTTGAGGATGGGGCAGAAAGTATGGAAATCGGGAAAACGTTACTGACTCCCTGCACGCATTTCCATCCAAAGTGATCTTCTTTAGTCCTTCGAAAAGTGACACACTCATAAATAACTTTAACAAATTTCACAATGAAACCTGTGGGCTAACAATTTCAGTCATATGCATTCTTGTCACCTAAACATTGAAAGATACCGTGGATGAAATCTCACGGTCCTCTACGGTTGAAATCACACCCGTACCTAGTTATAATGTAAATAAACCTCATGAACTCTTTTCGTCGATAAACTCGAAGAATGAAAACATGTCAAAAGGTTAAAAATCGAGTTCCTGCCGGGGAAGGAACCGACAATGTTAAGATACTCGTTCCGAAACCCTGAAGTATACCTCAAATTTAGGTAGGGAGGGATAGATATCTATAGTCATCGCAGACCATATACAAATTTCATTTATAATTCTAAGAAACTGTACGAAGAATTAATTAAATATGTATTGAAAATTCAGTGCATAAAAAATTCGTTTTTAATTACTGATATTTTCAGTGATTAACTAAGTATGCATTTATAAGGTTTCAGTTTGACTCATTTATTACTCGTTGTATGCTTTTGAATGACCTCACCACCACATACTATTATGCGATTCTGTTAAACTCCTGCAGTATTACTTCTTACAATAGTTGGGAAAACATAAAGACTGTTCACTGTGAAATTTATGACGATATCTATGCGATACAAATGGCTCATTTAAAAAAAGTATTACTGGAGTGCGTACCAATACCATTTTTCATGAAAAATGGCTGGTTTATTTTGGAAAATATCTACAAAAGTAAATTGCTAAGTGGCTGATATTTTGTTATCAATGGAATTTAAAAATGTTTTTGTTTATAATGAGGCCAAAATAATTGAATATAAGGTGAAGTGGAATCTCGTTCAAACTAACTTACCTGGCGATCAGGTATAAATATTTTTCATTACATTTGAGTATTCTACCAGCAGATTGGTAGGTTTAAGGATAGTCCTTATGCTACATACCAATCCTCACCCCTACATCAGATCCATCCAAACCCTACATCAGATCCATCTTAAAATCCTTATATCTTCCTATTTCATCCAGAATGCCTATCCTCTTCCTTCCGCTTCCTCGCCTCCTCAGTTTTCTTCCTGTTTCATACAATATCTCTACTCTATCAAGTCCTTAACACAAAAACGCCGAAGTGCCTAACAGATGATTTTCAAATATTCAACAGTGAGTGCATGAGGAGGCAAACACACGAGGGAATAAAAACTTGTAATACCTCACCACCGAACCGTCATATTCAATAAATCATTAACTGTAACCGCTTTCCGTGGGTGGAATAAACTTGACATTAGCTTACAAAATGCACCATCACTGTCTTATTTCAAAAAGGAATTACATAAGACATTTCTCAAGGCACAGCAAGGTGACTAGTAAAACACATACCGTAATACACATACGCCGAATACTCATAAAATACTCTCTGTGCCAAGAAATGCACATAAAAATTTCAATGTTGGTATTTATTGTGTTTTTATATTATTCATTATCATGAGTCACATTAGCTTCTCTTGGTAGGTGTTTGCAGGTTTTTCAAATCCCCCTTCATTTGTGGGTGTTTTCCTGCAGAGGGTTTCTTTCCGTGACGGATGCCAGCCAAAATCCTCATGTTTTTCCCACAATTGTACGTATGTTTTTACACTTATTTCTGATACTTCATTATGTCGCGTTAATATCATATTTCTATTGTTTTAGTATAATTTCTTTGATTTATACATTGCAGTGTTTGTCATATTCACTGTATTCATGTTATTACGAGGGGTTGGATGGAAGAAGGGACTTTTAAAGTTTCAATCTCGTTCCAATAATAACGTTTATCCATCTATCTATTACCCTCTTCAATATCCTCTGCAATCTCAAAACGTTCCTACACGCATCCCCTCTGCCTTCTTCAAACCTCCGCCACCAGCTTCATCTTCTCTTCAACCATATCCAATACCTCGTCGTTCGTCTTCCTCGCCACCCAGCTCACCCTCTCCATCCTTCTCCAAACCTACATCTCAAACCCAGAGTAAGAGGCATGGAATAAGACTTTGCCACAACTGCCGTCTAATTGAGATGCATAGTCTACGTATGGTCGGTGAGTGAGCATGAATTAAGATATTGTGTTTGCGTGGAGGGAGCGGTATGGAGATAATTGGTATGCCGCTCGTCACGAGGTCTCTCATAATTCAGTGCACGCCAGGGACCAGACACGCGTCTTGGTGAAGGTAATTCCTGGTGGAGGGAGAGGTGTCCTTAAACACTCCGGTGCAACGCACCTTGATTATTACCCCTTTCTATACTGGAACGGCTCGCCCTCGGAACCCTACGCATTAGAAGTGAGTTTAAGTGATTATACACCAGAGTTACTTGCGATTAATATAGTTTATTTTTCCTTTGCATACAATTTCCTTCTTATAACACTATACAATTACCTAGGTATGTATGTGAGTATGTAACGCTTCTAGGGTTGCTTCGATCGAGAATTCAATTAAATCAATAGTGAATTTAATTTTAATATTTTTTATGTATGTTATTTGAATCATATATCCAACTCCACAAAAATCGTATTTGACTATGTTTATGATTTTATCTTATGGTTTGTCTAAGGTTTTAAAAATATAGATGAAAGAAAAAATAAATATTCTTCGAAACGTGTTGGATATTCATAGCTACATACATTTCATAGCTACCGTTCCAATCAACACACAACCCTTGAATTCCCTGGGAGGATACCTTTCTAATAAACAGTTGACTTCAAAAGGACCTATACATCTATCAGATAGAAAAATAGTGTTTTCCCATGTTTCACCCATGGTCACATTTTACTTCATTAAATTTAAAGTTCAATTTGCGAATAAAAACATTTCGTGGAAAGGTATTGTATATTTTCTTATATAAATCACAGGACACATTTTATTTAAGTAGCCAACATATGAATTAAATAACATTTAATTCATCATACGATGTAACAAACTCCAGAGAAAAGAATTTCCTTAAGACTACATACGACATAAACTCCGTCCCTTTCTCCGTATCGCAACGCAGTTTCCAAGTCAACCCTTACACTAGCACTCTTAACCTGCTCCCCCATTACCACCCCCTGACTTACTACCCTTACCGCAGATTCTCCAAATCTTCTACTCCCATCTTAACTCCCTTGTATCTCTCTCTATCTTACTCTCCCTCTCTCTCGCAAACACATTTCCCATAATGGCCGTCGCATCTTTCCTACGAGTCCCACCGGGATATATATCCCCCGTGAGGTTTCCACTCCTGGGCCATCCTCGCATCATGCTTCCTCATCATCGCTGTGTGCCTTTCTCCACGTCGCGTAGGACAGAGCAAAGGCAGGCCAACTCCGAATCACTTTATTTCCCTTGTTCCCAAATACCATACACTCCCCCTACCCTTGCATCGCGAAATACCTCTCCTTATTTTCTTGGCTGGTTTTGTTATTCGGAGAAGAAATATATACAATTGAGGTCATCTGTGCCACCAAGGATAAAAAGCTGGGATTTTAAAAGCGTGAGGGAACGGTGGAGGTAGAGACCCTGGTAAAAATCGAACGCTTGCTCTAGCGTAGAGGCAGCGTCAACGGGGAGTTCTATACTCTTGGAGGAGCTTCCTTTACTCCCCGATAACTCTCCGAGATTTTTAACTCCAAACACGTTCCCAGAACTCTTCCGCAAGAGCGAACGAAGAGTGCCTCATTGTTTCTTTGACGCTTCGTTTTTCGTCTCCCCGTCAACACTTCTAAAACGCTTCCGGGGAAGGAAACGAAGAGTTGTCTGATGGTTTTGTTTACTCTTCGATTTCACTGCTGCTACTACGAGAAATTTGTAATTTTTGCTCTAAGAATAGGCTTGTGTAAATAAAAGCTGGTTGTTCAAACGTCCCAATAATTTGAAATACTTTTAGTTAATATCATGATGTACCTTCGTTGACGGACAACTTAAACTTAAATAACATACCTACGGTAATGATCGCTTCGTAATATAAGATAGGAATTGAATATAAACATACGGTGTAACTAATTAATTGGTAGCTAGCCAGTTCGTACATTTCCCCTCGGAAATGCGTTATTATGTCTACATCGTATTTAAAAACATGTGCATGATGTACCAACTGCGTATACTTCATGTATTCAAATGAAGATTAATTAAGGTTGATGGCATGTTTGGCATGGACGTTTGCTTACTTGCAATTATTCATAGAAAATTAGATGCCATAGCTATCTATTTAGCACCTAACTTGTTAATCATGTAACATAATCAAGGCAGTCGTACTCGAGGCATAGTCGCGGTAATCAATTTGAATGGATTAATGGCATACCTATGCGTAATTATAGAGTGGTGATGACATAATGACATATATTGTTCATCTTTCACTTATTTATACTCTTCACATCTCTCCAGTTGTGGAATAAAATGCTTGGAGGATGAGCAAGGTCATGAGGAATAGTAATCATGAAAAGTAAAATGTAGAACAACATCTACATTAACAAGGAAAATGCTACTATAAGAAACATAGAAGAACTATTCCTCAACATTATCCCCAGTTATTCATAGGAAATTATATTAACTGGTCATAGAAAAGCAAAAACTCGTGAAATCCAAGCATCTAAAAACCTTTAAAAGCACAAGTCACGGTATGTAATAAGACATAAACCCTGTGAAACATCAACATATGAAGAAGCGGTGATAGCCTAGTGGTTAAGGTGAGCGACTATGAGTGGAGAGGATACGAGATCGATGCCAAGTTAAGGTACAATTTTTTTGCTCTGTTTTCCTAAGTTTTTTTTGTTTTGATTTTTATATATCGTGTTCTTTTACATCGTTACTTCAATGAAAGCTATTTTTAGACAATTTTTAGAATGTAAATAGAGGCGGTAGTAGACTTGTACCCCGTCTACGCTCCGTTAACACTCCAAGACGACGCTTCGTTTACTCTCCGGTGTTCCACATTACGCTCCCCAGTCTCTCCGTTCACCCTCCCTTGCGGCTTGGTCAACTCTTCATTCACTCTCCGATAGGAGCTTCATTGACGCCCCCTTCACGCTATATTTTCGCCAGGGGAAAGGCGTAGGAAATGTAGAAATGAAGAAGGAATATATATAAGAGGAAAGATGAAAAAAGCGCGTGCATGGATGAAGTCTTCTTGGATGTGGCACCAGGTTCGGCTATATATGGCCGATGTTTCAATGAGCCACTGGCCCATCTTCTTCAGGCCGAAACTGAGCACTGAGATGAGAATTTTCCGGGTATTAGGACTCTCCTTTTACCAATCATGAGACTTGTGAAGATAAACACTAGGCATCTTCGAAGCTCCGGACATTGGCTCAGCAAAATTTGAATTCCAGTGATTGAAAAGATTGAATGTGGCAGAAAAAAGAAAATCCGCTCAATAAGAGGCCATTTTAACGGTCGAAGTATAGTTTAATAATCATGAAAATACTCTAATTTGCACTGTGTACCCTGAGGAAGATGAACGAGTGCCACATCGAAACGTAGGCCATGGAAAGCATAACCCGGTTTCACACCAAAGAAGACTTCATCCAGATTATCCTCCACAGCGTGTGTATCTCGTGAACCACGATGATAGTGAAATGTCTCTAAAAGTTTAAAGAAAAACTATTTAAATTTCTCGTAATAATATGATTTTTTGAAGTTGGCATTTTTCCAAAGGGTACAATGGAACAAAAAGGTTGAATATTTATCTTTTATTTTGGAACTCTATTTCTTACCAAAGTTTCATCCACTCCATGCAGTGCACATATCAAGCTACATAAATCAGAAAAAGCTTTAAAAACATTTTAAAAATATTTTCCTCGAGATAAGTAAAACACGATAAGTAAGATGTGTTCATTCAAGCAAAAACAATAATAACGATGGGCTGTATAGATATATATAACATGTAAGTATTGATACTACGGAAGGTAGGTGAACCAGTAAATTATTTCAAAACTTTGCATAAAATTTTATTTTCTAAGTGATTTTTGCGGTCTTTATATTTAGGCAATTTATTTTCCAGCACTTATTCGACCAAAATTATCAATATAAAAAAGCATATTGAGGTATAAATTTGTTTCACTTACATAAACGTCGCAACTAACATCAAACTAGATCTTTGCAAACGTCTCTGAAAATTTAATGAAAAACAATTGAAACATCTTTTGGCAAAATTCTTTTTCGAAGTTAAATTTTTCCAAAAGGTTGACAAAGTTGAAATTTGCCAAAAGTTAACTCGGAAACAATAGTCACATATTTATTTTATATTATTGACTCCTATTTATTCTAATTCTTAGTCAAATGTCATCAACTCCATGCGATGGACAAGTTGAAAGAAGTGTGTGCGGAGAATCCTCCTTGCTCTCTCCTCTTACTGAGCTTCAGCTATTCCGTGGCAGAATTTCGCAACAGTACTCCCCACCTTTTCGTGACGATTTTTTGTCACAAGCTTTTTCACTTTACTCCCAAATTGGAAAAATACCAGTGGTAGGACGTCCGTGAAGAATGTTTTCTTTAGAAAACCTTGCATCAGCATTAGCGGAAAATTAGCGAAATGCAACTAGGAATCCACAGTTAAAGTCGAATTCAAGTCGGAAATTTGTAACACTTAAAATATTTTCATTTTTTATGATATTCCGCCATATAACGCCTGAAACGACTCTATTTTTAACACGCTTTTATTAGCTTCACCTGTATGTTTGTTTGTTTGTAACCGACTCCTTTGGACTCGATTTTGACCCACTTTGAACGATCAGATTTCCTTTAAACTTTGTAGACTCATCAAGGACCGATGACAATACAATAATTTGATAAGATTTTCTCAATATTCTAATCAGGATCGCCAGGATTAATAATTTTCTTCAATTGAACAGATCCTTTGCGTGAGAATTAGCCGGATAGAGTAAGCGCCGTCATTGTGTTGATCGGATGGTGTAGTGATTAGCGCCGTCAACTCTCACCGAGGGGGCCAGAGTTCGCGGCTCAATAAAGGACGTTTTCTTATTGTTGTCTTTAATTTGATCGTTTAACGGCCAGCTATAATATAGTTTTAATTGCAGCAAGCTTAGACGGGAGAAGAATTTTTTATCGTCGTATTCGCTTTTCGTATTTGCTAAATTTGTTTGTCTGTTCGTTTGTAACCGACTCCTTAACACTTAACTCCGAAATAATTCTTAACGATTTCACTCCGAAACTAAAAAAAACTCTTTAATGATAACTCAAACTAAAAAGTGAAAAATAAATATAGTTAAAAAACTAAAAAACACGCTTTTTTGATAACTCAAGCTAAAAAGTGAAAAATAATTCTTAATATAGAAATAAAAAAATAAATGACAAATATTAATACTATCGTGAAAAAAGCGTGGGGTGCTCGGTACATCAATTCTTGAAAATATTCAATCGGTACGATTAGTAGAAAAATGGTACTAAAAATATGGCTCAAAGCATAATCTTTTCCCGCATTTTCCATTCAGTAATTTGGGTAAACAATTACAAAAGGCATATCAAATTAACTAAGCAACGGAGCACCCCACGCTTTTTTCACGATTATAATAATATTTTTCATTTATTTTTTTATTTCTATATAATGAATTATTTTTCAATTTTTAGTTTGATTTATCATTAAAGCGTGTTTTTTAGTTTTTTTAACTATATATATTCCTGATGATGTTTCGCAGCACGCATTTTCAACTCACTCTCAGTTGGAAAAAGGCTAGTGGTGGAAAATTCCGAGAAGTTTCACCTCAAAAACCTAGTATCGGCATTGTCCGTATCTTAGGAAAAACGCGACAAGAGGCACACAGTATAATGTCCTCTCTGATGGACGAACCTCTGCACTTGAAATATTCTTCACATTGCACATTAAAAATGTTACCATCATTCACAGCAGAACTTCCACCACTACCAGAATCCGAACTCGGATCCTTGGGATAAAAAGTGAGTTGTTTTTCTGGCCAGCACACATCCTTCACCTTTCCCTCTCGTTCGTTGCTTGATTATGGGTTTCCAACGACCGGTAGATCCCTCGCAAGTTTTTTACTCTGATGCCGACTTTCCCACCAAGGATACATATATACTTTTCCGTCTTCATTCCATCCCCTTAATGATATAGTTCCTTTTTCTAGGGTGTCAGGAACGTTTGGGCTTTCATCATTTCCCCTTAGGAATATCTCACGGTTGAAGTCTTCATCATTACCACTCGTTTGTGCTCCTCCACTAACAATAAATATAATTTGAATTTCTAAAATAATTTAGGCACAATACTCTATGTACTGAAAGACTGGAATCAGATCCCAATGGCGTTGTACGCTTAACTTTCAGGTAAAAAATTATGCAGACTCAAATTTGGGATCAGATTAAATATTGACAGATTAACTTACATAAATGCATTTTATAGTAAAATATATTTTTTTTGCTTTCAACTCTTTTTAATATTTTTGACAAAACGCGTACGATATTTCATCCCGATAAAAACAAATTTTTTTATGTTTTTTGGCACTTTCGAACAAACCGTGCTCTTTAGAATTTCATAAAGAAAAAAGTTGACTTTCGATCGCTGAAAAAACAACGCCCCGCGAACTAGCGAAGATTGGTTGTCTATGAGACTACCATAGTATTAAGCACTAACAATTACACCATTGAGTGAAAAATTTCCTTAATGTGAGTAGTTTGGATTAATGTTTTTTACACCGCTGCAAAACAAGACCAAAATCGAGTTTTGGGAACAAAGTTACAAAAGTTGTTTCGCAAAATTGATGAGAATATTTTTGGAACATAAAGAAGGGCCAAAGACTTATAGACGCATTTTTAATAATTTATTCTATATTTATCGGACATTTCATTAGGATCAGATTCCAATGTTTTCTTAAAGACATTTGAAGGATAGGTTTATGTTAGATAGCAACAAATATTCAACACTTATTTGTGCTAAGCGCGTGATAAATCGAATTTGTATTGTGAAACATGGTAACTATATAGTTGTTAAAAAATAAAGCTAAATTTTTATATGACTAACCGATATGTTGGTTTACTAGTCTACCTTTAATCGTAATATAAACTTGAGTCTACATAAATTACAGCATTGGCTGTAAAGTTATTCCAGATTGGTTGTGAAGTAGAGAGTACTTTAAGACGGAACTACTTTTCGTACAGGATAGGGAAACTTAGTACTTAAGTCATCTAGATAATGTATTAGCTTTAAAAAAAGAGACTAAATGGCATTATGGTCTCCTTGCTAAATATGTTGGGAAATGTTGGCAATAGGCAAATAATGAGGCTGCTGTTATCTTCCATCGCGAATGTTAACTAGCTCTGGAAGATCTAACTACTTCAACTACATCAGAAAGATAAATGTGTGTGCATAGCTACATAGTACTACTTATATAAAATTGCATAATTAATAAGCGTTGTCAAAATTGGTTAGCGATAAATTAATTAGTATTCACTAATTTTTGATGTCGTGGAATTGGAAAAAATGTAAATAAATAGAACAACTCTTTCCCACTGTCTAAAAAACATATACCTACGACATAAGATTCGATACACATGATGATTATATCGTACATTGAAATATATCGAAACATAGGCCATAAATTTATTACATTAAAAACAAATTAAATACCTGATTTAATAATTTATAATTTATAGCAATCAGTGGATTCCCGGATATCTAAAAACTCAACATTTGCATATCCATTGGACCACTTTATCTTCTTATTTAGCTCCTCTGGGCCTCAAAATTGTGGTTTTAAATATTCTCACAATATTCATCGTAAATATTAATACCACTTTCAATTCATTATTACGTGTTTGAGACGGTAACTGTATTATTAATCATTTCTCTAAAATGGAAAGTTTTCAGTGATAGGTGAATATGGTGTTTTTAATTATTAATATCTTGCTAAGCGTTTCACGCTTTCGCGCTAATTAACAAAACCCACGCCCCACTCCGTAACTTTAAAATAAAATACGCCGAGGAGGCATGCGCATTTTCAGTCGGGCTTGGAGCATGAAATATTTAATAAAATAGGGTGCATATAATATAAATTTCTAATCTATTTTAGGGATAGTTAGGTGTAAACCACGCAGTATGCGATCAGGAAATTGAAGGAGCATGAAACACAATTCTCTAGAAGCATTCATGAATTACATAACACGAACATTATCACTCGTGAGAAATCTGATATATCTCATTTAAAAAATTAAATTAATAAATGACGAACTAACGTATTAGGTAGAAGACAATTTGAAAATTTCCACCCTATTTACATTAATCTCGATCGGTTTCAACGCTTACACGTTACTTTCAAGGGGCTACTTAATCCATAAGTATTAAGTTTTTAACTAAACAATAAAAGGGAGGAGAGTGAGGTAATGAGGGAAATAAGAGAAGAACGATTATAAACTACGATAGGGAGCCAATTCAGGGTTTCTAATCTATTTTGGGGATAGTTAGGTATAAAACCACGCAGTATGCGATCAGGAAATTGAAGGAGCATGAAACACAATTCTGTAGAAGCATGCAAGCCAAGTACATAAAAGCCAAGCATTTACCAAGTACATACAAATCCAAAGGGATTAAGACGGAGGAATCAGCATAGAGAGAGAACATTAGTGATTCACAAGAATAAACTCAATTAGCAATTTAACCACACATTTTATAAAATTGGCATGGTTCCAAAAATTTCCATAAAATCCAATTTATCACAACTATGTAGCACATTGGGTTTAAAATCAGAGGGATACTTGTTATCAATTACGTGCTTGGCAAACATTATTTAGCGTCATATTCTCATTACTTGCTTTGAAAAGCATTTTGGCCACATTCACACTTGACTGTCTTTCACTTCCTCCGGCATCATTCTCCCTCATCATATACCCTCGATTATTGATGTGCCATCTGTCAGCCTACACGGCCCCGGACGTTGAACATCATAACTCTCGTACACTAAAATATGCGAAATACTGAGTCCTTTTTTATCATAAGCCAATTTTTCCTCGTCTTTTGGTTTTGTTTCTCAATATTAAATCACGGACTTCTATAATACTCTGACACTATTCCCGCATATCCTGTCTATCGGATGGGTTAACCAGATAAATGATATTCCTCCATTACATTCTGTAGCATATCGCTCAACCGAGTTAATTTCAATTTTTTTAAGCTTCAGTTAATTAAGCTTAAAATCTAGTTGATTAAGCTAAATAATGAGTATTCTTTTGCTTGTAGAGAAAGATATGTTTATTCTAGCCAAAACAAAAATAATCATGCACTGTATGGATATATAAAACATGTAAGTATATATAAAAATATTTTAAAATTATTGGAAGTTAAGTGAACCAGTAAATTATTGCTTTGTATAAAAGTTTATTTTTAACGTAATTTTTGTGGCAATTAAATATTTGCTGTGTTTTCCAACACTTTTCCGACCAAAATTATCAGTGTAAAAATACCTTTTTAGGTCATAATTCGTTTTTCTGGTATAAACTTCATAAAAAGCATAAGGATAAATCTTTCACCCTTTAAAGGCATTGAGAATCTTAAGACAAAGGAAATATTTGGCAATGTCTTTATTGAATATTGTGGCAAGCACAAATCTATAAATTAAGACCTACTAGTCAATAATTATATTGAACACATATCAGCAACATGAAATAGATGTTATTCTTGAAATTTTAAATTGCCTTTACCTTGAGAAGAAGATTTCTTGCTTCTAGTTCCATCCTTCATCAAAACATTTCCTTCCTTTCCCCTTCTCGTCTCGTAAAGAACAACAACCTCTCTTCCTCTTTTATTCAGCTTTTTCCACTTATGTCTCATCTAAACAAATTACTATTTTTTATTCCAGTTTTAAAAAAATGTGAATTTATTTTTCTTATAATAATGTCGGTATAAAATAAGCATTACAATGCGTATTGCGTAAAATAAGCTTTGCTCAGGGAGATTTTATGGCTTGTTTATTCTCTATAAGAAAGTAATTACACTAAAGAGTTTGAACTGGTCATTGCCTACTTCAATACTACGTAAGTAACAAATGCATTGGATCATGGGTGCATTTACGGCGGGGGATGAACGGAACCGAACCCCCTTAGAAGCAACTTTGTGAAGGGTACCAACATTCATGCATATCAAATTAACAAAATAAATATCTTATAATACTTCAAATCACCTGATATATGCAGTTTTATTTGTTAAAACTTCAAAAAAGTTTCCATGGGAGGGACCAGGTCCCACCTATCGAAAATATTCCGGACCCTTCTAGACACGCCTCTGCGAAATTCTAGACACACCACTGCATTGAATTCAATATTTGTTACTTTGAGGGGATATTTTCTCATTGCAATGCATTATTGTATCATTTACAAGTACATGAAAGGATTTTCATAAAGCCATAACACATAAATTTAGACATAAATTAGAAACAAATAAAATAAAGGATGTTACTTCCCATAAATGAGACACAAGAAAATTACATAAAATTTTTCATTATAGTATTACAATCCTAGGATTGGTATACTGCAGCCCTCCATTTCGCCCTCTCCTATGCCAGTTCCTTCAATTCCCTATGGTTCTACTTCCCCGTATCCCTGTTGACTTTCCCCAAGTACTTGTCTATCGGTCTTCCTCTGGAGACTTTCCCTTCAATTTTTCCCTCCATTATGCTTCCAACGTAATTGTTGTATCTCATGACATGGCCAACCCACCGTGTTTTTCTTTGGCGTATGGTGCTCCACAGTGCCCTTTCTTCTCCAATTATTATGTATACCTCTTCGTTTCTCACCCTATCCGTTCATTTGATCTTCAACATCCTCCTCTAGCACCAGGTCTCGAAGGCTTCTATTCTTTTCTGGTTAGTTTTTCCAATGGTCCATTCTTCTGATCCGTAGAGTGCCACTGCCCACACAAATGTTTTCACGTACTATTTCCTTGTCTCCAGTCTTATGCTCTTCGAGCAGAGTGGCGGCCTTTTGGCCATGAATGCCGTCTTACCATGGGCTATTCGACGCTTGAGGTCTGTCGTGCTTCTTCCATCCCAGGTAATGGTGCTCCCGAGGTAAGTGAATGATTCCATTTGCTCCAATCTTTCTCAGGAATGTTTTGCGAAGAAAAAAAAATGTTTTCATGTCATCATTGGGAGTTGAGACGTTTTGATGTACAGCGGCGTAAACAGCAACAAAATCATCCCCTTTTTTCAGAAGACCCTTGTCATTAACTGGAGCATCCATTTGTTCAAATTCTATGTCTGATTGAACAGCAACACATTTGGCTACTAGTTCAATCTTTAAAATGTCATAAAATACTTTTTCCTAATATGGTGACAGCTGTTCATTTGTCTATTAGTGTTTTTACACCTGCGTATAATGCATACATGCCTATTACTTAGGAGTAATATTACAAAAAAGTTTTTTATTAAAATATATAAATGACTATTTTTCATCGTACCTAAATACTTGAAAGAACTACCAGGAGAAACATAAAAAGCGCATTCTTGTTCTGACCAGATTAAGTAAATAAATTCTAAATTATCCGAATCAGTCCTCTTTCTCCGTGGTCACATGCTGCTCTTCCTCTTCCCACTCTCATTCTTTCCATTTCTTTCCCTCTTTCTCGCCTCCATCCTTCAACTCTCCCTGCCACCCGACTCAAATGCCTCACCACTCTCTCTGACCGCACATTAAACTTTATCGATTCTTCCCCGCCATTAATTTCCGCGGCTAATCTACGGGCCGGGCGCTGACTAGAATGAGAGAGGGAGTCCTGCGGCCGACTCGGCTGAGTGGGGGATTTTTTTTCGGAAGAGGGGAAAAAAGGAAGGCTTAGAGGGAAGCAGGATGGGAAAGTTTCAGGATGTTCCGCCCGCCACCATATATGTGACTCAAAATAAATACTAAAGTCCACCTTTTTGTGTTCACTGTTTTAAAATCTACAAAATTAGTGAATGACATGCCTTAGCTATTAGAAGACAAAATAATGGCATAAAATGTGTAAATTAAACGACAGATATATTTTAATGAATACTTTTTTACAGTCATTTTCCATTTACAGTCAGCAAGGCCATTTTCATAGAGTTTACGAATTTTTTATGTCCATTGTAGCTGTAATTTGGTAATACTGAATACATATCAATGATAGGTGCGTACATTTCATTAATACTCTATTTAATAGGAGAATTCTCTTATTTTAAAAGGTTTTTACGAAAAATTAATTCATTTAATCAATTAGTACTTAGTACAGTTTACACTTTCTTTATTACCGATCATGGTTTCGGCAATAATTCTCAATGACTTTGTCTCTAAGCTTAGAATAAGCAAATTATATGTTGTAGTTAATTACAGCATGCAGTAGAGTGTGCACAAAGTTAAGCCGGAAATCTTCGCTTTTAATGGCAATTTCATTTGATAGAAAAATTGTATTTTTGTCCCTAGTTTCACCCTCTCATGCATTTGACACCATGTGATTTGAGTTCCATCACTGTAAAAAATGAGCGAAGAAAGGCAGGTTATTATTGTACGCATCACGCAGAGGACATGGATTCTATGAGAATCCAGAATATGAATTAAACGGCATTTAAATCATTTAAGGGTGAAACCATTTTAAAGGGAAATATGGTGTTATAGAGAAGGAAGAGATTGGGAGGAGCGATGGATAAAAGCGTTCGGATGGGAGGGTTAGGGCGAAAAATAATTAAAAAGAGCGTGTGCGGGGTGCTCCAAGTGTTGTCCCTGTATTGGTGTGCATTGTTTGCCCCCGGGTAAGTGGATGGAAATCGGCGATGGGTCGGGGATGTGTGAGTTAAGTGCGCATGTTTTTTCCCCACGATGCTCCTGAAGATCCGAGTCCCAGGGAGATAATGAAAGGGTCGAATTGTCACGATTTTCCCGGGGACGAGTAATATTTTTCGGCTATATTTTTCGCAAATAACACAAACACTCCCTGCAGCGTGGAGACCCACCGAAAAAAGGACATCAGAGATAAAAGCTTCCTGCATTCGACCGATTTAAAACTTTTTATGGCGGTGTTCGCGCGGGTGTGTCCCCGTCGGGGATATTATCTGCAGCACAGTGAATGACAGCCGAATGAGCATTGTACTCTACCTTAAAGTAATACAGTTTAGCTACTCAATTCAATGTCTATTCGAATACTTCTATTGATTTTCCATTCTGTAAACGTAGAAAGATAAGAAAATTGTGCTCCACAGTACAATCAATATGCAAGCTACGCATATTTCCACTTGCTATCAGCTACTCAATCTCACTCTTTCCAGGGATACGTATTCGTTGAACTCGAGAAATTTTGGTGCAATATATTTCAATTGGAAAATAGCACTTTGGGTTTAAACTTAAGGCTGTCATAATGCAAGTTGAGTGTCATTAAGCACCAACATATCAACTCTAAGGCACTATAAAATGGAATTGTAATTTTTTTATTAAATAACGTGGAAAAGCCGGAATTCAGCGGAAGAAATTCAAGTGAAGGGTGTCAATTTGGGATAAACGAAAGTGCGAATATTATGTTTATCTATTGTTCGAGTCTAAAAAATGAAGGCCGATTTCATTTGCATTTAATAGAATTTATCTACCATGAAAGTAAAGTAAAATATTTATCTATGAACATAAATTATATTAAATTAACTCGCAGAACGAATGCGAATAATTTTTTCAATCGATTGGTCTTTACAGACTGATTTGAAATTCTTATTTGAATATAAATATTTAAGGAGAAAGGAGGATGGGGAGAACTTAGGATGCGGAGGAACCATATGTTATAGGAAAAATTAAGTGCAATCACTTGTGGTGCTCCCTCGACAAGTAAAGTATGGGTAAAGTATGGGTGAAATAGAACCAATTTTCTACAATGTTTATACTAAAATGGAACTATAATTAATTAGAATGATCTTCCCACAAAAATACGAGATAAGTACGGTAAATAGGGAATCCGATATATTTCATTTAAAATAGTCTAGTCAATTAGTTGGCTGAACGACAGAATGTAAATGATCTCAAACTCAATACTCTAAGCTTCTTTATAGTATCTTATTATTACATTATTTATCTTAAATAAGATAATAAAATTCTCACTGTGGCATAATTTGGGCAATTAACCGATCTAAGTGATAAAAATGTAGACTTTGATAGAAATATTATTTCCGGTTAAACTCAGTTCAGTAGCTAAAAAAAAATTGCACACCTTGATTTTCCGAGAAAAGGAGGACTAGAGGCTGATTTTCTCTCTAGGAATAACGCGACAAAAATTTCCATTCGTAATGACTTGTCCTATTTTCGAAGCTACCTCCCTTAGACCTAATTCAAACGATTGAAGGCGCCTGCAAACTTTCGGGGCGTCCTCAAGAGAGCCAACCCATCAAATTATCACAGGCCATCAAGCCCTCATTATCCGCACACTTTCGTCCGAGTCGGAGAGTTTCGTGCCCGACTCCGCGTCGCACCATTGACTACGGCGGTCACAGCCTTGCACCGACCGGGCTACAATTTTCCCCGAGAATCATTTTCTCTCTTCACCTTGTGCAGCTCAAATAGCACCTGCACTCGCATGGTGATCCCCGGCCTCGTTTCCTGAAATATGAGATGGAGAGCGATGCATGGTGACGTGCGTCAAGGCGATGAATCAGCCAGGCGGTGACACCACAGTGACTGCGACGACAAGGCGTCCTAAGGTATAAACGAAACTTCAGATATCCAATGTCGGAGTTTCCAGAATAAATATTAGAGTTCTTTTAGGAGTGCATTCGTAACTTTTGCACCCTAATCGTAGATGTAACCTTTATTTGAAGCCCTCATAGTAGATGTAATTTGATATTATTTTCCTAAAATATGATTCTAATGAGAAAACTCGAAGGTTTTTTACCTTACCGTGCAAAGCTGCGGTTGGCATTTGAAAAGCAATTAGCCCTTAGCAACCATACAAAAGATATACTCAAATGACCTGTAATGCCGTCACCCCTTTTCAATCATGTATTAAACTGGAAAATAAGGTAGGATGAGTTTCCGTGAAGGACCAGCCACCGGTGAACATACCTGACTTTCTCCTCACCGTAATTATTGCACTATTAAGAAGCAAGACAATATTGTAACATATTATTTCTAATTTGATTCTTGTCTTGAGTTTCACTAAAGAGTTTATATGACGTGTTCTTTTTGCTTCCTGAAAAATTGATGTAGTTCGCAATAGTTTTCGATGGATGCTGGGTGTTTCGCCAGCACTCATAAATACATACTAGCAGAGGGACCCGGATTCGCACGGGGAGCTTAGAAATAATTGTCTGAGCAATGCATAAAATAACCAGGCTAAAGGTGAGAATTTTTACACAAGATTTCAATCCTAAATTTAGAGTGAAAGTAATTTAAAAAGCGAAAAAGAAGCATCTGTACTGATTACAATGCTTTTCTTATGGGAGTAAAACATAGAAAACCTGGGGTAAAAGTGCCCTATTAAATTTTATTTTCTCAACAAACTCGGAGGGCCCTCTTTTTGGTATTTGAGGCTCCTGGACCTTTCTCATATGGTCTATGCCCTTCTCATACCTATCATGCTCCTGCGTGCAATATTTCATGGTAATCTGTTCGTCAGTTCATCCCTAAAGAGTAATCATAGAGATCACTGATTTGTGGTCTTAGGACTATTTAGGGTCCCAACCATACCTCTGAGCACTACAACTATATTATGATCCAATAGGGTATCTAAAAATCTCGAACAGTGTGCAAAATTCTAGTTTAGCGATATTCTACATCATTCCAATTAGGGATAATCAATATTGGGGCCCTGGGGACCCAGGGGTTAACGACAACAGTTTTATAGCACTCCTTAGTATGCCTATAAGTACGCTAGAACCATAAAAAATGTCATCTCACACGGTTTTGTAGTTTTCGAGGAGAAGAGTAACAAACAAACAGACAGAGACTTCATTTTGCCATTTCTATATATTAGTATACATTACTCTGTGAACGTGTGGAATGTGACAGCAGGTGCTATGACAGAAACAGTGAAAAGGGGATGGAAATGGAAAGGAGGAATAGTAAAATGGAAAGGGCGAAAGAGATTTGTGTGTTAACGAAGTTCCTTAGTGTCCCACTCTGTATTTGTTACTCTCACTAAGTGTGAGCGTGAAGATGTGATTTTCGTACCCATTAGTTCGACAGTGTTTCTCTCTCCTTTTACCGCTTCTATCACTTCTAGAGATATAGTGTGAGGAACATCTTCGGAAGCTACACTGAACTTTGCATTAAACCGTGCCATCGTCGTTAACAATGAAAATGGAAACAGACCCGATACTATCTAATAACGTAGCACCCTCTTTATTTATGTAAGGTTTTTGGAAAGCTTGCCAATTTTTATGGAAAAAAAATGTAGCATGCATCTCAAATGAAGCTGAACCGAGAAACTAGGCTCAAAAATTCATTTTTCAGCCATAAAAGTAGAGTAGAGAGGTAGAGTTTTAGAGTGATTTAAAATACCTTCCGTGTCATTCTGAAACTAGCATGGTCTAAAATTTTCGAGTAATCATAGCTTCGCTATTATCATCCGACTAAAAAATTGACGGAATGGTTTAAAAATAAATAACCGCAGTATTTACTTCAAGCGCCCACACTAACAATATTAGAAAATAAAACTGGGAACTGAATGGCGTCTCGCTAAAAACTTGGATAGTTCGTACTCATGATTAATTATAATACTTAGAACATTTATACCAAATTTTTATTGTACGACGCGTTTCACCACACACTGGACGCACTTGAACAAATAGAAATTATCAGACCATCCAATAACATTTGTAATGAATTATTATTTCCGCATCCCTCCTCACTCTCTTCCGATAAATTTAACCTTTCACGCCTCACCAGCCCTTAACCAACGTGTTTTTTTTCCTCAAACCTGCCTGATTATTTGTTTTTTCCCTCCTGCCCTATAACTACAACAAATATTAACACATATAACAAACCTCTTGTACCTGACGATGCCGTCAATCGTTGAAATGCTTCGTGCAATAAAATTTATTTCGTAGAAAGTATTATTATTAATCATGATTAATAATATTATGAACTTCTACGATGTGAAGCCTGGGACGATCAAGTTTATTCAGGATAGTTCGCAGTCAAATCCACCAATTCTACACAATGTATCACGTCGGGTGTTAACCACCGGCGTCCTGTGACCCCGATATCACCACTCACATCGTCACCGGTCTATACAGAGGAGGGCATATAAATGCTGAGTGACGTCTCCGCTGTCTTCCTCCGTGCGCTCCCGTGGGTTGGCCGCATTGAAAAAACGCGAGCCTCCTTCCCTCCCAACCCACCAGAGAATGAGGAGCGTGCGAGGACCCCGGCACCCCGGAAATCGTGCGAGGGAAGCGTAGCGTGTGCAGAAGGACACGGATGAGCTGTGAAATGATGGACCCCGTCTCTACACTCCACCATCCTCTCCCGTTCTGTCCCGCTTCATTGGCCGGCGAGAGAAGGAGCGTTTGACCCCGGCGAGTATCATCACGGGTCCTGGGACGGAGCGGGGGGATAGCGGACGCGGACTCAGACATTAACTGGCAGGACGAGCGTCGAGGCCATTACACTGATGAAATGCAGCGGCACAAACCGGAGGCAGCCAACACACACGATGGGGGAATGCCAAAGGGGATGGAAAAGATGGGATGGAGAGGACGGAGAGGGGCTGGGAGTGAGAGAGAGGTGTCGGCTGTGTTTTTTTCCTCTTTGTAGATTCACCGCCTGCCACACAGGATGTAACTTGGTCGTACGGGAGGGGTGGCAGGCTTCGGCACGAGATGACACAGGTTTTGGCGATATGCTACTTCATCGATATGCAAAAGTAACTAGATTTATGTTTGAATGACTATCCCTTCCAAGCTCATGAGTTCAGCAGCTGCATGGTATGTACTAAAAACATAGGTTTTTTCAAATGCATACTTAATTATCACATGAAAGATATTTGGATGTAGAAAAGAATGGAGAAATATTACGGTGGACGAAAATAAAAACCAACGAGGAAGTTCATGGTAATGTGAGTGATGATGGGAAACTTTGGAAATGATTTGAAGAAAACCGAGTAGATTATTGGAAGAGGTAATGAGAGATGAAGGGATGCTCAATAGAGAGAGGATGTTCGGCAAGCGGGGAAGAAAGAGGGTAGTTTTTATGGACGGGATGAAAAAAGGATGTATGTTGTGATGAAAGAAATCTTGTAAACCTTGAAGGTATAATAATCTAAAGAAGATTTACGCTCTTCCGTCTAAATCTACCATAGATTCTAGATCATCCTAATAATAACAATAATCATCAAAATGCTTCTCTATTCGGCTCGAGGTTGCAGCATTATTCCACAACAAAATAATATTGATGTGTATAGCTTGCCAAAGCAGCAGTCTCGAGATCCATAAAAACAAGAAAAAGAACAAGATAAAAGCTCGAAATTATGGGCTGGAGGATATGTTATAGCCCCAGCTCAGCTTGGGCTTCATTACACTCAACAGCCCATACTGCACCTGGGAATGGACTTCCAAGTGTTAAGTGTGGGGAGGTGACCAAGGTAGGTGTGGTGGAAAGGGAAGAATAATGTTGGTAATGAGGGAAAAATGAAGAGAAATCCGATGTCGGCTGGTATAACTGGCTCACACAGCAGAGAGGCAGTAGCGAGGTTTTCTATTTTTTATTCATGGACAATATCCTCATTTCAATTTCGCATTTAAGCTGAAAGATTAGGTTTTGAAAAAAAGCACGAAAGGAAGCGGTTTGAGGTCAGGAAAGGCGGATACCACCAAGCTGTGGATTTCAAAGGCTCCCGTTTTGTGTCCTTCCTTGCTGCTGACACCTTTTAGTGAACAGAATGGAGGCAAATCCCAAAAATAACGGGATAATAAAGTCTGTGGGCCAGTTGAATGAAGCGCAGAGGTTCCATTAGTTTTTGTACACCTGAATTCTCTCCCAAATGTGGGGTCTTAGGATAAAACTCTCACTTAAGTCCCAACTGAAAAGTCTCCATTAATTTAAAGATAAAAAGGTGGCGCAAAAGAGCCTAGGGGTATGGGAATTTCCACCCATTGATAAAATAATTCGCATCTCTCTCTCACAAACAACCAGTTTGGCGAAGGCAAAGCTAGATTAAAAACATCATGGATAATGTTTTTAAAATATTATTTTCCTCCAATTCAAAGCCGACGCATGAAAGCCTCTGCAAAATCCTGCGGGTGAATTGAATGTGTTTTTCTCTTTTTTTTTAAATGCTTGAGTTAAGAATATAATAATAGTGGCCTAACTCCTTTTTGTATGGAATGAAATTTTTAATATCCCTTTCAAGTTGCGCTGAGCATTATGGCGCCTTTCTTTTGGGACTATTTTTCAAGAAGCATGGGGGGAGTGAACAGGGAGGAGGTACTCAATGTATTAAACAATGCCACCGCCGCGCCGCCGGCAAAGAGAGCCCCTGCGCCAGCTTCTGTGCGGCCCAGAGAGCCCGGCGGAGGGGGTTAGGCAGCATTCAGTGGCCTGGGTCTTCAAAAGGGAACAGGAAGCGAGCGATTGTGGCCACGGTCAATGGGAGTGAATCAAATGAATGGGTGAGTCACATGGGATGAATATTTTGAGAAAAAAATCCATTCTAACAAGAGGGACTTTCTTTATTCATGCGATTACCGGTAATACTTTGCTTTGAACCCAGTTGACATTTAAGACCCTTATCAGATTGACGGACCTGTGCAGTGGAAGATTTTATTCGATTGAATAAAAGAAAAAGAAGCAGTGAGATCTGTGACCATGCAGTAATGTCACACTGCCGAGATGAAAATATCGTTGAGTAAGAGGATAAAAGGCACCAAAGCGACATTATATGTATGCAAGTGCGAAATTGGAAGCTCTGATTGTGTTTCATGGCGTACACTTGTTTGAAAATTCATGAGAGAGACCTACTGGGGGAACTATAAAAAGAAGAACCTACTTTATAATTTGAAATTGAGAATAACCTTATCAATCTCCATTTCAAGCTGTGGACTTTGGAAAACCTATATCGCGTACAGTACCGTTCTCAGAAAGGATTATTCCTCGCATTAGTTCCGCGAATCTTGGACCCTGGCATGGAATTATTGGGAATGTTAGAGGAAGAGAAAAATATTTTTTGACAAAGTTTTGTTTCTATCATGTCTTGTTAATTTTAAGGGATTATAAGTTTAACCACCATCCATAACGGGACAACTCTTGATGGAAGTTTTCGCACAATGATCAAACTCCATGGTTAAAATATCCATTGCAGTAATATCTAATAAAAAAGCAGAATTTGTCATTAGTGGCGGCAGCTTATAACTACATTCTTTTCCTCTATTCAAACTCACGTTTATAGTGAACTGATCTGGTTGAAGCCTTTAACTTTATATGAAAAACATTTAAATTCTTTTAAAGAAAGATTAGTCAGATAGATACAAATTCTAAACAAGTAACTGGAATGATGGAATGATTTTCAAGTTTTTCAAAGAAAATTCATGATGATACCGTCGAGTAAGGTTTCCTGAAATGGTACTATACCTAACTAGAGATGGGTGTTGAGTACCTGGTCATCCAGTGATAGGGCGTCAGAACTATGCTTTAGGATGTAATGAGGGTGTATTAACTCCTTGCAGAAGAGAATGATTTGTAAAATATCTCGGTGGAAAAAGCAGGGGAAGGGGTTTTGTTAGCCATCAGCCCCTCTGTTGAACAAGAACGTTAAAATGGTGATATAAAGCAGGGACTGTATAGCACATTAAACGTTGAAGCCTGTTCAAAGGCCTTTAAGCGGAAAACGAGGACAAAAAATCCACTTTTAGAGGTTTGTCATGAAAAAAAATTGAGTCATGACTCGAACATGATTATTTCTGCTCATTTTTGTAGACTGATTATCACTTCACTAGGATATCGAAACACAACCCAAGTTTTTTTTTAAAATTCCGGTATAATCTAGTTGATTCATTATTTTAAGGAAATTTTGACTTTAAAATATGTAACATTCATATTTTTGCAATATCAATATCGGAGTAACAACGCTAAATATTTTTCAGTTACCTTTCCTTAAACTGAGGCTTCTACACCAGTTGCAACAAAAGGCATATCGGCATAAAACCATGATTACTTTTAATGTTTTCAACATATTTCATTTAACACATTCCATATTGATTAATATCTAAGGTCCATATTGTCTTATTTAGCTTCATTGGAAGGATCATAAAATCGTTTAATTTTACCGGGCGTTTGGTAACTATTTAACTGTATATGAGCCATTTAACTTCTGTGTGCTTTGTGAATGGCTTCGGACAGTTTAGTTTGAATAGTTTGAATTGAAAAACTCTAATATATATTAAAAAGTTGAAGGTGTGTGCGTAAATATAATTTGGTTACGGAGCCAAATTCGAGTATTACCTTATTTTAATCGCGAAATGATAACAACCGCGGACTACTTTTTATTACTTGATTATTCTCGGTAACTTCATGTACTTTAAATTCATTACTTTAAGTAATTCTGAAGTTGTCTTGAAACACCACGCACTTCTTACCCGCCTGCCGACTTAAACTCCAGTTTTATGAATCCTACCGTCAAGAACAATAAAATGCGCCCTCATGAAACTTTGAACAAGTCTCCCTCATCATGATGGACCCTTGGACCGTTCCAAATAGGATGATAAAACTTGGTTTTAATTAAAAGAGTGAGGGTGGATATGGGATTATAACGTGATGAATACGAGCATAGACGTCTGAATGGGAGGACATGCTTGCATTCCAGCCAAAAGCTTACAACCAGACTGAGCACCCTGGCCTATGCTCCAAATGAGATAGTGGCAAGACTGGTGGTATGGGCAGAATCTCTCTCCAGCGGACAGTGTTTCCAGGAGAAGTTACGGCCTGATAAAGCTTTTAGGAGTTATGCCAGGTTATCCTTGCAATTATATGCACCTACACTATGGACATTACTTAAAAGAAAGATTTGGAAAGTGAAAGTGGATTTTATAAAATCTATATCAATATAATAAATTATGCACATTTATTTATGACTCCGTAGTTGTTTTGTCATGCTACTCTAATTGCAAAATTCTAATGAGTAAAATTACAGAAAAATCAACCGCTCTAAAATAGTGCATATTTAGTAATATTACTCTGCTGTCATGGTTCAGGTGAAGCATAACGCTTGTGGGCATTAAGTATTTGAGTACGTATATTTTCTAACATAATCAAAACTAGTACACGTTATTCAAGCGCTAGTGTCAATTAACCGAGGACCCAGATGATACTTAAAAATTTGTTAAGCTTTCCTAAAATTGCTGCCAAAATGCACAAAATTATATAATATTATAAATGAAAGCTGTTAATGAATCCATGACTGGTAAAAATAAGTTTATAAAAAGGTAATTTTTGACAGCGTTGGAAATTTCCATAAAGCTGAACGAGAAACCGACTTATTTATTTGTTCGAGTCCTCATACACTGATCCGGATATATTTTGACTTATACTTCACTCACAGAATATAAAAAGAAAATATATTGTATGACATATATCGAAATTTTATAATAGAATGCAATAAATGAGTCTTTTCGATGGCATAGTTGAAAATTTATCTTGTGTTTAATATATTTTTGGATACAATCACCGTCATCATTATGATAACTCTTTTTTAGAGAGCAAAGGTACGTTTTCATCAGGTAAAACCTCTGCGTGTTGGTACTAACCATAAATTTATTTTATTTAACGATGACTTTAACATCAACAAAACAGGTGATCTCATTGAAATTAGGCATTTTTCTACTGCTATTTTGCATATTCAACATTCATTAGTATAATAAAAGATGGACAAACATGCTTAAATGCAACCGCATCATCACGCAATTAATTAAGTGAAAGGCAATGAGTCGTACTCGACCTTCCAGTAAAACAAGCAGGTACTTTGAAGAATTCTTTCCAATTATGTAGCTCTTACAGCAGTGTCCTCTTACCTTGAGTCCCCAAAACAATATGATTATACTCATTAATACTTCTTAAGCTCTCCTTTGATATATACTCTCCTAATGGTGTATAAACCCACATATTATTCCATCTTCTTCCGCGAATATCCAATGTTTTTCAATTTGTCCTTGTCTTTGACATCCATTTACCTCTCAATAACACTTCCTCCGATCCATCATAAGTCATCCATATCTGCTGCCTCCCATTATGTTCTCCACCACCTTCATATCCTAATCTCTCCTTTGTTTCACGCTCCTTCGTTTGTTTTCATCGTAAATCATATTAGCATCAGCATTAAGGTTGTTAATGTATTTTTATTCCACCTGATTTGGCACTTCAGATAGAGTGGAAAGGGATCACGAAATATATAAAGTGAAGCGCAAAAGGATAGGGAAAAAACCTGGACACAATATCGACCTTGTTCACCTCGTTCAGAAAGACGCCAAGAGAACCACCACCGTCTCATTTGACGGACGAAGTACTGTAATTGAAGCGGTCTCATAAACAACTCAAGTAGATAGGGATTACCGATGCAAACTTTCCCACCCCTTAAACTGGAACTCTGGCCATTCATGTAGGAAGCCAGTACTCCCGCCACTTCGCTAAATTTCCACCCTATAAAATCACATTTCCCTATCCTTTCTTCTCCATGGATCTCTATATATAATCCTCTTTCCTCTAATGTGAAGAACAGGAAATCTCCCGAAGAAAAAAAAATGAGAGTAGGGGTCTGAAAACCTCAGCGCAGTGACTGATTTTAAGGCGCCCTAGCCATTAGCTTTCGCACATATGGCATTTCTGGCGCCAATTATTGGGAAGGTCAGCGGGATAGCAATTCACCGAACGGCGATAATGGCAATACGAGTGGTCTCTGAGCACGTCCACTTGTTCGAAGATCTGGGACTCGCGTGAGGCTTCTATACAAATGTCTAAATCCAAAGAAATGTCTGTACAAATTAAGAAAAATAATCATCCTTTGAATCCTATTAAACGAAACTGTACATATTTATACCATGGCTGAAGACGCCTCCAGGACGGGAGGAGAAACGTCATAAAAACAACGGCAGATACCCGGAAAAAGAATGGAATATTCATTCGATACTTAGATTAAGACAACTAAATAAGTATATAATATGCTGTAAACGGTAAATAGGCTGAAAGGGGAAATTGGAAGTAAGTGTAAGAGGATGGAAGACGTAATTAAAAGTAGGTTGAGGTAACAATGAAAATAAGGTTTTGTGAGGTGGGGAGGGAAATAAAAAGGACCAAGAGGAGTGACAAAAAGTGAGTTCACGGAGGAAATATAGGAAATAGGCAGTATTTTGCAACAAAATGGCAGAGGATAACCCGAGATTTTGATAATGCTAGTACCTGAATATATTTGACTGCTGAAGGCTTTACTTCGTAGAAGTTACTAGTACTCATAATTACCTAAGCTTAGTACTTTTCTACAACTTTTTATTATTTCACGAGGCGTTTCGCCGCTTTACGGTATCGTCAGGTTTACAAGGTATAATATACATAAGTTTGTTATTGTTGTTGTTGTTGTTGTTGTTATAGAGGAGGAGGGGGGAAACCAGATATTGGGGCAGGGTTGAGGGGAGGAAAAATGAAAGACACGATGATTAAGGGTTTGTCAGGCGGGAAAGATTAATTTTCTCTGAAAGGAGGGGGGAGGGATGCGGAAATAATAATTCGTTGAAAAGGTGTTTTGACTGTCTGATAATTTCTAATTGTTATAGTGCGTCCATTTTCAGGCCTTTTGGAATAAAGTGTAAAATTTTGGGTATAAAATCGCTCGTATGATTGTTATCTAAAAGGTGCTTGGAAAATGATGAGATGGAATCCATATTTCTGTAACATCTGGCGTGTTCTTTGATACGTGTACTGAAACTCCAACCAGTCTGGCCGATGTATGCCATATTGCAAGTGTTGAAATTTTATAAATACCAGAATTTAGGAGTTCATCTTGTCAGTCTTTGCCGTTGACTAAATGTTTCCTCCCATCAACCCTGCCCCTATATCTGTTTTCCCCCTCCTCCTCCGTAACTACAACAACAATAACAAACTGAAATGACAAACTTATGCACATTATACTTTGTAAACCTGACGATGCCGTAAAGCGGCGGAACGCGTCGTGCAATAATAAAAAGTTGTAGAAAAGTACTAAGCTATGTTAATTATGAGTGAAGGCTAGTACCCTACAATAAATTATGATTATTCTTGCAATTCTTGGGATTATGATCAGACAGTTTCAGTTCAATCAAAAGCAGCCCATGTATGATTATAAATTCAGTTAGTAAATAAATCCTGGTAGGTATTTACAAAGTCTCAGAAAAAACATTGTTTCATGTTTCATTAGCATCAAAATAAAATTAAGGTGACAATTCCACACATTTTTCTGATTTTTCTTATCAATTTCATTGTTTCAACCACGTTATAAAGATAATTATTAAGATGATCTACCAGGGTAGATGGCTTTCTGGTCCCCATATACCAGGCTCTTTGCAAACACCGTCGTAGCGTACAGGAGAAAGAGAGGTAAGTATTGGCGCGGTGCGATATGGGAAGCCACTCTATGTTTTTCATCCTCGTATTATTATTAGGGTAAAATACCGGTTGAGGAAGCTTTAAATGAAAAGGGAAAAATTCCTCCACTCTTATACAGACGCAAGCCCTTATCTACTTGCAGGATATGTTTCTTCATGTCAGTTGACGTCTTACCTCGCTTCATCTAGTCCATAAAACCTATTCTCTTTCCTTCTTCTCCCCTCTTACCCAACATCTTCCGTTCTATCACTTGCACGTGCAACTCTTTCCCTGTTCCAGCCACCCTCTCTGCATCCACATAATCTCCTACAGCTCTTTTCTCTCCTCACCCACCTTACCAAGAACGTCCTCGCTTGACTTCCTTTCCGTCCTTTCGACCTCATATTGAAAAATATCTTGGGAAAATATTATCATTGAATAAACTGCAGCGGCGGTATCGCAACTTTGGAAGACTAAAAACTTTGTCAGTGAAAACCAATGATGCATCTCATGTAGCCGACCAAGAAGCCGTGAGGGTCCTAGGGCCATAGATGCCCATGCTGAGTCGATGTTAAGAGGACTTATCCTGGAAAGGGAGAGAATAAATTCGACAAGAAGATAGGAGGGTGAGTTAAGTTGAATAAGCAGCGCGGCCAAAAGTTTTAAAAGCCTCGAGGAATATTATTTGAGGCTAATACGTGAACCATTTGAGGTCGAAAGAGGCAAATAGTGGAGCGAGAGAAGAGCAAACTAACAAAAGACGATCTCCCACGAAATTAAGATATTCCAAGCCTTGCTTACACTCCACGGTGGAGAGGATCAACCTAAGTGAGACGTACACTCTGGGTTGGTTACACATCCATTGTGTGCTTTGGTCGATCTTTTATTCATATCCTCCTTGAATCCTAACGCGAGCGCAAGACACTGTGAAGTAACGGTTTGGAGATCCGGATATGAAAACATTACTCTGTGCCGTGGAAAATTCTCCCCGGCGCTCAGCGAGAAGCAGTAAAATAATGAATAAGGAACCTATGATTCTACTCTCGCCAGGATTTCTTTACTCTGATCCAACGAACGTTATTTGCTTAGACTGAAAGTTTCTTATGGAATATTTTCGCAAAGAGTTGTGCATTGAGGTGATTACACCGTAGCACGTGAATAGCATTTCATGGATATTCCAGCAAAGAAAGGCATGAATGTGAATCACTCCATGATTCAGTGAGAGGTAGTTACAGAGTTGCAGGATGCTTAATTAAAGTCATGATAGGCATTTTTCCTTCGAGTTTTGAGGGTAGATGCAATCGGTCGAGCTTTTTGTTTTCTTAAAACACTGCCACAACTTGAACTTTAGTGGTGAAACTAGAATAGTATACGTTAGTTGACAAAAAAGCCTCCTAGAAATGTATAAATTTGTTTTTTTAATAACTAAGGTTGCTTAGTCACTTGAAAAAGTTATTCTCACTTGAAATTCAGCGGAATTTGACAATACAGGCCAGCAATAATACGTTTTCTTAATTCTAAGGAATACTGTAGACATTGCTCTTAGCTGTTGAAGTTGCCCTAGTGTAGTGGGCAGGCTAAAACCCGTATTAACTGCGTAAACCAACAATAGTATTGGAATTGAAATTTATAATGTTAGAATGATTAAAAAGTTACATTCAAGAAGTTAAAGTGTCTGTTAAAAATATGAGTAGCTCTTAGTCCCAATTTACATTATAACGAGTTCCAGATTGCATACGGTTGATTGGAGTTTTTGCCTTTTTGTATCCACTATTATTTTATTATTAAATCGTTACAGCAACCTTAACCTGAAGTCAAGTTGAATAAAAAACGCTTGTGATTAGTTACGACCATTAAGGAACACAGTGATAGTGTTTCACTTTTTAAATATACATATATTGGTAAAAACGTTGCCCAAGCTTCTTAAATTTGAGTGAATAATGATAGATAGCAAGGTGCTCGATGCTCGCAAAATGTATTGCACTCGAAAGGCCAATCACATCTGATTTAGAAAAGTAATTCATTTCATACAGCTAGGAAAGAAAAGGGAAGCTCATTAAATACTTTCTTGAGCAAAGTTATCGAATGCTTGATGTGGCATATAAACGTTGTCACATAGCCTACAAAGTTAAATTCCTTGGTTTAGTAACTTTGGATTGCATTGATTCTCACCTAATGCTTTGCACTGATTCTGTTCATATCAGAAGAATTGTTTATCACCTACAAAGTAAGAATGGACGCAGTATGTAAAAGTCGAATATTGGTGCGACCGGGCGTTGTGGATCAAACTGTGATCAATGCGCCACAAGGAGCTTTCAGCAAAAACTGGTTGCCAATCAAATGTCCTCCAGTCCACGGGGAAGGTTTGCATAGCGTTTCATACACTTAAGCCATCTTGCACAACAGTCCCCGTACTTGAGTCGCCACTTGAAACGCAAACATTTGTCGCTCCTGTTAATCATTACAAACCGGTTAAGTGTGCTCCGCCGACCTTATGCTTCATTTATTACCGTCGGAGTCCCTTAACTCCCAGTGGCGCATATATGAGCGTATATTACTCGAGTTAGCATTAACCTACAATAAAGCTCTCGATCTTTCGAAATTTCATCATTTATGAAGAGCTGATATATAAATGATTACATGCAATATTTACAAGAATACTATAGTTATATACTGAATCAAGTGACACTTATTAAGGAAACAGCATTAAGTTCATGTTCACTGTCTTAAAATTGTCAGCATTATAGTGAAAAAAATAACTTTGCGAAAACCGTGTAATACATACAATAAAGGAGTTCGAAATAGGACTTAGGCGTCTTTTTCCATTTTCTTAACTCTTCATTTAAAATTACCTTTTCGGTTTCCACAATCATGCCTGTCATAATGGAATATTCTTCCGTAATGTCAGGCACTGAAAGTTGAAGTAATGAATGTAATATTTTCGATTCAGTGATCACGCGTCTCACTCTTCTATTAGAACTATTCCCAGGCTAACTATCGGTAAGTTAATAGAAAAAAGACTTATATATTTTAAAATAACTTTAAAAATGAAAAATATCAGAATTAACGTCCAATTAATGTTAGTGGTCCAGAGAAAATTTAGAAAACTTAGCTAAATATTTATGACATGTTATGCTAATTTTATTTACCATTAATTTAGAATTATTTTTTTGGTTACCACATTCATGCCTATCACAGAAAAACAGCTTTGAGGATTAATCTTACGTGCTGTCAGTCATTGAAAGTAAAAGTAGCTCATGCAACATTTTAAATTCAGCGATATCGCATCTGACTCGGAATGAAGCTACGCTCCACGCTAACTAGTGATAAGTTAAGAAGTGAAATACGTGCATATTTTAGGATTAGATATCGACGTGTGTAAGTCTTTGGAGTTGTAAAAAATATGCCTACAAATTGCTCAACTTGTAAAACATTTCTTTTCAGAATTCATTGTTACAAAAACACTGCACAAAATTGCAGTAATAATTTTATTGCTGACCGGTTTAGACGACTGTTTTGTCTTGTAAATGACTCTTTAGTCGTCGAAACCGGTTGACAGCAATAAAATAATTAGTGGTATTTTGTACCGCTTTTTTAACAATGAATTCTATCTTCAATTTCCACATAGTATCGCCACAATCGATAAATTTCATTTCTTTTCGATATAAATGCGAAATGAGAAATCTCGGCGCAACGACACGAGGCTAAGGTATTGGAAAAACGACCTCAAGCTATCTCAGTCTATTTTGCTTTCTCTCTCCATGTTGAAGGATCTCTCGTAGCTGGAGTGCACCCGTGACCCAGTGACAACGTAAAATGAGATCGAATATGCTGGGTTTGCGAGGGGCAATGAGTACTCTTCTCTTTCCACGCATAAATGCTTGAAAATCCAATGTTGGCGGTAAGCGTTCCCTACGTTCTCTTCCACTTCCTGTGAGCTCTCGTTACTCATTCTCCCAGATGATTGGTACGACTTATTTTCTACATCTTGACGTAATCAGGTATTCAATGGATTATTGTGTGGTAAAGCGTTTTGACTACAACGGTCCAAATGGTATAAGGATGAATCAACTATTACATTTTTTAATTTGTAATAGGCATAGAAACTTCTGAAACAACAGACAAACTTTCTTGATAAAATTGATAAAGTTGGTGAACTAACTTTGTGAAATTGTTGCATTGCATATGATAGACTACTTCGTAAATGTTCCTCACTTAAGCTTTTACGCAATGAGTTACTCTCAAGTGGTCTCAGAATGAAGATGATTTAGACGTGTTCCTCCATTCTCGGGTTTTCACTGCTTTGCTTGCTCTACAAGACTACAGTTTCTCTCGTATTCAAATGGGCATTTTCAGGCCAAATGCACCGGGATTATATTTTAGACGCAGTAATATAGGCCTTCTACTCACTATTGTAATTTCAGAATTCAGGGAAACCCATGTTCTCCGGGAACTCGTAAGGGAGAAGAAGCCCAATATCAGTGTTGGGTAAGTTTACCAAACATTTAATTGGTCAAATTACAATTACTTCAGCCAAAAATTAATAAATTAACATTAAAAATTACTTTTTTATAAAATTAATAAATTAAGAATACAGATTAAAATCACTTTATATGGTAACGCAAACTCTTGGGTTTGCCAAAACATTGATTTCTAAAAACGTAAACCTTCCAAAAAACATGTTGCAGTATAATGTCGCGCGAAAAATGTTTCTTGTTGGTATCTGGATCATAAATGCACTAAATATAATGAAAAGGGTGATAATTGAAACAAATAGTCGAAATAATTGACTGTGAACAAATGCTCTTGCAGTCCATAAGAATCGAAAACTGGAGTAATCGACATTATCACTGACCGGTTACGCGCTGATTACAAATTATCTCAAGAGTAATGATTACTTAGGGAATATATTATGTCAAATTACAATTTGAAAGAAAGTAACGATTAAAATTGAAAGTTTTTTAAATTCAACGGTTAATAGTCATAGTATTACTTACATGTAATTATTACTTTCTTCCCATCACTGACCTATGTTAGCGCAGCCAAAATGCAGTGAAGACGCCCGTTGGTGGCGTTCGCTATATCTGGTAAAAACAACCAATCCGGTTAAATCTATGAATGGGGGAACATTAGCTTCGAAACTACGGAAATATATACGAGGAAACATGAAATGGACGCGTTAAAAAGGATCTAGAAAAATCTCGAGATGCGAAGTATTAAGAAGTGATACGTTCAATTAAATACACTTCCTCATACTATTTCACTTTTAATTCAGGGTGTTTCTCACCTTCCTCAGCACTATCCAAAAAAACCTATTATTTTACTCTCCCCACTTACCAAACATTCTCCTTTTTATATCTGTTTTCATCATACCCTCATTGCTTGTCCCATCCACCTAGTCAGCCACAGTCTAATTTTACTTAGGATTTTTTTTGTTTTTACAGCATTGGTCTCGCTTCCATCCTTAGACAGACCTGGCAACGGTGTCTCTACCATAACCATAAACAGAGTTTCAAAAATATACCAATTGGTAGGATAATAAGAAAAGTCCCTCATTTAAATTTTATGCTGGGGTACTACAACTTGGCTAATTAGCCTAATATGCAAGAAAGTCGAAAGCTACTATAGCATTTATTTACCTGCAGATATCAAAGATTAGAGAATTTAGATAACTTCTACAAGCATTCAAAATGGATCAATCATAACTCATGGTTATAGCACTCTCTGGTAGTTCATTTACCTAATTAGCTCCATGCATATGAAAAATCTCTCGAGCAGTGAGAGATGTAGATTTTGCGAAGAAACTTGTCAAGCTCACGAAAACGAATGCCAGCAAGTGATGCATGTCTCTCAACTTCAGTGTACCTCCTGCTAAAGAACAAAACATTTGCTAACCACTTGATACCTTCTAATCTAACCGTTAGCCAGAGTTCGGAGTAATTAGCGTGAAAGGATAGTGTGGGAGATAGCGGTGGAGTGCTAGAGATTGGAGAGGAATAAGCAGTTAAAGGTGGGCGACGGTCGAGGTCTATGCATGTGTTCTCTTGTTGGCCCTCGAGGGCGCGCCGGCTCAACCAAGTTTCACCTGAGTGCCCTCCACCTGCGTCGTCTCGCGGGGACGGGAGTTGGGAGGCAGAGACAAAGCTTTAGAGATACTGAGAGAGACCGAGAGCCTCCACTCCAATTCGTTAAGTGGTTAATTGGGAGTCGTCATGAGGTACGGGGCAAGGCTTGGTGGTCTTGGGAAGAAGAAGGGGAGGATGGATTGGGAAGGAGAGAAATTATGGGGTTGAGTTCTGGGTAGCAGGGGAAGATGGGAAGGGGTACGTGCCAATAAGTGGTATAAATGAGTTTCAAGGGTGAGGTCAAAATGGCCCAGAGAGGCTGGCTAAAGTTTGAATCCCCAGCTCACTCATTCATGAGAAGAATGGAGGCGTTGTGAAGGGATGGGTTCGGAGGAAGCCAAAGTAGGTGAGACAAACACCTGTCATTGATATTGATGAGGCTTACAAATTGAGACTTGAATGATGGAGAAAGTGACCAAGCTGACGGTCTCTTCGGGAAATCTTTCAGAAAATATGCGGTTTAGTTATATGAAATAATAAGGAAATATATATTAAGTGTGACAAAATAAGAATACATTTCAATGTGTAGAAATACAAGTATTTGCATTGTTCACTGCAAAATATTACGAATTATACAATTCATTTCCTACCTTCTGAAAAATCATCAAGGTCATTTACCGAATTAAATAATCAGGTGCTTCCTTCATAGTTATCCATCATTAGGAACTTATCAGCAATTTTATAGCATTTACGATTTTACTGAACGTGCTTAGAAATAAGCAAAATAAAACGATCAATAGTTATGCATAGGAATTTACGGACATTTTTTGATACCGCTATCTGAATGGGAAGTTTTCATTGAACTTCAGGCAGGAGAAGCCTACGACATGATAAATAATTCTAACTTATACCTACCTATTTTTAGACGGTCTTAATATAATTTTTATCCACAGGGTTTAAATATTTAACACGCTTTTAATTCTTACTCCAATGATTTCTTGCTGCAGTAACGTTTCCATGCATTTCTTTACACCAATTTTTGATCGCAAAGAGACAGTGCGTTGATAAATAAATGCTTAACTATATGAATACGTGTACACATAATTCTGAAAACTTGTTTCCCGAAAAGAAAAAAAATAGAAGTTCAATTATTATTTCCAGATACCCTTACTCATCCTGAATCTCTTGCGTTCTATAATTCTTCCTCCGAGTTTGATTTAGAAAAAAATGTTCGGAAGCTTGGTTCGAGGATCTCAGTATCATCGTTTTCCATCTGAATTACATATGGTTTATTATTATAACGAATTTATTCAGCTAAAGATACATTAATAACATATATCTGGTAGAGTAAAAGCCTAATATTTTATAAGACGATTAATTAGCACCATACTTTTCGCCATAATTATCATTATACTTTAACAACAATTACGTAATTCTACTTCGCGTAAAAAGGGTTTCATTCTATGCGGAGTTCACTCATCAAAATACTAAGCCTTAATTTTAAGGGTAGACCGCAACACAGACATTTCTGGTGATGACGATCCAATGCGCTCACCGATTATTTCGAAATGCATAATTTCATCCCGGATCAATCGTTCACTTTTCATAATCCTATGTAATCATTTTAAGCATATGGTGTCATGAATGGGAGTTATACATGGATTATCGAGTTCTTTGTATCAATACTTAGCAATTCATGTTTTATAAGAAAGAGATGCCTCTTTGAGATTTAATTAGTTAAAAAATCACATGAACATCTGGTGAACTTGGCTGAGGGAAATAATAAGGTAATATGCCAACCTTGGTATCTGAGCGTCGTAGATTTTGTCTTAGCCATTAGCTGCATTTGTCTTAAAGTCAAGGTATAAGTTAACTTCAACGTAAACTTAAGGATTTGATTATCTAAAACCTAATTCCACTACTTCATTGATACAGTCCTCTATTCAAAAGTGTGGAAATTCCTGTTCTATCATCATGCAATCTACGAAATTTATTGCCCACATTGCCAAATATTAAAGGCTGGTGATAAGGAATTTCACATTTATGACCACAACCAAAGTCATATACAAGTTCAAATAAATGTGCTGAAATGTATTTGATAGTTAAAAATATATTAATTTTGAATTTACAGAGGAGAGAGTTACCTGAGCATTTTTAAAGAGTAGGAACGACTTAAAATATTGGGAATGCCAAATACATCTTCAGGTATTTGTTGATATAACATCAAACTATGGTGAAAATAAATATTTCGGAATATATTTCTATCAAATTTTTATGAATTAATTTCAAAAATACATTTACTGATACCTATGAAATTTCCCGCATTATAGAACTTAAACTTTTTCTTTGACATGAATTCCTTACTGACCAAAATAATTTCTGAAAAAAGCGGATATAAACCATGGGTTCTCAAAAATATTTAGCTATCACTACTCAGGCCATTTTTCAAAAAATGTATTTCAGGAAAAAAAAGATTTATCAGGCTTTTCCAAACAGCTGTACGGCTCAAAATATTGAAGATTAATTATAGGATAAGGTGAAAAAAATTTGGAGGAATCTTTGGAATTGTAACTCGACCCACACGCGGACAACCCACTCTCGTATTTGCACGAATAGATCACTGGGTGTCATCCCCACTTGCCCTTTTACAATACAACCCATTCAACTCTTCAGGGCCATTCTACTTACCCCCTCCATTCCCGTCAACAACGAACCAGGTGAATAAGAAAACGGAAACGGGAAGAGCAGTAGTTAAAGAGAACGGGAAAGGAGAGGGCCTGTTTTTTTTCCACGCTCAGTTCACCCCGCTGGCTGCGACTTCCGAGTGCAAAACGCGCCCTCTCTTCCCGCAAACAAGAAAAAAAAACCCTCAAGATCTTTACCAGGTTCCTGGTGGAGAGCCGGTTATTCCAGCCGAACCACCGCGGGAATGGGTTCAAACGGGGGATGGTTGTGTGCATGTGGGGAGATTTGCGGGGGAGACTCTCTTATCTGAGTGTAAGGGATGGGGGGCGTAGTGAGGGTTGAAATGGGGTTGTAGATGGTGGAGAGGAAAAGTCGAGCCAGAATTGAAGAGAGAGTCAAGTTTATTCGAGGAGTCACGGGCGATAGCGCCTTGAAGGAGGAGTTTTCCTCGAGGCTTCTGCCAACAAGAAAGCTAGCGCAAAAAAAACGCGGTTCCGAGGAAAGCGACCGGCTTCAACCCATCAGCGCAAGCATAAAGGCCTGGAGGGCGGGAGGAATTAGTGGAAGAGAAAGGAGGTGACTGACTGTATGTGTGTGCGTCTGAAGGAACGCCGCGCCGCCGGGGTAATGCCATTACAATGTTTTCCTCAATTCGTCCGATTTGATGATAAATTGAAGCTGACTGATCTCTGGCATTTACCCGCTTTTCTGATTCTCAGTGCAAAATAGAAGATTTTCTCCTTTCTAGCGGAAAACTTTACAAATGATAGGATGTTTAATTCATCTACTTCGCATACTAGTTTGCTACAGCGTATGTAAGGGATTTTAGGAAACCACCCATGGAAATGGTGTGAATAGGAACAATAACTAAGAAATATGTATGCACATTCATATAAGAAAGATTTTGTGGATTTGTGGGATAATGTCTCGATCCGTTTTGGCAAGCATGAATAATGTAACTTCGGGTGGTATCAGTGACCTGTAACCCAAAAATGTCCTTGTCTGACTTCCCATCACTTATAATTTATGACTTATGTCAGTGCATCGTTAAAAAAAAGAAGTTTCTACGTAGAAATTCAATGACCTATAGAAAATGCATTTACGACGGACAGTTCATTTCATTTCCAAGAGATACGATTTTTTCCAGGTATTTTCTTAGTGAATTGTACCACTATATTTCAATCCAGGTGATCAATTTTAGCATCTGGTGCGTTAAAAACAGGTATGTGAATAATGAAATCAACACTTTTCAAGAAATATGAGGAAGAAAATTCACGTTTTTCTAACTTTTTGACATAAATATTTTAATATTTTTCCCTGTTAAAAATCATCAATAATAGTTTGATATATAAATAACAGTTAATTAAACATTGTGAGCCATGGGTACGTTGGGTAAAAACATTAAAAACCTACATTAAATTATCAGTATAAGGGAGAATAATTACTCTAAATGCCTAAAATCGTGCAATGATGAAAATTTTACGAATTCCTGGCGAATTTTAGATACAAAATTATTCCTGGCAATAATCGTCAGCGAAATAATGGCTCAGATGAACCATCCTAATGGTGCGAGTTGCCTCGTCTCTACCATCTGATCCGCTGCTGGAGTCACTGTGTGCGTTAGGTAAACGAGAATATATGAGACGGGGTCTCAAAATAACGACACCTTGAAGAAGTAATTATTCTAACAGCCCCTATTTCAGAAGTATGACACTACGTACTTGAGCTCAAGAAATCTCCGCGCTGCGTAGTCGAGAGTTTCGGGAGATGATTTCTCAGTGGAACCACAGAAGAGGACCGTAGGAGAGCGAGGAGAGAGAGAGAGATGGAAAGGCATCACCTATGGAACGACAAGGAATGAGGGGGAGCCTTGTGGGAATATGTGAAAATAAAAAGTGGACGCATTACACGCCAAGAAAAGTATTACAAGTCGCCGCAAATAAGTGCCATTTTCTCCTTTCCCTCCCCCCTCTCTCCCTGCCTCCCTCCTTCCCGTCGTCACTTGTCGACGCCGAGTCACAACTCCCTCACAAGTCCCTCTCCCTCCCTTCTCTCTGTTGGCGGGTGATGAATATCTCACGCCAAGGGCAGTTCAAGAGGGAGAAGGAAGGGTAAACCGACGGGTTTTTTGGAAAACATTTTTCGTGAGTGCCTTTGCAAAAAGAGATGTACTAGGGAGTAAGAGGGCAGGAGAAAGGGAGAGAGAGTTGACACATTAAGCACGGGATAAGGCACGGGCAAGGGTAAGGCGTAGCTAGAGTTATTTTTTGTCCTTGTCGCTAAGGCTGAGCTATATTCTAATAAAACTATCACATTAAGTTCGCATACGCATATCGCATTACTTACTATATTACATCACATTATAATTCATCTCATTGCACCCCGTATGATATCACAATACAGCGAGGATCGAATGGGATACCATTGCTTCTCACATGGTGTGATACTCCATTACAACACAAAACAATATGCATAACACCTTGTGTAGATTGGTCGATACATTACAATGTCATTTTACACAACACATCATGTAGATTAGCCTAAGCTAAGACAGCACACATGATGAAATTCAACTTCTGTGTTCACACACTATAGGACTAAGAACGAGGAAACGGTGTGTGAAAAGAATCGTGTGGAGCGAGGCACTCTACGGGTCAGACACATGGACCGTTGGAAAATCAGACTAAAAAAGATTAAAAACATTCGAAACCTGGTTTTGGAGGAGAATCCTGAGGGTGAAATGGATGGATAAAATAAGTAATAAAGGATCACGGAGAGGAGTAGAAGAGGAAGGGACCATATGTATCAGTATTCAGAAAAGTAGAACCAGATAGGTCGGGAACATCCTGAGGTGCAATGGATTTTTCAAGAATATAATTGAAGAAAAATTAGAGGAAAAAGTCCCAAGAGGATGATAATTATAACATATCTCTAGCTATCGCCAGGTACCGCACTATATTGCTAATCGAACGATATTGCATAACATTGAAATTTACATGACGTGGAAAAACATCGTAAAAACCTACATTTTGCTTAATATCCCAATATATCGCAGATCGCATTACATTTCATTTCATTACGTACCACATCGGATCGCATATAGGACGATATCTCAATGTACCTCATATCGTATTGCATTAAAGCACACCAACTCACAAAATATCGCATAACCTAAATGACTGATATCTGCAATATCACAAATCACAATCGATGCGACATGGTAGGGTTCTAAATCAAAAATTAACTTGATGAAATCGTTATACGTAATTAGTTAAAATCTAGTGTAATCACATGCAAAGTGTAATTTGAAATGTATGCATTATTTCGTATGCCATATTGAAATGACAAAAATGCAAAAGTTTTACATAATAAATGGTTTTACATTACCAGGAACTATTAGGTATGTTTTCTCGTTTCCATTGTAACGACCGAAATACGACGTTAACTATAAAAATTACACCGTAATCAAAACCAATCCTTTCTTCATCGCAGCGTTCAAAGATCTTCCTTGAACAAACAATAAGCTCTCGCAATGACAGAAGCGACAGAATAAGAGAGAAACACTGGCGAAGTGAGTAGTACAAAATGCCCCTCTTGTAACGCACAATTAAGATCATAGTAAAAGCAGAGGGACACATTAAGACATATTAACATTCAATTCACTTCCACCCTTTACCCTTTCCAATTCCGTTATCCAATTCCCTCCATTTTTTAATGGCTTGTATCCTAAGACCCCGTAATCACATGCTCGTGCATATTGTATGTACGTACATGTTCACCTAAAGAATTTTATAAATAAAATAAAATGTTAAATGTTATCTCAGATGACCATCGGTGTTTCTTTTTGAACATGAACATTCGAGTGAAAAATCGAAACCCCTTTGAAAATAACACGAGAGCTTAGAAATCAGCCGAAGTTGCTGGAAAAAGTGTAGCATATAAATTCTAGTAGCGGAATCCTCAAAATAAACTTCCACATCTATCAGGTTTGTTTTAATGGCTTACAACCCCAACATTGGACAGCTCGAGTTCGTGCAAAGAAAAAGACAGTTAAGTGTTGGGGAAATGGTGAGATAGGGAGAGAAAAAAACGTTCACTGAAGAGGGAGATGGAGGAGAGGAATGAGAGGAGAGGGAGAGAGTGGTGGGAACGATAAGAAACGAGAGAGAGAGGTAAGGTAGGAGGCAGCAGGGAGGAAAGATTAAAGTGAGCGCGGTGCGGTGGTTTTCTGAATGCTGGACGGAGGATGGAAAAGGTGGAGCGCTGAAGAGGAACGCTGATGAAGGTGATGAGCGCGGGTAATGCGATGAGAATTACGAATGGAGGAAGGAGGACGGAGGCTTAAACGGGTGGAAATGACGAAAGACCGACTTGAAAGAGTGAAAGGATATTCGTGTTACCATTTATTTATCTTGAAAAGGCCACGGTTCGAAGCAGCGCCATCCCCAAGGATGGAAATACTCGAACATTTACTCACAATGCAGCATCATTCCCACCTTTGTGAACCGAATTCTCTGCGCTCTGTCACACACTCTTTCCCTCTCTCTCTCTCTCACTTGCAACACACAAACTGAAAAACTGCAACGATTTCCAACTTTTTTTCATTCCTCGGCGTAATCTTATCGCGCGTCCTTGGATACATCACGAGGAATAAAGGTAACGAGTCGCAACGACGAAAACGTCAGCCTTTACCGTGTCAAAAATCCATTCTCCTCGTAGGGCTCTATCGCACCCGCGACCCATTCTAGTGCGCGAGGGACGGAGCGTGTTTTTTTATGACCAGCCTGTTTATGGATCAATGAAATAGAGGGTGGAGAGAAGGTTTACATGCACACGGGGAAATTCTACTCCAGTAGGTACGTTCGTTTTGCGTAAGGCTTCGCTCGACGCGGAAAAGTTACACGACAACTATTCAGGAGCAGGAGATAATGAGAGCTAATGAGGGAATGTGGAACGAGGGGGAATGGATAGTAAGCAAGAACTCTGGAGGAAATTTCCGCTTTGTTTGGGAGCCTGCGAGCAATCAAGAGTATAAACACGGCTTTAACTACATGGGAGAAGTGAGGAGTTCATCGAAATGAACAAAAGCGTGTAGTGATGTATTTAATAAGCCTATTTCAAAACAGTCCCTCCAATATATAGAAAAGTAACATGCAAGAATAGCTATGCTTCAGAAAAGCTTGGATGAGGCAAATCATATTATTAATGCTCTAACATATTATTATGGTCCAGGACACGGGAATAAAGTTATCTACTGTTGTGAAGGTGTTGGTGTCACCTCCTTGAGGGTTAGGGGTTCTCTTAAGGAGAGATATAATATTTTTATTTACCCAGGTTGAAAACATTTCTCCACTATCCAGTAAACAAAGCAATGAAGTAATAGTATAAAAAATAATCAGCTAGCCTCATATCTATAAATCTTCCACGATTTCAGTTCACCACGCACTCTAAATAATAATATATCAGTTCATGGTTGTTCGATACCAATGAATATTTTTCAAATATGAAACCATAAATGCATGTCTTTCACGATGATAAGTTAACCTTGATCGCTCAAAATGTGAATACGATCAAAATGCAGAATGATAAAAATAAAAACTTAGAGACAACCTTTATGAAACAAAAATCTTTTCGATGAAGTTTTTTCAAGCATACAAAGGAGCGAAAGATATTTCAAAATCATGGAAGGAAAATGCTCAAGGAGGACTGGAATAGCTGGTACATTGAAATGTGGTTTCGTTGGTAATGCTTATCCAGATATCAATCTAAAGGTAAGTTTGATCGGCCAAAACCTCAGCCAAAACACTTGGGTGAAATTCACGCTTAGATTTTGGCATTAGAAAAGAGTACTAATGTAGTTGTTTTACTTATGGTCAAGGACGTTTCCAGCTTGGTTCGACTTGATAACTCAACGTGTATACGCAGCCAAAATATCCCGTCGTCTAATTATGATGAAGACCACGTGGAATGAATTACGTCCACGTGCATGGGATTATAACTCCACCATCAAAACACAAAGAAAATAAAAAACAAAAAAAAAAGTTTTTGAAGTTTTGGTAAAGACTTTAAAGCCATATTTTGAGAAATACTTTTATTTTCAATGAATCTTGACATGAGTCTAATAATGGGATTTATCACGAAGACAGCCCGCCAGGATTTCCACCAGACTCTTTTAGTATTATTTCTCTGATGACTTACCATCCCTTAAAGGGACTAATTAAATATGTATATATACAAATCCCTTTCTTTCTCACACTTTAGTTCATTGCTTAATTCACAACACAATCTGAAGCAACGAAATAGAAATATCCAGAGTTTAATTTCACTATTCAACATAGGATACGCTGTTGTGGTGCCACCTGGATCTCTTTGGATGTCATATTGATTCACTCTCCCGTTCTCCCGTCTCTTTGATGTTTTAGATATAAATTCCGATTCCCTGAAAACTTAACACTCACCCGCGGCATATTTCCACCCGTTATCTACTCACAAAGCCCTTCTCTTTGTAGATTTCGGGATCGACCGCAACATTCTGCACCCCCACCGCCTTAACCAAGTCCGAACCAGACCCCAAGGCATTAAGCGTTAAGCCCTTGGCTGTTTCCGCTGGTTACTCGAACGCTAAACTCCCACGGGCACTGAAATGTGGGATTCCCAAAAGTTATGAGCAACGGTGGTCTCACGTTCAAAACTCAGGCCGGCTCCACGGATGCATAAGCAAAGTGAAATCCCCGCAAGAATGTGTCGAACAATGGGGGTGCCGTGGGAAAAAGAACAAACAAAGAAAAACAAGGCAGTTGGATAAAAAGTGAGATGAATCGAGGATTTTGCATAATTCAAATTAAATATATCGCTCTGTCACAATTTTCAAGTGGAAAAATACTTGATAACTTACAATATTGCATGACATTGGTTACCAGAACAATGCACGGTTAATCCAAAAAATAGGGAAGCGCTAGACAAAGTTGAATTTTCTAAGATGCAGTACGCAAATACCACTGAATAATATTAATAATGATATTTATTTATGATAATTCGAAATAATAATTCATTCATAAAGCAACATCACGCGGGAAGTTTCAAGCGAGATGAGGTGTTAGTATCTAATAATTATATATTATTGGACAAAAGTACAAAACCTATTCTACTTAGCGACATTCGGTCTCGTCTGTATACCTCATCACGATAACAAGCAAAAATTATTACAGAATTTCAGACGGATTGGGTGGCTAGTGTACTGACTTTCCATCCTGACGACCCTGGTTCATTTTCCATTAGTGGAGGAGATTTTAACTGAAGCAATCCGATCAGTAGTTGAGTGCCGCGTAGACAGCTCAAGTTTATTGCTTCTTCGGATGGGACGTTAAATTATGTTTGCCTTGGCACCTATCGCTCAAAGTAAGATAATGCCGATGCCGGATTTCTCTCAACTTTTCCTCCGTTTACAATGTAACCTTTTCAGGTTGGAAAAGGACTGGGGAATAAAAGAGCCGAAGCAGTTTCAAACTTCACAAGACCGCGAGAAGGAGGAGGGACGTAGAAGAAATCAAGACAAGAAAAGAAAAGGAGAGAAGAGAAGAAAAAAGAAGTGGAAGGAATGGTAAGAATGCTGAGAAGGAGGAAGAAGAAAGAAGACAACTTTGTGATAGAAATACTAAGAAGAAAATAACAACTGTAAAGCAAGCAAAGAAAATCGCAAGACACCCGATGAAGAAATCAAAGGAGAAAACCAAATAATTAAAAAAAAATAATAATACACTTTGTAAAATTAAATCTTAACTAAATGAAAATTTAAAAAACATAATGAAAAAAACATTGAAACTTGAAGTACACTAGAAAAATATGAACCAATTATTAAAAAAAGTAAAATGTAGAAAATTGGGGGTTTAATAATAGGTACCCCAAATATTATTGTAATTGAAGCAATCAAGAGGAACTCCGCTCTACCCTTTCAAGGGAAGACGGAGTGGGTGGGAATTGTTGTTCCAATGCTCTCCCTTTTCATTAAAAATTAAAATAACTTCATTGGCTCAAATAGCCTAAGTTTTCGGACGATTACCTATATCCATACTACCTGGTTGCTCCTCGTATGTACTTTCCTCTCTCTTTGGTCAATGTATGTATCCCTTGGTATTTTTGCTGTATTTGCTTTCTGATATTTTGTTCCACATAGTATTTTCCCCTTATTTTATCCTCCCATTTCATTTTCAGCATCACCAGGTTTAGATAACCCCAAATCTTTTCTAACCCTTCCTTCCTAAGGTCCATGTTTCTGGCCCATTAGGTGTCACACTCCACATGAATGTTTTAACATAGATTCCTCGTTTGTAGTCACAAATTGCCAAATATCAGTCCCATAAAAATCAATTTGATTCGCATCCCATTCAGGTATTGAAAACTAAAAATCCGATCAAATCTAGGTCAAAATTCGGAAAGGGTCCGCTTGAACAGGCCGGAGCTGTAGATTCCTTCATAAAATAGGGAAAAATACAACTCAGTAAATGGAACTACGCAGTGGAAAGGACGGATATCAGAAGACCCACCAAAAACCCAACCACGCAGATAAAAGGGAATAAGGATAAAGGAAAGATATAAATGATGCGGATAAAGTCCAGGCGATATGGATGGAGAGAAGGGTGGCGCAATGGGAGACGGTAGGAGACCGTCGTCGCAGGACGTGGGAAAGCAAAGTCACGCCGTGAGGACGGGATGAATGAGTTTTTATATTTTTCGGAGTTTCGGGATCAAAATTCCCACCAATGGATACAAAAAATACTGTAAAATAGCAGGAGATGTGTGGAGTAAAAAAAACATTTGTGTGTGGCATTAATTGCCGTCAAAAATAAAATTCAAAATATATTTGCGAATGCGATGGCTAACCCTTTCCAATTACTATTGGATAATTTTGGATTATTTAAAAGTTAGAAATATTGAAGTGATAGTACATTATAAGAACGTTTGAATTGTAATGCTTGCAAATATCGTTTAGTAAATTTTTCAAAAAGTCACTAAATGTTTGTGAGATACCATTTTATAGCACTGGGTTTATTATTTTAACATGTGTTTTCAAGTGCTGCTTCTTTATTTATAGTTCTTTTTTCTTTGAGTGAAAATATATTTTTTCTACATGAATGCCTTCTTGAAATAAGCTGATATTCACGTGCGACCATTGCCTTAATATAACTATCCACATGGAAGATGCTGGCTAACGTATTGATAACCATACGAAGAGCGAAAATGTACGGCTAGGAATCAAATGAAAGCGACACTTATGACAGGTATTTTGTGTAATTTTTCATTCTGCTCTATGACATTTTTGTCAATCTACTGGTGGACTTTAGATTTTTCCTAGTTTTTAAATTAGATCAATTTTCTAGTTATTGTCGTAAAATGATAGGTGTCTTCTGAAACTCGTTGGATGGTCAAATTGATTCAACGAGTTAGTGAAAAAAATGTTATAATTCAAAATTTATGGTTAAAGCTGTTGAGTGCCTATGCTTAACTCTGTCAATGTTTCTTATGCATAAATGTGGTAAAATTTCTCTGTTAACAAAAGAGCAGCTTAAATCTTCAGGTAACCTAGTCTATCATTTCAAGAAAAAATTCTACAGAGGATGAGAAACAAGGTATAATAGACGGAAGGATAAGTGAAAAAAATCAAGGGGCCAAAGCAAGGCAGAGGTTGAATAACTAAATTAGATATTATTGCAAGAAAATAGATCGATTTTCCCTGTCCTGTAGGAAGTAATCTACTAGGCCATGAAAGCTTGGATAAAAATAATCAGGCATTGCAAAATAAGCAAATGATCGAACATTTCAGGAGCTCATGTATCGCTGGGATTCACCAAATCACAAGCGGTTAGCAAGTTATGAATAGTATCAATTCCCTGTGTGTATAATCTTTCAAATGTTAATCGCAGTCCAGAAATTTTATGCTACAGATGTCATTAACACTCTGGGAATCTATTTTTTCCATCGGATCAAAGAGTACTTTCTAATTTTCCGTGCCCTACTTTTTCCTTTCAGAAGTGAATGTTCCAAATTTGAATTTAACCAAACAGTATACACAGGTGGCTTGGACATAAAAGCGTATTCAGCGATAAGCAATGATTAAAAAGTCAGCGATGAGCAATGCTTATTTTTTAGCTAGAATGTTCTTCATCGTACCCCAAAGAGTTATTAAAGAGCATGTGGACTTCGTAAAACTAAGGAAGCGATGAAAGTCTATTAAATTTGAAGTGCACGGAAGTTGCGGCATCATAAAAGTCAATCAAGCACCAGTGGAAAATTAACGCGTAAAGTGAGCAACGAATATTAGAGTAAGAATAAGTTTGAAGTCTTAATATCTATCAATAACTGAAATGGACTTGTAATTCCAGGACTTTCTGGAGGAACTATCTTCTCCAATAGAAAGTCAACGAAGTAACTCTAGTCTTGAGGGTAATGGCACCAGATGAGCATAAATCAGACAACTTTGGAGAAGTATATCTAATAGTTACACTTTGAATATCACAAAAAAGTACATTATCTCCATTTGAAGTTAAAGCATCATTGGACTCCGCCATTCAAAGAGCCTCCATTTGAATTACGTTAACACCTCTTTGTTTTCCTGTAGAAAAAGGCCGAGTTTTTTTCGAATTCGTCGCATTTAACACAAACGGTCAAAATTACATTGTATAATGTTTGAAAGAGTTACCAAAATTCCCAATATTCTCTAGCTTGAAATTTCTTTGATTTTAAATAGTTTAAGTTAACTTTATAGTACAGCAAAACTTGATTACAGCAAGTGTATTCTTGAAAAATTATCCCTTCAGCACTTTTGATTTAATCTTAATTGTTATATTGTTCCTATTTCATTTTTAAAGTGGTTGTGAACAGCTAACGGAGTTTAAATTACTATACCAAAAATAGAAGTGGAGCGTAAATTTCACTTTGCAGAAACAAAGACCTAACAATATCTTGTATGGAAAATTAGGCTTTGTTAAATTATTTTTCCTTTTACTTTATGTGACGCAATCAGTTCAATTTCTAAGACAGCGACAATTTTACGCACCAACAACCTCAGCGGTTCCCACCATATTATTAGCATAATAATAATGGCTCACTTCAAGGAATGTATTGCAATAATGACAGCCATTCGGTAGTAATAGGGCCATACCTACCTTTAAAAATGCATTCTAAATATAAAAACAAAGAATATTATTGAGTGATCTAGTGTTCATTTGACTTTAGTGTCATTTATTTAAAGCATTTCACCCTGAAAACGATATTTTTTTAAATGCAAGGTATAATGTTTTAATTTTAATCTCTCAGCCTCATAGATACGGGAATATTAGCATAGAGATATACCGTCGGATTCGCTTGAGTACTACAAATTACACTTTAGTGCACAGATATGAACTCTGATAATGCAATGCTGTTTACATTCAATGCATGCGAAAATAAAAATAAAATTAATGTAATAAACCACATTTTTTTTTCAACCCTACGACAAAATGTTGGTTGATCCATACATAATTGTAGCGCAAGGGAATATTAATGACGTTAAAATATGCAATTTGTCATAAATAAATAGAACAGCAATGAATGTTAATTCATCCAAACAGAGGTATAACAGTTGTGATTTATTGATGATTCACGTTAAAAGCATAAGCCTAAATTATTTCAGTCACCATGTAGTTTTAGGAATATTCAGCGGTAAGTTTTTTTCTTTACAAAAATGAAAGCCTTGCTTTTAATGTGCCTAGGTGAAATATATTCTCTTCTTAGATAGTTGCAGTTTTACCTAATAATCTCCAAATATAAGGACAACGAGAATATTCCCCTAAAACTTTGGTATCACATTAATGACATTTGGAAGCTATAATCGGACTGTAAATGCACTATAAACGCACCCCCGCCCTTTTAAGTAAAAAATATTCTCCAATATCTACCTGTCCCGAAAATATATTTCCACAAAAATAAAAACGATCAACGTTTTTCCTTCCCTCCCTATGATATCAATTTACGGTGGACTATTGAAAAGAGCGAGGCTTTCATACTGGTCACATTAAAAGAAAGTCTAGCGAAATTCAAAAATCGAAATCCTCATATTTTATTAATGTGGCTCCGTCAACGACTGCATTTCTTTTCCCGGCGGACAACCTCAAGGAAGATAAAAATAAAAATAAACCTCTGGAAAATTTCTTCCGCGTCGAATATCTTTCCAAAGGACCAAGACGGGAGGCATAAAAAAATTATGTATTTTTTTCGATCATCTCCTTAGCGGAGCCGTCACGGTTAGGTATGAAAAGAGACGACGAAAAAACTACGCGGGAAAAAATGAACGTAACGAGACCGGAGATCCTTCCTTCTAAAAAAAATGATGAACAAAAATAAAGAAAAATGAGCGGAGTACGTCAAGAGAAATGCCTATATTTTGGGATTCAGCGTTGCGTCGCGAAACTCGTGTGCTCTTCTCTCGTCTCCGTCTTCTCATATTCTCCGCTCAAACACTTACATCATTAAACACTTAAAATGTACAATTAAAATTTTTGTGTTATTGTTCTCAAAGTGGTGATAGTATCGTGATAATGTAAGGGGATGTGTGTAGTTCCGAAAGTGAAATAATTATTGATGGCAGCTAAAATAACCTCGGACACGTTGAATGTGTGCCACGTCAATGCTCAATCTCTTTTCGGTCATTTTTATAAACTTTGTGACTTTTTTACTCGCCAGTCTTATCATGCCATCGGAGTAACTGAAAGTTGACTTCATGTAAACATTCTCTGTGAGTCAATTAGACTGAATGAGTAATCTCTCATACGTCTTGACAGAACCGGTAGAATTGGTGGGGGAGTGTGTTTATGTGCATAAGTCTCCACTTCAAAATGCTCTATAAGTCTGATGGGACTCTGTACAAACCCGAATATATGTTTCTTGAAATAACCTGCATCGTTGACAAACTTCTTTTCTGTGTAGTATATCAACCACCAAAAGCAGGCCATTTATCAGTAAATTTTGAACATACTCTTTAAAACCTTATCCCCCCCAACAAAAATATCATAGTGTCCGGAGATTTTAATGCTGATATGTTAAAAAATTCTACTGACCGTAATTACCTAAAAGATATGATCCATCGTTGTAATTTATTTATACCTCCCTTTAACTCCCTCGATAAGAGTAACACTTTACTAGACCTTGTCATCGTTGATGCAGAAAATAAAATTAAAGAATTTGGACAGCATCCCGTGCAATTTCTGTCGGAACATGATGTTATATTTATCAAGTACCTTACGACCGTTAAGGAATTCAAGCCAACTAAACTTACATTTAGAGACTTAAAACATTTTGACATTATGCTCTTTGAAAACGATCTCCTCAATTATGGATCTGAGCGAATTCTTCAACACTAATTGTGTCAACAATAAAGTGCCTGTTTTTAATAGCCATATTTTAGCAGAGCTTGATATTTCTGCCCCAATGCGGACATTAAAATAAAAAAAACCGAGTTCATGGCTATCGAATGACATTTAAAATATGATGAAACTCAGAGATCGTTTACGATGGAACATGAGGCGAACTCGGCTTCCCCATCCATTTGTCGAGTATAAATCAGTTCAAAAACTAGTTCAGCAAAAACCTCGTGCCACCAAGCGCAAGTATTACTATGATAATTACTATTATTACAATCTTCATCCACTTTCGGTATAAATCTTTGAATTCTCTTTCGGCTATCTTCGCCTTTTTCTTTACTTCCACTGCCGAACAGATGAGGCTCCATCCAGCCGACCAAGCGCCAGCTCATTTTTGCCAAGCTCATCTCAGGTTGAAATAATATACTTTATGTGAGCGTTGAAGAAATAAGAAACCTAACGTCACACACACTGTACCTTTCATGCGCTGCTGACTTTTCGAGATGAGTGGAAAAATCTATCAATGAAATTCAACAGTTACGGTTGAGCTCTCCGGTCTTTCCACAATGCGTCATTGCGTTCATTTAAAAGTTATCCTTCTCCATTCGGAAATATTATACGCGTAACAAACCCACAGGACTTCTACCCTTAAATGGGGCCAAGTGGAAATGTAATTTAATTATTTTGACTCAAAGTAACACGGAAGGTTTTTAGCAAGATATATACATCTCAAAATACACCCTTTTAAACCGGTGACTTATTTTTATAAAATGTAAAACTAGAAGGTTGCGTGCATGTGAGTAATACATTGAATAAGTAGAGTGGTCACTTATATCGGAAACAGATGGGGAATATGAAAGGATGATGATTTCCATTGGCAAAAATTCGAATGGACTGAAAAAAGATTCGAAATCGATCCTTTTAGCTTCGTGCTTACGTTTCAATTAGGCAATTTTTTCATTTTAGTGACTACATCCATTTTCCTCGTGTTAGAACAATGTATTTGTTCTTTTTGCTTCTACTACCTGTTGTATTTTACATGATAGTATCGATAGATAGATAGATGTTGTAGTTTGAGGAAAACGTGAAAAATATGGGGATTTGAGGAATTTATATAAAATGCATTCGGATTCTGAAATAAAAATTGAAACTGCTTGGCTAATCAATGGCGTACGTATTGTTTAGTAAAAGAGTTAATACACTTCTTAATATGGAATCAATGAGTAATAAATAGACGGTTTCAACGATTTGTCATTTTCAAAATCTACAGAAAATAAGAAAGAAGAAGATAGAATGAACGGAGAGAAGCACCAATGATGGAGTTCCTAGAAGAGCAGGTTAGATTTGATGCTTGAACTTTGAGAAGTAAGAGTGCAAAACTCATTGAACACATTTTAATACGTGAATGTCTGTTGAATATGATAATTGAAGGGGAATAATAGGAAAGAACCATTAACAGCAGATTAGAGCAGACACACTGACGCGTCTTTTATACTTAGGCAGTAGAGCCACTCAAGTTCACCCATTGGAGACGTATTTTTTATGTTGGATTGCACGCATGGAAACCGGTAGATACTCATAGTAAATTCATGCAAGGCTATTAAGTAGTTTTTTCATCATATATAAAGTATCCGATTCAAAAAGCCTGCTCGGCCATTATAACTTTTAGAAAGGTTGATACTTTGAGTATTAATATTACTTCATCATTAGCAGTAATCAATCTAAATATAGGATTAATGTAGCTCCCCACTTAATTCTCCATTAACCCTTTCACTGCTACGCACGCATATATGCGTTTGGGCGGAGCAGTGCCATCAGCGCTACGCACGCATATATGCGTTTTACGTGCAAACGAGTTTAATTACCGAAAAAACTATGCACGCTGGAGGTATTTATGTGTCCAGCAGTTTTGCACGCTACGTCGGGATATTGGGATTTTCAAAGTACATGTGGTTCGATATTACATTTTACATGAATATCAATATGGGGAAGATGACGCGTCATATGCGTGCGTGACAAGACAACATGGTACCCACACTTCATTCCAACAGCCTCTCTTCGTGCATTCTCAATACTTGCGCTGGTTTATATTCACGATTGAGGCATTCTTATACTTTTCATACTCTCCTCATCTCCGAGATGAAGGAGAACTCCACGCCATTCAACGAACGGGTGGCTTTCCAAGATCCTCGGTGGGGATGAACGGGGATTACGGATAAACGAATGCGACGCGGTTGGAATATCGAAGTGAGTCCTGGGAGGGTTTTGAAATCTGAATGGAAACTGCACATGCTCGGGTTGCTCGTGAGCAAAAATGGCAGAAAGGACTCCTGACGAAATAATAATAATGGGACAAAAATAAAATTGGAATGTAGGTTGGGAGCGGTCGGGGTCCGTGGCCATTTCAGTGCTAGGGCGGATCGCAAAAGGCATTAGTGTGAGGCTTTTCGAGTCGGAACGTACAGATAGGCAGGAGGAGCGGCGGATTCAGAGACGCGATATTTTCACGCGTTACCGGAATCAGGTGAGATCACGTCCCTTATATTTTCTACGGACTTTCTGTGGGCTTTATTCCTCAAAAAGGAGTGCAATGAGGATTTGGGTGATGGTTTTCGTTGAATTCTGGGGCACAAAAAATCTTTGAATTTCTCATTCAATGAGGATAAATATGTATAAGTCACTAGCATTAAGATATGTGAATATATCAATTTTGAATGCGAATCTATTGACGTTGCTCGATAATTATGGTTGAGCAAATTATAAATATACTTGTCTAAGGATTTTACAAAAAATCGTTTTTCGTAACCGTAATCGTAACAAAAAGTTATAAAATAACGTTTGTTGCATTGGCGTGGAGAGATCTAAAACGTTCAAAAACTCTCTGGTAAGCTGCTGTATGTTTATAGCACTCAAAATATCTTTTCAAAAATTAAAGCTTTCTAATCACTCTTAAAATTTTACTTGCTTTTTCCTCATAAAAAAAAGAAAATTTATATCATACATATGGAATGCAACACCCTGTCACAATGGAAAAACCGGTTTCCAATTAGTCGTCGTTGGGCTTAGCTCGAATTTCAAGGGGTGATTCCTATTCTTCCGAGCGTTTTTGTCCCTCTCTGCAAGTGGAAGATACTATTTGAGAAGTGATCTTAGCCTTCAAAGCACATTAACTAAACCAAACTACTGCTTTTATATCTGGAATTGAGTGCAGTCAACGTCTGCTAAAGTAGAATTTCCATTCATAAATATTTTGTTGTTCCATACTGTTATGAGCTTTAAGAAATAAATTTGAGATGGTCGCAAATTTTTTTAGCTATTAAACTATCACTATACCAAAGCTTTTACCAAAAAAAATCGTTAAACTTGAGAAAAGAATTTTTTACTCCATCAATAACCTTACTCAATATTATCCAAATCCCACATTTCCACACATTGGTAAATAGATTGATTCCCTGGTACTACTCTTGTATCAGTATCTTCAGCCGGATCATAGCTCTTCATATCCCCAAGTTTCTGACTTCATGCATGTATGAAAATTATATTCCCCTCAATCTTCCTTTTTCACCTCGCTTTTCTTTTTTCCATTATATTTTTGTGCTTTCTACTTGCCACACGTACATTCTCCATTTCCTTCATAGTATTCTTTATTATACATGTGTTTTACGTTTATCAACAGTTCTTCCATTTTTAGTGAGTTAAATATTGATGCATCTCAACTTTTTGCATCCTTATTTTAATTTACTACTTCTACAGATAGCGCCGTCTATATTAAATGTCTTGAACGATTTTACTCGACTTCAAAGTAGCATTTAAAGTTCTGCAAGTGAAATGGCTAATATGGATGATTACTTAAAAAGTTTTAATACATGATCCTTGGGTTTAGGTTCAAGCAGTATGAGATATGCTTTACAGGCACTCCATCACGGATATTTCCTTGCTATATTGAAGTACGTTTTAACGATGCCCTATTCATTTATTCGAGAAGGGAATTTAAAATCTTAATTCACCCTCCCTTCTTACGTCATCTCGGTTCGGCTTATGCATCACTAATTGCTTCCACAAGCTCGGATCCTGGCACGTATTTCTTCTTTTATGCCATTCTCCTATTCAACGTCACTCCTCCCACCAAATCCTTCTAGAAACACACACCACGGTCCGCCCATTCTCCTCCACCCTCCTGGCCATTGGATGTGAACATTCCGGCTCTTAAAGTAATCAAGCCCAGACGAAATTTTCGGACCGGAGCTCTTACGGTCCTAATCCCCTCCTTTTAACTAAGCGCCCAGTCGTTCGGAAGCCTTTCCCACTCGGCTTCCTCCTCCCTTACACATCCGATTGTTACTGGGAGAGAGAGGTCGCTTTCAAAACGGTTGAGGGAAGATTTTCTGCTCTCCTCAACCAACTGGAATTCACCAGACCTCCCCCTATACTTATCCCGTTTCTTCACCAGCTACCTACCCTCTTCCCCCGTGCCAAACCATGAAGCCTCCCATTAAATCCCTAAACACGTCTGTAACGCCTGCCCGTCACTCTTCTCTCTCCCCCGACCTCTCCCTCGTTCCCATTTCACTCCCATTACAAGGGTCTCGGAAATCAAACTATTCCTCTCTCCCTCTCTCCTTCAACCTCCCTCCCTTCGACCTCTCTCTCAAAATTCATGCCGCTTAATCTCGGATCCCAATTCTCACCTACCTACTGCCGTGATTCCCAAAGAGGGAGAGAGAGAGAAGGGAAGAGAAATAGGGAAGGAGAGAGATAGGGGAGGGAGAGAGGGGATGACAGTGGAGAAGAGTAGGGGGAGGGAGAGGGGAGAGAGGGGGAGGGAGAGAGGAGAGAGGGGGAGGGAGAGGGGGAGGGTGAAGGGGAGGTAGTGGGAGAGGGTGAGGGGGAGGTAGAGAGGGAGGGGGAGGGGGAAAGAGACGGGGTGAGAGGGAGAGAGGAGGGGAGTGGGGAGGGGTGAGAGGGGGGGAGAGAGGGGAGAAGAGAGTGGGGGAAGAGGGAGAGAGGGAGGGGAGGAGAGAGGGGTGGAGAGAGGGGGGAGAGAGGTAGAGGGAGAGGGAGGGGAGGAGAGAGGGGATGAGAGAGGTGAGAAGAGAGTGGGGGAAGAGGGAGAGAGGGAGGGGAGGAGAGAGGGGTGGAGAGAGGGGGGAGCGAGGTAGAGGGAGAGGGAGGGGAGGAGAGAGGGGATGAGAGAGGTAAGAAGAGAGGGGAGGAAAGAGGGGAGGAAAGAGGGGAGGAAAGAGGGGAAGAGAGAGGGGGTGAGAGAGGGATAGGTGGAGGGGGGAAGGGGGGGAGAAAGGGGGAGAGAAAGAGGGTGAGAGAAAGGGGGGAGGTAGAGGGATAGTGGGAGGTAGAGGGGGAGGGGGAGAGGGGGAGGGAGATGGGGAGGGAGAGAATCAAGGTTATGGAATGCCCAAGAAACTAACAACAAGCTGGTGTTAAACCCAATGATGAACACAGTAATTTAACCTACTCCTTACTTCTCATTGTTTATTATTGCTCACAGTATATTATAGAAAAATAATTCAACTACTTGTACTGATAGTGATTGCAAGGAAATATTTTTATTGGAGAACTATCTCGTTGGGATATTGCTTAAGTCTTTTATATTCAATGGAACCTTTAATGTAAAATATTTCAGAGACAAAGCGATATTTTTCCTGTAGTAGTCCTTTTACGTGATTGAAGGCTTCAGTTACATTTTTTCAACTTCATGTCAAATTGAATGTTTTGAATTTTCGTATTTAGCTACGACAACAGAGGTATGGTAACCAGAAAGTAAAATTCGATCTTTGTCAACCAAGGTAGCCTCCGAGGGATTCAGCAGCTCAAGTAAGGGCACTGTGACTTTTTGATGAATAAATACCCTTAAACTCCTCTCCAACTATAGGTAATAGGACTATAAGTAATTTATTTACATTAAAGTAATATACGGCCTTAGGTAGGTTTTAATAAAAGTGATGTAAAATCCCCTAAATCTTTGCATTAGTATTGCCCTATTTATCTATAGTATTTCATTCTTTCTCTCCGCGTACGTCCTATATTTCTTCATTCCGTCCATAAAACCTATTCTTTTCCTTCCCTTTCCCCGCTTGTCCAACATCCTTCCCTCTATCACAAGAGCAAAAAATCACCCCTCATCACCGCTTCCAGCCACATATCCTGCCAACCCCAATCTCATCGAGAAGTTTTCTTTCCTCACCAACCATGTCAAGCACTTCCTCATTTGAAGCTCTGCAGCGCTCAAGCACTTCCTCCTTTCCGTTCACTGCACCATCTATATCCTCCTTCACACCCACATCTCGAACACCTGCAGCCTATTCTCGTCCTCCTATCTTCGAGTCCACGTTTCTGCTACATACGTACAACACAACACTCCATATACTTTAATCTGGGAGAGAGAAATATTGGGAAAACTATTTAAAGAAATGTTGATACTCCATTTCGCCCGAAAGAGTCCTGACGGTCGGAGTCCTTATTCAAACCGCTACAACCATCATCACTCCACACTTATCCCCTGAAGAGAAACAGAAAACTGAAATATCTTCCTTGCCCTCGAGGACACATAACCGGCATAACCCTCTTCATCCTGTTTGCACTGAACCTTCTCACTCCAATCCCTACTCACGTGCTCCCATCTTCGGCCGAATGCACACAAACAAGGCCCGGATCCTTCATCTTTGAGTGGATGAGGGTAGCCCATTGCGCATGCTTCAACCGTGGGGGTGCTAGCGGCTAAAGACCGGTTAACGACTGGCGTCAACTTCTAACGTTAACCGTGAACTGGTGTCACGTTCATTACTTCAGTTTACTGTCAGGCGTCAGCCTGAATGTGCGTCCGAAAGTGTCGGTTACCTTCATTAATCTGTACATAAATGTCTGGGTGCCAATACAGCCGTTTTTTGCGTGAAGGTGGTTGAAGCCATTTTTATTTATATAGAGATTTACGTGAAACTTTGACATAGGTGTTCTCATTAGCATACAAATATCTACAGGTAAAAGCGAAAAAAATTGCTTCATACCGATTTGGTCTAATGAAAACCCAATATTACTTTAGCACGTAGCTTAATGGCAAATGACATATATTTCGTAGGAATTAGATTTAAATACAACAGATTTTCTTCAGAGCGAGAAATAATACATTAATTATTATTAGATGAGAAAAAAATTAGTATCAAGGTGCCACTCCGATTTTTACATTGGAAAAACACATTTTTCAATATAATTTCGAATGACCCGCCGAAAACTCTAATTCATAACCTGCTTTAATTAAGAAAATAAAATAAAATATAATCCTTGTATCATTTCCATTGCTGAATTTATGGTGAGTTCTAAGACATTCACAAATGAACTCATAGGAAATGTGGCCCTCGAATTTTTTTCTACCTTTATAAAAAATTATTTAAATGTGCACTCAATGACTTTGGATAACCATTCCAGCCACCTTAACGCATACATAAGAACCCGTCTATTCTACTCGAGTTTGCAATTGAAATTCACGCTGACGGCAAATCTTATACCGGCCCTGACCCGTGAAGACCCCTGGTTCCAAACCCTTTCCCTCCACCTCCTCGTCCTTCCTCCCCCACCCGTGCATACTACACAACTCTCGTCCTCTCAACCTTTTATCCCTGCCAACCTCCAAAGAGGGAGAGAGAGAGAGAAGGAAAGGTTGTTGTAGAGTTTGTACTGCTAATACTACCCGCTAATCCCTTTTGGGCGAGATCCTCCCCATGCTTCCATTTGCAGTCCAGCCGCTCCTGAGCACTTCCCCCTCTTTTATCCCTCTAACCATCGCTTCCCCATTACCGCCTCTACTCTATCGCTTTCATCAGATTTCCCCGACCCGTGACGGATTTCCGACGAAGGATTCTCGCCAAAGCTGTTTCCTACGAACAAATTCGTCGAGTTTAAACGCAGGGGATGAGAGCTGGCTTCATTTCCGGCAGTTTCTTGTACATCTATTCCTACAATCTCACTAGTGGATATGTATCAAGAACAGTAAGTGAGAGGTGGTATGGATCCTAATTATAAACAACCCAAATCAGACCTTTAAAATAAGTGTTCCTGGTTAATAAGAAATTGAATAGAATACACGAAATGATATTATGTAAATAAATAATGCCCTCTCTAGAAAAGATCAGCTGATATTACAAGTGAGTGTTCAGTTTAAAAAAATTTTTAAACTTAATAATGCTATCTCTCGGTCTGTATTCTTCAACAAAATATCCAGGCGAAAAAAATGTTTCTTTTGACATCTACGCTGTGAAAAAATATAACTTACCTATTCTCAAAAAAAGCCCGTGAAAAAAATACCTTAAAACATCAGAAGTTACAACCAATTATTTCTCCCACACGTCTTTTGCACAGTATGCTTAAAATGGAAGAAAAGTATATTCCTTAGATACATAAATGGTTAAGGTCATTAGACAAACCAAACACACTTTCCTTAATTTTAGATATATACAGCCACTGATCAATGAATTAAAAGAAGAACTACAAGAGCATTTGCAGGGGCAGGCAGGACAAAGGTTGGTGCTGTATTTCAGACGCTGGAATATAAACCCAGATTTATTTAATCAGGAAATGAGTAATCGTTGGATTTACTTTCATATGCTATAGGTTTTATATCTCGTTTAGTGCTTGTTCATGCCATGAAATTGTCCCTAATTTTCTCACATTTTTCACGTTTTTCGTTCACATTATTGCTCGTTTCTTAATTGTTCAAAGTATGTCCTCAGTCATCTTAATTAGCAAAATAAAACAGAAATTAAAAGTTATTTGGCCTTTAAAAGGTTTTTCTCATTAATTTAACTCAGTAAATTTATGTAAAACATAAATTTAACTAATTTACTAAGTTAATTGAAGTGTCCTTAATCATACTTTTCCTTGAGCGCTAAGAGCATACTATGCGTTTCTCAGCCTCGCTTGAGTCATACGAATGGCGTGACGCGGCACTTAAAACGCGAGTTTTCGAGTCTTTGTCCACGGAATACTTTCCAGGCAATTTAATTAACAACAGAGCGTCCGTAGAATCGCACTTGGCGAGCTCTAATTCAATGCATTTATCCACATCACCCTTAGTCTTCGAAACCCTTGATCCACATCCACCGATAAATTAATTTATTCTCGACCCACGCATCCAATTTAGGGATTTGTTTGAGATCCTATGGAGACGTTAACGACAACTGAGGAAGTATTGGGGGCTCACAAGTGTTGCCATTAGCGTTAACAAGGGTTGTGGAGCTATTTTCTCGAGTAATCAGGGGTCCTAGGAACCGTGGGGAAGGATAGGGTAAGGGTACAAGAGTGAAGAAGGAGAAAGGGATAAAGGGATGGAAAGGGAAGCAACAGGGGAGCGGCCCCCTTTATTTCACGACTGCCTCTTCCCACCTCATGGGAAATATCGAAAGGGTTTCCTCCCGGGAAGAACTAATTACTGACTGTGATCGACACCTGGAACCGGTAGAATAGAAAGGCCTATGAAACATATAATGGTTTACAATCATTTCATAGAGAATGAAGTGTTTTCAATCTACTAATATAATTGTTTTAGAAAGAAGGCTTAGTAGTGATATTATGAGAAACTATTTTTTTATGACATGATGAAACGGAATAATAGGTAATACTCGCCAATGAACTCAGTTTTTCGATACCTGTCAGAAAACGAATGACTTTATTCACTAAATGGCTCAGAATATCCTTTCATGGAAATAAAAAGTGCTATCTTCTGCAAAGACAGTGATTTCACTGGACCAACTCTAATGTAAATCAAGATCTGATGCTTTCCCGGCACATGCAATTAACAAACTTTATTTGAGTGTACCATTGAGTCAAATCTTATATTCCTGCTGACGTTTCAACGAACAAGTGGTCCATTATCTTCAGGACTGAAGATGATGGAAAACTCACTCAATAGTAATGAAAGAATTGCCCAGGTGGAAAACCCGAATAAACTTTGTTAATGACGTCAATCATTCCATTATTGAATTCGTGAGATGAAATAGTATCTTTTTCCACTTCATGTTTTCAATGATAATGTTTTAGGAAGACTTAGGAGGGCCAAAATTAAATTTATAATAATATTAAAACTACATGTGCATCCTGAGGATTTGAGTTTGAGGTTTTTCCTAAGGTTGGGGTCATCACCCCTTTAGCGGGGATTCCCTTCACCTATTCACTCCAAGCTGCGTGATCATAATAACGATTATTTATAATATTGACAAAATAGCAAGTAATTTCAGCACAACTTCTTGTCAGAGCTGTGTGTTAGGTAGCTAAATAAAATTGATTATTATTTTCATATTAAAAAACTAAAATTCTGCACCATGAAATTTAAACTTTCTAAGATGAGACATTATTTCCTTCCCTTGTCCCAATCGCAACTTGCCACAAATTCTATCATGTAAAGACACTCCCTTTGGACATTTAATAGCAATGGTACTGGCGGACTCGGACTCTAGTACGTCCGGACATGGCTAGTTACTTTATCTGCTGGACTACTCTGGCCTCAATATATTCTGAAAGAGCCAAGATCAACGCAAATCTCAGGAGGTAAAAATTAGCATACAATTTCAGTAATTGATACCAGGGATTGAAATTAGTTTTAAGCATACCTGAGACATACCTGAGTCTTTCTGAGACGGCTATTGATATTGATTTCCCCATTTTTCATCATTGATACTTACATATTCTCATTCCAATGAGGCCACGTATTATTAGCATATGAAGTAGCTTTATTTAATCCAGCTTTTAAATTGTTTTTCACCTAAACTTGTGACAATTTGCAACAGCGTTGTCTTCGTACTCCAAGAATAATTAAATTATATTTGGGGAAGATTTACAAGGTAAAAACAAGAATCAGTCTTCTTCCTTTGAGCCTCTTCTTATCTCTCTCCGCGATAGTAAATGTCGATGGCTTCCAAAAGTATCGATTTCGGCAATAACGACCCTGTGTATCTCCTCTTGGTTCCCGCTCTTCAATCGTTCCACTCACTCATTCTGCACCTGCCCTTACGGGAGGACATCTTTTCCAGATCCTTATTCACGCAGCAGTGTCACGTACCGTCCACTCAAGTAAAACCTCTCCCTTATCCCCCCGAACCCTAATCCCGTCCGTCTCCTCCATCAAATCGTGAGCCCCTTGATCATAGAGGGATCTCTGCGGGAGGAGTATTGAGCACCCAAGCCAACAAATGTATGGATAACTCTGGAGTTGATAATTTTTACAGTTATTAATATTTATTCGGGCTGTCGATACCATTTTGTACCAAGTGAGAGAGTGGTGTGAATCATAAAATAAATATTTAATGGCTTCCTCAGCTTTTTCACTGGAAAAGGGATCATTCTCTACAGCTGATATTTATGCGTAGATACTTACAGGTCATTGGTAGTCATGTTGCGGTACTCAGAATCAAGCGGTCAAGTACGCTAGTCTAAGACCTCCAACCGCGCATAGAAACGCCAAATTTGGTAAACAGAGAAAAGCTTACAGTTCATATTAGTACCAACTGCTGAGAAGGCGGAACGGTACAAACTATGTAGTGGCAAAGCGTGATATTTTAGCCTAGTCATGGCGGACGCAGAAGGTGGGCTGGCCGATGAGCTAAAAGGTCATTACCCCTCCAAAAACACACATCAAAACCTATTTTTAGCCTTCAAATTCAAGACTTCCTTCAAGTATTCCTCCTCGTGATACTGATAAATGCTTGAAAATAATATATTTTAGGTTAATCGTATTTAAAAAACTAATATTTAAGTATAATGTAAAGTTTTCTGTAATAAATACAAATGAATAAAATAAACTAGTTTCCAAGACATAAAAAAATGTCTAAACTGCTTACATATTAACTCTACTCTTTGTGTTTTCGTAGTGAATTCTGTAAAACCGCACCGTAAAAGTCTTCTCCATCAAAGTCGCCTTGTTGGTTGAAAATTATAGATTAAATATTCTGGTCGTCACATAATAGTTTCTTTGTAATTTTATTTTCAGAGAGAGCTTTTAATGTTCTTAAAAATTTTCAGTTCAAACACATAAACACTTTCCAAAGATGGAAATCTTTCGTTCAATTGCCCCAATCAATTATCAATAATTTAGAAGTAAAGCTTTCTGTATTTTTCTTCAGGTTTCAGAGCTTTGTTAACTTCATGATAGTTCGTTTTTTTTAGAAAAAGAGGCGGATCCTATTATAACTCTTTTTTCCCAAACTGACTTAAATCCAGTAACCTCAAAAATACTAAAATTGTCATATTTAGTGGTTTTTTGTGGTTAACTTTTCATTGCAATCAGTACAATAAACAAGACCTTTTCTGCTAATTTCAGCTGATTTTCCAAGTCCCAAATAACCCTCACAGAAGTCATAATTTCAACGTGTTCACTTTGTATTAACATCAGTTTTCACAATGTAATAAACATCAGTTTTCACAATGTAATTAACATCAGTTTGCACAAACAAGGAGAGAAATGTTTTCAGGATTATGTATACATACATACATATATATCTTTATATATATAAAAGTCAATGTATGTATGTATGTATGTATGTATGTATGTTCCACATCTCCTCCTAAACCACAGGGCCGATTTTGATGAAATTTGGAACACATGTTTGTTACTGGTAGACAACAAACACTGTAGGGTTCAATTAACCGAAACCCTATTTTTTCAGGGTTAAGGGTGTGATCCTTAGTAATATATAAAAATGTTATGGTCTCTGTCTGTCTGTTGCTCCATCACGCAAAAACTACTGGACCTATTGAGCTGAAATTTGGCATGTAGATAGAAAAAATGTCTGGTTGTAATATATGCTATATTAAAAAGCCCTCAGGGCCCCCAAAAGCCCCCGAGGGTCACCCCTGGTGGTCCATGCTAAGCATTGGGTTCGGTGCAGTGGTTTCATTCTTTGCGTTTTTAAAATACTTTCACTCAAGATATAGGCCTGGGATTTTGAGGTCGTATGGCTGAATAAAGGAAGTTTCTAATTTTATCAATCGATTTTCTTCTACCCTCCGAAGTTGTCTTAAATTCATCTTTTCAGCTGAAAAATCTCACATTTTTATCTGAAATCAACAATAACATATTTCCTTGACAACCATAGATTTGATTTTCAAAGGATATACCCGCCTCTAGCATTGAAATATCACGTTTTCCTGCAGGCCCATGATAGTACGTAGAAAGCAAATCCGTATCAGAAGGGCCCAGAGTCCCAAGGGCCCCATGATAGATTGCTTCAGGGGTTAATCGATAAATTCAATTCATATTTACAACAAGTATACTCTTCAACGTCTATTCTCAAAGTAGCTCTCAAAGGGGCATATGTATATGAGAGAACAATTACGTAGGAAAAGTTACACATAAAGGAATTAATAGAATACACACTTAATTATATGTGCAAGAATATTTACGTGGAGCGAATATCAATGGTAATAATGCCTCTGTTGCTACAACAAACACGGCGTTGTTTATTATCGTTTAATTCTCAGATGTATTACACGTAGTGAAACCGTCTGCTTCTCATTCCGATTGCGAACTGTTTTTTAGACCAATTCCTACATCATTAACGTCACGAGTTATTTATATGTTTAAAAGTGTTAAGGTGCAGTTAACTTAGGTATATTCACTCAATCATCGCGTTGCCTATTCTAGACTCTCACTTGCCGCTGTGTTTCCGTTCCTTGGACTTAAAAATATATCCATCAACATGCCTAATATAAAAAAGAGTAACCTTTCGAAAAGATCTTCTAAAGCAAAATGAATGTCTTAATTGCGGGAAAATGAGCCCTTGAAAGAAAAACGACAAAGGTTAGACTTGGATGGTCAAAGACATGCCCACCAGCGATCTCATGATAATCTCCCCGTGGTGTTTCTCGGGTTACGCTAAGGTCCGCACAAATTTCATCCTTACCCCAAATACGGACGGGTAACCAGCTCTAAGTCTGGTTCAAATACGGACCCATCTGTTTCGAACCTTCAATCTGTTTTAAGATGGCGTGAATTATAATTACGTCACTACATGCTTCTTACTCGAAAGAAGAACGGAAATTCTGCACAATTACCGACATCCGTGCATGAAAATCGACAAGTGCGCTTTGAATCACCATCTATTTTTCATTTAGCAACCGAAACCAATGATTATGGCTATGCCGAAGACGCAGTCCGGGTGATGGAGGATTCATTGGTCAAATAAACATGGCTTCTGCTGCCATTACTCCTCTTGACGTTGTCAACCGATGGATTGTACTCTCCTGTCCAATCTGGATCAAGATAATCAACGCACATATCAACGTTGAATAGTGAAACTGAATTAAGTCATGGAATGCAAATATATGTATGTACACAAGGGAAGCGATCAAAATGTTAATCACTAAAAAGACGGCTCAAGAGAACCGGAGGAAAACTGTCTGTGTATCTACTACAACGAACACAACATACAAGATAGGTTACGAACTCCTCAAATGGTCACGCATACTGTTTTTCATCGGGCTTCGTGGTTTTATTATAAAAAATAAGTTTAATGTTTTTCACACCCGTTGAATTTCAACGGGTATCTTCCGCTCGTATATATATAAACTTCACGAAGCCGTAGGCCGCACACTTGTTAGCTGCTTTCCACTTATCATCAATATTTATCAATATTTATCATCAATCATGTTTATTTGAAAAATATTGAATGACAGGCTCCCAATATTTGTTCTACAGTGTTAACAAGCCGTGATATAGAGCCTTGTGGGAGCAAACGATGGAATCAACTTTTAAAAGGAGGAGGAAAAGTAAATGTGCTCTTGAAAGAGTGAGACGAAGAAGTCGAAATTCCGTTTAGAGTTGAAAAATATACACTACATTCAGAGATTTCAACCAAACTCTGAGATAAGACTAAGTTTAGAAGGTGTGCATAGCAAGTCATTGGATACTCCTCCGTCACATTTGTTTTTAACCCTGACAGATTGCTCGACATTCCTGCTGCTCCATTATAAGTATGAGCAATAACTTTTTTACAGTTTATATAATTTTAGCAACATACCAGAAGATGGCATGATCCTCTTACTGGAGTATATGAATGCGAGGGCGTGTGATAAAATCATACCAGGCCTCAAGCAGAGATTTAAGAAACGTGTGTTAATTAAAAACGGTAATTTGATAATAAAAATATGGGCTATTAACAATATTAGAACATGCAATACGTTTTTCGACTTAGACCCACGTTACAAAAACACTGTACAGAATAGCACAATCCAACTGGACAATATAACTGGACAGAAGTCAGCCATACATTAAGTAATAGGTAAATCAGACTAGAGAAAGTAATGGCAGTAAGAACACTTGATTCCGCAAATATTGGCAGTGACCATCGTTTACCATTAACAAATATGAAGCTACAAATGATGCCTAATAAATATCAGCCACAATATATCAAGAATAAAAACTTAAGATAGAGTTAATTGAAGAAGAAAGACAACAAAAGGCAGTAACATAACCTTAGATTTCAATCTTATTTCATACTACTGCCTTTTCCGCAATTAATGAAAAAAGATCAATTTCCACAAGTATGACATTTATTGCACGACCGATTTCGCTTTTTACAGCATCTTCAGGTACATATATCTGATGTAGATGCTGTAAAAAGCTAAACCGGTCGTGCAATAAATGTCATACTTGTAGAAATTGCTCTTTTTTCATTAATTGCAGAAAAGGCAGTAGTATGAAATAAGACTGAAACAGGAAATACTAGATAAACCTACTACATTAGAAGACAATAGAGATGCATCCAGGGAATAGCTGGAGAACAATACCAAAGATAGTGCAAAGAAGACATAAGAAACCAAAATAATAATAAACAAAAAGACTATAACAAAATACCGTGGTTCACAAAAGAGGTCAAAAAATTGGGCAAAGAAGAAAGAAAATTGTTTAAACGATACAATTTAATTGAAAACTAGAAGATACAATAGAATATCCTGAAATACGAAATAGAATGAACAACAAATTCAAAAATAATAAAATAAGTGTATTAAAATAGATTTTCAAAGTCTTTAGAAAGTCATTTCGACGGACCTTATTACCCTAACCCGTGTATTGCACGTTAGCATGTCCGCCAAAGTAGAACTCTCCTAGTTTCCGGTCTGGCCGTGCATGGCTCTTCTGACTGCTTTTTTGGTCTGAGGCTAGCGGCCGGAGGAGTGTGTATGGCATGAGCTTGAACTGCGACGAGTATTGCATGCCTGGTGTGTGTGGTAGAATGACCCCATGCCACACATCCTGGAGGTGACTTGCATGGTATTTCGTAGTTGTGTATAGCTATACTCACTTTTGACTATTAAAATAAAGCCTTTTTGGTGTAATAAATTAGATTTGGGACCAGATTGAGGACGGAGAATAGATGAAATTTGGGAAAGTAATTTGCGAGTTTGTTTAATAGACTAGATGGCACACGGCTCGTACACACGTACGTACGAGGAGAATAGACTATTCGCGGGAGAAATGAATGGCGAAAAATGCTGGCGAGGGAGAAAAGACCTTGGATAGGACTGCAGAAGAAAGGCCCTTCATGCAATCGGTAAAATAAAGACAGGAAATGAGAGAGGGAAAGTGCGGAAGAACGAAGGGGTATATATGGAGAGAGAGGGGAAGATGCAGGGGAAAGTGAAAGGGCCGCAAGAAGAGAGGAACAGGAAAGAGAGAAGCATTGTGAAAAGGGAGAGGAGGAGCGATTAATGGGGATAAATGTAGGGAAGAGAGAGAGGCAATCCTGGCAAACAAAAAGGGTCACAAGTGGAGAAAGGAGTGGTGACGAGTATGAAAAACCTCAGGCGGGGCCAGCGGCGGAGAAAAACACGAGAGATTTAAAAGGCTACGATGATTAAAAAAAAGAATAGCGGAGTGCAAAAAAGGTGTTGAAGAATTGAGGAAGGAGAGTTTAACGGTTATTGTTAGTTCACGTATGAAAGAGCCCTGAGGTTGTGAGTACTTAGTGGGCGAAACCCTTCATAATTTGAAACACCCCGAGACTCATGATTATGGTAGTTTCAGCGAGATAACAGTTCACATGCAACTCGATGAATTTTGACACATAACGAAGGAATAATTATCATATTTCGAATGATTCCAGAGTATCTCAATCATTTACTTTTTCATCATCATTCTCTATCTATAAAGCTGAAATGGTCTTTGTTTGAATGCTATAGACTTCGAAACCCCTTGTGTAGTTCGAGAAAAATGGCGAACATATCCTTAGATAAGAATAAGGATCAATAAGCTATTTAAAAAGACCCAAGTGCCCCAGGGGCTCCTATGTGAGTCCTTCTTTAACAACTTTTACTTCCATAAAAAAAGCATCGGATTCAGTGCAGAGGTTTCATTTTTTTGCTCTTTTAGATAACTGTATTTCAAGATGTAGGTGTGAAATTTTTAATATTGATTGACTGAAACAAGACATTTTTTGATTAATGCATTTGATTTTCTTACTTAAGATAAGGTCTTCGTTAAGGTATGAGTTTTTTCTCAAAAATCGCAAATTTGTGTACTATTTCAGAAATGAACATTTTATTGACTTGGTAACCACAACTTAGGATTTCAATGGTATCTTATGCCCGAGGAACTCGAGTCAGGTTTAAATAATCAATGTAGCAGAATGACAGCAAGAATTAAAATGAGGTATTTTTCACCTCAAACTCTCCATGGGGTTAATGACTGCTTCATGGTATTGTGGATGTCACATAGGGAGGATTCATTTCATCCAATGGAATATTTTAATTTTTATATTCTTTATTTAAGTATATATTATATTTTTATATTCTTCAAGTTAATTGAAGGGAAGATGATAAAAAATAAAATCTAAAATCTTCTTTAATAAATGTATTTACTTTTTGCATTTTACGTCTGCAATTTAAATATGAAATTCAATTATATGGTCTTTATTCTGACTACATAAACACCTCGCTTAAGCTACCTTATTAGATCGCGTAAAGGCAACTATTCGCGTCAGGACAACCGATTGGCCGGTATGTGCACAAAGTGTTTACCCGGGGGATCCTATTGCATTTGGAAGGTAAAGATAAATGGTAATAGAAGGTCACCGTATTTCGCACTCAGCCAAGAATAACGGTGGATGGGCACGGTATGCAAAACCTAGGATATACTCACTCAGGGCGTGGTTTGACAAACACAATTAGTTCGAGTGTCTCCATTTAGACCTAGAGCAGAAAGCCAGAGTCTCTATACTCATCGATAGAAAACCCATCTGAGCTCAAGATCCTGCACCAAGTCAAGCGGCTGGGGGACAGAAAACGCGTGAACCATCAGACTCCAGCCGTGAGCAGAGCTCATCGATCTTCTCCAAAAAAACTGTGAGCTTTCCTTTGCAGGATCTTAAAAGAGCGGTTGGAAGAAAGTTTAAGTCCTGTGATACAATTGTACTGCAATTAAAAAAATATCTTTAACGATAGCATGTATACCCATAAGGCTGCTCCCTCTCTGGGTAGACACAGTCAAAACTCTCGGCGATAGGCTGGCAAAGCTAATTCTGCTTTAATAATTTCCTCCATTCTGCCCTGTCCTTGCATAGCTCTTTTGCTTCCGTTACACCCAGGAATTGGTTCATGCACGCCCTCCTGCTGTCAATACTCCTAATGTTTCTTTGTCTACTTCGCATTTATCACCTCATTCACCCGTAACTTTCTCGGACTACCTCATTCTCTCACACCATTCACTACTCAATTTTGGTCACCTTCAATGAACCTTGATATGGGTCGTGGCTTGACTTGAAACCTGGGTTGGGAGAAGGAAATCGCGCATCCTGCATTTAAATGGACGATTCTTTTCCATTACATCGGGAAACATTGAAATTAGAGTTCATAAAATGAATTGATAAGTTTTGTTTTGATTCATTTCATTTAGTGATCATGTCTTTCAATTAAATATTACATGAATCAAATTATTGCAACCATTTTACACCTTTTACTATGCTTATCTTTTAGGTATATTGGATCCAATAAAATACGAATTCTTAGATTAAATCGATCATTCTGGTTTTCGGTAGATCCTTCAATGTACTTCCTTCAATGTTGGTGTCTTTCAATTACCAATTACATGGATCAAATTAGTTGACCATTTTCTACTTTTCTTTTGACTTTTAAATTTTCAATGATCTTTAAGTAAATTTCTTCCTTCTATAATAAATGAAAATCCGTTTTTTAGTCCCTCTCACATGCATACAATCTTTATACTTAACAAATTTAGAGCGTCTGCTTTGTTCAACTTTTACTGAGGAGGACAATTTTTAATTCACTGCTGATATCAAAGCTGCAACCGGTTTAAAAATTGATACAGCCAATTCCCAAATTAGGAGCAATGTCAAAAATTGAAATTTATAAAGGAAAGTATAGCAAGCATATGATAAATATCCTTCTCATTAAAAAAAATCGAAAAAGAGACGGTGTCAGATTTCTAGTCGTTTTAATGTCTTTTATGTTATCTATTGCCACTATTATCATGTATTTATTAATTTTCCTGCCGTTGGTTCTTTCATGCTGAAATTTACCTGCTTCCATTCATTAATTATTGCTATTATAATTCATTGCTGAATATTAAAACCAATTACATTGCTAAATTTAAGCAGTTGTTATTAACATTAATTATTCAAGGACAAAAATGAAATTTGTACCATTGGCGAATGGGATAATCGCACTCTAGTTTCTCTAATACGCGTACAGAAATATGTTGTGAAAAATAAACTTGCCTAAACTCTTCCCGAATCCAACATTAATATGTACGAGTATGTATATGTATCGCCATTGTCACCCATCGAATGAATTTCTGCAATTTTCCGTTGCAATGATTTGATAAAACGCGCTATTTTGTAGTAGCCGTCGGAATCTTTCCACATCTAATTGTCATGTGTTCCTTCTTCTTCTAAATCGCTTGTGTTATCTCTTTAGACCTAATTATTCAATGGATAGCACACCGTCTTATAGAATTGAAAGATTCTAGCATCAATTATCTTTGCACATCTAATTAAAAGTATGTTGAATCATTTTAGCATTGCTCAAGCATAATCATTACTGGACAGACCTATTCAAAGAGGTGAGTAAGTAATTCAAGAATTGAAGTTTTGTTCAAAGAAATAATCTTCAAAATCGCGGAAAAGAGGGCATTCAGGAGTGGGTGGGACCAGCTAATTGAAATATGAGTACTTACTGAAATACGATTATGGGTGCTAAAGAGAAACTTTGAAGGCCACATACTTTTCCTGCTACGGGCACATTTATTTAGGAAAATCCTTTTCCCTCAGAAGTGCTACTAACGCTCAGTAGATTCTAAGTTCCAAGTCTAGTAAAATATACACCCAACATATATATATATATTGCATATCAATACAATCCAGAGGATGACTTGATCCGGCATTCCTGACCTAAACGAAAATATTCCAGGAATTTGGATGTCTAAGTCTCTGTGAATAAAGCTCGGGACTAGAAATTTAGCTACGTTTTTGTGAGAGCAATAGAAAAACGTTTAGAAATGTTCAATTTCCTCGGCGCATTCGAAGATCGATGGTGTGACAAGAGTGAAATTGTCCCAAGGTCGGCCCTTTCATTGCAAACGAAATAATGACACTTGAATCCCCCGAATTCAAGTTCAGGACATCGCTTTACATCCACGTGTCTCCTTCCTCCATGATCGCGTCGTATATGATGCCTGGTGGTGGGCTCCGAAAATCGGTGACCTAAATCCTTAGAGCGGAAAGGAGAATTTACGGAACATGGGTTGGGGGAGAGTTTGAGTGAAGGAAATCCTTGCCTTCGTCGATAGATTAAACTTTGCCTCACTATACGCCGTCAATCTACTTAACTTCAACAGGGAAGCGCGTATCATTCTCTCTGACGAACGGCGACATTTTTGGAATACATGGAATTGGATCCATATTCAGGCCGAGTATGCAACTTTGGCTCTAAACCCTCTTACCTATCACAGGAGTCAAGAATGTGACGGTACATAATGAAACCTGAGAGCATTGGACTAAAAGATGCATGAAAGGGATGAAGTGGATAAATTACATTTTAAAAATTGAATGAGGGCTAAAATGAGTTTTAAAAAAATGGGTTTATTTATTACGTGGAAAAGCTGTTAAAATAAATTTCATAAAAAATAAAAGTATCTAAGAAAAATAGGACGTTTATTCGAGAAATGAGTGTTTTCTATGGCATTTAAGGATTTGGGTAAGGTGTGGCTCGTTAGTCAAAGCTCAGGTGTTCATGCAATATAATGAGGTTATATATACAGCTCTTGTTTTTTTGCGTCACTCGGATTTATGAGATTAAGAGAGCTGGTAGCTTGGACAGGTAATTAAATGCCTTTCATCACAAAGGCGTCTGTTATTCTCAGCTCAGGCACATGGTTTTCAATAAAAAGAGCCATCATAATAAGAAGTAAATTATCATTTCACTTAAGGAAAAATTGCAATTATGACTCGTAGTAAACAGAAATGTTATGTTTACACTTAATTACGATTAGTAAACCTTTGAATTATTAATATTCAGACAGAATAAAATTTTTGGGTTTTCACAAAATACGTTATAATATAACGTTCTGCTATTTCTTGTTTTCCTTGAAGCCAATTAATTTCCCTGATATCACAGATGAGGTAGAGCCCACAAATTAGCCACATATTTTCTTTACCTACTAAACTCCTAATAAAACTGCAAGTTTTTTGTTGCGTAATTTTTATTACCATTTTTAAATGCAAATAAATATACTTAAGTAGTTGCATAAATATCATTTTCACGACCTAGGCTTCGTTGTCGTACAACTGCAAAGATGAAAAAAGAAGTCAAATTCGAAAAAAGATTCGTTCCCGAGTACATATGCTTCAAGGTCTAAATTATTTATTTTTCTTTCTTAGTCAAGTATATCATATATATGAGGTTTAGCAAAAATCCACTAGGTGAAATTTTATTTTTAAACAATTTTTTATTCTTCTCATTTTTGTGCATTTCTAGTAATATCTTCTGTTTAAAAGTTTGGGTAGGGAAAAAGTAATACTAATACATTTGTAATTTCATATCAAAGACTTGTAGTGGCTTTAAACACTTTGGGCAAGCACATGACCTACTAAAGGTAAAAATCATCGAAAAATTAAGTTTTATTTAACTGTAGATTATTTACTGACTGAATATATCTGAAATTACTTCTCATCCTACCGCGGAACACGTTGAGGTATTTCTACTAGATTATCACAAAAATAAAAAAATGTATTTCCAAAACCCTTGTTTATCAAAATAAATTTCCTCACTTCTAAAAGTTTGCATTTAAACCTTTATTTTCAAGAACAATGTTTTCTTACGTTTCTTAGTCTTTTTAACAGGAAAAATAAAAAATCAGTTAAAATTATACTTCGCAGCGGAAATCATTAACTGTTTTTCATAAAATTTTAGCAGCTTATTTACTATTGTAATAGTTATTTTTTAAAGGAAAATATTAATTACTATCGATTTTTTGCTTACTTATCAATAAAACATTCAAAAATTAATTCGTCGGCGGATTTTTATTTTATATAGGCCATGTACTAGTCTAAAACGTTTCAAACCTTACTATATCTTTGAAATTTAACCTCAGATCTCACCAGATACTTCGTTTTTCCATTTGAAGTTTTAAACAGAAGTTTAAAAAATGCGATTGTAAAGATATGGCGTGAAACGCGTCATACTGCAAGTAATAGTCACCGTTGGACCGTGAAATGTGATTTTATTTCAACCCAACGGCATTGACTTTGGCACCCACTAGGATTTGGGAAGAGGTGTTATCAAGTGACCATGGACTTTCATGATAGTTTTTGATGCGGCAAAAAGGATCCTCGATCATGAGCGAGTTTGAAGTTAATGTAACTCTTTCAGGAGTCAGCACATTGCTATGAATGATCTGTCTTGGTGACGACAGCGGCCATGCTTTCATTCTCGATCTCTTTACCATAACTGAGTCTATCTGAGGCGGAAAGCGTTTTAGAATACCTCACCATCACATTATTGAGTCATAATTATTCTTAAATCTCAAAAATCATGTTTCATGTGCATATCAATTTCTTTTATTTAATCCAGCATGTGACTGAATACAGCATTATACATTTTTGCGTAAGGTGCATGTATGAGATCATAACTTCGGTATGAAAGCCAGAATAGATCACACGAACGCCAGAAGGGGAGAAGGGAAAAAGCTCACGCGCCAACGTGGAACTTGTGGAATGTTTACTTTCTTTTAATTATTTCGCTACGCAGCAACTCTGCATTCATCGTCGATTTTGGTTTCAGACAAGCTTCCGGAAATCTGCTGAACAAATGATGAAAAAAAACGTCCAGAAAAATGAAGTCTCTTTGTGGCTCCTCAGCTTTCTCCGCCGTTCACTAAAGCAGGGTCTTCAGGAGAGAAGAGGGGGAGAGCGGAGATGGTTGCAATTTCCCCCCGGCCAACGAGACCAACACAAGTGATACGCGTTGCTGCCCAAAAATACTCTACTTATCGCCGAACTCCACATATATTTGCTACCAACTAATATGGACGAAAATGTGAAATATATAGGCTTTACAAGACTCCAGCTAGGCCTTATGCAAGCGATACACTACTCCAGTTAGGTCTCATTCCTGGGACGCTGAAAGTGTGTGAGACCAAGCATGGAAAGGATTATTTCACGGACTAAACTAAACACAAATAAAACCCACGTCTATCATTAAAATTTACCTGCAGTTGTGTCTATATTTACAGTGCTACGGCGTTCAATTTCATTTAGCGTTTCCTGCTTGCCATACTTTCAGACAGGGCCAAGAGCACTCGGAACGATTTGGAGGATGGGCCCCTCTAAACTTGAACCCAGCCCAGCGATGCCTAACTTGGTCAACGAGAGAAAAGAGGTGCTTTCGTCATGGCAGGCCTGTTGGCCTGAAAACTGCTTTGAGCAAACAGTATATGTGATAAAACTATTAACATGGACTGGATTGGGAGCCGTTTGACTATGTGGCTACACGCGTGGCTATGAGAACTATAAACATTTTATTCATACGATTTGCAGGTCAACAAAGAATGTTTTTTTAACTCCACACTACCTTCATATCAAGCAAAAACTGAATGAAGTGACAAAATTTGAGATACATACCACCGAACAGATGTGCACTAGAGTTTCATCTTCCCACGCACCATCATATAAAAAAGAAAGGTCAAAATGAGACCCTAATTTAGTTCCTTTTCTGTCTTGATTCCTTTTTTTCTACTCCCGTTCAAAGACAGATTCCTAAACACACTTTGTCTAGAGTCACTAGGTTGCTCACAGAATATTTTGTAAAAAATTATTTTCACCTAATCCTAAAAAAAACGAAATAAAAATCAATCAAAACTACTTCCTTGCGTCTCAAAGATCATCATCGTTCGTTTTCATATTTCATTCATTTCTATACTCGTCGGTAGCGCTACTCCGTAACCCATAAATACATGCGTATCACTTTTAACGGTTCATTACTTTCCTCAGCGGTTTGTTAGCGTCCTGGGTAAAAACTGAAATGTTGCCATTTTGCATCTTACTTGTCATTAGGTCCTGATTCCAAATGGCGTTATCGACCGGAGTGATTTGTTGCATGGGGTGATTTGCTGCACTTATCGCCAAACTACGAGTTTCTAACGAGTTGGTAGAATAGTGCCACTGTTTTTTTTCTACTTTCCAGCCTATCCATCCACGTCTCTTTCTCTCTCCCATCCTGTATCTCTGAACTTCAGTCTGAATATTTCGGAACCTTGCGGGAACCTTCTTAGCTAGGCAAACTTCTTTACCCATTTCAATATTTTTTCCGCTCTTTATTCTTCCATATCTCGTTCGCCGGTCTTTTTAGTCTCATTTCCTTCCCAGCGTATTAAGCAGTCCTACATTTACTTTCTTACTTCTCTGTCAGCTATATGGATCCGTAATATGTGGGCCACCAATGGAAATAAATCCTTTATGTGGTGGAGGACCTATAGACAAATAAGTAAAAACGACGGTGAGAAGGAAAGCGAGTTAAGTGAAACTTCTTGGCAAAAACGTCCATTTCAATACATATTTAGCAGCAATTTATTTGGAAGTTGCTTAGTTTAGGAAGCTATTGCCATCAAAAATAGAAAGCAAAGACCAAACTGATTTTCAAGGTGGTGAGATTCTAAAAATCTTTCGTCTGCTTCCACGTATTTTTGTTTGATGGTATGACTTGCCCGAGTTTACGAACCAGATGTAGCGTTACAGTGCTGGAGTAAAATAGGTAATGAAAGTAAATTTTAAACGACATCAGGCCGCTGGTTGGAGTAGATCTCACTACCAGGATATTTCCTAAGTGTGGTGAGACTCTTGGACCTATTTATGAGCATAGCCATATACAGGCGAATAATAATGAGTTTCTTTTTTCCCAGCCTCGACCTTCCAATACCTAATTTGAATAATGCTTAGGAGCGAAAATGATCTTCGCTTACGGGCGTTTCTTCCGATAACTTATTTTGCTATTTTCTCTTCACTCTCTTCCCTTTTAACCCTTACCATGACCCCTTTCTCAGCCTTCTGCAAAATGCCTGGCCTCGGCTTGCTTTCCATTATCCCCTCTCCCACACTATCCCTCCCTCCTTGCTTGCCTCGCTGTTTTCAAAAGCCAAACGACCGTGTTTGTCCACGCGAAGGACTTCTATTGTGCTTACGCTCTCTCATTTTCCCTTGCCTGGAGACTTAATTTTTAAATTGTCCCTCCTTCTTCCATTCATTTAGCCCTGTATTTTTGGCATAATACAAAAACATAAATGTGGTGGGGACTAGGTAAGTACCACATTGACACTTTAATTGTATTCGGCACTCGCGAAAGAGAGAAAAAAATTGGGTCAGGGTCCGAAGTCGGTCCAAGGTGCAGGAAGTTGACTCTCTCAGTGAGATATACTGGTGAAATCTAAGTCAACTTACGATTAATGCATTATTTATGAATAAACATATTTTATCCTGTTTGTTTTCAATGGTTTCCCCTATCGTTGAATAGTTGGCATAAGTTTAAGAGTGTGGTAGTGAGGAAGTCGATTAAGATTGTTTCTTGATGAATAGTACGCAGCGAGCGACCCACATGGTGTACATGCTTAATCTCAGGTTTCTGGCGTGATGTAGTGGAAATGGAACATAACTGCAATTAGTGAAAAAGAGCAATTTCCACAAGCATACTTGTGGAAATTGCTCTTTTTCATCAATTGCAGTGGTGTACATGCTGTTATTGCTTTTGATGATATATATTGAACGGAGAGTAACAAAGCTAGGATACCAATTTACTATTTTCTAACCAATTCCTGTATTTGGCTACGTAATTTTTTCATGATTTACAATTGCATCTTCACTTGTCTCATATCTAATTTATATAAAAATAATCGTTATTACCGAGTTGTGAATGTTGTAAGTAAGTTATATATGTGTATATATATATATATGTAAGTATATATAACACGTCATAAAAAACAGGAGTAATTGAAGATTAGATTATGTAAATGGTGGAATTAATGGGTTAACGTGCAAATAGTCAAAATAGAAGAAATAAATAAAATGCAATAAGAAAAATTGAAGAAATCTTGAATTTATTTTGACAGTTGTTTATTTAAAACTTAAGTATAAAATAAATAGTTTCTTATATTTTGCTCCATGATATCTTTATGCCTCCTGTGACTGAGCGAATCGCCATTTAGTAACCAAGTAGCAGATGAGCCAAAAACAGTTGACTATTTTATTTTTATAACTCATAATACGGAATAATATTAAATCATTTGCACTTTTAGTAGGTGTTCCCTCCTTAACATTAATATAGTAGATCTTTCATCAATGCTTCTTCTATGTCCTCCAACTTTTTAACCCGGTGAGCATTGAGTGAGTATCTACTAGTAAGTGCTACAGCGAAAGCAAACGCTTCACGGTGTTCAAGTCGAAGTCCAGAACTTTTGTTTAATTCAGTTCACATTCTTTTTCGGAACTAATGCATTTATTTCTTAGGTTGAACTTCATGAATCCCTGAAGTTATTTCCTAAAAGTCGTTCAATGGTAACCGTCGGTGAGAATAACCAGAAAATTATCGGAAAATTGAGAGAAAATCAGCGACAAAGCCAATCTAAGACTGACTATGTGTGATGATGAGAAGTTGGTAGCAAAAAAACACATTCCTGCATCGAATATCTGTGTCATTTGCCTCGGCGAACCATTTCACGGCGGGTTCATTCTTATCCCATGGGCCAAGTCATCACGTTCCATTCAACTCATCCCCTGAACTCCCATCCTCAAGCATTCTCACTCTTATTCTCTAGTGAAAAAAGGCACTCAAAGCTCCACCCTCCGCGGGATCCTCATCATCGTTTCGTTTCGCATAGCCTCGCCTCTCGGACCCTCCTTCCATCTCGTACTATTTCCCCTTTCCCTCTCGAAGATGAACAAAATAGAGGCGAAATGCGCGGAGTTATTTTTTTTGTGCCAGGGCGGCTGAGAATAACGGGGTTGGAGAGGTTGCAGCGAACCCTTTACCTGCCTAAGCGAGTCACTCAATTTCTCTCCTAAAGATTCCCACGCCCTAAGTCCACCTATCCGGTAAAAATGCGTATCTTCCTGAAGAGTCGATGAGAACGAGAACAAGGGAACGACAACGATAAGACAGGCCCCTCTGCAATCATCATCAGCTGTCATAAATAAAATCGGTTGCATGCAGCTCTACACTCCGATCTCCTATCAGTCGACCGTTTTATTTCTTCATAAGTCTTCATCTCTCATAAATTGAAAAAAATGTGCTCCATCCTTGACCTCCCAAAATCCTGTTACTGGGACCATTTCACATGAATGGATCTTGATTATCTTTTCCATACCTTTCACTATAAAATATACTCACTCCTTACTTTTGAAAACCTTCTATCACAGAAATTCATTACCAAAGTAACTAAGACCTTGTAAAACTATTAACTAATTTAAAATAAAGTTACACGAGCATTACATTAAACAAAGTGATAAAATTGTGTCTACTCCAATTTGTATTATAAATACGTGATCTTAGATACTATTTAATACTGTAGAACATGTTTTCATCCCTATTTTGTGTCCACAAGTAGGAGTAGGATGGAAGAAATACTTCCGCTCACATTCGAAAGGGAATATATATAAATATTTATATATAAATTAGGGAAAGCATTGGAATGTATCCAGATGCTCTCCCTGTCTTTATTGTCTTTTAACAATAATTACATTGTTTCCGACGAGTACAGTAATGAGGGTGCGTACTAGTGTTTAACCCTCTATTTGCATATATTTCTAAATTATATCTTTTCCTTAGAAAATGAAAAAATAATTTGAATTTAGCTTGAAATTTAGAAATTGGCGGTATGATCACGGATTGGCCGGGTCTTTTCCTTGGATTTCAGTTTAGTCTTAAGGAGTCCAGTTTTCCAGCTTTTGGGAAAATAGCTGAAGTGAAAGCAATCTTTGATTATCGGTGAAAGCGTCCCAATTACGAGGTGCGCTAGGGTTTTCATTACGTTGCCATGGATTTGGTCGGGTCTCGGCGCCTTTTTTGTTTCGTCTCTATTATTGCTTAGTTAATGTCTAATTCTTTCATTTCAATACTTCGATTGCCGGAAATTTCCTCCAGGTACAGTTTCCTGGTGCCTTCGTGCATCGGTTCGTATTCTATGTCATCTGAAAGCATTTCTTCGAGAATTTTCTTCGTCTGTTCCTCCATAAGTAGTACTGTGCCTGTCTGATTTACTCTGGTAGCAATGACAGAAGGAATTTTCAATTTATCTGCCGTAGTTTGTAGGCATCCCCAAGCATCCTTTTTGAAATTTTCCTTGGCAAATTTCAACCATGAGGTTTCTTTTACTCATTCCAGGGTGATTTTGTAGTTTTTCACGTGCTTTTGGTAACTTGATTGGTGGATTTCCCTGTCGTCTCCGATTCTTTGCTGGAATCATCTTCTTAGAGTCTTCAGTTTGCTCTTCATTTTATCCAATTTCCCATTCCACCAAGGGTTTTTTCGTGGTTTTCTACATCTGAGAGGAATTTCAGCTTTCATTGACTTCATGATTGCAAGAGCTAGGGTATGTACTCATTCATCTATGCTGTTGGTTTCCAGAAATTATTTCTTTCCACATTCCAAAGATCCGATTCTAAAGTTTTCTCGCATTCTTCCCAGTCAGCATTGTTGAATTAAAAAGGTCGTTTAGGTTTTAATGGTACTCACATTCTGATTACTTGAAACGTGATCAATCGTTGATCGCTGGTGATTTCATCTTCGTTTCCTTTCCAATTTCTTACTTCATAAAGTAATTTAGTGTTTGTAATAGTAAGATCTATATTTGATTCACCGTTACAGCTGCAGAAGGTGGCCGGGTGTCCTGGTTCGTTTATTACAAAGAGATCTTGTTTCATCAGTAAGTCTTCAAGCTGTTTCCCTCTCTCGTTGTTGTGGTTGCTGAACCATAATTCACTTTTTGGGTTCTAATCCATTGAAATCAGAACTCGTTCCTGTTGAAAGGTTATTAGTATCTGTTTTTACTTCTCAAGGAAAGGTTCTATTTTCTCACTTGGTGGAAAGTACGCGCTGATTAGAATCCTGCGTACGCTTCTTCCGTTTAGTTCGGCAACTGCGAAATGCGAAGTCGTAAAAGGCTTGATCTCCAAGAGATCTCCAAAGTCTTCCTCTGCGAAGAGTATGATTGCAGCGTAGAATTTATTTTCAGTGTCGATGGGACCGTTCTGACTTGGCAGTCTAGCCCTGGGGTTTTCAATTATCTTTGGGATCTTTTTAAAAGTATGGTTCTTGGACCATTAGGACATATAGTTTCAGGTTTTCTCTTAGTGATCTTGTTCCTGCGGTGTGAGCTATTGCTCCATGCAGATTTGGTCTTAATTTATTAATTATGGTCTTTATGGTCTTAGGAATTAGGAATTTATGGTCTTAATTTTTTAATTAGGACATTTTGGCTGTCATTGGCTGCGTCCTTTCAGTGTTCCGGATCGATTTTTCTACAGTTACCACAGCAGATTTCACCTTTGATTTTCATACAGTCCGCAAACTTGTGCTCCCCGGCGCAGTGGCTGCACACTTCTGAGTTTTTGCAGTCTTTGGAGACGTGACCGAATCCTTGAAATTTGTAACTGCGTGTTACGTGTATGTGGTCGCTGGCCTTGCAGAAGGAAAAGCCTATATAAATGCAACTATTCTATATAATTCTCTTTCTCGATTCAGGATCCAGTTCTACAACCCAATTTTTGGTGGGGCCGTCTTTTTTACCGAATGCCGTTTTACCAAATAACGTTCACGTGGGCGTCTTCGTTTAAGTCATTTTGAGTTATGATACTATCTCCCAGATGTTCAGCTGTGACGTGATTCTTCACCGAGTAAACTGCAATCCTAAAGGAAAGACGATATAGTTGAAGGCAAGGGAAGAACCTTCGAGGAAAATAATTTATTTCCTCTGTATTGGTGGTGTCTATCTGTGTAGATCTTACCACCCTATCACATCTTCATCATCGAGAACCGGTAAGTATGGGTTTTTCTACTAGTTAGTACGTTTTCTCGAGCAACCTTTACAATTCTATTGCTATCCATCCTATTTAGTACATGATCGTGCCATTTATTTTTTCTTTTACTCACCCAGTCAACAATATTTTCGATCCAACATGGTCTTCGTATATTGTCATTTCATTGATGGTCTAAAAAGGTCTTTCCTGAGATTCTACGGAATACTCTGATCTCTGTGGTGCCCATTACCTTTTCAGTTTTTGAGGTTTCTGGTCTCAAGAAAAAAACACGATAGTGAACATACCAGAGGGTGCTACCGCGCGAAAGCACTTTTCCGCTACATTAGATTGTGGAATATATCCTATATGTTTGCCTCTTCTACTAAGCAGTTTTTATCAAACATCATTTCTCCACAACTTTCTGCACGGCTATTTACCGCATCTATTTGATCTTAATACTTTTTACAACATCACATTTCCGTTGGTTTCCCCTAACCACTATCGTTCAAGATTTTCTCCCATGCTAGGTTTTTATGTAGTGCACCCAAAATTTCGAGTTTGTGTCCCTCGCGCGGAGAACCGAGAGCCTATACGCCGTACACATTTTATTTGCCATTCCACGAACAGAGGATAACGCTGAAATTGAACGGACAACCGTCGGAAAAAATTGGAATGAAGAGTCTCCGATGGGGGAAAAATGTTGGAGGCTTGTGTGGGGTATAATATTGCGTTGAACTTACGGGGGTGGAGCGTTTTGAGGGAGAATATTTCACAGTCGGTTTTTTTGGCAGCGACAGGCCCGTTAACGTCGCGCGTGTGTGGCAGACAAAGTCGTTTTTTATCATACTGAATGGGATTGTACGGCATCTTGCCTTACGGATGAAGTGCATCAATTCCGAATGAATTGCACGACGCAAGATGATCTGCCGACTGCGACGTCGTTGCGCTCGTAAGACTCCGAAAGATGACTTCATTTTTTTGTTGCTCCATCGAATCTTTAAAGAACGCCACATCTGTATAAAAAATGCCACACATGGTACCATTTTCGTTTTATTTTCCACTCCGACGACGGGGAAATCAATTATGATGAATGACACCCGTTTTCACACACACTCGTGCCCATGAAATAGTTTTGAGGAGAACGGTCTGATGGCACTCGATGAGTTTGTACTTTTTTTCCAGAACGTGAGCACGTATTTTGTAACTTCGTCTGGGTTTGACAGAGTGTGAAATGGGAACACTTTCCGACTGCGCCAGCGTTTGCAGCTCATATTTTTTAGGAGAAACGAGGTATCAGCTATAAACTTCGTGAAATTATAGTACTATTCGATTACTTCATTCATGTTTAAAAAGTATAAATGTTCATTCATAGAGAAATGATGACTTAACGTGCTCATATAAATACAGATTAAGGTGTGTAGAATAAGAACAGTTCCATAATCACATAAACAAAACACTAGCAGTTTTCCAATAATAAAAGATTTAATACGACTAGTTTTGCTGTGACTTCATCATCTTCAAGTCTCTTTAATGCTACTACATCATTTTGCAGATGATGCAGTAGCAATAAATATGATTTTGTTACATTGAAACTATTGGGATTACATCGGTCATCAGTGCACAAGTGCAAGTATTTTATTTATGTCATAACGTGCTTATTATTAATAATTTTGGAAAAAAACTTGGCGGTTTAGTTTCTGAGGAGCGCTTGTAAGGGAAAGTTTTGTTTTATTTTATCTAAGCCTCTCCATCTACCACCAATTTCAAGAATCTTGAGAAAGAGTTTACTTTCATAGCGCAGACAATTACGGAAAATACATTTTGCTCCAAGTGTTTACTCAGAATTACATTCATACGAAGGTGAATCTCCGCAATAGGATATATTTTGGCAGGAGTGTGCCATAAGCTAGCTCTTTATGCTCTCCAGCTCCTCAATTTTATATTTAGATACTTCATTTCGTTGCAATTAAATAACCGTACGAGCACTCAATTTGTGTGATAGGTAAGGTTTAAAACATAGAAGGAGGCAAATATTACACAAATTTCTCTTATACTCAATTTAAACAAAAACTGAATCAGGATGATTTACTCGGGTTAATTGAGATTCTTTTACAGGGAGAGATAAACTTTCGGTGATGAAACAATACTAATTACGTGAATATGGAATGTATAGAGCCATAAAAGCAACAATGTAAAAAAAATCATTTTCAATCAATAAAGAAACTTCGTAGACCTTACTACTTTTTTCGAGAATTTTTATGAATAATAAAATAAAAGCGTTCGACATCTATTTTCTTTTTGGTCAAATCTTGAGATTGATGCCGATAATATCGAATTCAAGAAGTTATCATTCTTTTGAGCCTATTATATGTCAAGTAAGTGTTTGCGAGAGACACTGCGTCCTACATTCTGCAAACAGCTAAATCTTTCATCCCAACAATATCTTGTATTTTTAATAGAGGACTTGGCAGACATAAAACGAAAATCACAATTCAAATGTTCAAGTTGAAATTAATGCTGCCTTTTCTTCTTCTTCCCCTCGCTTGAAAAAATACCGGATGTCCGCTAAACTACCATAGATAGATACTGTGTTTAACGTCTTCTTATGAGTAGGGGATGGGTCTGAGTTTAAAACATGAAAGCGCCATTATCGCCGTAAGCTTTCATTGCTTCCACTCTTGTAGCAGGTACTCACTCGTTTACCACATTTGCGTCACTGACGCTACCAAAACCATAGATGACAGTCTTGGCTTCTTAAATTTGAAGTTTCATGTTCTTTCATCCTGTAATATCATTCACAACAGAATTCTTTTCTTATATTGTTTGAGGTTTTTGGACATTTTCTCTGGAGCGCAAAAAATTTTCAGTATCTCACAAAAATATCTCTTATTTACTTATAGTCTCCATTAAATTCAGGTTATTTATTAATACATCATTATTTCTAAGAATAACTCTTTGAAATGAACCCAATCACGAAATCTTCGTCCTATTTACCGTCAAGCTACACGAATCTACTTTTCACGGTCGTCAACGCGAAATTTCACATCCATATTTGGCGGCCATCTTCTCCTTATTATGATATTTAATCCAAAATGGGCAATTATTATACCATTTAAACTTTCATATTTACCATGGAATACGGGCCGTTTGGGTTCTGTAATACTTCTCGCGCCATGAAGATATAATTGTTGCATACATTTTCGTTGCTTCGCCACCAGCGATTGGTACTCCCCACGCACACCGAGCTACATAACTTCTCACGTAAAAACAACCCATTTGAATTTATCACTGGTCAATTTCGCAAACCAACAATATGACATTATTTATTCCTATTCATAAATTTCACCACTTCTTAACAGTACCGTTTAAAAATTAGGAATGTCCGCGCCAGTTGATTTTAGAATATATAAGCACAGAGCTCCTATGACCTCATGGGGCCTTGGCGACCACGTCACCTCTCTCACTCTCCTCTTTCGTACACACATCCTTATTGAACGGGGGTTCCTTCTCGCAGGAGGACTTTCCACGGGATTAAGACGAAAGTCAACCGGGAAGATTTCGCCGAACTCCACGGAGAGCCCCCCGTACTCCAGGAAGGAGTATTAACAGCCACAGGTGGGCGATCCTCTCCCATCCTTTACGCTCTCTTACCTCGGCACTCCCTCTGCCTCCTCTCGTCACTCTTTCACTCACACTTTCCGCCTCCCTTCAACGTGTTTTTCCTCCTTGTTTAATACTCATTGCACTCGACGAAAGCTATTGTTTTTGGTTTAAATTGGTGAATATTGATAGACATTAAATAAACTCCTACAGTGCATTTATAAAATAATATACAATGCAAATTGAAACATAAAAATCTATATATATAAAACAAAGTCGAAAAACGTGTTAGTTACACCATTTATAACTCAAGAACGGCTGTACCGATTTTAATGGTATTTGGTTTTTTGGATTCGCCTAAGCCCCTATTAGAAGAATTACCATTAAAAAATAGTAAAAGTTCACGGAAAAAATTAATCTTGATATTAGGGATATTATTTAGGAGTTGGTAACACTGCAACAATTGTCCAGTCGGTGCTAAGCCCAGCTCAAGTTGACACGTCACTACGTCACTACCGTATTTGTAAACAAATCACAGACAACAAGCAAACATTTAGTTTACCGGTCAATTTGTTTGCTTTCTTATTATTATGCCTCGACGCAGAAGATCTAATCTTTCCCAACAAACCCGTAATGCAATTAGGCTTCCGAACATTGTGAATGAATCCACCGAAGAAGAACGAGAAAACGCACGCGAAGAGCGCCGCGTTAGTATGGGCCGGCTTCGAGCTTTTCAAACCGAAGAGGAACGAGAGGAAACCCGTGAAACGGCCCGGTTGGCAATGATAAGTTGTCGAGCTCAACGTAGAGATCAACAGCGACATAATCTTCGGCGCGATGCCTCAAGTGTTAATTTGAATCGAGCAGCGTTTCTATACCATTGCACAATTCGATTGGAACGCTTCATCGAGGAAATTTCAACGTCGGAAGCAAGGCGACGCGGTTCCTGGTCATCCGGATGTGCGTTTTACTGATGCTCTTTGCCGTATTTATACAGTTCATCCAAAGAATGATGAATGCTTCTATTTGCGGTTGTTATTGGTGAATGTTCGAGGGCCAACATCATTCGAATCACTACGAACTGTTAATGGTATAGTGTACCCAACATTTCGTGCTGCATGTCAAGAGCTCAATTTGCTTGAAAACGATAATCAATGGGACACCACAATGGCTGAAGCAACTATTTCTGCATCTCCAAGTCAGATACGCACATTATTTGCTATCATCCTTTCGACATGCTTCCCATCCAATCCACGTGACCTGTGGAACAAATACAAGGATAACATGTCAGAAGACATTTTACATCGAATTCGTGTAAGTTCAAGAAATCTCGAAATTGAGGCAAACGAGGAGATACATAACCAGGCTTTGCTGATGATTGAAGACATGTGTTACCTCATGTGCGGCAGTTTATTAGTAAAGTTAGGAATGCCAGCGCCAGATCATGGAATGAACGACGCGTTTACTCGAGAATTGGAACGTGAATGTGAATTTGATCGACATGAATTAGACCAATCAGTTCAAACAAATGTACCCCTGCTAAACCCCCAACAGAAGGAGGTGCATGATACATTAATGAAGGCAACTGATGATGGAAATGGTGGCTTATTTTTCCTGGATGCCCCTGGTGGAACTGTGAAGACATTCCTAATATCATTGCTTTTGGCCACTGTTCGTGCGAGATCGGACATAGCGGTAGCAGTTGCTTCTTCTGGCATAGCGGCAACATTGTTGGAAGGATGCCGTACGGTTCATTCATCGTTAAAGCTGCCGTTAAACCTACAACATTCTGAACAAGTGACCTGTAACATTTCGAAACAGTCCGCAATGGCCAAAATTATAGTAGCATCTAAAATAATCATATGGGACGAATTCACGATGGCGCACAAACGCGCATTGGAAGCACTTGACTGGACATGGAAAGATCTGCGCAATGACTCCAGATGCTTTGGAGGCGCAATGATTTTACTGTCTGGCGATTTCCGCCAAACACTGCCAGTCATTCCAAGATCCACCGCTGCCGATGAAATACACGCTTGCCTCAAATCATCAAATCTGTGGCGCTATGTGAATAAACTTCAACTGACAACAAACATGAGAGTTGTATTGCTGAACGATCCCTCTGCTGAAGATTTCTCCAAGCAATTGTTGACTATCGGTAATGGCCGTGTTCCTGTCGACGAATCGAGCGGATTGATTTCATTTCCTCAGAATTTTTGCAGTTTCGTTTCATCGAAAGATGAGCTCATCAACAAGGTGTTCCCGAACATGATTAATAACCACAAAAATCACAAATGGTTGAGTGAGCGAGCAATTTTGGCGGCTAAGAACAAAGATGTAGATGACTTAAACTTCGTGATTCAGAATCAAATCGTTGGTGCTCTGCACTCATTCAAATCTATTGACTGTGTAACTAACGAAGACGAAGTCACCAACTATCCATCTGAATGTTTAAACTCCTTGGATGTGCCTGGCTTACCACCGCACAATTTACAGCTGAAGGTTGGCTCCGTGGTCATGATGCTTCGAAACCTAAACCAACCAAAACTATGCAATGGAACGCGTTTGGTGATAAAAAAACTGATGATCAATGTGATTCACGCGACTATACTCAAATATAAATTCAAAGATGAGGAAGTTCTCATCCCGAGGATTCCTATGATCCCAACCGATATGCCCTTTGAGTTTAAACTAATTCAATTTCCAATTCGTGTTGCATTGGCGATGACGATTAACAAATCACAAGGCCAATCGTTGAGTGTTTGTGGTCTAAATTTAGAAAACCCATGTTTTTCTCATGGTCAATTATATGTGGCATGTTCACGTGTTGGTAAACCATCGGCTTTATTTATTCTTGCGCCTTATAACAAGACAAAAAATGTTGTATATCAAAATGTTCTTGACTCAAGAGAATAAATTGATAGTATATATACGTTGAATAAAAAAAATGTCTTTCTGATAAGCCATTGTAACACTAATTTTTGTAGTTTTATAGAATTGATACCCTTATTTTATTTTAACAATCCAAATAAAATTAAAATCGGTACAACCGTTCTTGATTTATAAATGGTGTAACCAAACTGTCCATTGATTGTTGGGCGGTACGAAGTTCGCCGGGTCAGCTAGTATTTTATAAAATAGTCGAGCATGTAATACGTTTTCAAGTAACATGTTTCTCTGCATCACTCAGTGTCTCCAAGAACCAGAAAATGAACAATTTCCGAACGAAAGCTGATCAACTTCCAATTTTGCATTTCATTAAATGCCACTAATCTGCAGATGATAAGCAGGGCTACTAATTGTGAACAAGCCACAGGTTTGATTCCAGATCATTTTCATCGTCTTCCATGAGGCGCATACGTTAAGTTCATTTTCATCGCTAGCAGGTTTAGTGTCTATTGTGAAATTGGATTTTAAATAATAGCTGAGTGAACTCCAAGCATGTGCCACAAGAAAGAAAATCGAAATATTTACTTTTGTTTTAACCTACATATTACGTATCTGATTCCAAATTGAGAGCATTTTTGAGAAATATTTCAAAATTTGCTGAATCTCGGCGTTTATTTTGAAACGAATCACCTTAGAACTCCGTTCAATTGTTAAAGAATACATGATTGTAATCGCTGAAATAACCATAGGAAGAATCAATTATATCGACAGTAGATTATATTTATTTTGAAAAATAAAATAAAAATAATGGTTCTACGACTTCGCAACCAGTGCCATTAGAAAGAAAACTCATTGCAAGTTTCAATTAATAACAGGAAAAAGCTCTTTTTAACCCGGGAGAACTCGCATGGTGGGGAAAAGAGAGGAGAGAAATATGTTTTGTTATCACTTTGCTGAAACGAGTCTTAACGTCAAGGCCAGCCATGACTTTGTTTCTCAGACCCATCCTTATCCCCTCTACGACTACACACTCAGTGATTAAATCCGAAGGTTGGTTTGAATAGCTGAGGGTAGAGCTCACCCAGGGACTAAGCCACAGGCGTGTGAATTTCACACATTCAGGGTAGGGGGGCCAGTTCCTTTCTCTGGGCCACATCGCACTCCGAGGATTTTTTCCTCTACGACTAACGTTGGTAATTTAGTTACCCTACGACATCCAGTGGGGCTTATTGTTTGTGCGCGATTCTTTAGACCGCGTGCGAGTGACCACGTTACTGTAGTGTGCGGTGTTTTCGACCATATGGGAGTCATCGCGCTACTAAATGTTTATTTTGTAACTTTAATTTTACGTGTTAATGGAAGCTTGAGAGGAGGACAGAAGTTTAAGTATGCTGGACAGCGCAGAAAAAGAGGTTACAAAGAGAGAGAGACTAGGCAAGGAGAAGGCTTTTTCGTAATGACAGTTCGATTGATAGCGATTTGGACTATGAACACGGCGATGACGAAAATCTTTTGGAATATAGTGATAAGGATTCTGAAATCGATCAGTCAGCAGAAGAAGAAGAAGGCGAAAGCCGAAATAGAGAAAATATATTCTACACGGTAAGGGATGGAGTTAGCAAGTGGAGCTTACTTCCAAACAGAAATGCTTCCAAATAGAAGTGCTACAAGTCCGAGGTTGAAGAGAAGGAGAAATATAGTGACTCATCTGCCAGGGTCTACACGTTAAGCTTGACAAGTAAACACCCCTATATTATATTTAATATTGGAAATTATTTTTTCCCTAAGAAGCATTGCTACAAATCATAAATTAGGTACTCAAATAATAGGATAATAGAATATAGAACTCACTTTTCTAGGGAAAGAGAAGCTACAGATGATTAGTTGATAGAAGTCAAAGCTGTTCTTAGTATTCTCTATTTGACACCAAATTTAACAAAATTAGTTAAGAAATAAGAAAAATGTGATACATTTTAGCAATCACAGTTCACATTGTAGATACACATTGTGCAAGAAATGCTATTTTTTCAACAAATCTTACTAGGTTATATTTAGTTAAAAAACTGAATACATTAATTTTAAAGTACCTATCTCATGCCAACCTATCCGAGAAATTTTTTTAAAGATAATCCGTATCGTGAGGGCACATGGTGTTAGGTGTTCTCACTTGAAATGACCCAGCAGTAAGGGATATTTTTGAAGAATTCGCGAGTAGGTGCAAGGAAAATTAATCACCTAGTGAATACCTGACAATGGACGAATCAATGGAAGCTTTCCGTGTTAGTTGCCTGTTCCGGCAATAGATTCCAAACAAGCCCACCAAATATTGATGTTGAAATTGTTAGTGCTCACAGACTCGCACATTTTACACTAACAACTTGGAAGTTTACACTAGCAAGCAACCGAATGGCCCTTTGAAGTTGACAGGAGTGCTAAAAGTGTAGTTGAAAGGTTGATTTAACCCATTTCAAATACAGGACGCAACACTTTACCTGGTATACGTGTTAGCCTATCGTAGAATTACTTCTAAAAATCACAGCTTAGCTTTGGATGGTACACTCCGGAAAAACAAAAGTTAAATACCACCTTTGTCTTTGAATGCCAAATTAAGACCTTTTGCTTGCAGTATCTTTGCATATCAAGATGATACCGGTCTTCTTTCATGTATACCTAAGAAGGACAAAGTTTTTCTGCTTTTATCAACCATGCATGAGACAGGATTTATTGATGCTAGTTACACATCTTGACGTTCTACAACTTGATCTAACGTAGGTGTCCTGATGAAATGAAGGGAAACAACTCACTCGGTCTCAAGAGTGAGTAACCGATGGAGTACAGGCATGACAAATTTCTACTCCTACTGAACACTGAAGGAATTAATGCTTACGTAATTTTGTAGACATTGATCGCAGAGAGTTTCTGAAACAAAGTTATTTGAATTATGCAAAGACTACCTAGAAGTACGCCTAACAATCCGCAGCCTTCGACGAGTAATCCGATTTATACTGAAAAAAACTGTTGCAGTAGGGTTTTATCGAGTTTCAGGTGCGTATGATTGGCCGTAGAGGACACGAGTATGTTAATTATCCTTAGTTTGTTGGTTCTTTTTAATAAATATTTGGATTATATTGTAACCAGTTCATATTGATGGGCCCAGTTGAGCCTTATTAGTAAATTAAATTGTTTACCATAAAACATTTCGATACCGGGTGGTCTACTATTTTTAGCACATAGACTTCTTCTACCTATGCTAGTTTTGGACAATTATTTATTTTTTTCATGTTGTAGCATACTTTAAGAGTCTTTCTAAAAATAATACATTAGAATAATGAGTGTTTTATAACAATGCTTAAACGCTTTACTACCATTAAAATAGGTATTACAGCTAATCAAGTGTTTCCATTTACATATGTTAAAACTTTGTTTAAAAGCACAAAAAATACGAGTAGAAAGGCGAATTTCATCATATTGAAATACAAGCAATAACTGAAAATTTTTTGTATAGGTACTATTATGTTTGCAAAATAAGCCAGCCAGTAGGTGTTACAATCACTCAAAGCATACGCGATCAAAAAGATCGCATGCGATCTCCCGTGTTCTTCCCGCTATGCGAGTTATCCCGGGTTAAATATATTCACCCACAATTTATCAAAGATAGGCATCAAATAAAAAACCCTGATGTTGTAAAAATAATTATTTGGAATAGACAAAGATATTAAAAATATTTTTGAGACAATATTCCTCAATTAAAGTAATGTTAAGTATTATGAAGTATTATGTTTTCTTTCTTGGCATAAGTGGAGGTGGAGTGAGGGAAGCGGGGGCACTATAGACGTTGGGCCCCCAAAATTGGCCGGGGGGCTATACCCCCCAAGTTACTATGTACATTTAAATAAGAATAATTTAATACTGGGATGGTTTCGTAACATTGGTATCAGCATAACCTCATGATATCACCTCTTTGACGAAATCGGTCGTGCATCGAATTATTCTCCATTAAAATCATGCATAGGGAAACGAAGAGCTCTTGGGATACACAACGAGTCAGGTTCTCCATAACTTCCAACGTTTTGACGTGTGACTCGCCCATCGTCTTCAGGGATCTAAGAATCCAATGTGATGTCGATGAGCGTGTTGCTCGTCGAAACGTTAAAAGGTATGGAGAACCTGACCCGGTGTGAAACCCGAGAGCTCTTCATTCACATCATTCGCCGGGAAAGCCTACAGTCATACATTAACATGCATAGGTAGTTAATATAGCGATTCATTGATATTTTCGAGTCCCACTATCAACTACCAGTCTCAGCAAAATGTAGGTGTCACGGTGATTGATACAATAAAACGGAGTTAATAGGAATATCCGAAGTTGAGATGGCTTCCTTAAAAGTGCTTTTCGTAAAAAGTCTGCTGTGGAAATGATTATTTATATGGGTTTATGGGATATTTGAAGCGGCTTTTTTTTAAGGTGAGATAATTCCAAATGCTGCGCAGTTATTATTTAGCTGATTTTAATTAAATAAATGCGATTCCAACAACTCAATAGTGCTTTGTTTATAGACGTTTATTATTTGTCAATTAAATAATTCAAACTGAGTTAATCCAAAATAAAATTGACAGGGAAAGTTGTCAAGTCTTAGTATTGCAGTAAAGGTTTGACTAAGGTTATAATTGACGAGAGGATCTTGGGTATAGTTTGAGAGGATCTTGGATTTGCTGAGTTTGAATGCCGAAAAGCGGTAAGGGTATAAAAGGCAAAGTAGACAAAATCATTGTTTGTAATTAGTTGATTTATTTTTGGCACTATGATGGATGATGTTAAACTGGCGTTATACTGGCTGATGCTAAACAATTATTGCATAAAATGATCAAGTGCAGCTAGGTATGCTTGTCATGAGAATAATATCATGTTAGCTTGTTTATACTTCCACAAAGTGTTTTCACAATGTCATAATAGGCTATGACTTAGTTTTTGATTATACCATACTGGGAACTAGATGTTTGAGTTTTTATTTCTATCATGAACCTAATAACTTTGAAATAACCATGTCAAAAGGAGCCGAATTATAATTATTTATATAGTTAACCCTTATTTAACCTTTTCATTCGTATATTACACAAATTATCAGCACATTAAAAACATACTTGATAACCTCGATGACCAATAACCAGCTAATAAAATACACACCAATATATTTTTTTCTTTTGTAATTTGAACGAAACCACTTTAAGCATATTAAACCAAAGAGTGAACAATTAATGGATGTTGTCGGAGAAAAGAATAATCAGCTAAAGGTTGAATTGATTTTTCCTCTGTGGAATATCGCATTTATTTAGGTGATATATATTCGAGTTTCCAAAATTGGTCTAAGGTTTCTTTCAGCATATATGTTCAAGAAATGTCCAAAATTGGAATGAAAATGGTCAATGTAACGCGAAGTATACCTTTTAGGGCTTATAATTGGATTCATTATGGAATTATCTTGGGAAGATAAATTTCGATGAATTCTATTGAATTTATTTTACTCAATTTTTGAAATTTGCATCAACCTTGTGGACACTTTGAAGGAATATGTAAAAGAATTACCCATGGAAATCCATGTGATAAAAATGTCATTCACATCAATTTCATTCCTTAATTAAAATGATTACTAATATATTCTGGCTGCAGTTGACGGAAAAAAAACTTTTTGAGTGCTCTATTCACTATTATGTCTCTCAGGCGCTTTAAGTGGACGAGGCAGCTGTTTCAAGAAAGAGCATCATACACGCTTTTTCTCTCCGAGATTCACTTTAAAATCCTTGTGACTGTTCAACTAGGATTTAAATATAACTATAGTGTACTCTCAGAACGAGAAAAATTGAAAATTCGCAGTACAATCCCAATGGTCAGCATTGGACTGCAAATTCGTCCACGGAGCATTGGATGGGTAGATTCAACTCCAGCAGGATGGTCGTTATTGAGTGATAGGTCGAATCTTACTTCAACTAATAGAGGCATGCTAAAAAAAATCTTCGTTTTTTCCCAGACAGTCCCACCCTCGACAAATCGGTTGACATCGTTGACACTTTTGTAGCTTCCGGTTACGTGGAATGTAGAGCTATGTGGGAAATTTTCTCTATCGTTTGTGGCCACCGTGAAATCGGCGCCACCTGAAACGATTCCCAGCCCCCTATCCCTTCGTCAACCCGATGGGGACGCTCCTGTTCCCCGCGGCGCGGGCGCCATGCCTGGACGCTGCCGCTCCCTACACCCACCCACCCATCTCCCAAATCGCATGCCGCGTCCACTGAGGTGCGTGTTAGAGCGTGATGACCTCATCACGGCCGAGTTCCACCTGGCCTCCCTCCTCTCCACGGCCTCTACGGAAATGGAGCATTACTGTACGGCTTCACCTCTTCCAACGTTCAAATTTGCTTCCGGACAATTGAGGGCTAAATTGAATTCACGGGCGTTTCGTGTCATTTGCGACATGGTTAACTAGTCCACTACATTTCACTTGGGTAAAGTTGGAATATGAAGTGAGAATTTCCCATGTGAAAGTTAATTGATGCTTGATGATGAAGAGAAAGAAAAACACATCGCTAAGGCTTGCCTTCCTTATATATCATCTATACCTATCTAGGATAATAAATTTATATTAAGATATCGAGGATATTAAAACGACACAGAGTGGAAACAATACATATACCGCCTGCTAAACTCAAAAATTTCCTGGTCACCTATAAGGACAACCTTGGCCTGAAAACAATACGGGTATACCGCATACCATGCGAGTGTGGTAGGGCGCATATTGGCGAGACAGGAAGAACCATCGATAAAATAATCAAAGAGCATGAAAGAAGTATTAGGATTTTTCAACCGGAAAAGTCTGCATTAGCAGAGCATAGCCTTGACCATGGACATCGTGTCGATTTCCCAAATTCCACACTACTTTCCCGAGCGTCCAAATATTGGGAAAGAATAACGAATGAAGCGATATTGATACAGATGGAGCAAAATAACATCAATAGAGACAACGGCTTCAACTTAAGTAGGACTTGGGGCCCTTAATTGACGAAATTCAAAGAACGCGTAACGGCTCCCACAACAATGGGACATCTGCGGCTATATATAACCGCCAACATCCCCGCTCGACTCATAATCCTGATGACGATGGCTGAGACAACCATCGAAACGATGATCCATTTAAATAATCTTACCCTGTGTGAAACCCGAGAAACCTTCACTTATATTAATTGATGCTTGATTACTGCATCATATACGCATTACACAACACAGCTGCAAATATAATTGTATCTGTTTTCATAGTTTACGATGAGTTAATTGAAAGTGATATCAATTTGCTTTCAAATTTGACATTGCATTGAATGCTTTCGTGAAAAGGAATAGTACAAGTATTTTTATGCCATTTGCAAGTGTCGAAGACCAGAGTATGGTCAATACAATTCAGCCTTTAGACCTTAACACATCTGCTGCGGGAGGTTCGATTTTCAGTTAACTTCTGGTATTTTCATTACAGAGAAAATATTCTAAGAGTTGTAGAGCTACTGAGGTCAGGGAAGGGTAGTAAACCTATGTATGGATCTAAAAACAAAGTGATGAAGAACGTTGAGAAATACTACCAACTACTGCATCATTGCCAATAGATGCTAAATACGTATCCCTCGGCTGACAATAGGCTGTAGGTTATATGCAAGAATTTGAGAAATGCTGTGGCTATCGGTTCAAAATAAGGAGACAAGTAAATTTGTATATCTTAAAAGTTGCAGTCAAAAATATTGAGGGAGAAAAATTCATATGCTTTCTCAAATAATAGGCGTATTAGAGGTAAGATCCAAGGAAAGATCGTTGCGTAATACATTTGCCGTGTTGCAAAATAATTATTATATATAAATAATGCAGTCATTTCATTAATTTAATAATTAAACGTACTTATTTTTTTACCACAGGTGAAGAAAATTATTATTATCATTATTAATATTATGTAAGTTTTTACTATTTACGAACAGCCTGCGTGACGCAATGGTATCATCAACCCTAAAAACAAACAAAATCTGAGGTTTCAGGCGTGATGGAGTGGAAACGGAACATAACCGAAATTAATGAAAAAAGAGTAATTTCAGTGCAATAAATGTCATACTTGTGGAAATTGCTATTTTTTCATTAATTGCAGCCTAAAAACAAAGACTGAAATTCGAGGTACATTTCCATTCTGAAGAAGACACTGATTATAACTATATAAGATGACCTTGAATGGAGCTGATTATGAAACTCGGTTTCTGGTTTGATAATGATACAAGACTATTGCAATTTTAGTGATTTATAATGTAACGGAAGTGTATTAATCTCGTGGAATGAAAAAAACTTCTTTGACATGAGAGCTGACTAATGTGCTTGAATAATTTTTTCGAATAAACATTAATTGCCCTTCCGCCCAAGTGAGATGGTGAGGTGAAGGTGACTTACCATCGCGATGTAAAAAGTTTCCTGAATGCTTTCTTTAAAAAACAAGTCTCTAATATTTTGACGTAAAAATCGTTTTAAATAAAATGAGCAATCTTCTTAGTTTCATTAAGGAAAAATGTATCTCATCAAAGACTTAACCAATTAAGAGCCAGAAAATGTCAATGAGATAAAATGTGAAAGACGTTTTCTTTTGTAAGCACAGCAAACGTAGGAAACGGTGGCCTGTATGAACGGTATAAACGTGATGGAAACGATGTAGAGTAGTAGTTCAGGTATCAAAAAATCAATGCCACAAACGCTCGCTGTTGCAATTTTTATTAAAAGCATATCATCTTCACTGAAAGAAGACAATTACCGATTAAATAAAAAAAAAACATTTTTATCGTCAAATCCTTGACGTGAATCTCATAGCTACATAATGCATGGTGCTACGTAAATAATCTAAAATGCCTACAAACAGAGAAATTGGAGCCCATATGGATGGTTTTTCTTAATTACTTAATCACAAAAATAATATTTTATCGATGTTTATGAGAATGTGTTTCGTCAATTTTTTGTAACGCTCTTAAATGCGTCAAAAATGCCACTTAAATAAGTTTTAGGAAATCAAACATGGTCCCTTATGGATATAAGAAGAGTTTCAAAAATTTAAAAATGCTTCAGAATACTCCTTAACTGCTGAAGATGGTCAAAATTGGTAAATTTTTAATTTAATTGTGTATTTCTACAGTCAAATTTGGGGAAAAATAATAGCCCAAACAAGGGCTAATATCAGTGTTTTCTCATGATATAATTCCGTAGATAAATTTCCTAACTATGCATTATGTCACTATATATATACACAGAGTTGTCATATATATCATTAATGAGAGTTATAGGGGTTATAATGATGTTAAAAATTCGATGCTCATGCAGAAATGTTTCCTTTTCTGAGTGTACATAGTTAGAATTTGGTAACTTCTTATTATTAACAGCGAATTAATGATATGGGTATCGAAAGATCCGTCATATTCAGCCCCTGTTTATTTCGTATTGAATACTACGAAAAAATTTCTTAAAACCAGAGTTATTATTTCCTGAAATATTTGTGTCATCATAATTACATTATCACTGCGTCTGGCATGAAATGATAATAAATGTTCAAAAATAGGTAAGCAGATATAATGTAATATACAGCAATTAAATACTGCCTTTTGATCAGTTACCTCGGTTCTCTATGATTTCAGAAACATATTAATCAGGAGACATTTTGCACCCTACACTAGGAAACACTTCAAGGTTCAGGAACTTGAAAACCCGGGAAGAAGTGACCGTACACTGAGTAAATCACAGAAGAAAGATGAGACAGAGTAATTAGACACACCGTAAAACTGCTACAGTCATCAATAGGTGCCAATATTTAAAAAGGTCCAAACCTGTCCACTGATGGGATTAAATGCCAAAACTGCAGTTTCCCAAAGGAAGTTTTTTCACATTTGAATATTAGAATGCCGAAAACATTTATCAATCGGGAAGGTAATTTAACACAACATTTTTTTAAATAAAATGATGGTGCACTTATCACTGGCGCTGCATGATCTTCAACTAGGTTAATTGACAAACTTATAATCGTCTTCGTTATCGAGACTTTCCATTTAATTTGGAATAGTTATTCATTTTTTTATGGCATTAATAAAAATTGAAGTCAAGAACTGCTTGAAATCAGAGTTCAGAAGAAAAATATTACGCTAGTCATACACTATAGGAATTTTCGATCTTGCAATTTATTTCAGAAATTAACTTAAATCTGCAATATTTAGCAAAACGGGGCAGTTTTCAATGCCATAAAAATAATCTATGTACAAATTGTGGTAAATATTATGATTTCCATTAAACCACAACAGTGACGTAGATTTCTCGGGTTTCCATCCGGGTGATGTTGGTGAGTTTCACCGACGTTTCGACGGCGTAGTCTATCATCGTCCTCAGGAAGAGGTTCACCAGCATCACCCGAGGAATCTACATTACAAGCATTCACCGGGAAAGCCTTAAATCTTACTCAACAGTGACGTTCATCAAAATCGAATTCTGTGGTTGCGAGCGCACTTTTCACTTTAAAGAGAGCCAGATACTCAATTGTTGAGGATGGAATTATAGAGAATAAAATGGAAATAAATAGTATAATTGTGGTTTTGGCCACGTTTCATATCCAAGATCAACAATTATAATGCGATTAACCAAATTTGAAGAACCGCAAGAAGACATTTAATTACGACGGTTTGCGAAAATTGAAGAGGAAGCCGGAACTCTTCGTGATGAAGTCGTTATCTGATCTGAAAATTCCTAAGGATAAGCAAAAGAGGGTCTCATTTGAATGCTCTCATTTTTTCTCCTCTTTCTCGCTCAAAGACGAGTCGCTGTAACACTTTGCCCAGGCGGAGATAGGCCGGCTTAAATGTATTTCCTCGCCGTGAGAGGAGGAAAAAAATTATCCAAGAGAATGAAAGAACAGATAGTGGATCATCTGAAAACCCTGGCTAGGACATTGACGCATCTCACAGGGGCCGTATGACTTTCAATTAAACTCTACAAAGGCATTGCTGAAGACTAACTACCGTATCGATTGGATACAGTGTTTGTTGCTTATTCATCAGCCATTGCCCTTCAAAGCGTAATTCACTGGTAAGTTCATTTCGTGATCAGACGCAGTAGTAAAAGTGTGAGCCGCATTTGTCCTGTCTCCTTTCTTGTTACATTTTGTCAGTCAAGTATTTCATACTCGTTTTCAAGTATTACATACTTTTATATTAACAAATATGAGCTTCATTAAATTCAGGTTTTCGTTAAACTGTGACAGTAAGTGACAGTTCCCATCATAGAATATTACAGGAAGGTGATTTTTACATGTTTGAGGTTAACCTCCTAACTTAAACTATTCTACTTAATTGCTGCAAATTATATTACGATTTTATTTAAGAAAATTTTCAAATTAGTATCGATTATTGGTATCGAATAGTTTACTCATAAAAAATAGATTAGATCACAACGTCAGGGTCATAATTTTGAGATTGAATAATTAAATTTTATACCAATATTCACATATCGTAACCGGTTAAATATTACCGGCCTTACTTGTTTTCCTGCTGTCATTTAGCGATGTGTTTTAAGGGGTAAGCATGAAGAAGTAAAATTGTTGGACGATTCGGGTGTTACCTTACTGAAACTATCGTTTTTGGTGCAGCCAAGTGGAAGATGTAGAGGGATCTGCTTTAGAGAGCAACGGCGTCATCGTATGCAAGAAAACGCTCGGACGTGCTATCGCATAATTTCCTCCAATCCTCGACTTCTCTCCTACCGCGCCACCGCGCCTTCCTCACCCGCAGCCGACTCTGTACCCGGACAGCGAGTATTACGGCGCCGATCCTTGGCGTGAAATTCCACGGCGGCAGAACCGAGCGAACCCTCTCTGATCCCCCTCCTATCCACACCTAGTGACCCGATGTCCGTCTTTGAAGGAAAATATCGAGCGAAGCGAATTTCCAAAACCACGGATCGTAAGAGGAAGCGTCCAAATGGAGAATTTTCTAGAAGCATACGTATGCGCCAGAGAGTAGTGTACACTGGAGTCGATAAATAGAGGAGTAATATCAACCAGAGATCAAAGAGTAATATACGGAACGACAGCAGATAATGAAGTAATTAAAATGCCTTCCTTACTAAATTGATCAATTCTGCACTTCGTACTCCGAAAACAGGCATTGGAGGAGTAAATAAAATAAAAAAAGGTCAGCTTGTTAATTCGGTAGAATTTCTGATAACCAGGTATTCGAAAGTCGATAATCGAATGGCTGACAAGCTCGATCTTTAGGAAATCTGCACAGAAAATACAGAATGAAAATAAATCATAAGGAAACAAAAGTAATGAAACTTTATAGTACACAGTAAGCGAGGCTGGTTATCAAAGTAGGAGGGCAAAAATTGGAGAAAGAAGAGCAATTAAATTACTTGGGTAGTAGGTTAGAAGAAAATGGGCAATATAGCTTAGACGTTACGAGGAGAATTGCACTAGAAGTGTTCAGAAAAAGGGTGAGCTAATGACGGGAGCAAAGTGTAACAATGTAAAGAATAGGCTGGTAAAGACCTTGACCTGGACCGTTGCCTTGTACGGGACATATACGTGGGCCACTCTTTGCCAACTTCAAACGCGGTGAGAGCCGGAAACCTTTCATTTATTGTGTATGAAGAGAAATCTATAAATAATTTATTAACGTTAAAGGTGTGATGGATCGATATTTGTTTGAACTCCCAAACTAACAATTCTTTCTCACACACACTAAGATTTGAAAGCCTAATTGTGCAAATTATCGAAAATCCTTCGTTATGCTCATCGTTTTATACGTCGAGGACGTTTCAATACGTATTAATAAAGCCTCAATATCATATAATTTCTTTTCTAATATGTTATTTAAATTGGCGGTAAGCCCGGGGATTTTTCAATGTTAATTTGGTGCTGTTAAAACACTGGTGAGAATAAGTCTACAAGCACTGAGATGATTAACATGATACAAATGATGGATTGAAAGAGATCAAAAGCACCTGGTAAATAAAAAAAAATTATCAATAATGCACCTTTTAAAACTCAAGAAGATTGAATTTAATAGAGCATAATTCAATGAAACGCCGTTTGGAAATCGAAATTGAAGCCTACAGAAGCCATCCAATTTCTAAAGTACAACCTTAATGTCAGTACACACCACACTTCAAGCTCTTTAAGTTGCAAGTAAATATTATCCATAAAGTATAACAAAAGTTTGAAAGTGGCAAAGGATGTAATATAAACTTACTTCAGTTACTTAAGTTATCTCAAAAAGATTGCTAGAAAATTTAGTAATTCTATCACCAGCGTCAATAAAGTTCAACCCTTCGACTACGAGAGGTAGTCTTCCTCATTTAACGTTTGAAGGAAAGTACAATTTCATTAAAATTCATTCAGAAACTCTTTATCCTCTATTCCTTCCTCCCTGACTGAATTCAGACCTTAGCATTTGAATCTACATTACACATGCGAGATAATAGAATATATCGTAGATACTCTAACTTCGTATGCTTAGAGCTCTGTCCAATGATATTATAAGTTTTAAGCCAATTCTGATTTGTCAGCAATGACTCCATTTCTTTCTAATCCAGCAAAGATCTGAGAATGGACTTGAACAGACGATCGAGCAACCCTTTACGAGAATTCGATCGTTTCAAAGCAATCAGCATGCAGCGGAGATATTTCAAATGAATGAAACGAATTTCATGTCTTAATAAATATCTCTTCAACCGCAAACTCGCATTTGGCTGAATTTCAAGGATTTACCTCGGTGAAACGCATACTTTTGAACCCATTTAAATAAACTGATATGCAAGTATTTCCGCCAGCTAAGAAAAGATCCAAGAGCTAGAACGATAAAAGACGATCAAAGAAATCTCAATGTTTGTTTTTCTTAAAAAAACACTCTTCTGACTTAATTATCTGACAATATAGTTGGCTTTATTATGCCTAATATTCAAGGAATTCCAGAACCGCAGTTGCAGAGACTATTCTAATAATACTTTTTACCAAATTATGCACCGTCTTTAAGGGCCCAAGATTGCTTTTTATTCAATTAGCTTTGTAGAGATGTGAATTATTGGCTATAGTTTTATGGTAAATGGCCCAGCTGGGATCCAACTTTACAACGATTTATTAATATCTAAAACGCGATTTACCTGCTAGAAATATTTTCAGCGAAACTCTTTATCATAAGAGCGATTATTCTTTCACAACTCCAGCTCGACCCGCATATCACACGCCTTAAATGGCTGGATGTAAATGGAATCAACAATAAATATATATCACGTTAGATTCATGCTCCAATATCAGTAATGTTAAAGTATGTTACCATCACCATTATTTTTATGAATAAAGCAAGATTTCTTCTTCGACCATGGTGAGCATCTTTCAAGAATTCCTAGTTCTGCGTCCGACCGCAGCAGTTATTCTAAGAATCTGCTAAATTGGACGGAATAAAACATCGGAGGATGGAAATGACCGTACCTGGCGTGAGTTCAGCCGTTGGTTAATGGCCCGCAAGATTTTCCATACGTGGCTGGACTTTAGAAACCGCTATTTGGGCTTAATTTCGCAAGATAAACTCACTACTCCCCCCCCCCGCGCCTCATTCCCCGTTTCCAACTTCAAATCACCAACTCTCCTCCCATTCCACTTCTGCTTACTCTATCCAGCTCTATACCTCTCCCCCCGTATCCTCCCCCTCCCAGTATTCTACTCCCCCCTTATCATTCCCCTTCTCCTTTTTCGCTGCCCATTCGTCTACCCTCCTCCCCACCGATTCCTCTGGACTCGAATGCATGTTTGCCTCACCGGAACGGCTGGAAGCGGCCTCGGCCATACTGGCCACACGCCGCGGTGATTTTCCAGCAACTGTACTGCAGGCGGCTGAATACCAGTCGTTGCATTTCCACCCCATACTGGCATTTTTACTGCCCGATAATCCAAGCATGCCGATCTGATACTGGGCCTGGATACCTACAATGATTCACCAAGAAATTCGATTTGCAGCTTCAATCGATAGGTATAAAAAAAGAGAGTTGATCGCATGAAAGTAAGTCCTGTTTTTGTTGCGAAAAAAAATCTGTGTAGTATAGATAACGAGAGTAATTTGTCCTAAAATACTTGAAGTATTTTCATGTTATTTTGGTTTCTATTGCCGTTTTTGCAGATAAGTGATTTACTGTACAGCGATATTTTTGCAACTTATACCTGAATTTTTCTGAAAACTATAAATTAACTTGGTTCTTTTTTGTTAATATTACCATTTGGCTTTTTCGTAAATAAACTATACTATAATTTTGCTACTAATACCAGTTCTCGGCTTTTTCAACTGTATAATTGATGCATTCAATATAGCTGATTGAGCATTTTATTGGCTTCAATATTCCACTGTGCTATTCCACATGGTACACCTTTTATTCTCTATTTCAATCCATACTACCACCTCCCGAACAAGAAAGAGATTCGGTTCGGCAGTTAACGGGTGGGCGGGTTTGAATCCCGTAGGCGATGAGACTCGATCCTTACTGGGGTGTGCAATAATAGTGAGGATTGGGATTGTACGCATGTTTCACGCATCGAAGGTGAAGTTAATATCCCAATTAGGCGGGTTAATACTTACTACCGCATACCTATTGAAAAAGGATGGCTCATAAAAATTTCAGCTAGCGCATGATACAAAACTGAAATCACCAAAGTGCTATCTGGAGATCACTTCATGCGATGTTATCCGTCCATCTGATGAGATTAAGAAAGAAAGAAGTTAATACAAATTTTCGAAATTTTCCATTATTACTCTAAATTTTCAATAAAAGCAGAGGATTTCTGACTCCTATGTATGCATTTTAGCTGTCGGACAGACGGACAGCTATCGATGGTAACCTGGATGACCGAGATGCTTGAATAGGAGTCTCAAATCCTCCGCTTCTATGGACAATTTGGATTAATATTTAATTTACATCTGATAAGATGCATTAACTACTGACCCCATAGCACATTTATTTATAAACATTCATTTGACTTTGGCTTTTGAGTTATAACTTTCCATTCCGACGGTCCAGATTCCAATCCCATTAGGTAAGGAGATTTTTCAGCGGTATCTCTACCCCTTATTTAAGTGCAGTCTTTTTCCGTCCTCCACAAAACTGTTGACTCCGTCGTAAGGAGAATGTTGATTCCGAAGCTGGTTTTTTCTCTAGCTTATCTCCATTCACAAATAATCCTACCCGTACCCACCTTCCGAACTTTCCCAATGACGCAAATCAACTCAAGTCGTCGGCCGCCTCACTAAATGACCCAACGACCAGAAAGTGGGAACGACAGGGGAGAGCAGTAGAATGAGGAGGGAGTCTAGAGTTTGACCCCCCCCCTCCCCAATCCCTCCCCTCCTTTATTTCCTCTCTCGCCCGCCGTCGTCGTCTAGACAAAGTTCTCCCAAATGGGGCGGAAAAATGGCAGATCCTGAAAGCGTCCCACTTTCCTCCTCCTCCTCCTCCTAATGTAAAAGGATTACTTCTCTAAAAAAGCGAAGAGGTGTCTGGGGCCGGGGAGTGTTGGGGCTGAGCCACGGAGGGGGAGTGAACGTTTTGAGTTGAATGGGAGTATACATGGGAAGGTTGGGAGTTCGGTGGGGTTATTGGCACGAGGAGTGAGAGGGGTTGCAGGAGGGATTAAGATGAGGAGAGGTGAAGGAACTTGCTGTGCTTCAAATAGGGCCAAGAGATGTGACGACGCACCGACGATCTCAAGAGGACCATGGTGGTATTAGTGGTGATTAGGGAAGGCGGCTGAAGTCATTTGCACCACTTAGAATATCTGGCTCCCACCGACGAGGGAAGGATTGTCTGAGATTGTATGTATTTCGCATTGGTGAGTTGGCGATAGTGAAAAAATGGTTTGAGGAATGGAGGAAATGTGGATAAGTGCCCAACGACACCATGTTGCCACTCTTATTGAAATACGCCAAGGAGCCTGCTTCTAAATACTAATACTGCTATTTTGAATATGTACTTAATATCATTAATGCAAAGTAATACATGGCACTTGATATGCTAAATGCAATTGTAATGAATTCAGTTCCGATTACAATATTTAGATCTGGGTTTCCCAAAACTTTTTGAGCCTTTTTCTCATGGTTCCAAAAACCTGTACCTACCCGACGCGCCCTGACCGTAAGCTTTAAAATCATAGATTGCATATGACCAAATCAGGAAATCTACATTAAAAAGAATGTATGTCTGTTTGTCTGCATGTCTTTTATACAAATCTACAGTTTTACTCGGATCGTGCTGAAATTTTGCAGATTAATAATTCAAGACAGAATAAATATTATAGTATTTTTTTAAAATATCTTAGGGCCCCAAAACATCACAAAAAGGGCCCTTTGTTGGTCTATGCTACGTATAGGGTTTTTATGTAGTGGTTTCATTTCTTGCTTTTTAAAATTATTTTCGCTCAAGAAAGAGGGTTGAATTTTTTTATCAAATGGCTGAATTAATGAAGTTTATAATCATTTCAATCAATTATCTTTTTCAATTCGCATTTGTCTGAAAATAGCGTTTTTAGCTGGAAAAAATCAAATTTGTCTCTGATATCAACAATAGCATATTTCCTTGACAACCAGATTTTGGTCTTAACGCATTTAAAATTCATTTTGCTTAGTTAAGCTGATTACGAATTCTAAGCGTTGGGTTTTGTACAGCGGTTTTTTATTTTGATTTAAAAAAATACTTTTACTCAAGATAGAGAGTTAAAATTTATTTTATCAGATACCAGAGAGAATGAAGTTTCTCGTTTTTTTTCAATCGATTATCTTTTACGCATCGTATTTGTCTAAAAAACCACACTTTCAAAAATTATTTAAATGAGTAAAATAATTAATAACAAGGTAGTATGTTTTGTCAAATACTAACTAACCGCTTTCCTCTTATATGATGAGTTATGAAGAAAGTGTGATCCCGAGCAACGCCGGATAATTAAGCTAGTTATAAAATGAAGTGAAAATTACTGATTGAATTAATTTGTATTCAAAGTCCAAAATATGTGTAGCTTATTCATCCCAGGACCTGTACGCATGGTACCGTTCGGTTAGGACCCTCCCTCCAGCGCCCCCCTGCCGCCCCTTGTTTCTTGTTTTTTTATTTCCTAAATTTAAGCACGGCCCACAGGGGGTAGTATTGCCCACTTTGAGAACCACTGATATAGAAAATCAGCAGTGTGCTAATTTATTTTATACTTTCTTAAAAATAAAAAAAATAAATAAACAACCTAAATCAGCTCCGCTAAAAAAATCACCATATGCAACAAGAAATATATAATTAAAAATACCTACCGTATTATGCATCAAATATAAAAAAATGAGAAAACATAAATTGAAATGCACTATTTAACGGACTGCCGAAAGAAGTAATATATCGTCATGTCATTTAAAAATTAAAAAGATATATTAAATAGATAAATCTGTTATTAAATGCATACATTGCAATAAGGAAAACTTCATAGGTAAAAGAAATTTAAAACCTTCGTCACCTGCTGACAAACTCACACTATAACACTTAGCAGCACCATAATGAAAAACTAGACGAAAGAGTGTCTATATATTTGCGGATGAACTGAGATATACGATGTAAAACAATAAATATAATATTCGTCTCATGATTGTAAGCCTACCTTTTGAACGAAGTGGAATTAGTACGACTGTAATAGAAATTTACAAATACAGTTGTCAAGCATTTCCACTGAAAGAAACACTAACTACTAGTGATAGTACTAGAATACTGCAGTCCCCTTGAGATCGTCAGTGCCTCGTCACATCTCAAGGCCATATTTGGAGTGCACGATGTTCCTTCATTTCTCCTCTTTCCACTAGTTGCCTCGAACTTGTTTGTTCTTGAATTCACTTGTTTGTTCTCTCGCTGCTTGGCGTTGCTTATTAGATCTCACGCTGGGCCCCACTCCAAATGTACGCTTACACTCTCTCTCTCCATAGCTCAACCCCTAAGCCAATGCGTACACAATATCACGTCCCATACGACTGATGAAGCACTACCCTCGAAGTAAAATCCAATTGAGACCCAGTCATTTAATGGTCGGGATCCCGCTGAAAAATTTCCGTCATTGCCAGGATTCCAACAAAGTCGGACATGATGTTTAGGCATCGCGAAACTTGGTGGCACTCACAAGCGGAGGATTAGTGAACACTGACCGTAAACCAAGAGTTGATAAGCGGGCAAAATTATCGAAGCACTCCCATACGATCCTCTGGAAAAAGGATCGGACGCTTCATTCCACATCTCATGTATTCTTTCCTCTCCTTTGCGTCATGTTGTTCACAAGTGAGTGCCACCACGTTTTGCTACACCTATAAAGTCAGAATTACAGCCACAACAATGAGTTGTGCCCTTGTAAGTAACAGCTAGTACTCCCGTAAAAATACGGCAAGATCAAATGTGAGACTGAGATGAAATGCATAGTAATAGAGAAACTTGGTGGCAGTCTCCTGCATGAAACGAGGAGTTAAGGACGTATGGAAGGGGTCGGTTAAGAGTGAAGGAGAGAGGGAAACTCATGGTTGGCAACGCTGCCAAAGAAATTTAATATTACTTGAGCGGGCGGGAAATGCCAGCAGCGAGTTTCACGACAATTCTTACAATCTAAACAAAGATGGATCAGAATACGTAGATCTTGTTCACAAACCTTCAATGAAGCCTATCTGAGCAAATGGATCAATTTCCATAAAGAGATAGAAAGTTGATGCAATTAACTGATTGGGCAGTTCCAAGTTGGCAATGAAGTTTTGAGACCTTGGGAACCTTGATAGTAAAACGCAAATCTTATTCCACTGTGCGGAGCCCGTTCTTAGGGAATGGAATATTCCATTTTAAAGGGCCTTCTACGCAGTTTTCACTATGTTTCGCTACCACTATATTCACCAAATGCTATAATTTTAGCAAAATATTTGATAGGAGAGAATTTGAGCGTTATCACTCTCCGGGAATTTTTTTGACACTTCCGAGAATTTTGAACCTCGTATCCTGGCGTTGAGTGCCTTCGCCTCCCGTCAAGCTTAAGTTTCTCAGTTCAACCTGTGAAGATGTATTTAATTGATTTTTGGTTTTTCCTAGAGAAGAGTTAATTTATTTCACCGGAGAGAGTACGTTTTCGATAAATTTCATTGAGAGACACTTCGAACACTGCACAATTAGTGGCATTGGGAAGTAAAACCGTTTCTTGGTGCAGTTAGGAATTTTCTAAAATAAACGATTTTAACAAATAAGAAGCAGTAGTACAGAAATATAAATATTTAAGTTTGTTAAAATCCGCAATGTCCAATTTTTAATGCAAGAATACATTTTGAATTCACTCGTATTGAACCGTGTAAAACTAGGTGGCATGCAACATTTTTCCATCAAATAATTTCTAACTTCTATATTAAAGACTATAAACACTTACGAATCGTTTCCGTCCAGCGTCGACGTTTGAAAGTCCAGAATTCACATTTGCCTCGAGTTGATTGGATGTATCCTCGCCCCTCGCTACCAATTCCACCGTTGAATCACTTTAAAACCAAAGCTGACTACAATAATACTATCCTCTTAGAACTGATTGGTGGATGATAAGACGATATAGCACTGAGAAGTGTAGACACCGTGTGTTGTAGAACGACGTTGTAATGCGGCGGAAGACCGCCAATCAAGATTGCTTCCTTCGCTGTGGTAGCGTGATCACTAACGAACTTGAAGACTCTAGAGGGGCCATGATGAGTTCAATAAGCTGAACCCAATGTAGAAAATTTGCTTCCCTCCGCAAGCGTTCTTCTTTTTTTCCTTTGCTGACACCACACAGATGAAATGGAGTAAAGCCACTAAATATTTGCAATTCACCCAGTAGATTCGGTCGAGATCAAGTAAGTTAGAAAATATTTAGGTGATATTCCACCTGCTTCTACTTGACGACTCTTCCATTGCAGTACACACCAAGAGCCTTCTTTGGCTCACGTTCGTGGTGGTCGAGTTTGATTTTTTCAAAACCCCTCAGCACTCACAGCACTAGCAGCGTTCTACGCCTCACCAGCCTCAACTACTCGACACAAAACCATTCCCATGCACCCCTGTTCTTTGCTTAACCTTAGCCCACAAAGATGGACGGCCATGTCTCCTGCACTAAACTTTTAACTCCTTGGTGGAGGCTCACTAATAGCTGGAGCAGGGAATACACGTTCACTTGGCGACGACGTTCGGTGGACTCACATATGCGACTCGAGTGCACCGGCGTGGCGTTGGAAACAGCCAGAATTACTCCTCGGCTAGCTCGCAAGAGGTTCGAATCCAGTCGTATGTCCCCAAGGTCGGCATAGCCTCTTCAGACCCAACCTTTTGCCAGACAATGCTCAAGGATTTATGCTATGCGATTGGCGATTTATGCTAATGCATAATTAGTCGTAGTTACAATAACTCTTGGGTATAGTGTAATGCATGTTGGTGATTACTCACCCCCTGCCACACACCCCTGAGGTGGCTTGCAGGGTATTTTGTAGATGTAGATGTAGAAGAAAAGTGCCAAAACATCTGTGAGACGTCGCCAAGGACATTGAAATAGGTTTCAATGATTTCTTGATATATACTGAAAGACACAAAAATTGATGAAAGGTGAATCGCAGGTAACACACTGGGTCTCTTTATATTGACAATAATAAACTCTCTCGTGCCGCATATGGCACATACAAGGCAATTCTGTAAATGGCATAGGCGTCATAAGGGTCTTAGGTATTACGGGGAAGTTATGACGGCTATGGCGTTTTAGCAATCACAGGCGATTCTGTAAGCCCCCGTCATGAGGTTTATGCCGGAGGAGTCGTTCACGCCGTGCGAGCCGTTCGTGAACAAGAAGAACCAATGAAAAACGCCGACCCGTCTTCTTCCATTTAAAAAAATTGACTAGTGGAAATCAATTATCAACAGACGATAATTGACGCCTTATGAGCGTGTGTTTCAAGCATGAAAACAAAGTTCATTGAGTTTAATTTTATGGTATAACATATGCAAAATAATATACTATTTTATCAGTAGTTATGAGAAAGTGCCCATATTTTGAGCATTATCACAAATGAGGGCAAATTTGTCCTACATTCGGTTCATATATGCGTTGAAGAATCCCGGAGAGGTCTCGTGAGGAATAGTAGGTCAATATTTGCGGTACAATTGAGGTACTGTTTTGAACAAAAGTAGACGAAGACTTTGATCTGTATTTCTGTATGAATTTGTTTTTTTGAAAATTGTGCCTTATTTGAAAGTGTTTAGTGTCAAATAATGTGATAAAACTAATATAGTTCGTGGGAGTAGTAATAACCCGAGCTCATTTACATACCTACCTATTGAATTCCATACTCAACGAAGTGAGAAATCCCTCATATAATTACCAATATGCGAGGAACTGTAATGAAATAAAGTGAATTCTATACTCTTCAACGAAGTGAGAAATCCCTCACATAATTACCGGAATGCGAGGAACATCGATGAAATAAAGTGAATTCCATACTCTACAACGAAGTGAGAAATGCCTCATATATAGTTACCAATATGCGAGGAACAGCAATGAAATAAAGCAAATTCCATACTTTATTCAATGAAATGAGAAATCCCTCATTTATAAATACCAAACCAATTATCGTAGTGAAATAGGTATGCACTTAATAATAGTGAGTCAGAATTATGGTGTTGAAGAACTCTTTTCATACACAACGTAATTTGGTGATACCTCCGAGCATGAAAATAAGTAAACATACCACCAATCAAGTTTGTGCAAACAAACTATCATCCTTTTTTTCAATTGTGCATAATTAACGCAATACGATATTTAAATTGTACCATTTAATTGAAATTGTACCATTGCATTAGAACGTAGTGTTCATTCCCAAGTTATTTATTTTCTCTCTCAAAACAAAAAATTTGACCCATTTCAATCTGGATTTCGTCGCGGATTTTCCACTCAGTCTGCACTTCTGAAAATCACCGATGACATTCGAAGTGCGTTTGACAAGAGAATGGTGACGATACTCGTGCTATTCGACTTCAGCAAGGCCTTCGATCGGGTAGACCATGCTTTTTTACTTGAGAAAATGAGGAAGTTGAATTTCTCCTGTTCGGTCCTCAACTGGTTTCATTCTTATCTATCTGACCGTCGACAAGCCGTGAGGGACACCTGCGGGAATCTTTTCAGCTGGGCCACAGTCAGCTGTTGAGTGCCGCAGGGTTCTGTACTCGCCCCCCTGCTCTTTTCTATTTTCGTTAATGACCTTCCACATAACTTAAAACACACGAAATACATGCTTTACGCAGACGATCTGCAGATATATTGTCACTTTTTCCCCAGTGAAATTGCCGACGCTGTCAAAAAAATTAATGAGGATATAAAAGCCATTTCTGCTTGGTCCCTGCAAAATAACTTTGTTCTAAACACAAATAAGACCAAAGCAATAATTATTGGCAGCTCCAAGATTAAAAATCGCTTCCATCATGGAAAAATATCTCAAGTTTGTGTTGATGGCACCTTTATTACCTACTCTGACTGTTAGAAATCTTGGGATAACTATCAGCTCAAGTCTGTCTTGGAGTAATCCCGTTAATAATATTTCTCGTAAAATCAACACCATCCTATACCAACTGAAAGTGCATTCTAAATTTCTTCCTCAAGACACTAGGAAAATGTTCATTTCATCGTTGGTTTTCCCCGTTATTGATTACTGTTGTCTAGTTTTACAACGACTTAAATAAAGAAGATAACACCACACTACACCGTGCACTAAATTCATGCATTAGGTTTATTTTTAAACTTCGCAGAGATGTCCACATGACCCCCTACTACAATAAACTTAGATGGCTCGATGTTAAAACACGAAGGAAATATTTCCTCGGGTTCTACTTGTATTGTTTATTTCAAGAAAAATCCCCTGAATATTTATTCGACATGTTTTCCGTAAAACCTTTCACTAGGGATATGTGCACTAGATGTGATCCTGAATATCTTTACTTTCCTAGTCATCGCACAACGAAGTTCCAAAATTCTTTCTTGGTCACTGCGTGTCATCTCTGGAATACCCTGCCCAAAAACATAAAAAATTGTTCTTATGTTGCTAGTTTTAAGATGAAATATTATAATATGTTACTTTATGACCACTAAATGTTGTTATTATTTTTCATATTGTTGTAATTGCTTGTAGTAGTTGTTTTTGCGTATTTAATAATATTATTTAGCTGCTGTTTTTCTGTTGTTAACTTTAAATATGTATGCAGATGAATTTGTTATACGGCATGATTTTCATAATACTTTGCTTTCAGCATTGTAAAAATTGTATTATTTTATATTTAAATTTTTCATTATTTTACTGTCCAAATTGTTAATTTTTCTCTTTATGTTGCTCAAAAAATGTAAATCTTAATTGCTTTTGTTCTTAAGGGGTATATCTCCAGGACAATTAATAAATTATTCATTCATTCATTCATTCATTTATTGAAGCTGCACTCTCTGTAAATGCAAACTGATGAAAACGAAATTGACTCCCGTTACCTTGGCCCACAGCCCAAGTGTCGACTGATGGTGTGACTCAGTGATGGGCACTAATAGTGTAATACATAAGTACATTTATAAATGGTATCATTATAATGATTAATAAATATATTTCATGGTATTATTTACTCGGACAAAAGTGAAAGAGGCTAAAACGGTATTCATAATACGAAACCAATTTTAACTATACACGGTACATTTTTCCTACATAAATGTTTTGTTCAAAGTTATAGAAAAATAGAACTCATAAGTTTTAATATTAGTTATAGTATATATTTAAACATTTATGTAATCAAAATTTACCGCTTATATTTAACATTAGTTTCCTATTATTAATACCGTTTTAGCCTCTATCATCTTTGTCCGAGTAAATATGATGTTTTTTATATACAATAAATGGTAAGTTGACAGTGATAACATGTAAATATCATAAGTAATGAACAAAAATACTCCTATTCAGTGACCTTATGACGGCTAACACGGGGTCTCCCGGCCGTGTTCAGTTATGGCGAAAAAAAGCACTTACGACGGCTATGACATTTACAGAATCGCTCCTCTGACGAATTCGTCACAGCTAAGGCGAAACCGCCATAATTCCCGTGTTATGACGCCTATGACATTTACGGAATTGACCTGCTGGGGTCTAATTGAGGTTATAATTCCCTACTCAATCTGGAAATCACCATGACGCCTTCCCTCTTCCTCCTCTTTCCCTTAGCTTGCCCCTCACAGCAACTGCCATGATAACTTCAAAAAGCCATTCAAAAGTTGCGATTTGTCGGGGGCTTTGACGTCACATCAACAGATTATCTGAGATTTGACCATGTCGTGTCCTTACTGAATAAGGCCCCTGGGTTTCCAATTCTGTAGGCTTAGGTATGTATACAAACACGGCCATGTCTTCGAACTCCCCTGGCTCATGGAGGCGATTTTATAACTTCACGTTCTTGCGTAAAATAGTCAATCCCGCTGGATTGTAGGCAGTATGTCGATAACAATTTCCGATCGCGATTTTTCATCTCCACGTTCGAACTTTTTTTGCCTGGCGCTCCACTCCTCTTCTCCGACATCAAATCACAAGGTTTTTAATTTGAATGGTATTTGAAGAAGTATCGCTGTGTGGTTTACTTAATGAACAAAAAACCATTTAAAATATACTATTCTTGGTCGAAAAATGTGAATAGTGGTCTAGAATGCTATGCAACATCATATTAAAAGATCGCGTTTCGATTGCTCAGCTTCTTTTGGTTTTTAGCTGTGACAATTTAAAGCAAATTCTCCCAATGGAGAATTTAATTTCATGTAATAACTAAATTTGGCATCACGAAGTTTCAAAATGCAAGAAATAACTGCGTCATGTTTTGTGATAATATTTAAACGAAGGGTCATCGTGTCTTTTGACTGTGTACATTCTGGCATGCCAGTGATTACAAGTGTTATTTATGTGCTACCCGGGATTGCTTGAGTCAAAGGGGTGATATTTTTACGTATATAGGTTTAAAGGTGTTACCTAGACCTCATCTCTTTAAATAATGTGTTACAGTAGGAATTGTATTCCAAAATTTAAAAATACGTAGAAAGTGTTGGAGAATACACAAAAGCAATCATTTCGTAGTTTCTACTATTGACAATATTAAGACATGTAATATATGTGAATTGAACAGAAGTTGGTGCCGAGGTGGATTGCTCCTGTCTTCTAAGTGTGGTTGTTTACGTCCAAGAGAAAGGATAAAAATTGTAATGTTTTATTATTCTTCATTCAGTGAATTTTTCCACCTCAACAGTCATCTTTTTATGTTACTGCAAATTTGTGTACAATGGAATTTCGGTGAAGTAATAAAAAAACCTACGTTTTAAGCAAGTAATGACTAATTAGCAATAGGCATTAGGAGATGTGTTTGGCAAGGATTATTGTGTTATTTGAGAGTTTTAAATTGTGAGTGTGGTTTTTTACGTCGAATTGAAAAGGTGACGATTTTTTTCCACTTATGCAGAGCTCTCCAAACTTCGGCCCGCGGGCCGGATGTGGCCCGCGAGATCCTCTCATCCAGCCCGTGGAGGCCTTTTTGTCTAAGAGAATAAATTAAGAAAATTAACGTGTATTCTACCAAGATCAGCCGTCGCTTGCGTGGACGTTATGTTTTTACCGAATTCAAATAGAGGCGTGTGTAGTGCGTTATGTTTTTCATCTGATCACTTCATTTCAAAACCTTATCCGCTGCTTACTTTTTCTACTTCCGTTCACAGTCAATGAGATGATATAACGCCATCTAGTGGCGGAGTTTTTAAATAGTTTTCTGCTTGCGCATGACTTGATTATATTGATCAAGGTTTGCCAGTTGCGGTTCACTGCTGCGATGAGGAGGTGTTGGTATCAGTCAGCGTCTGATTGCGAAACATTTTGCTCTCTATTTTATTTAGTGATAATTTCCTTCGCGTAATTACTTATCAATGTGTTTAAGGTATTGAGAATATCGTTATTTTAGTAAGAACTTTTTAAATATTCTGAAGAGGAAACATTTAAAGCAACAATCTCTCTACCATAAGTGGATATATTTGCATACTATATTCAGGTAAGTATAAGTTAAGAAATCATAAGAATTTTTAAAAATTGTTTTGGGTCATTTGCAGCTATGATTGCTAAAAAAATAGTTCGCATAACCAGGTTTTTTGAGCGACATTGTGTGCAAGATACTTTCAGTTTCGCTATTTATTCATGTTAAATTCACTTTATTTTAGTTCCCAGCGATGGCCGAGAAGAGGAAAAGAAGAATAGACGATGAGTGTCGGCAATTCCAAGAAGAATGGAGTCTGTAATACATCTTCATCAAATCCGGCGAGAAAGCATTGTGCGTGATTTGCAACGAAACCGTAGGTGCGATGAAAGAATACAACCTGTGCCCGCATCATCAAAGCAAACATCAGGTGAAATTTTCACAGCTGGAGGGTAAAGCCCGAAAGATTTTCTAAATTACAAAAACAACTCACATCTCAGAGGACATTGTTCAGTAAATCCTCAAATGAAAAAAAAAACAGTTAAAAAAGGCCAGTTATAAAGTTGCCTACGTCCTGGCTAAAATTGGCAAAGAGTTTACAGATGGTGATGTAGTGAAGGAATGTTTGTTTGAGGCGGCTGAGGAATTTTGCCCAGAAATGTCAAAACAATTTGAAAATATAGCTTTGGATGCAAATACCATTGCCCGCCGTGTAGCAGACATGGATGAAACATTGTGACTCAAATAGCGAAAAATGCAAGCAAGTTTTGCCATATTTCAATTGCAATGAATGAATTGCTGGACAGATGTTCCACCTCTAAACTGCTTGTGTTCATTAGAGGTGTGGATGAAGACATGAACATAACAGAAGAGCTGGCTTCCCTACATAGCATGTATGGCACTGTTACCGGAGAGGGTATATTCAATGAGTTGAAAAAAACATTTGCTAATTATAACTTGGAATGGACTAATCTCAGTTGCCTGACAGTTGATGGAGGAAAGAACATGAGTGGCACAAAGAAAGGCTTGGTTAGACAAGTGATGCTGATGTGTAATGAGAAAAACATTCTACAAGCAACGTTCCTGCACTGTATTATTCACCAGCATTCTTTGTTTGCTAAATATGTGGACATTAGCAGTGTACTGAACCCTGTGGTGAAGATGGTGAATTAAATAAGGTCACATGGGCTCAACCACAGACAGTTGAAAGATACAGACATAGAATCGCAAGATTTGCCATATTACACAGCAGTAAGATGGCTAAGTTATGAGAAAGTTCTGAGCAGAGTATTCAAGTTAAGAAATAAAATAGGTAACTACCTGAAAAGTAAAGGCAAGCCACATTCATTACTGTCTGATGAAGAGTGGGTATGGAAATTGGCCTTTGCTGCAGACATAACTAGTCATTTAAATTTTTTGAACTTAAAACTACAATGAGAGGAAAATCTAGTTTCTGATCTATAAACCCACCTAAAGGCCTTCAGATCCAAACTTGTCTTGTTTTTGGAATAAGTATAGGCCAACAACTTGACGCACTTTCAGCAGTGTAAGTTCTTCATGGCTGAAGCAACAGCTGAGTTCCCCATGTCATTTGCATGCGAGATTATCAAAGACCTCCAGCTGCAGTTTTAGCGGCGGTTTTTGACTTGGCTTCAAAGGCAGAAGTGAGACTGTTTAAAAAACTATTTGAAACATATGTGGCCAGTTGCCCAGATGAACTGCAGCTGGAGGTCATTGAGTTGCAAGCAATTGACCTACTTTGGGATAAGTTCAGAGAAGGACTGGTGAGTTTTTACCAGTAATTGCCCAAGGAAGACTTTCCTAATGTAAACACTTTTGCATCAAGGTACCTTTTAATCTTTGCATACCTGTGCGAACAAACATTTTCAAGAATGAAATACGTGAAGAGAAATTTGAGAGCAAACTTGTTTGATGATAATCTCAGGTCACTGTTGATGTTAGGGACATCAAATCTAAAGCCAGAAATGTCTGCTATTTTGGCATTCAGGAAACAATTACACCATTCCCACTAATACAGGTGTTCATGTGTGGTGTATCAATGTGTTATTAAATAATAACTAGATAAAATAATATAAAATAAATAATAAAAAACAACATACATATTTTGATTAATTTTTATTTGGACCTCGAGTGTGTAGTCGGCCCCCGAACTGCTGTTTGATAGTTAATGCGGCCCTCGGGCTGAAATTTTTGGAGACTCCTGACTTATGCAATGTATGTTGTTTCATTATGCTTCAATGAGTAAATTTTGCCCCCTCAAAAGTTATCTTTTCATTTACTCGCCTTGATGTCTTTAGCAATGATTCTTCCAATATTTGAGTGCCGCTGTGTGTGCCTGGAGAAATTGTGGAGATGATTGAAAGTTGCCTAATATATCTCACGGTAGGTAATCATATTAGATATAAGAAATACCATGAAAGCACTTTACAGGCGGTAAACGGACCTGTAAAAGTGAGTTAATAGGCATTTCTATTGAAAGTGATGGGGCGAAGGTTGTATTTAAATAGTAATGAAGGTTAATTTGTGCGTTAATGCTGGGGACTTGATCGAGGATAGAATTTAAGTATCAATGAATATCCTAATCAATTTATGTCTGAAGTTATATGTAAAGGTGTCATATACGTATGGGTGAAGTTTTGGTAAATGATCTTTAAATTGAACCATATAACATTAGTTAAATTGGATGACGAGAAATATTACGCGTGATGTTGTGGAATTTCAACATAATGAAGACAGAAATTGCAATTTTCCATTCATAGAAATCCTCTGGTTTTCCAGTAGAAAATTGGTATTTCTGTCTTCAGTATTTAGGTGAATTTTATTTATCTTTCAGTTCGCGAGAGAAATGTCTCAAATTTCCTGCATAGGATTTAATGTTCTTACATATAGAAACACAAAATTCCCTACTCCATGTATTACTCATAAGATAGCTTTCTCACTTGCTTAAGTTACTTGGTTGGAATATCTGGGAAGTACCAGTTCAATGGCTTCAAATTCTTCGTTCAAAGATAGTTAGACCTATAAACTGAAATTTTAACATATAAAAGACCAAAACTTAAAATGCTGCTAATATATTTAACTAGCTCCATTTTCAGAGAATGGACGGTTTAAATAGCTTCGGAATCATGACAAATATCAATCAATTGCCTATTATATTTTTACGTCGGTGATGGGACACCAAAAATCATAAATAAAGAGATGATCCAGGTTATTCAGGGACCGAAATTAACACAAATAGTACAACTTCAATAAAGATGGTAAAATTTAGTATAATTGCCATTTATCACCATTTATAGCACCAATTTGTGAGTTTTGATTGCGAAAGGGGAACAAAAATGAATAGTAGGAATGTAAAATGTTGGAGAGTATAAGTAGCAATAAGAAGCATAAAAATCATAGCATTGTAAGAAAGAAACTAGGTTGCTGCCCAAAAAAATGGAATAAAAAATTGAAGATAGATTCCATTTGAGAGCTGGATACTTCTGAAAATAGCATAAGCACAGCTGCACGCCTCTTATGTGGAAATTACTATGACTTAATAAGCACGCATTGAATATTATAGTTATAGAATGAGTGCTCGTCACCACATCTTACTTCTTCACTCGTGGAAGTTGACTTATCTCCCCTGAGCTCACGTTACTAAAACTGTGATCAGCCCTATAACGTAAATATTTTCCTCGAACTTTCCAACGATGCCAATTTGTTCTGGGTGTAAAGGCAAGGTATGGTGGGAATCATATTATATTATTTATGTAGATTCACCTTTGCTTCTGAAGTTTCAAAATCGCCCTACTCTGCGGTTAACTGTGCGTCTCCCACCACATCTCCGACTGCGCATCCACATTTTATTTTCTCTACACGTGTTTCCGTCCTTCCTCCTCCCTTCAGTGCTACTCTTCAAAAACACTCTCTTCGGAACAAATTGGGCGCCTTCGAAAATAATCGCAACCACTCTCTTCCTTCTAGAGATTTCAAATTCTGCTCCCAAACGACCGCACCCCTCAACCTTTCTCTCTCTCTATCACGCCCTCGCCTTCTTACGTCCATTCTTTTTCCTCTTAACATTTTAGCCCCTCCACTCCATTCGAGTCACGCATTTCTTTCTAATGGTGGCCGTATATTTCACCTCATTTTTCATTCCTTCTCTTTACACGCTCTTTTCCCTTTGGGCTTTCCTATACATGACTTCTCTCAGTCGATCCTTAAGTTTTTTTCCGTAACTATCTGTGGTAATCCAGCTATTTTTACAGGCAATTGCTTAGATGTGTTGTCATTGTTAAACATCAACTTCGTGAAACTACAAGGCACTTAATGCCTTGGGGCGACATGACGGTTCTCCCTAACGCGTGCGCTCGCGTTGTCGTTATTTTTAAATGGTGGTCATGAATGCGAAAACGTGATTGTGATTCTAAAAATCACAATTCTTTAATTGATGGAGTGCGTTTTTATGATAGTACCTGTTTGCATTGCCCTTGAGCGGCTTTTGGCTTGGAAAACGATAAATATAACACACAAGTAGGAACCGTGATCCCACCCCTGATGAGAACACCTATATAATCACCTCAATGGCATATTTGAGAGAGTAAAAAATGCCACCTGTGCCAATGATTTATCGCTGCCACGGAATAAATGTTAACTACCAAGAAAATGACAAAGTAAATTAATTTTTTCTACAGAATGGTAATAAATGAAAAATCCATATTTAGTAGACATCCATAAAGACAGTATGCATGATTAAATTCTTTGTTACGTCTATATTACGGTAAAATAAAATTTCATTCATGGCACGATGTTTTTATGCCAACAAACTCGGTTTCCACGAGTTCCTCCATAGTTTAATTAGCACCAATAATTCTTCCAATATTACATATTTAAGCAACAAGCACTCTTGTCCTCGATAGTGGGGTCAACACAATCCATTTTTTAATTGTCCGGAGTACCTGCTACTATTTTTAAATACGGTTAATCTCATACTTTGAATGTAAAGAGGAACACATGTTACCTGCATGTGAGTAATAATAATCAATGGCAAGGCAACAGTCTCAAGTAGAAGTTTCAATCAGATACCGCGGATTGGTGGTGCTTGAGTTTGGTGCCAATCTCTTTTTTCTCGCAATTTCATACCTTCTCGGACTTACACTTTCGTGGGTTCTCACACTTTCATTCCTTCTCATAGCTAACTCTTTCCTCTTCAGTCAGGAGTCTCTTCGTAAACTTTGCCTCTTCCGGATCCATCTAAAAGCTTCTTTGAAAACCTTTTCTCTTTCCCCTTTCATGTTCCTCCTCAAATATTTTCCATAATACAATGTACGTCAACCACATTCCTTCCCTTTTTCTCTTTGGATTTCCATTTTTTTTACATCGAACAAAAATCTTTATATTACATTCTATTTTCTTGGTTTCTTTCTCTCCATTGCCTTGCTAAACCTTGAGAGAATTCCGGATGTAAATATGATAATAACCCATATCCATTCCAATGCTTTCCATTTCTGACTGCGTGAGTTTTCGGTTAGTTTTATCATTTCTGTTATTCATCTCAGGCAAAAGGGCTCCGGAGCCTTCAGCGTGTAATGATGCAAGAACACGCATACGCGATTCAGGGACCAGCATTTTTTGGGTTTCGTGGCAATATAGCACCCTCCGTTTAACCCCACCCTTTTTACGACCGAGTGACAAATGTGATACGTCAAGTCGGTCGCTATATACCATCACGTTTTTCATGCTTGAATTCAACAAGGAATATATTTTCATAATGACTTAGTTTTTTGTAAACTGAAGGTTTTACAAATATTTCTCACCTGAAAGGCATGTATGTCGGGTTCTATTTGGTCCATTTTCTTGGTAAATAATACACGGGCAAATGCCATTCAAAGAATGTGATCCTGAGAATAATGTTTCAACTTGTCAAGTGGAATTAGAGAGCGTGATAATTTTGTGGCTTCAAACGATTCAGTTGAAGGATTTTGAATGCCATTAGCAGTCACTAAGGTAGTATAGTGCAAGCAAGTAAAGCTAAATGAATACAATAATCGATATGTAATAAATATTACGAATGCATATTACATTTTATTTCTCATGCGCTAAATTTCGAGGCTGTACAAACATCATCACGTACAATAACACAATGAATTCGTCAAAATGTAATGGCTATCAGAACTATTACTTTATTACTTAATATACCGTTGAAGATAAAAGTAGGATTTCAGAATAAGCTATTTTAATTTTTAGAATACTCACGACGACTTTCACAACCATTCATTGAATTTGAACAAATCGTGGTTTGTTAGAATTGAAGATATTCCTTCTCCAATGCTTCCCAAGATCAGCTTGCTCCATTTGATTTTAATCATATATTCATTTACTGGTTGGTTCGGCATAGTTGCAAAGTAGTAATTTCTTTAGTCACGTTGAGCTGCGGCAAAAAAATGAACAAAAATAATACTGAAGAAGAAAAATATTTTGATGCTCTGAAATGGAAAATATGAAGTTGAGCAACATGAGGAATTGCTTTAATTTAAAAAAGACGCTCATTTACTAACTGTGGAGTTTCTCTCTATTCATGCTGAAAACGGTCAATTCCTCACAAGAAGCAACAAAATGTCATTTTCTGCCAACAGCACTTTCACCCGCACTCATCATGCGAAGTCCGTAGATTGTCTTTCGTCCTGAGAGGCGGAACTTGCCTCGGCAAACCCTCACCGCAATGCGAGAGCGCTGTCACACCCGCCCACTCCACGACCATTCTCGGCTCTCGTCCGTTTAGAAAATTCCACCAGGGTCACGTACACTCGTCACAAAAGACCGCTTCAAGAGCCAGCCAGCCAGCCACACTACCACTGTATCCCTATCCCCATTTTCCCCTCCAACCCTCCTACTTTTCTCTCTCCCTCCCTCTCATCTCTCCATGCCATTTTCTCCCGGTTTCCTCTATTCTGTCCTCCCATCGCTCTTCCCCTTCCCGACTGAGAAACGGCACACGGCGTCCCATCTTGCGGCAAGAGGGAGAATATTGGAAGGGGGGTGGAAAAGAAGAGAAGGAAGGGAGGTTGGAGTCCAGAGAAAGGGTGCGTAGGAGAGTGGGAAAGTAGGAAAGATATACTTGCGTTTCAGTGTCATCGATCGGTCATTTCACATCTACACACCACCCTGCTAGCCACCGTGGGAGCGTGTGTTTCGACACTAGCCATGAAAGGGGAGAGAATAGGGAAAGAAGGGGGAGAAGACAGACGTGGACTATTTAAGGCCCTGGTACGTTCCCGGTGCACAAGATACAGGAATTCCTCTCGGTTTTTCCACATGATCAGTTTCTTGATACTGGCCGAAGTTTTCATGCTCGATTCAACTTCCTCAACTGCTTCCTCAACTGCTAGTCTCAACTGCTTTGAGGATAATGCACGAGTTGAGTATTGAAACGTCAGCCACTATAAAGAACATGATCCGGTGAATAACCGGAGAGGACTTTCTGCTCAGAGGTGAATTGTGCTCGTATGTTAATAATGTGTCTTATGTTAGCGCTACGCCGCGCCGTTTTCGTTATAACCACTAATATTGCGTGGAAAGAAAGAATGTCTGTACTCATCAGTTCGGCAGTGTATCTATGTTATTTTTTCATATCTATCACTTCTAGGGATATATAGCGAGGGGCCAAAATAATAGTTTCCGTGTCATGCTGGAACTCACTTTATCTGAACTTTTCAAGTAATCTAAGTCTATCGTGCAGCCTCCAAGTCTGTAACAGCTCCCAATCTACTCCTTCCATCAGCTTTGTGGCACTTTCCGTTCGGTTGAAGTACTTAATTTCGAGCATGGCACTACTAATACAAGGTAGGACGTTCTCGAGATCAAAACGAGTCCTTTCATCATCATCTAATGGCGTCATCAAGATGACAAGCAGCAGACGAATTGAGATTTCTTTTGCTCGCGAACGATTCTGGTAGTCCGTATGTTCCAGCGATCCCGGTAAGCGATTGGATAGTCATCAGGTTTCTCAGGGGCCAAACCACCAGAAATTGACAGAAACACCCATGCCCTGGGCATGCGAAAAACGGACCCAGGTGAGACTCAAACCCGTGACCATTAGCAGGCAAGGACTTTACCACGCCACCACCGGGGCTGGCATTAGTTTAGGTATAATTGATAAAAGCTCCAATAATATAGTAACCACAGAATGGAATCAAGAAGGTATTTGTATCCTGATGGACTGATATTCAACATATTTCATCGGTAATAATAAGTAAATGGGTAGTTTGAGATTATAATCTTGTTATCAGCGTAAAACAGCTTAGCAACAATTTATTCAATAACGAAATTTGAAACTCTTACCATTTTCAACATTAGAGTTGTCTTGTATCCGGAAAACCTGGACCCGCTTCGCCCGTGTAGGTGTATCAATGGGATATCTAAAATATTGTGTTCCCTCATATGTTTTCTTCACATTCCTATTGTATTCAATTACCACACACACCGTAGTACCATTACTTCGAGGGGTCTGTGATTGTTTGGGGGGTAGAGGTTTTGAGGAGAGGTTGAAAGTGCACAATGGCGGTCTAAATCTCGAAACGCCGCACAATGGACTAAAATGGAGAACACTTGGCCAAAATTAATAATGTGCTTTACATCAAATCGGACGTTGATAGAATTTCTATATTTATTGCTACTCTGACTCCTGTTTTACCAAAAATGGCGGACGCTTTTTCAGTCCATTTTTTGCAATCAAGCAGGAAATATATTATTTCGACCCCAAAGGACATAAAATATTCACACATGACACTCTTCAAAACCTTTAGGTCGTGTTTAATAGATATAATCTGCGCATCGTGACAATTTTTAAATGAGGAAAAAAGAACTTTTTATTGCATGATTTCGTTGATCCAGCAATCTCGAGTCGTAACATCTTGTCAGCATGCTACAATAATTGATTGGAAAGTATCGAGTGGTTGTACAATTTTCGATACTATAACGTTTTATATAGTTAGCTCCTTTTGAAAGTGACAATTATCTTAGAACTTCATGAATCAATCCATGGTTCGGTGCATAGTGATCCAGATCGGCACCCCCGAAACAAGGGGCTAATGTTAATTAAATACATTCTTATTTCAATTTTAGCCTTGGATGACGCATTTTTTGGGGTTTTTGCGATCCTCTAACCACCAAAGACTCTCCCCATCAGAGTACACGGTTGAGACCGCTGCTCCAGAAGGAGGCTGCAAGATACCCGACGCTGACATGTTGGGGATGAAAAGGCAGGACTATGTGATATTCGACATTCGATTTCACTTTTCAAAACACTTACGCTTTAAAAATTACTCAATTGATTAATTTCAAATGATATCTCATGATATGGCAATACAAATCTTATGATGCCCCATATTTCTTGGTTTCGCATACCCCCTTGATGTCGAATATGCCATAACATGTGTATAAAATGATACTGATTATTGCATTGCGTAATATATTGAACGATATCTCAAGTGCCATGATTCCTCACATCGCATGCTGACGTATACCTCAATCACATCAAATACCACATGATATTGCGTAGTGATTTCGTCCCTGTTGACAAAAAAATTCCATCGTATTTAAAATTTGCAATTTTTCTTATAATCAGGAACGCAACTAATCTATCAACTTCCTTCCATGCAAAAATATTACTCGAAAATAGACTTACCTATCAATTATACTATTGAATGCAATTCATTGGAAATAAATATCTTGAATTACAGCTAAAAATTGAATAAATATTGCCTTTTCTTAAAATATTTTCTAATTTGTAAGAGAAAATACACCCGCATTGCTTGATCTCTAGTTCCGAGAAGTAAGATTGAACCATTGCGTTTTTCCTATGTCTCTAATCCGCTCCAATTTTTTAAATCCCAGTGATAGGAAATACCTAGTGAAAAATTGTCTTTGCCCAACAGGCGGAAACGGAAGATTTTGATTAACCTATTCCTTTATTCTTTCTTTTTCAGAAGACTTGGAAAAATTATTCTCTCCATTTCAAAATACCTTTTACTATCTTCATCCCATCAAAAATGCTACTTTTTCCCCATGATCCACGCTTACTTAGTAATACAACATCTATGAAGACTATCATTGATCCATCAACGCTAATTACCTGATCAATCCATCTACTGCGTCTCCTCCCAATTTCCAACGATAGAGTTACGTCCGCCTTCACCAAGCCTAGCTCCTCTGATTTCGTCTTCATTTCAGTCCAATTATAACTCACCAACTCTTCTTTAGGCTCACATCACAAAACACTCAAATACATTTTTATTATCTCTCCATAAAATATCTAGGTTTTCCTACAAATAATTTTTAAAAACTGCACCAAAAAATAGCGGAGGATAGAATTTTGATTACCACAGCGAAGCCTCCAAAAAATACAAAGACATGGCAATTGTAGTAAACATAGATTACATCCGTTTGAATGGCAAACACAAAAACATTTTCGGTCAACTAGGATGAAAATCTCCCCTGGGTACAAAATTATTTGACTGTTACAAATTTCTTAGCACAAAAAATTCAAAAAATGTGGTCAAATAGATATAAACCAAGGCAAAGACAAAAAAAGCTTTTCTGTCCGAAGTAGTATTGACTAAGATTTACTCAGGTGAATATTTGATAATGGTAACTGAAAATATCAAGAAGCATACGTACCGGCGCATTAATAACCACTTTGTACTCTTTGGTAAGAAAATTACTTGTACTTTATGTACTCTATGAGAAGAAATCGAATCAAAACTTGGCGTAACCCTTTTCCATATGCCATATGTATCATACTTCCCTTCCATTTTCAACGAATACATTCAAAAAGCCACAAACATACGGTGAAGAGACGTCTATTTTAATTGTAAAACTAGATTGCAATTTAAAAGCAGTTCATAACGTCACAGCAAACAATTTAAAGCCGCGTTGGGGCTCAGTGTCGGGTAGGTCTGTGGATCGGACTCCCCGCATGGAATGGTTCTCTGGGGGCGGGCTTGGGGCAAGAATATATAGATCGTTGTGCTCCGGCTCGGAAAAGCTCCCATGATAAAAACACCCAAAATAAAACAATGCTAGACTTCCAAAAACTATTGCCTCTAATGTTTTTGTGACTTATTCACGTCGCATTTACATTGCTGCCCTGGAGGTTCTACGGATAATTTATCTGGCGCAAAGGTTAATTTAAAATGGGAGGTGTTTTATCTCCATAAAGAGTAGCTCTGAATAAATTTTCCCTTAGCTACATTTCATTTTTAGCAATCTACATTCCTTAGTGTCAAGCAAGTAATTATATTGCAATTTTCATAAAAACTATCTTATATTTGTATTTTTTATTATATTGTTCATTGGTATTATCGGTTGTTATTAAATTTAATAGTATACTGAGATAAGTTTACGAACTGGTTGCACGTTCAATTTCAGTTTATATAAACGTATTGTCCTAAATCATAGGGAACACGAGAAAATTTCCAAAGTACTTTGCGAGAGAAAACTGAAATAGTAGAATTGAAAAATTACAATAACCACATGATATGTTTGCTACTTTTATCTAAGGTCACATATTGATCTGTTTCATGAGTTTTACTAAAAAATTCGCATAAAAAGCTATCTCATAATTTTATCTAAAACTAATCAATAAATAACAATTTCAAACAAGCCCCTGCAGATACAACCTAGTTTGATGGATAGTAGATCTGGTAAAAAAATATAGAATTGTCAATGTACCTCTACTAATTACTTTCCTATTAAAGTCTATTACATGTGATAAATAAATATCATACGCCGGTGTGATCCTGTAAATCCAATGAACCAATATCGAAAATAATCTTATTAAAATCTGGTATACAAGCAGCCTTATAAGAATTCTGTATTTACTGTGGATTTTAAAAGGGAAAAATAAGGTTATCGTGATGCAGGGACACAGGATATTAAAACACCAAAGTTAAAAAAAATTCTAACTTGTTTGTAAAATAGTTGGAGATTCAAAATTCAAGCTTTGGGGAATTTAACGCCTCCGATTCCTTGTTGCGTAATTTGTAAAAGATTTAGTGATGTTTTTGTTGCATCTGTTCAATCATTTTTATTTTATGTGATGTAATAGCTGTGTTATGCATCATGTCTTCCATGACAACTGTAACTTAAAACTCCCAACCAAATCGTGAAAAATTATAATGGATCATGCATCATTTCATCAATTATTTAAAACTTCATTTTAAGCAATCCGATAGATTATTTATGATTTCTCTTCAGCTCTTACAATGCAATACGTGGATAGCAAAAACAATAATGGTCATTAAGCGCACCGTGCGCCGATATTCCATGGCGAGGATATTCCATAATTCAATTCAGCCGATCGTATTCGATTATTAAAATCCCTACTAAAGTAAATGAATAACTTTTATTTGACATTTTATTTGGCTTTAAAAAAAAGCTTCAAAAGACTACAATGGCAAGGCTTTTTTGAAGATTGAAAAATTACTTAGATTTTTTTTGTGATTATAGGCAAATTACTGAAGCCTATGTAAAATCTTCTCACGTGGCAAAAGGACTAGACTACAAAATCCTTCCATGTCTGAACACCAACATTCAATATGGGACGGGAGTCACCCCATCTGCTTCAGTCTGTTGACCAGGGACCTCCGATTGACCCAACTCCACCACCGTGAAGATAACAAGCGAGCGCTTTGATTGATTAATTCCCCGATCCCCATTACGTCCAAAATGTCCAGTCCATCCCCAGCGCGAGATAATTAAATCCCGTGGCGTGATGTAGACTTTCCCGGCCTTGTGGACGGCTCTTCACGGCTCAAGCATAATGTACCGGCCTTGGACGGAACGTATTTATACGTCCCACCTCCCGCCCCACGCCATTTTTCGCCAATTTATCCGCAATTTCCTCGAAAAAAATTGGAAGAAAAGAATTAGTTGGTGGGATTAATGACGCGCACCTCGCAATCTCCACAGCCTACTAAGCCCGTCTCCCCCGTGAACCAGCTTAGGCAGACGTGGCCTGCCAGGGGCGGGGTATGGTTGTTAGGCAGCATTAAGGCCTCAGTCCCGTGAGTCAATCGATTGGTGCGAAACAACAACACAATGAGTGTCCTCCCTCCTACGAGATGGTCGGGAGAAATTTTGTTTGGTTCCACCTCGGTGGTCCGCAGAGATAAGAGGGACAGGGTGGAACAGGATGAACGTAATGATAGTGGAGGACAGCGAGGGAAGAATTAGAGATGAAGACAGAGACGGAGAGACATGGATAGTGGAGAAGGAAAGTATTGCGCCCGGAAGAAAATAGGGGGTTCCGCGGGGTGGAGGTATCGGTCCGGTAACCCTTGATAGGGAGGAAAAGAGAATTTTACAAAGGATGAATGTAATGGAAGACAAACACAGAAAGAGAAGAAATAGTGGTAAAGAGTAAGAAATGGAACGGAAAAGAGGAAAGAAGAAGCTTTTATGGTAAACCCGGTAGGAACAAAACATGCTATTGACGACCAATTTCTAAAGGACGTGTCCAGTTTTAATTCCTCCCTATGAAAGACCACAATGTTAAATTTATACTTAAAAATTCAAATAAACCAGTTGGAAAATTCATAGATTCCTAAAAAGTAAAACATGAAAGGAAACTAATTTGAAGTTTTACAAAACAATGACTGCTCTGGTCGAACTGTACAGTAGTAAGACGAGGGAACTTTCTATGAAAGATAAAAAGAACACCATAACAGCTTGAACAAAATTCATAAGAAAAGTAGAAGATTGCACAAAACAAGATAGGATAATAGATGAAATCACCAATAGAAAAAGTAAAAAAATTTTAATTCAGAACAAGCTCCAAATTTGGAAAAAAAAAGAAGACAAAGCCAAATGATACAGCCATTTAGGTCGAATGTAGAGAAACCCTCTCCCCAGAATTATCTTGGAGTATGAGCGTAGTAGTCACAACCCTGGAAGTATGGAGGGACTTTGTTGAAAAATGCATTTGGAGTGTACTCTTACATTACATTGAAACCTGGGCAATGACGTTTGCTGAGCAAAAGAGGGAATAGATATGTGGTATTAATGAAAAATATTGATGATGGAATGGACCGAGAGAATCACAAACGAAGTAGTACTACGAAGACCTAGAAATAAATGAAGCATAATGAAAACTCTTTGAAGAAGTTGTGGTAAACTTATTTAGCATAGATTGTGACACAAAAGCCTACTGAAAACAATAAAGGAAGGATAAATGAATGGAAGAATAATTGAGTCAAACGAAGAATGGAATACATCAGATAAATTACGGTGGACATTAAAGCAAAAAAATATGTACAAATGAAGCAGCTGGTGGAGAGGAGATTGGATAAGAGAATTGATGCAAACCAATCTTCGGATAGACTATTGATGATGGTCATCGTAAAGCTGGTTTAGCAAGTCTAAGATAGTTTCAGAAACCGACTCATCAGCCTATCCCATGATGCGAAGAAGAATAGTGATAAATGGAGGTTGAGATAGTTGTAGGAAAGTAGTACGCTAGGAAGGAAATACGGGGAGGGGGGGGTTCACATGGTGAATGCGTTGGCCCGGTAACCCTTGATAGAGCGGTGGAGAGAGTTTATCACACGATGAATGCAATGGAAGACAAGGACGGGAGGGGAAAAATTAGAGATGAAGAATAAGAAACAGAGGCTTGGATAATTGTGAAGGAAAGTATTGGGCACGGATGGATACAGATTAGTTCCGCAAGGGGAGGGCTTGGGTCCGGTGACCTTTTTGAGGGGGGTATTCTCAAGGGAAGGGGTAGGGATACCAAACGTCCGCATTAATCGCCGCACCGGTCACTGGAAAAGGATTTGATCGACCACGACGAAAATTGCGCTTGCCGGAGGCAACCCCCCTCACCTCGATGAGGAAGTCAGGCAAAGGGCCCTAGGAAGCGTAGTATAGAGAACAGTTGACCGAGAGGAATAAGGGATCTGGAGGAAACTCACCCTGCGGCGGTATCGCCAGGGACTGCCCCCTGAACGCTTCGTGCGTGAAGCGAGACGGAAAAGCGTGGATAAGGGGAATGGCAGGGTCAAGGAGAGATGAAGGGGACGAGAAAGGGGTTGAGGGGGCGAGAAAAGACGGGAGAGACAGGGAGAGGAAAGGTAGAGATGAAGTTGATAAGGGGAACATGAACAGAGAGGGAGAAATAGAGAGGAAATAAGGCAGGCAAGACTGTGACTGGGGAATGTGATACTGCGGTCGAAGAAGGAGGAGCAAGTGATAACATTTATTGCTTTACATTCTTCAGGAATACAACGGTCTCGTAGTTAACGACCCGGATGGTTTAAAGGAACAGAATGGCTCATCAGTAAAGGTCGTTGGAGTGACGACAGGCAAAGGGGTAAGGCTTGTGCTTCCTAAGACTAGAGAGAGATAACATTGAAAAACACAGCGAGTACTCAGAGTAAGTACACTTTTTGCGTGCTGTGAAGTTCTCGTAAAAGAAGGTTATGATTCATGGATATTTCTAGAAATTGCGTTCTACTTCGATATTTTGAGGATAATTTAAGGATAAAGTGCGCTGAGATAGAGTGATTGGATGAAAAACTGAACATGTAAAATTGAAATTAGAAATAAATTTCAATCCAACTTGGGGCCTCCCTAATGGAAATTGTAGCGAGTGAAAAGAGTGTTTATCCCAAAGAAAATATTAAGAGCCATATTACTAATTTGCAATACTTAAGTGAAAAGTTCTTGTTTTCGTCTCAAAATTCCGTTGCGCTGTACAAATATCTGGAGTTTTCATTTCATTATGCTAGCTAGATGGCATCAAGGAGATAGTTCCCTGAAATCAGGTTTATTAGTAAGAGTAAAGGTACTAATTTTATGATCCACATTAGCATAACAAACTGGTTCCTAGATGCACATTTTCAAATAATTTCTATTTTGTAGTGCTCAAAATGTAATGCAAATACAGTAAAGTATTTTTAGGAAACATGCGATAATTAAGGGTGTAATAAACATCGCAATAGGGTCCAGTGTAATCGCACATTACACTGAACCCTATTTTCATATTTACAAGTTATTTCTTGATGCACTATCAGATTTATCCAAGTTCCAAAATAACTTAAGACCATGTTTTAGTTACCTAAGGGATTCAGTTCAAAGTTTTCATGCATTACTATGTGTCAATTTTATTTACCTCAAAGGAATATCGGTAAATTTAAAGTTGTGCATTTTCATGTCACCAGAAGCCATATGGAATTTCCCTGGGTAATCTGTTCATTAGCAATTAACGTTTACTACGTCTAATTTATATTCAGTTCACACGCATAATATAGGTATTCTTTATTTGCATTTTTTTCGAGTTGCAGAAACAAGCGCGTCAAATTACTTTTGGAATGCAACTATGCAGGCTTTTGATTATAATATCACAATGAATTGGCCGGTGGTAAATATATTCAAATGAGTTATGCTAGAAGGCAATCAATTAAAATTCATAATCATTTGTAAAATATTAAATTTTATTATTATTAATTAGGTACTTAGTAAATACCCTTACTTCTGTATAAAATTTCAGCATACGTGAATAAAGTGGGAGGCTTATGTCACTTGAAAAAAATATTGATAGGAGAAAATGATTTAACATAGAGTTATTTTGGAAAATTAAGGCAATGATACATTTCACTCAAGAGGAATTTTCACTAATAGTTCATAGATGTATGTATACTTATACTGTGATAAATCCAAGTTTCTCCTTATACATCGTTCACTGTTGGATAAGCTATATTAGAACTCACAGATCTAGTCACTAAATAAAAATCATAAAAAATGTGTAACTTTAAGGTTAAGCCAATGTTAAGGTGCTTCAACGACAAATTGCTTAGTGAAGATGAAATGCATAACTCATAAATTTTCAATGGAAGCCAATTTAACAAATATATGATTCAGAAAATACCAAACCAGTAATTACTTTTGCTCAAATAAAACTTAAGGAGTGCGGATGGTAAACTTTCAGTTTATTCCGCATGATCATTTGAGCATGTACATCAGTGACCACGCGAAGTTGAATTCCAAATGCAATGGACGCGGATAATGCCTTGAGCGAGTGAGCGAGTTAGAAGAGGATCGGCAACTCCGTCTGGATCACACGACGACTGCATTGTTAACGCGTGTCTCCCTCTCCGTGAAGAGAAACTCCTTGTTTACCTCAACAACCGTCGAGTATTACAAACGAGCCGCTACCGGAATGAGGTTTCGGTCGACGGAGCATTCAAAAGCCCGTCTTGTGCGTCAACGGAAACCGTCCAGTGAGTGTGCTCTATGTGTGCTGGAGGGAAGGAAAGAGAGAGAGAGGTTTAAGGGAGGCAGGGTTATCTTTGAGCTCCGTGTTTGCAAAGCGCAAGGGATAGACCCTCAACCGATTGTTGCGCGCGAAAGGGGAGAGATGTGTGACGAGGTTGACCCGAGGAAGGATAAGCAGGAGCACAATGAGGCCGAGGGAGAAGATGGAGGAGAGGGTGGGAGGGCAAGGCCTTGAAGGGATGTGGGAGGTTTGCCCAAAGGGGAAGCGTGTCCTCCCAAGGAGCAGGAAGATGGTGGAGTGGAACGGTGGGGGGAGGTCGAGGAACAGTAGTTGAACAAAGGGAGGTCGGTCTGGAGAGCATAGGTTGTGGGCAAGAGGGGATTGAGAGCAAAATGAGTGCGGACTGGCCTGGGAGGTAAGGCGGGAGTGGGCCACCACAGGGTATGAGAGAAGGTGGAGTAAGGGTTCCCTTGAGTGATGAGGCGAAAGACATGAGGGTGCGGAAGAGATATTAGTTTCCCCCTTACTCCGAACCCTCCTCCTCAACCTCACTTTGGAACCAGCGAGAGAGGAGTCATCTCCTCAAATTTGCGATGATAAAGAAAATAGGCACTTAAATGAGCTCTGTGGTTTATTATGAGAAAAGATGCGGCGTGACAAGGCAACCGTAATAAATTTGGAAATGTTTCACCTTCAGAAGGAGGAAGAGAAGTCGATATTCTTGTTACTGAGTTCATTATAGTGACGGTTCTATTATCACCAAAGCTTAGGGGGAAAGCAGATACCGTTGAGGAAAGAACTGGAGTACGAATACTATCATTTAGGTGGTCAACTTTTAGTGATGCTTGAAATTATTTTGATTTGCTCTTTGCCGTAACCTTAAAACCTCTGTGTCCTATTTGTAAGTTTAATTACCGCTAAACATGTTGTATATACTCGATTAATTTGTTTATTCAACAGCACCTAACTCTAGACTGATGTCTGGTGAAAGTTTTACACTATATTGAATTACCGTAATCCATTTTAGTGCATATAGAGTTGGAAAAAATGTAATTTCACTGTTGCTAAGACAGAAATAATTAAATGACATAATGATGCACTGCATTATCATCAGACTTGATGATGATGCAGTGCATCGAAATCCGGGTCGAATAAATTTTTATCTGTGGAAAGTTGCATCTTCTAAATTCTATATTATGTTGAAATTCCACAACATCACGCCTGATACCTCACTTTTTTATAAAGAAAATTATACTAAAACTTAAATAGAAATGAATAGTAATAATTATTCATTGCCCTGACATATTTGTCAACCTCCTTTAAAATCCTGATCACTCTTCAGAAGTGTTCAAGACACCAAAGGTTTCCACTCTTTCACTCTCTTCTTTTACCTGTTAGGAGAAAAAAGCCTTACTGATTCTTTGTTGATTACCCCGAGGTTTAAACCTAGGGACTTTATTCCCTCTTTATTCGTTATGTACCAGGACCCTGATTGCGAAAATTATAACTTTACCCTTTCTATCTGATTAACATATGAATTATTCTGAGTATTTTCATCTGGAGACTTACCATTGTCACGGCTGTAGTTATAACTTCTTCAATGGAAGTTCGCCCATCGATTCTATCAACACAGTATTCATATGGTAGTTTTTATCTCCTTAAGGCACAATTTGTGGCAGAGCTCGTCCGAATAATTCAAACCTTTAGTACTTATAGTTATAAGTTATAAAACCAATGGTAACTTTTAGTCCCAATACCCACCTATTATAAGTGTTTATTCGTGCCTGTCTGAATACCCAAAGGGCTATAACGCCGTCTCTGGCATGGATGATGTTTTTTTCTCGTTTCTCGTCTCGTGTTTTACTGTTCGATGACTTGAGATTTATCATATGCAATTGAAGCTCCAAGAGACAGTTTATCTATTAATAAAAACTCATATTCAAATTAGGAATGAGTATTAAATTTACATTTTGTTAAAATGCGATAGTTTTTACTTCACCTAGTTGGAACTTGAAGAAATTTTCTGCTACATCCATTCAGATTTCTACATCCATCAGTAACAACACTGCCCACGCGAGGGACGCAAGGATTTCACCAGACGTTATTTTCAGTATCTGAACAGCATCGCGCTTCTCACAAATATTAACCCTCGAGGTTGCCCTCGGTTTCCCGAACACATTAAAAAAAACGCATGCCTTTTCGGAGCTATGGAAAGGAAATATTTCGCCCTCAATGTGTCAACTATTTGCCGAGAGGGTATCGATTCCTCCGATCATGAATATACTTATGGATCCTAAACTTGCCCCCAGTGGGTGTTGCCAAACATTCCGCATGTACCGAAAAATCAGGACCAAGCAGATTGTAGCACCGCCACTCAAGAGAAGGTGATTTTAATAAGGAAAGGCCGTGATTCAAATAGAGACACTGGAAATAAAGGTACCGGAATTGGCCTCCCAATTAAACCGGCCGTTTTTGACACACAGATGCGGAACCATGCCGAATGCAGCGTGACCTGTCTTTTGCGGAGAGTTATGAAACACCTTTGCCCGTACAGTGGTGCCGAAGATTTAGATCCATATGTATATTCATGCCTCCGATGAATCTAACTGTTAGTGCATTAAATGCTCGACAAGTTTCGTTGAACCCTTGCCATGCTGGTCTCCCGCGGCAGAGAAACAAGAGGGATTAGTCATCCCACTAGTCAAATAATGGCAACTGAAGAAAGAGTGAGAGCAATCGGCAATGAGTTGAGTGGAAAAAAATAGTTGTAGAAAGGAAAACGACTCAAGCAGCACCATTGGAGAAGAAGAAGGATCGCTGGGAAAATTGGTAGCGAGTGGAAGGAAGGAGTTGGGGGGAACCTTGAGAGAAAATCGAATTTCCCCCAGATCGCAACTCCTTCGGCTACATGGGGAACGACAATATAAAAATAATATTTGTAGCGCCTTCGGGCGCTCGGCGAGCGAGTTTCATTGCACTCCGAGAGGATCAGGAAGTGAGTGTGAGAATATTAGCGGCGTAGGAGGGGACGTGGGAGACGGAGCGAGTATGAAGGCGGGGAAAAGAAAATGGGGAATAAGGGCGCGGCCTCTTCCGCCAGGGGCGATCCATCCCAATGTCCTCCCGCGAAAGCGTTTTCGTGGAGGAGTCTTCCGACGCCTTGAAGGAAAGAAGAATACGAGAAAAATAGAACGCCCCAACAGTTGAGGGCTCCATTTGTGGCCGAGATAAAATGTTTCCCTCATCTGTTTAAGGGGAGGGCTTTTTACTTTGTTCGCTGAGTGGCATTTTTATTCCTACATTATTCTGGAAGGGCCTTACATTAGCGGCAACGGTATATCATCCTGTGTGTTTAGATTATTCAGTCCAAGGCAATGGTTATAGAGGGAAGAAATATTGCTCTTTGAAGTAATTCAATTGAAATAAAAAACTTATTGACCAAGTGTAAACATTTTATTCACATGATTTGCGCACAGTATAATGCTTACCAAATTTCAGCTTTATATTTTTCACATTCTAATCGTATTGATGTAAATATAGGACTGTTTTTTGTATTATTTATATTTATTCCATGTTCATAATCCCCTTGAATTACTTAAATATGACGGTCATAAAAATTTTTTTTTCCATTAAATAGCGCAAAGATTCTACACACTCATTATTATTATACAATACTTTAATGCATACGTTAAAGAATTATGCTTCTATGGCACGATAATGGATTTATCAATAAAGCATGTCACTGTTAATTTTGGTCTATTGGCCTTGCACCCTTCTAATAGCTAAATTCAAGAATGAAGTTTTAAATTGCCTGAGGGAATATTTTTAAATCATTACCAGTGATGATATTGAGGAGATGCAACAAAATGGGTGAAGTACTCATTTATACCAATTCTAATGACTAGATGTGTTTGTAAAAAAATGGTGGGTGCATCCTAGTTAAAAGAGTGTAGCTTCATCTTTAACAATAGAGCTCCAAGCTCCCAAACAAAAGCTATTTGAAGTATTTATTTCAAAGAGTAAGAGGAGGGTAAAAAATAAATCATAATCTTTAAATGATGGTTTTCGTTTCGTCGAAACAAAAATAATTTCGTATGAATATAGCACCTATATCTGCCTTTTATTCTTGGGGCATAATAAACACGAGGTATGTCTCCAAATCCCATTTGAAAAGCGAGTAAAAAGATTAACAGCCGCGTTGTTCTCAGGTAGGTTCTCCCTTATATACTAAGGGAGGATGAAAGCCTGGCAAAAAGGCTTTAAAGAGACGGCAGAGAAATGGTGACGGGAAGTAATTTCGTGTAATGAATTCATTTCCATCAGAATAAAGGTGCAAGGGACCCGTGAATGACAATATCGAGAAACTTCCAGGCCGTCGTTTGTCTTTATAAGTCATTCCTCAGCTTTTGAGAGATTAAGACCCAAGGCATTTCATCAACCTTGCAGAAAGTTGCGCCGCCTTCTCGTGGAGGAGCACTTAAAAGACTTTTTGCACGAAGGAACCACTTACTGTTTCTAAAGCGACGAGACGCCACGATTGTGATTCGGGGAGAGTGGCGCGACGACCCGAAATATGTGAAGCACAAACAATGAAAATGAACAGAAGAATTTTGTTCACAGAATAGTGGTTGTAGGATACGGTCCAAAATCAGCAGCGAGGCGATTTTAATACAAGGTCGTAGGAAACATAGAACAAAAATAAGTTTGTCACATGAAGGGTACGGAACACCTTTTAACTAAATATTTTAATTATCATGCAGGATATCCTTTCTTCCTCAGGGAAAAATGAGTCATTCCTTTGAGCAGCATTTTGCATATAAGGTTTATTTATTAAACATGTTTCAAAAATGAACTGAATCAAGATAAAATATTTTATTCGTCAAAAGGCATTCATTTTAAATTAAATCTTTAAGTTTTCTGATGCATTCCAATTTAAATTACAATTTGGCTACAAGTATATATTTTTAATAATCCCAGTTGAACCGAACTGAGTTATTGTGTCGGTCACTAAATAAGATAAATGTAGCTATCCTTAGACATGCTATAAAAATATATATTAAAAATGAATTAAGTGCTTTGCAATGGAAATGAGTCTATGCTATTCAGGACTGTTTTTTCTATTCACAGTTTCTTAATTTTCATACATTTTTATCTTAGTTGGGACCAGTGAAGACAGTCCCCTTTTTTCTAAAATATGACATTAATTGATATGAAAAATTACTGTTTTATTATCCTGTTAATAGACAGCCATTCTAGTGGTAAACCGCCTTACACTAGAAGCGCCGAATTTTCCGCACATATAAAAGCGCCGGTAGCAGACATTTTGACCGCTTCTTGTTTTGATCATTTTCGACAAAATGCATATTAAATCAATGGTCATGAAAACTATATTTCATTTTAAGTTTTTTTATAGCCGTAAGATAATATTTGTATTGAAAATAACATTTTTAACTGAATACATATAATTAAAGTATTAAACTAATATGCATCCAGTTTCACCGCATTCCATTAGATAATTGCATTTAAGATTTATTCATGATATTAATGATACCACTCCGTAGAGCAATCAATGTCTGTTTTTAACTTTAATTTTACTAATAATTAAAATTATTGTAGAAATTTAATCCAATTATGTAATGTTTATGGAGTTTTTAACACTCGCTATGACAGAAACGAGGAGTGGGACATCTTCCTTCTCTCGCTGTACATATTAGGTTAGTAAACTGCTACCCCCTTGAATATTCACCTGATGTTTCTTCTGCATATTTGTGCTTTTACACTAGAGACTAATCTTAAGATGTACCCTGAGATCCAATGTTTAGCACTGATTAATGTTTTTATTGCCATTTGATTCTTTCTCCCTCTCACATATTTCACTTCTTCAAAATAAATGAGTACCGATTGGTGTTTCATAGTTTTCACCTTCTTATGCTTTCCATACTTTTACAGTGCGCAATCAAATTAATACGTTTTGTTATAATTACACTGGCCTGCTGCAATACCTAGCGCGCGTTGCGGACTTCTTGTCATTAGGTTAGGCATATCTACTCCGTCTTATTAGGAGTTGAAGAAAGTGATTCACTCTAATACCCTTTTATTGTGTTGCCTTTTTAAATACATCCATTGCATTGTACTCAATGCTAATATTTTTTTCACAATGATAAACTGTCCCCGTGCCTTCAAAATTCACAATTATGGTAACGTATATATATGCTTACAGATTTTGATTCACGGACTATTTAAAATACGCGGTGTATGATTTTTTGTACCGTTCCCGCAATTTCGATGCTCTTTTATGTTTTTTAAGAGACATTGAGTTTAAAAAATATTTGTTGCACAATTGTAGGTTTGTAGGTCTTATAACACTGAAATGAATTTTTAGAAAGATTTCATCTAATTTCTCCAGATTCGGTAACTCTTCACAGTATTATTTTGAATTTACATCAGCTAACATCCAGAACACAGTGAAAACGTTTTTATATCAATAGCTAGATTTTGGATGATTATAGAAAAAATAAATGGAAAAAAGCTGCTCATCTATGATAAAGCAATCAATAGGCTTATTTTCACAAAATCTGCAGTTTCCGTCTTTCCTCAGCAGTTTGTCCAGTCTATTCAACCTCATTGAACAGTTCATGGCCTCTGCAATTTTGATTTTCCGGATCACTTGTTTATTTGCGGGTAAACCCTGTGGCCATGCGTTTGATAAAACAGTCTTACAGTAGTGTTTAGCTTTTGGTGAAGCATTAAATTTGTATTTTAAATATTTTACCTGTTAGCTATCCAGTCATGTTAACACAGCCCACATCACAATCCACTAATTGTCAGTTTGAACATCCTCTCCGATAGGCCAAGTCCCGGCCGCAGATTATTGCCTGCAATAATTATAATACCCTGCATCTCGCGAAACATAAGTTCAGAACCACTGTAGGAAGATAATTAGAGAGAAAATCATCGCGTATGTGGGTTTTTTCCTGACCAGCGTCGGCAGAAATTGGTTCGCACAAATCCTTTACCCTTTCTCCTGCTTGTCCTCTCAGCCGTTCAGTCCTCCGTACTTTCCTTTCACCTGTATTCATTCTCACCCTCTGCCCAACACCCCGACAAACCCATAAAAGGAGCTATATTCAATGCCAATGTTGTCATTTAGGTCGCAACAAGAGGGCAAATTCATTGTATACTCCACTCGTGAACATCGCATTTGCTTGCTTGAGTTTCAAACTTCGTTTCATTTTCAAACGCCAAAGGCTGGCGTATTTGACAGAAGACGACTAGAGCAAGGGAGTGGGGATTTAAATTCGGCTCATAACGTAGGAGCTATGACAAAGTTTAAGTGTGAAAAATTTGTTTAAGCAATAAATACTACTTGAGCAATTTATGCTCGTGAATAATATGCCATAATAATTCTGAAAAGTGTTTCATGTATAAGTTTTCTTTTCGATTCGGGACTGAGAAAGTCAATACAAAATTCATGATGCATTTGCATGCATGCAATTTCAATGCATGAATGAGTATGGAAATAAAGCAGAGCTGCACTTTATCACCATTTATTTTCAATGATGGGGTCGAAGAAACGTCAACAGACGTATGAGAGAGCTATGCGATGGATTAAAAATATGCAGGTGGTGTATTCATTGCTTAGATTTTATAACGACCATATCCTAAACAAGTTAAAAAAATCCCTAGGTTGGCCATTACGATCTATTTTAAAGAATCAACAGTGGAAATATGGGGAGGTAAAATTAATTACAACAAAAATAATAAGGGAATGACACTTTTCAGAACGAAGTAGACTAGTTCCATGATAAAAGTAAGAAGGCATAAGCTGGAACTTGTATGGCAGTTAATTTTCTCGAGTTCTATCGTAAATGAAAATAAGCGGAGTATTCAGGATATTGGAGGGCAAGGGGTAAATACTTGGATATGGGAAATAAATATAATTTGTGAAGATGTAAGCATTAAGAAGTAGGTACCTGCACCCTCTAAAATTCAGTAATGACGTGCAAATATAAGTCTAGTTGGTAGACTACTACTAAAAATGTTAAATATATGGACAAAATCAAATGATTTCGTACTTATACATAATAACGGAATGAATACAGCTTGAACTGTAATAAATATCCTTACATTTTGAATTGCAGAAATATGGAGAGTTCAAAATTCCTTTGCATAAATTGTTTATCCGCAGATACATCAAAATCAAGCTAAACAATATGCAGATAAATCTTTATGACAATATTTTCTTTATTTAATATATTTTTAACAACTAATCTTTTTCGTTTGTTAAAAATATAAATTTTTAACTATAAATTAATGAAAAACCTCTTAGGCTTAAGCAACATTGTGTCGAAGCAATTTTATACCGCTATAATATTTCGCTAACCTCTGACGCATATTCACAGTAGAAGGACAAATAAAGACAATCGATCAGTAACTTCATATTGAAATTAGTGTATCTGTTGGGTCACTCGAATCTTTTAAAATCAGCATTTTTCAAATTGTGTTTCTAATTATTCGTATGCTTTTCTCGTGGCATAATCAAATGTGTATCTCAATGACAAAATTGACACTCGTATTGCTTCACTGAAGATAATATCGGTGGAAAGAAGCAAGCATAAAAAATATGTGAAAGCTATCGTTCGACCAAAATTCATTAATCTAGGGTGAAAAACCAAATGAAAGGATATACCTATGAATGAATTCTATGGGCTGACTATTAGTCTGATTGTCATTTAGCTGAAAATTACGTATTTTTTATATTAGCGTAGTTGAAATTGAGGATATTATTTTTTTATGCTAGAACATGGGTGTCCGTTAAATTCCAACGAGAAGAAGAAAAAAATTAAATTGTTTCATTAATTTAAAGAATCCTTCCAATGCTGCATTCAATATCCATATAGCATGTGGTATACCAAATATTCATTAACCACACATGTAAAGGTTGGGGTGAAAAATACCCTAATTAAAATTCAGTTGGTTCATCATTGCCCGGGTGACGTCATCTGGCGATGATGTATCAACATTGGAAACCGGGTCAAAAGTAAATATATATATTACGGATAAATTTAACTGTTTTTGATTCATCATTGACCAGTCATTCAATATCGTAATTTCTTCAGGAATAAACTCAATTGATGCAATTCTGTGGTTGCCATGCAAATAAAAATTGATGAAATAGTGCCAATTTAAAACTATTTTGGGAATAAATCTAAAATTTTCACAAAAAAAAAACAAAAAAGAAAATCGAATGCAAGATTTGTAAAATTATTTCTATCAGCCATCCGATACTAAAATTTCCATGCCTATATCATGAGTGCAAGAAATTTTAAATAAAAAAAGACGTCTCTGTACCGAATCCAATGCTTTTCCTTTGGGAGTAGATGTTAACAAATCTGAGCTCACTTAAAGTATTTTGAGCACAATAACTTTTCTAATACATCCTGTTAATTCTTCTTGGTCCTAAGAAACATGTGTGCATATTTTTATCGTATATATCAAGGGTTTGGAAGTCTATAACGTTCAAACAAACAAAATTTCAGTTTTTATAGGTATAGATTTTTATTTCTGTATGATTTTACAAGCTTTAGAGAAATTACTTTCTGAATTATATGGTATTGTTTTTTTCATAAATGGAATTTTTTCAATATTAAATTGCTCAGTACATTAAAGCGTTGGTTGTGTTCATTTAATTGGAAATTTATCAATTCCCACCCTCCCCACCTAGTGGAAAATAACTACTTTTAACCTAACGTACGTATCTTGCGATAAACGATATCAACAAGCAGTAACACTAACACTGTTATGGGCTTGTCAAATCATCTCACAATTAAATAACTATGTGAAAATTGGCTTTCTCGACGTAAACAAGGTTGATCTCAGAAATGATTCAATTTCCTGATGATCGACGGTCATATTTATCACCAGCGTATCCAAATTCAGTAGTGCCCTAAAAATTACATTGCAATAACTATAATTTTTATGGCAAACTTCTACTAGAAGCTCAAATAATTTCATTAGAAGTTCAATTTACAAGGATTTTTTTTGCATAATTCCAATCCTTTCATGCATTTTAATATGCTCTCAAGCAGACCAGAACATGCGATAAAGCAAAATGATGTACAACGGACAGCTGAAGGCAGCCGAAGGTATTACTGTATGTTCTAATATTTGGTTATTTTAGGGACTCTTCCTTTAGAATAACATTTTAAGATTCACTATGATTGCAGCAAAATGGTATCAGAATCTCTTGAAGCTTGGAGGAAAAATGGCTACGCAGCCAAATATGCTCGTGGGCTTGAGTGGGTTATTACGAGGTGCCTTTTGTTTTATTCGCCAATCTAAGGTTGCTCACACTGAGGCACTTTTACGTTTACAATGTGCTTAACATTTTATATTTGAGGAATGGTACCAAAGTTCCAGTTGCAAACGAGCCTTACTTAGCCTACTAAGGGAATTGATTAATTTGCGCAAACCTAACATAACGCCGTTTAGGCCAAGCTTCTAATATACTTTTTTTGAAGATTTTCGCAGCTCATGTTTATGTTATTCAGGTTTCTGGTTCTGCGATTAAATTATTTTATATTATGCGACAGTTTCGCCGTACTATGCTGCAGGCTTCGTCGGGCTTTTAAGAACCATTTCGACCATTGTTGTTCTTAAAAGCCCGACGAAGCCTGCAGCATAGTACGGCGAAACTGTTGCATAATATAAAATAATTTAATCGCAGAACCAGAAACCTGAATAACACAAGCTTCTAATATGTTGGGCCAACTTCTCCATAGCCACCGAAAACAGGACCAGTGGCCTTTTATAGTTGGGTATTTTACAGTTAATAGCGGACACACAAAACCATGCCCTCAGTTTTGAAAAATCCACTCAGGTTGGATGTGAATCCAAGACCCTAGAGATAACAGGGGAGGACTTTACCCTGCCGCCACCAGGGCTGAAGATATGCAAATTATTTACTTTTCATGTGACTGTAAAATGGAATTAACTCTAGCTTCTTTTTTTAATCGTGAAAAATTGGTTATTTACTAGTATGGAATCAGAAGCCTTCTTTTGTTAATATGCATCTATTTAATTTGTTTGTCTATTTTGTATACTATACCACAATACATAGATTTTACTTCGTGGTAACCTCACTACAGGTTTTCTTGAATGGTTACCTCCATCTCCTTATTCAGTTGCGTATTTTCAGTCTCCAGTGTATTATTTGGAAGTAAGAAAACTTAATTTTTATAATTTATTTTACCTTTTGGTTCTTCATAGCATGATTTTGTCAATTTTTAAGATGAAGCAACAGTCATCTTGATCTTATGATAAATGTCCAGCAGTCCGCATGCGATCTTCTTGGAGAAGATGGAGAGTTGAAGGAGGAAGCGAAACATCTCACGCGAATGCATGCGAAAACTCTTCCCTCCATTCCTCCTCCCTCTCACTGAAGAGACGACGGCAAGACCAACGATGAAGATCTGGGCGAGATGAGCCATAAACAAGAAGGGACAACGTCACAGTCTTTCTCTCTCTCCCTCTCTTCATTTCCAAAACCTACTCATTCTCCCCCCTCCGTTACACCCCTTTACCCCCCACCGCTCCTCCCACAGTATCTCCGTTCCCTCTCCAAACCTCACTCTCTTTTTCTCGGGCAAGATTGCTTCCCTCGGATGATATGCAAATGTGACGGAAGGGGCTGGGGCGAGAGGAGTGGGTGATGGTTTGAGTGAGTTTTTGCGGGGTAACGCCAGGGAGATGAGTGGAGTGTAGAGGGAGAGAAAAAGACAGGAATGCTAAATGGGTGAGGGAAAGGCGGTTCCTTTCTCGTTCTCCCAAGAGCTCCGGAGAGGCGTACGTACGCCTACGTAGCCAAATGACTCATCCAGATTCCAGATGTCGAAACTCATTCATATATACATTTCTACCATTCTATCCACCTGATCCAGCCACAATATCTTCCACTCTAGCAGGTAAAACTATAGCATCGGTAGACTTGGGGACATGGCTCGCTTCTACTGATCGCACCGTCAAACTCTTACATCTACATTTATGAAATACCGTCCAAGCTACCTCCAAGATGGGTGATTCCACACCAGTTATTGCAATAATCTTCCCAGTTCAAATTTTAACCTCTTTCCCTTCCCCCGGCAGCTAGGCGAGGACCAAAAAGCAGTGGGGAGAAAAATGCACGAGGCATAAGATATTAAAGCTGCCGATAAAGCCCGAATGTCTCTGCACAAGTGTCAAACATCAGCATCTACATAGTAACCTGCAAACTTCCTTTAGGGGGTGTGGCAGGAGGTGGGTTTTCACCAATATGCACTAAGTTGTACCCAAATACAGTTAATGAAGCTACGACTATTGATGCATCAGCAAAAACCCGAAAATACTTGTTAGGGAGAGAAATTTCACCAACATTCATTACACTATTGCCATGTTACTAATGTTTGAGTACCTATTTGTCAAAATGCATTTTGCAACAACGCAAATGCTCAGAAATACAAGAGTTATACCGTAAGCTTGCGTGGCGTGTTTTAATGCTACGCAGCATAGAAGGGTAAGGTACAAGTATTAGGGAGCATATCAACTAATTAGCTACACTACCTATCTAAAACCTAGTTAAAAGTCTCATTGGCAGTAATTATTATCTCTTATCGCTCGCAGGAAAAATGACTCTTTAAACCTGCCCATTCTGAAGCCATGTTTCTGGCTGTGTCCTCAGATTTTAAATGCAACTGAGTATGGGTGTGTAAAAGCTGAAACAAATGCTCCTACCTCGTATGCACGCAAAATTATTACGTGGCGGTGAAAGGAAAAATACCTATCTTCCTTTTCGATCAGACATAAAAGTTTTAGTAAAGTAAATCTCTACACTCTGAGGTTGGTTGTTTCTCTGCTAGTTAGGGAGTTAGACCACTCGAGATAAAAGGTCTCCGCTATGCCCATTCCACGAATCCTTCCGTGTCCAACGTCAATGAGCTCGCTTTGGCCTTATATGTAATACATTACATGCTTACATGCATAAATCTATGCATTACATACAAACCTCTAGTGCATATATGCTCAAACCTTCCCTGAGACTTCATGACTATGACACAAAGAACTTCTATCCCCTAGGCGGGATTCGAACTTGTCTTTAAACTGCCAGACCAACGTAACAACCGCGGTTAACCTTGCACTGGAAACAGCGTTTTCGCTGCGCAAGTTTTCTTTTGCGGGCGGGACCCTTCTCATCCCTACACAGTCTATAAAAATGCTGAAGAGAGCGGATGGACGGAAATGAAGGCATGCGAAGGAGCCCTGGTACCATAGGAATTTCAGAATGATTAGGAAGAATAATAGAAAAATAGCTATCGTGACCACTGTAACTAACTTCATTTTAATGCCAAAAATTTCATAAGCCAAATGCATCGGCGATATTCCGTCGTCGTAACGGGTAAATTGGAAAACTTGACGGTGGAGGGGAATATTAATCAATTAGAGAAGAGGACACCAGTTGTTAACAAGATGTTGTGAGGTGTCTTTTTGTGGAACTTAAGCATCTTAAATGGATGGACATAATTTTTTTATCCCACAAGTTTGACTTTCTCTCTCCATCTAATATTCCGACTACCATCAGATAGTTTATATTTTACATTTACAATTCGCATTATTGGACCTCTGGACTTTTTAAATTAGTTCAACATGTACCGCGAATTAGCAACCACGTTTGGTCGCCAGGCTCACAAGTTACCGACGATAGTCGGCTGGGGAAACTAAATAAGGTTCCGTGGTGGCCAGTTAAAACCAGTGAACTTAATTCTGTATTAAAAAAAAGTTTACCCAGGGTATGGTGCTTAGGCCCATTTGGTCGCCCAATAAAGTACTGTCATAGTTTTATACCGTTACTTGCATCACTATTTTCCTATTTAACATTCACTACAGTTGAACGGAATCCTTAATTTATTAAATTATTTTCTCTTATTTACCTCGATTATGCGATGTAGTTCATTAGATTGAGCGTTTGAATACTAACCATGGGACCTGGGTGAGTTTTGCGCCCAAAATATGGTAGTACATCCAACTAAAACCAATAACAGTGAAAATTTACAGTAGCTTTAAAGAGAAAGGAACAGTCCCATACGGTTTTGCCCATTTTCTTATTCGGGAAAATATACGGTAACCGTCCTATGCTTTAATGAAGAGTTTTCATTTGCCTTTGAGTTTACTTGCAATTGATGAGAAGAAATATGATGAAACCACCCACAGGTTGGAGAGTTGTGGTTTCTAATCACATATTTACGCTTCAGGCCATAAATGGACGATTGTTTTAGAAAACACCAGAAAACAAAGCTTTCCGGCCCACTTAAAAAAATAGTTTTTAAATCAATATTCATCGTGTTCAATACGTAAGTGATTACGTGCGCAGACATGTTTACGGGTCTGAAGGTATGCACCAGTGATGGAATTAGACATAAAAAGAATCATTTGACTCGACCGGGACGTGAACCTGGATTCCCGAATTGCCGTTGAGATGAGTTAACCAGTCAAACCACCACGCCATCACATTCGAGTACATATTAGCAATCTTGACCACGTTCCAAATCAATTGAGCAAATCTGTAATGAGTATTGGTTTTAGTATTTTTTTATTCAAAAGCAAATTTTGGGTTTATCCTCCAAGACAGTGGATTAGTAAATGCGAGAGTGTAAGCTGGAGATGAGAAAATATAGTTCTCATAAACCCTTGAAAAATTCACTTTGAGCAAAAATGGTTTCACGTTGTCGCCTGTTACAGCACCTAACTGGTATCCTGGGACCCGGGATCAAATTTTTTATTGCTAATTCCATCAACTTGGTCGGTATAAAATATTTTCATTGATAGGTGTATTATCAAAATACATACAGTAACGTGTCTAGAGTAACATACTCAGGCTTAGATGGGATGTCAATGTGCCGAGAATTTCCGTCAACATCTTGCCTAACATGGTCCATTTCGACTTATATTGCTCCCCTTTAATTGTAGGACGTCTTTTCCGAAGGGCACCGATTGGGATGGGAGAGAGGAACGAATGAAGAGGTGTGAGGACGACGGAGGGAGGCCGGGGGAATGGAAAAGACAGTAGGGGGAGAAACACCGTTGGGGGAGGTGGAAGTGAGCACCAGAGGCGGGGAATGATTCGATGCATACAGGTTTGCCGGCTGGATGGCGCAAGTGTTCCAAACGGTTTGGCAGCACATGCAGATTCCAATCCCGTAGCCTGGAATATTTTTTATCCAGCCTGCGGTAAAATCGAACACTTTGCCATGCAGAACTCGATGTTTCGGTGTCAGTGGAGGTAGTAGTTGGGTTATTAAGGCGCTGCCGATGGCCGAGGCCAGATCGCGCCACTAGGTCAGATGAATGAAATCGATAAGTGACAGAACTATATCCATGCATGATGAGAAGCCCTACCCCATGGCCGTAGGGTTGGATTCCCCGGTGAAAGATACAAGTATTGCGGCGTTTCATTAAAGCCCTCCTCTGATCGTTCAATTTTTACTCTTTTCCCGGCGAGTAACGTTCGATTGAGAGTGATAAGAACTTAAGTGTAACGGCGTGGACTGGTGTTACTGACGAAAGGTTCTGCATCTCCAGTTAGCTGGTGTATTGCACACGCCCCCTGATACCAAATGAACTAATATCGCGCGTGCAAGAAGAGAAAATAGAATTCAAGTTCCCAGTAGGAACACCGACAGATAATTATGCGGGCGCGGGCGCGGGCGCTAGAACAATAATGAAACATTATTATTCTCGGCCGAATATTTTTAAGAATAATTTCAAAGAAAAAATTAGCCAATTTTATGGGTGACATTCTTCTACATTCCCGAGATAACACATGAATTTTCAATTATTTTAGATGCAAGTATGGCTTCGCAATGATCAGCTTTCAACGAAGTGTCTGTGATGAATGTTTATTTGAAATGAAGAGCAGTGACCGAGTTATTTATGGCCGGAAACTAGTCAATCACAGTTGTTTGCATACGTTTCCTTGGCGTCTAAAGAAGCATAAAGGCCGTTTCACACCAAGCATTCAGTTGCGCAGTTTGAAGCACATAGGTGGCTAAAACGTGGGCACGGAAATAGAACAGGGGCTATTTTTCATGCATTCACAAGGTCTTTCTGGCAAGTTCTCGCTTTGCACGACGCAATTTACACAGCACATACATTCATACATCAAAATATGCAGTTAAGTGCCTCATGTTTAACGGCCTTAAGAGTAGAGAAAAATACAAGAGATGCGAACAAAGATATAGCAACGATGAAGACTTGGTTGATGAAGTTAGATGGCTGAGACTCGAGCCCATAGCGTGGTGCAATGAAGTTTCAATATATGGTGGCAATAATTTGTCAACATTGTTAAGTATACATGCTCTCATACCTAGATGGCGTTAGGCTATAAGGGTGAACAGAGATCGTGTTAAAGTATAGAGTTATTATTATTATGTATTTATTGTTCTTGGACTTGTCCATTAAGAACATAATGGGGTTATACAATACAATAGACCTCATAATAGACAAATAACAAAAATTTATGTGGGGAAAATATTGGAATGGGCGGATACATTATAGTGAAAATAACATGAGAATATAAAAGAGAAGAAATATCAACAGAAGTTATACACTCTCGAGGGCTTTTGTATAGCAAAAAATCTTTGCTAAAAAACAGACAAAGAGACAGATCCCTTCACATCCTTTGGAACACTGTTCCATAATCGTGCTCCGACCACAGAGTAAGATTTTTCATAAGTTGTCGTTCTGTGTTGGGGGGAGATGAGAAAATCAGGGGCCATTCTGGTCAAAATGTTGGAATTACTATTTCTGACAGAAAAAGAAAGTAGTAAAAATGAGTTAAGTAGCAAAATAATTGGGAAACTAATAGTTTACTAATAACTAATTAACTATTTACTTAATAACTAACATGCAGGGGACAGGAAAGATTTTAAGGTTTGCGGGAAAACGAAACTAGGATTTATTGACTGCAGCTTATGAGTTTTGAGAGGATGGCCGACAGCTTCGCCACTGTGGGCAATTGAGTAAGTAGCAGTGTTCTCGGATTCTCAGTTGATCCTCCAACTGCTACACGCTGGAATCATCACATCCAAATTAAAATGAATGGAGTGGCAATCCTGATTCAATGAAAAACACATTTTAATAATTCATCAAATAAATTGAAAAAAAATTCTGAGAGAACAATTCAATGAAATACATCAGTTTATGTGGAGGAATCCACAATAAATGCAGTAATGGAAATTATAAAAAAAATTGAATTTACATTTTTGCCTTAATTTAAGCATCTTAATAATGAAATCTGGTGTTCCGTTGATTAATCGATAGTTTTTTGCGAACTCCTTAAAATTTAGGTGAAATTTGTATAATTATGTTTATTTTAGTCATTGACTTGGTGTGACAACTTGATATATGTTAGCAACCGTAATAATAATATGAAATTAATTATTTAGCGTTATAAGAAAATATGTACAATTGAATTATTTCTAAATACATGTATCTCATGTGCTATCAGGCCACGTGTTAAAATAGAATTAACTTGCCAAAAACGATTTCGTTAAAATAGCATTTTTTAAATTTTATCTAAAAAGAGATCACTGATAGGAGCACGTATGCAAATTTTAATGCCAATCTGTGACTATACAAAAATCGCTCTAACCACATTAAGAGCATAGTTCTAAGCAAACGCAGCATCCATCCCAGAGACGGCATTTTAACCCATGACCTTTGCGCTCCAGTTCTTAACACGCTGACCACCGCTTCCGTTGGTGGAAAGGTCCTCCAGATTATTTAGGGTAGGGAGGGACTGTTTCAGAATTATGCTGGTCTTAACGTACAACACCATTTGGTTTAATGCTTGGTGTTACATCAAATGGACGGAGTGTTGTAATTGAAGTGCTGTCCAAATAATACTGAATTGAGGAGCGAGATTCCACGGAAAAATATCCGTCACGGTCAGGATTTGATCTTAAGTCTGCTCGGCTCAGGCGAACGCATGAACCCCACCTATTTCCAGTAATAGCTATACCTATTACTCCCATGATTCATGCGACAGAATTGAGCTATGCCATAGATTTAAACAACCATACGGTCAGATAGCGCAGGGGAATATTAATGCCGTTTATATGTGAAATTGGCTATACTCATCGGATCAGTTGAGCAGTAAATACGCCGAAATTAAATACGTATTAGGAGCGGAATTGATGCGGCACCGTTATGTTATATCTGTAAAAACGCAATATGGATATCATTCAGAAAAATAATTGTAATATTGATGAAATAAACGGACAAATTCCGCACAATAGCCATGTAAAGTGCATATATTTTCTAAAGGATACAGTATTTTCTTTCGTTAGCCAAGACGCCACCTTCTCTCTTCTTCGATCTTTTGTATGTCCGTGGTCTTGAGATTTGTTTGGCCTGGAGATCATTTTCGTAATTAAGGTTGGATGGGTATAGGGAGTTCCAAATTTAGTTGACAGTATGGGCCTTATGGAGAACGCTGTTGCCATACTTAATCTACATGACCACCTCCAGGCCACGAAGGTAACTATTGTCAAAGCCGCGCTTTAAGTAAATAATTTAAAAAAAATACGTTGCACTTTTCCATAAAAGTATTTTTATTGTAGAAAAGTACAAAGTGCTTTATTTATAAGTAATAATTTTAAATTTTCTACAGAGTTAAGCATAAGACAGTAGAGTTCCTTTTAGTAAGTTACTACATGGAATATTATTTGCCTATAAGAAGAATCTTAATGGTCTGTTAGTAAACTGTATAGCATAATGTTAATTTCCCAGCTGCTATGGGCAACATCGCACCTCCATTCTTATGGAATGCACACGCAAGAAACGAATCTCCACAAGAGCCCATACTTACAGTTAAATGTGGAACGCCCTATGTAACGGTAAGGTAAGGATTATGTAGAGAAGGCAGGAGAGGTATAGAAAAAAACCCGTCGTCTCGTATTTCCATTGTATTGATTTAGTTTTATCCAATTAGATATGATATAGATTAGCTGGCCAATTGTAGCTGTAGTATGACATATAGATATCGTTCACAGTACACTCTTCGCTTTAAGCGCACGCAAAGCGTTTATGCTCAACGCCAATTCCATTCTTTTGAATGGTAAGTCGGTTTGAGACATTAACCATGTTGTGAAATAGAAATATAGGAGAATAGTAGTTATATGCCAATATATTCAATGCTCTCTACGTTTTATTTAAATATATTCACCAACTGAGCCCTATGTTTTGGTATTTTAAGAAAATAAGGCTGACTGAGCAATGGCGTTCTCTAAATTGCTGCAAGTACATGTTTCTTATTATTTTATGAGCATTCTTGGTTCTCCAAAAAGTTGACACCAAAAGTTTCATAAAATATTTTTATTTTTTATCAGATATAATAGCAAGCGCTTTGTTAGCGAAGGATCGAAAATGAGCAAAAGAACCATAAAATGTTTTCTCATAATGAAACACTTCAGTTTAAATTATAAAATAATAAAAATCACTAAATAATTTAGCTTAATATCAAATTGTCACTTAAATCCTAAAATTATTTTATGCATCCAAAAATTAATCAAAGCTCCTAATTAAAAACAGCATATTTATAATAAATAATTTAAACCGTTTCAATTTTTCAAAATATATAACCTTTTTCAACTAGAAAGAAAGAAAATATAACTTTTAAGTAAAAATAATTGTGCGAATATGAACTTTGACGTGTTTTCCTCGTGAAACATTTATTTTTTTAACAATTTTCAGGGATGTAGTAAAAAAGCCTTTGCTGACACCTTTCCCATTCCACCATTCCATTCTGAGGAACTAGCACTGACGATGCTATTAAACATTCGAAGCCTTGAGAACAGAGGAAATAAATTCTTAATTTTACTGCCCGGTAGCATGAACTACTTGTATTCCGCATTTCTAAGCCTAACGTTATTTCAGGTATCTCTTCAGACCAAAAAATAAGATTCTTGAATCTAACTGCACTTAATAACATGATATATAGTTAAGAAAATGCAGTTATTTTGTTAAACGTATACCTTAAAATTTTTCGAATTTATGATACGTTTTCCGTTTGTAAATGAAATAGTAAAATACAAGCACTGGGTGGAATTAAATATTTTACAATAAAAATTTTACTATTCATTCTAAATAACACAATTAGCTACCTTTATCTTGAAGTAGGTGTATTGGAAAAGAAATAACCTACGTAGGGACATGTTATTTACGGATAAATGCAAGACAATGTAGTTTTTGCCATGTAAGAGTGTAACGGAGGCCTTAAAAGTTGAAACTTCATCCACGAGTGTAATTCTTACTTTATAAAGTATTTAGAACAATTAGATTTTTAAGTAATCAATAGTCTTTCACCCGGACGTAGTAATCATTACTCTTTCAAACGTATTTGTGTGCCATAATTCTTTTCATTTTACTGCTGAGATTCGGGGAAATTAATTAAGAAAACACTAATTACATTTATCAATCCCACACTCCCTTCACTCAGAAATAAAAATATTTTTTCAACTAATAATTATTCGTTTTTTAAATACCATGTAAACTTGACTAAGGAAAAAAATATTATCTATGCACAGACGCGAATGAAATTTTGGAAATTCTTATAAAATCAATTTGAAATGTTGGATATTTTAACCTGAGTGTAATTTAATGAAACGACTTCATCCAACTTCGGCATAGGGTTACAACTTAGTGCTATCTGGGAATAACCATGAACAGCAACTTTCCTATCAACTAGTTAAAAGCTTGGTCCTTGACGAATTAGACTTGAAGATCCCTCCTTTAACTCGGGGTTTCCACTTCTCTTCAACATCCTTAACGATGGAACACTCAAAACTTAATTTTATTCACTATGTGCGGAATTTCCGATCGAAGGAAGATTTATTGGCGTGGAGAATCCAGTTCTGAACGGAGAGAAGGAAAGTAGCAAGTGAAGATAGTGCTCTTAGAGAGTAAGCAGAGAATTTCAAACTAGCAAGGAAGTCAAATCACTTATTCAAACGGAAGGTGAAATCGTTGACAAATTCTGAGTGATGCCTTAAAGCAAGTTGGGAATTATTCCTAGAGTCGGCACTTTAGCCAGTCTTACAAAGTTTAGATGTACATGAAATATGTGTAAATTTAATCACTTAAGTAGTTCAAATATGCAAAGAAAAGTTATACTACCCCATAAGTTTCATACTAAACCAAATTAAAATGCTAATGTCATTATAGAAGCTTGGTGAGAAGAGTTCTTACGTGATCTGTCAGGCGTAGACACATAGACATGTATTAATCACATGGACAGATGATTGCGCGAAATTGTATCACAGTATACTACTGAATTTGGTGGATTCCTTTACAAAACCTTGAAGATTATATCTGAGGTCTCTCAAACTATCTGAGGAAGATTATATCTAAGGACTTTCAAACACTAAAAAGGTTTATTTCATTTTAGACCATGCTAAACACATTTAAAACATAAAAATGCTCAAAGCATGCTCGAGCAATATAATGGTCAGATATGATATTTCTGTGAGTAGTTTGGCAAAAGTTTTCTGTTTCCAGGTAATTTGCTTATACTTTAATTCCACGTAAACAGCGCCGACGTTTATGAAGGAAATTTCTTGATACAAAATTTGAATGAAGATGACATATTTAACGCAATTATATAAAAGTGTTTGGCGATGAAATAAAGTTATGTATGCATGAAATAAACAAAAAAAATCTTATGATGAGAAAACCACCTTTGTTATTTCCACAAAACTTTATTACGCTGGCACGACGCGCGTTTCACCGCACTGTGGCATACCGAATATGCCACAGTGTGGTGACACGCGCGTCGTGCCAGCTTGATAAAGTTTTGTGGAAATAACAAAGGTGATTTTCTCTTCTTAATGTTATCTTAAAAAGACTCTCAAAATGTAAAACATTGAAAAAAATTCGTAGATTACGAGATTTTTCATCTTCATTTTTCATTGTCATACAAATGGTACAAACGACTTTACATCACGTTCGCAGAGTGCGAAAATGACAAAGCATATGGAGGTTGGGCAAGGCACGTAGGCGATGGAAATGAAAATACCTATGGGATAAATGTGCACCGATATTGGCCCAAAGGAATACCAGGGTGAAAATCTATGGAACAAGAAAAAAGTAAGGAAGAATTCACATGGGCTTCTTTAAGAAGAAAAACAATTCTCTTGAAATAAATAGATAAAAAGAGGGAGACTAGACAAAAGTAGAAACTGAGCCTTGAGAAATTTCAAACAAGTGTTAGAAAGAGCGGTACGCAATACACGAGGCAGCGAGGAATCTTCATATCCTTCAGGTTTCAACCAATTGTCATCATAGTTGATTTCGTTGAGGAAACTTAAAACTCTTCGCTCCATTTTTTTCGTAGGCAAGTAAATCAATCCGGAAAGCAATCAGTAACTAAATTTTGAATTATTTAATGTAGTAAGAGTAATTGCTACTGTAGAAATATCAGATTTTTATTAACTACTGTTGCAAAGTTTGCTGTAAATTTAACAAGGCAAATACGACAGCTGGTTTAATTTTCAGTAAAAAAAGTTTTACACATGGGGTTACATACACACGAAAGATTTTCATTTGTGATTAGGCCCTGTCAATTACGCGAGGCAAACACGCTATACTTTATACTAGCTTTCTATTAATTACTTTAAATTTTCCCTTTTTCCTTATACTATACGCAGAGCCCGCTCTACCATATAGGCGAACTAGGCGAAGTGATGGGGCGCCGCGATTTGAGGGGTGCCGAAATGACAAGTGAAGAGAAAAAGAAAGAAAAAAAAGAAGATAAAGGGAATAAAATCGAGTGAATGTAGTACCATGTGGTGCACATTCGTTGTGCTTAGTTGTGAATGATGCTGCCACAGCTTGCCCTGAAGCTACCCGTTTATTTCTGCAAGTGCAGAAATTATTCGTGTTTTTTTCAGCATCCACTCGTCGTTGGAAAATTTTAACCAAAAATTTAAAAAATTTAACATTAAAACCTCTATCAGATACTCACTGGTCTAGTCGTATTGATGCAATAATGCCCCTTAGGTATCAGATAGGAGAAATATACGATGCACTCATTGAATTGAGTGGGGACATGAGCGAAATTTTTTTAGGGGCGCCGTTTTCATCATTCGCCTAGGGCACCTGTATTGATAGAGCGGTCCCTGACTATACGTATAGTTGCTCTGAAAAAGGATTATTCATGCGTCGCCAAAAATTAACACAGTCAAGTGTGTGATTATATCCCTCTTCCAGGAACTTCAGATTGTTAATTCATATGAAACATTTCCTCGTTGCATAAAAAAATCAGAGTGGAAAGACATATTGTAGCAAATCACGTTTTCTTTCACTTCGACCTGGATTTAAAAATAATTACAGTAACTACATCAAGTAGCATGAATTTGATTAAGTATATTTTATTATCAACAGAAATTGCCATTGGTTAAGATTGCGATTATTTATGAAACAGGTGGTGTAATCTTAGTCGGGGTTTTATTGTTATTAATAGTTTTATTCTGGAGTTTTTATCGTTTTAAATAAAAGCAATTTGTTAGTCTTAATCTCTTTATTTTAAGGTATAGAGTTATGAAATACTTTTATGAAAACTCTGAATTTATGATTACCTACCCTTCGAGCCAAATTACGAGTCTTATTTGCTCCGTTACATTAAATGTGACTTGAAAGGGAACGAAATCATCCATGATACACTATAGCAATGCTACGTACTTTAACAATTCGCTATATTGTTCAAACGTCGAGCATTCTGCCTCTCTTATAGTGAATTCTGTACTCTTTCTCCCGAAGAAAGCCTGTGTTAAGATTCGGAAAATTCATTGAGGTTAGTGTCGTTTTTGATTTGCTTTACAGGCATTGAGTAGTGTAACTTAGTGCACATGAGTAAAGTCCTACACCCTTTCATTATGCCCTACATTGCTTTTACCCGAGAGGTTTAACGTCTTAAAACCTAAATAATATAATTATTTAGAATTTTTGACGTTTCGGCATTATCGGCCTTTTTTCAGCAGTGGAGAACGAGAGCATTAGATTTGAATTTTTGGCAGGTTTTTCACACCCCCCTTCATGTGTAGGTGTTTCCCTGTAGTGAACTTTTTTCAAATACTGATGCGAGCCAAAATCCTCACGTTTTCCCACAATGTTTCATATATTTCTACACTTATTTCTGATATTTTATAACGTCTCTTGAAGATTCTATTTCTATATTGTGTTTAGTATTGTATCTTTTTTGAAATATATATTTCACTGCTTGCCTTGTTCATGTCATTCATATACGGACAAGGAATTGGATGGAAAAGGGTCTTTTAAAGTCTCAATCTCGCCTCAATAAAGACGTTTATCGGAGTAATAATTTCCAATATACTATACTTTTAGCAACATAAATCCTGTTTCGACGCTTGGCTTATACGCATACAAAAAGTCTGTTCAACTATACGCGTATAAATGCAAATCCCCAGTGTGAGAGGGAGTGGAGTGGTTATTTTGACCGTGCGATGGTCGAAGGCGAGTGGTAAGGGAGACTCCATTCTTGTGCGAGGAGGGTAGTCGGAGTGAATCTGGTCCTAATTGATGGAGTCGCCTCTCAAGCGAGATAATTTCACCGAGGGAGGGGGGAGTGAGGGTGGTGGAGGGAAACCGATGCTTGAGCCTAAATCTGGTTAATGGCCGAGGCAGCGGTATCATCCCTTAATGGTTTGCCAATTCTGAATCGACGAATTTTAATGAAGAAAGTTGTTGCTGAATACCGTAAATAGAGGTACACGACTGGGATATACCATGAAACTATTCAGCAAAAATAATTAAGGTATCACTTTTCCCCGATATCCATTTGAAAATCTATCAAAGGAAATTGAAGCGAACTACGCGAAACTAGCTACACGAACACGTGCTTGGTATGTGCTTCATTGGCAGGATATGAAATTTAATCCTGAGCGATTAAGATCATTTGACATCATCGTTTATTTTAATATTTTAAGAATATATATGTATGTTGCGCTAGGAAACAAAAATTTCTACGATTATAATTAATGGGAATCCCACTTTGAAGCCAGAACTCACAAATTACGACGTATTCACCTCTCTTACGATGAGTTTATTGCTTATCGATTTATTAACGGAACAACATATACTATGATTAAATTTGTATTTTAAAATATTTGCGCCAATTTGACCTATGGGCTTATGTCTTGAGTACTTACTTAGACCTTCATTTTTCGGGAAAAATAATTTCCAAATGTATTTTAAATGCTTCTGATTTAATATTCCACTAAATTGTAAAAGAACGCTAAAATGACCTATGAAACATCAAATTTAAGCAAATAGCCACAGGCATTAATGATTTAAATTGATACTTTTCATTTTACCCTCAAGTTAATTGCGATTAATCTAAATTCGTTGATTTGTAAAACATTATCTGAAGACTTCGCTGAGAAAATACCAGACTATGACATGAGATAGCTAAGAAATATCTATGTAAATATTTACTATACCTTTTGTATTCTGTTCGATTCTTTCAGAAACAAAACAGTCATAGATCATTCTAAATTGACTCCGGAGATATCTCCAATTGTGAAAAATATATGTCGCAGACATGACCCATACATAGGTGAAAATTTAAATTCTCCATTGGGAAAGAAACCTTTTTTAGCTAATTTTCCAGTCAAGTAATATGGTTAATACAATTTACTTGTTGAACAAAGCCATTGTAATCTCGCTTTGAAATGATTCATAGAAAGTTCTTATGCGGTGTTTTTCTGCTAATTACAAGCCAAAGTAACGTCTGTGAAAAGTACTAGCCAATGACCTGGCACACATAATAAACGAAGGAGTTGTTAAGTAAATGTTAATAAAAATTTTTACCTTAAATTTAAAACATATCGTCCTTATAGATATGAGATAAAAGCAAAACACCGATACCGAACGAAAATGTTTGATCCGTTTTGAATCTGTACTGATTCCCTTTGATAATCTTTTTCAGAGGTATATAAGTACTACAACCTCCAAAACTGAGGGAAGTCATTGACTTCGCAAAATTACCCTCTCGAGCCACCATTTTCTTTAATGACCACACTTTTTGCCACAAAGTAACATAATTCGTCATTTTTACGTAAAAAACAAATTCAGTATAAAGTTTTATTTTCAGTTTTCAATGAATTCAAAAATATATGATTTTGAATATTTAAGTGCATGCGCTTAATGCATAGTACGAGTATTTAAACCAAAGTAAATGCACTATATGCATAGTAATGATATTCATTGCGTTTTATGTGGGGTTGTAATTGTGGCACATAACATTCATGGTGTTCGTAGAATTCAAATGAATGAGAGTTTTTAAGTAAATTATAATATGTACCAAAGATTATGTCAATATTCCCTCAATAGAAATTTCACTCCAGGTTAGACTTTCAATGTCATGTAAAGAGAATGTGTACATCATTACGTCATTTAGGGAAAATTAGGATAAAAGGGAGACACAAAGGAAATATTACAGATGTAATCGCCATAAACTCTAATATTGAAACGGTGGATTAATACTGAAAATTCGACAGTCTAGTACATCTACATACTACCTCGCAAGCCGCCTCAATAGGCCTCAGGGTAGGGGGTATTAGGACACCAGCCGTTTACATACAAAAGAATACGCTCTAATAAAATTACGCCTAGCATTTATTGAAGTCCCTTATTGTTCGGGGGAAAAACGAGTTACCATACCTATCCGTTCGGCAAAATATCTCTCGTAATTTATCGTTTCTGTCGGACCTGGAAATATATTGGGATTGAATATAGTAGTAAAATCCAAAAATTAGGTGGAGTGCATTGTAAAAACTTCGATAAAAATATGTTCAGATCAATGAAACAGATAGTTCATGCATGTTAATAATTGGTAAAATTTAGATTTGAGTGATTCTTAAAATCATAATTTTTCCTATTGCCAGCATCAGTGTACAATGGGTTAATTGCATATTGCTAGATGACAGATTAAAATCAGTAGAAAATTCCATCATACAAAACTAATTCAACTAATTAATATGAAAAACTAGCCTCGGAGCATTTTAATTAGCCTAAAAAGTTGTAAATTAATTCCTTAATGAGTTTGACTATCGAAACTCCATTCATGCAGTTCAAGTTAAGAATTACCTGCTATTGACCCATTTCTATTTTTAGTATCGGGCAGCACGGCCAATTTTAGTTTTCCCCGCGCCAACTAACTGGTATACGAGTAAAAATACGGTTATTTAATTAATGGTATGCTGTTGCAAATTCGACTGCGGTGACAAAAGGATCACTAGTTTAAACCATCCAACAATGACCCATTGAATCCATTACCTCATTTAGGATATTGCGTAATGCTGCATGAAACAGAGAGTCGCCGATTTCTGGATAAGTGGAGTCGACGCGAAATATTGGAGTTGCCGCGACGCACTGGAGTTTATGCTTTGAAGCAAAGGAAATTCATCACTGGCTAGTAAACTGGCGACTACCTCCAATGGCATTACATGTGTTTTTGAGTGTTTGACGAGCCTCGTGGAGCGTTGCATTTTGTAGATTATTAATGCAGCGTTGGCAATAATTTGGATGCTAATAGTACCTAGAGTGAGTTTCAGTGATGCGTTTTGATTGAAAAACTTTCCTGCAAGGAGAGGAATGAAGTAATTACCTATGCTTGTCCACTCTAAATTAAAGGGAAAACACATATTTAGTGATGTATTTAAAATGCCAAATAGTTTTTGTACACCACCAAGCTAAGTCGATTATTTTACATTTTCTAAATACACATCCTATTCTTGGAGAGCCAGTTTTCCGTTGCGCCGATGAATTGCAGTGAAACATTAACATCAGGAGACTCACAATGAAGTCAGCCAGATTTGATCACTAGGATATAAAACGCGTATTTCAATTTAGAGCGCAAAAATAGTTCTTACTCTTTTGCCTGAATCAAGCCAAATTTTCACAAGTGGCTAAATGCAAACATCGCATCTACTGTGCACTTTATCATGTGTACTTTAAGAGTGGGCTGTTAAATCTAGAAAAATCTCATTGCATTTTCGTCATCATCATTAGACCCATCTCTGTTCAACTTTATGGAAAACACTAATACAGTGATATGGAATTAATAAAATATGAAGAGAATCGATTTAAACTTTAATCAGCAATAGAGGCATGAATAAGTGACATTAGCCACCCTTCAGGAAAATAGTTGGCATCAGAAATGATTCTCGGGAGACAGGCAAAGGATGGGGATATTCTACTTACTTTGATATCTCTTTAGTTGCTCTTTGATGCCTTAATCTATCGATAGCTCTTTGACAATGGCATACTTCTAACGAAAGGTACCAAGATATATGTTATTTACATTAAATGTGATAAGACGAAGTTAGGTAATTGAAGTGACCTGTATAGCATGCGTATATAAGAATGGCGATTTCACAGAAAAATTTCCAACACGGTTTCAAACCCGGGCCCTAGATATGGGAAGCCAACAACTTAGCCAAGAGACTAAATAGCACTCATAGCACTCAATATAACACAATAGCACTCGTTTATCTGCAATTGACATTTCTAAACAAAATTGGTGGATAGTTTCAGTGACTTCAACTTGAAAAACCGCTGAAAATTCCCTCGTAACAGAATTAACTGCAAATAAATTCGTATCTCACGTATGATCTAACCACTGAGGTTTGAGAAAACTCAATGATGGCACTGCTTTTCGTTTTAGGAGCAATGGTTATCTCTCGAGCGCAAATCTAATTGGCTAAGTCAATAAAAGAGGTCCATATTGCATATCCGTCTATTTGCTTTGGCTGGAGATGCTGGGAGATTTAATTTTGAAATTGAGTAATTTCACATTCAGTCGGAGAGCGACGTTAGCACAGCTCAAAATTGTCACTGATCGATTCTCAGATTAAAGAGTAGAGACCACTTGGCCCCGCTATTATTCCGTGAAAAACCGACAATTCAAATTCAACCGGTACAATTCAAAATCATTCCCGAAGGAGAGTATATGCTCGCAAAATATTTCCCAACTACCTAAGCTCCTGTGCTTGAAGAAAGAGGAAATCCTAATTCAGAATCAGGAAAAATTTGGAAAAAGTAATGAATAGCCATAATTATCAGTGGATCATTGAGGAACCGTCTGCACAAATTATATCTTAACTATTAATCATTAAGATGTAAAACATAATTGGTGCAGAAATACTCACTTCGAATCATTTAATATGTTATTTTTACAATGATGCGTATATATTAATATAATATAATATATTTTTTTCAAAGGGAGTTATCTTTTTGTGCCAAGTACAGTGTTCATGCATTATAAGCAGAATTTAACACTGCTATGAAAGATTAACGCAGCAGTAGGGCATTTTGAGAGTGAAAAAAAGTAGAAGCTGTTCAATAAAAATCGTTCTGATATTAATAGCAAGTGGTGACCAAATTTGGAAGAATATTGGAAAGAAGAGGGTACATATTGAAATCATGATTTTGTCAAGCGAAGTAAGAAAAAAGCATTGCAAACGTAAAATTACGGCATTCAAAGAAATTTCCATGGTACTGTAACATTGCAATAATTTTAAATAGAGGGGATCATCTTAGAAGGATTTGATTTCACGGATTGCAGTCAACGTATTCCGAACCATTTCATATCCCATCATCGCATAAATTGTCCGTAATTTTGCCTACGATCAGTTGGACGCATCGTCATCGTTGCCCCCATATCACGTCATGTGGAACCAATAAATCATTGACTTAGCCGTCCATATGATCAAGCGTTAGATGAGTATCCATCCAAATTGAATCAAACCGCAGTATCCGGGATGCATTGGATTATTGGCCATCCACTCCGAGCCGTATCAATTAAGGAGTTAAATCTCGGCCAATCGGACGAGCATGGTTTCATGAGTGCATAATTTGTGCAGCAATTTATCACCACGATCGTACTTATCTTCAGTCAACACTTTTCTATGGTTGTAATAGGAGTTTAATTTTTTATCTTATAGTTAAGAGGCGATTTATCAACTGATTATAATGTCACTAGGCTTTTGTTGGACAATGAAATGGGGCATTAATAAAGGAACATCTGTTTTTCCAAAAAAACAAGTCTCACTCACTTTCTATTCTTTCTCAGAATATCTCAAGTCAACTTGTACATAAATTGTTAAATTAAACAAAAATAGATACCTAGTTTATTATGAAAGAATTCACTAATTAAGTGTCCCACTTATGGAAAAACTTCAATTGTTTTTCAAAATAAAAACAACCAAGTGTAAAAATTGACTATTTCTCGCCCACCATCAAAACATTTTTCAGGTTCAAGACAAAGTTCTCCATTAAGATGCAGTCTAATCATATTACTGGGTCAGCCCTGTATAGAATACTACTAAACTGGAATTTGTATTCCATCTTCAGAGTATTACACCGATAAAGTAGGCCTGCCACTGTCTTTGACCGCTGTATAACCATCATAATCGTCTTGTCATAATTGTCGGCCTCAGTGGCGGCGGGGCATAGTTCTCGTCCGCTACTACATAGGTCTTGGGTTCATGTCCAACTTTGGGAGTTATACACACCCCAGGTCGTGTAATCCATTAAGCATCAATCTTTCTTCGTCATATTAACTCGTTTTATAAAAAAACTCGGCCAAGGTTACGACAATTATATAAATAAATAAACTATGATTGATTCACTACAAGCCTCCATCATCACTCAGTGATTCAACCCATAGATGGTTGGTTTGGATAGTTGAGGGTAGAGCTCACCACAGGCCTCACCGAACTAAGCCACAGGCGTGTGAATTTCACACATTCAGGGTAGGGGGCCACCTCGCACTCCGAGGATTTTTTTTGTTCGGGAGCGTCCAAAGGCTTCACCCGGATTTAAACCTGGGACCCTTCGATCAGTAGCCAAGCGCTCTACCCACTAGGCTACCACGCTCAGGCTACCAGGGCTCCATCATTCTTTACGAAATACCTCCTTTGCTTCTATGACTGCATTCTTCCAGGCTATGCCCTGCTTTCGTTTAATGGACTGACAACAGTTTCTTCTGTACTCTTACTGGTGTTGCTGCACGAATTTTGTTATTCCTTTAGGAGTCGCTTTGCTCATTCTGCTCTACGACCGATCCATGCCTTCCTGTGGTTTCTTAAGGACTCTCTTCCATGAGCTGTGAAGTTAGTTGCCTTTGTCTTGGAGTTAGCTCTGTTGAAGTTATCCGGGGTTTTGGCAATCCCTATTGCCTCTTTTATTATCCATGGATAAGATTGCCTTTCCTAGACTATCACTGAGGTATTTTCAAAATTAATCTCGTGTCCTGGCTAAGTAGAACCATCTTCACGGCTGGCAGACGATTTGAACTGCTTTTTAGCAAATACTTTCTGCCGCTTTTAATACGGGATGTCATAGAAATAGCCGAAACCCTGGCTAGTTTCAACAGAGGGGAGGGGTACCACTCGGCACGTGGAGGAGAATCTTCTATAAAGCGTGGGTAGGCATGGACCAATCGGAGAATGATATGAGAACAATAATACCCACAGGAGTGACAAAATTTGTTTAGCGGTATCCCTGACCCAAAGATGTTGGCAGGACGCTTTAAATACAAATGTTGGTAAAGTCAAGGAGGGTGGGAGAAAATCCGGGAGAATGCAGAGACTCACGAATCAGCACCGAAAAAAAATTTCTTTTTACTTTACTTTTTCCTCTTTTATATCAGTTCTTCTTAATCAGTGTCCTCTTGGTTGGTCCAAAGTATATTTGTCCTTTGATCTTTCTCCTCAGACCTTCCCTTCTTCTTACCTTCCAGTATGTTTCTGACGAATAGATACGTTGTCTCAATCCACCTTTTGCGGACGTTTCTTTTAAGGTAAAAGGTATTTGACAGCCATTTTTCCAGAATGTTCCTCCGATAATTACCTTTTTATACAAAATTATCCAGGAAGGAAATAACTTATCAGTAGAGTGTTAATGGAGGCTGAAAGAGCATTGCATCTCTCTAAAGGTTAGCCGAGATGGAGTGAAAATACAAAAAGGACATCGGAGATAATTACATACCTAATTCCATTTCCAGGTGAAAGCTAACAGTCAAATAACCTAATTGGAGACCTGCGGCGTCGAAAACGAGATTTTTTATGATAATTAATGCAACATAGTGTCATCATCGTATTCATCTTTAATTTCCAACACTCCCACGCCTCACTTCACGCTTGCGTTTCTGCTCCTGACGCTTGTAATATTCCACGTCTAGAGTCTCCTTTCACCATTCATGTTAGCCGTAACTCATCTTTTGTCCCCTTTTAGTCTTTAGTCACTTTCTAGTTTGCAATAAAAACGCATCAACATCTTCTCACTACTCCACGTGAAACCGCAAGAGGAAGAGGAATGGGGGTTAGGAAAACAGCCATGAAGGAGTTAAAATAAAGTAGAAAGGAAAAAGACGAAAAGCGAGAATTTTCTATCTCCAAATATTAGCTCCTCAATGCTCTTTCTGGAGTCACTAATGTGAGGAAGAAGGCATTTTCACACATATCTCTTTGACAATGTATTTCTTTTATTTTTCCGCTTCTATCAGTTATGGGAATGTATTGAGGGGACAAAATAACATCAACGGTAGTCGTTTATCGAAGGCAGGTCTGAACTCAATCTAGTTATATCTTGCCGGCGTTTCGTTTTTACATCCTTTGTCCGTACATTTGGGCAAGAATATGCACCCATGACAGTGTAATTTTTCTTAATCATTGCAAAGTAATACTGATGGCAGATAAACGTATTTTAATATTGAATGGGTTTGATGTTTTTTTTCTTGACCTTTGTATCGTGGCGGTGGCCCTGTAGATGAAAGAAATTAAATTCCAAAACGTCGGCAAGGAAAAACTAGCTTGATTTTAGACCTTCCCTTGATAAACCATTATTGTTGAATATTCGAGGCCGAGATGCATTACACTCAAAATAATGTCATCCGTAACACCGAGGAACTCACTTGATCTGTTTTTTTTAAAGTAATCTTAGCTTAGCGTATACGCTACCTTTCTTCTTACCATTCTAGATGGGATAAGATTTTCACGTAATTGCTGCTAGGATTTAAAGCTGGGTCCACAGGAAAAACAACCTGTCCTTTTGCTACACAAAATTTCCAATTCCTAAGTGCCATTAATATTGCTTCACTAAAACTAATTCCGAGGCTCTCTTGGTATACCTTCAATGGTTCGCGATTTAAATTCCCGGAATGTAGAGTTCATTGTGAACATTTAGATTGGGACAAACGGGAAGAAGCTAGAGTCCATGGACTAAAGAACATTTTAACCCTGCTGTTTCCCTTAAAACTACGACACATTAGTGTTCCTTCGGGTCATAAGGACCCAGTATGCTGAGATGTTGAAAATAGTGGCATTTAAATGCGAAACATTTTTTTATGAGTTTATGAAACATCATGTACATCATGTACTACGTAGTTTGTAAGTAAGGTACAATCATTGATAATCAATTTTTATCAATTAATGTTTTATCAATGGTGACATTAAACTAATAATTTATCGACCTTAAACTATGTGTCCGATTTCAAAGTTGATGATTTACATGTCTATGACAATTGTCCAAATCTGTATTATATTGAGATTTTTGAAATCATGACTCACGCCAAGTATTTTGGCCCGAGTTTGTTAAACGACCCGGTATCACTGAATACCTATTACCTCTCTACCTAGTACCTGTCCCACTCCCAAAAACATATCCCGTTTAATTGACTTTAATCCTGATGCTTCATCCTCAGTCTTCCTTACCTTAGTAATTTTAGCAGTAAAATCCTAAAACTCCCCCTCTCTTTTCCACTACATGGTATAAATACGAACTCACCATAGAAAAGATTTAAACTACCATCTTTATAATGGCATAAAAGTACTGAAAACGGTTGGGGGTTGATATCAATAAACCAGTATGGAAGTTGCAGATTTTATTTAATTTCCCATTCAACTCGTTGGAAAATCTGTTTATAAAACCTTTAAAAATCCATTTACATGCCCAAATAACTTCATGGGATATGATATTTAATTCTTATCTTTTCCGCCACCAAGGCCTTCAAAGCTCGCTGTTCTGCAATGATCCGAACATTTTATCAAGCAAGCTAATAATTTTTCCTCTTTGACTGCGATATCGGCCCTCCTGTACCATGAAACAGAATTCTACGGCATAGAAATAGGAATAGATTTTGAATGTGAAACGATGCAGCCGGGTATAGAGCGTGCTGTGCGTTTCAGATTATGGTTCAGGGAGAGGCCTTTTGGGGAATAAAAATAAAATTCCTTTTGTGTAGAAGAAAGTATTGACTTCAGTGAGAGGAGCAGAGCCCATGGATCGCGTCTTCCTTTATGGCGAATGGCCAAAGAGAGAGAGGCGATTAAAACCCATCCAGAGGATGCAAATAGGATCCTTTCCTTATCCCTCGGATGTTTCATTATTCAGATTTAGGAGCAGGAATCCAAGGAGGGGTTAAATTATGGAGCCCCCCCTCTTTCCCCATCATCCTTTCCTCCAACAACCTGCACTGTCATATTTTAAGTGTATACAGGCTTTAAAGCATTTTGTGAGTAAGACATGTATGACCAATGGCAATCCATCTTTCTACTCCCGGTTTTCTCAAGCGTCTAATTTTTTAGGAGATAAAAACCTCGATCATGTTTCCATTCGCAATAAGGAGCTTACGGATTGGTTGAAATTAATGGGGGATGAAATTGCTTCTCGTACGCGACCGAGATGGAAGATGCTGAAGGAGGACTTTGGAAGATGAGTATTCCGAATTAGCATTCTGTGACCTGATTTTCGTACTGGGAATAATGAAAATTCCACTATGCCTCCCTGTTATTCGGGGTAAAAGAAAATATTTGGTTGCATTTCACCGAGCTCACAAATTAACAAGGAGGAAATGAATAATGAATGTGTCTACCAAGGATTCTATGATACGAATAATTAGAGGTGTAATAATACATATACTTGTTGGTGTTAACTTTTAATTTGCTCAGTCGCGAATGATAGGAAAAAGAAAACTGAAGTTACAAGGAAGAAATATTTTTCAAGAATTCAATCTTGAATATTTTCTACAGCAATAATGACAAGTCATCAGACAAAATTGCGTTGCCGTCATAAACGTCGTCTACTTTATGGTGAATTATAAATTATCCGGGCGTTAAATTTAGAATATTAAATAGTTAGCCAGTCCTATCTGTATAAACTGCGAGTGTAATGCTTTTTTTATGTACCAACTTGCGCTAACTTTAAACAATCGAAGAGGCACGTCAAATATTATTATATTCTTTTACACGCAATTGACCGTTTGAAGCTGTGCCATTTCCAAGTTCAACCAAAATAATCGAACGCTAAATATTCCACCTACTATCAATGGAATGAGTCTCCCTTTTAATAAGTTGTACTTAAAATAAGCAATTAAAAAATTTGATGCAAACATTGCTGAGTGGGAAAATGAAACATTAATTATGCTGAAACAATTTGGCTGCAAATATTCAACCAGGGGACAACTACGTTGACGGAACAAATAGCAGATCACAAAGTTCTGTCTCAGAATAATTTCACTTGTTTTTGAGGAACTCCATGATGCAGTTTATCTCTATGATCGAGGTTTTGTAATGCTGAGAATTTATTTAAAGAATGAAATAATTAAGAATAAAAGTCATGAAGACATAATAAATCTAATAATGGCTTGGAGTGGGATATTGCAATTAGATCTTTTATTATAGATTTGCTTTAATATACTACTTTGGGCTTCAACTCCGGTATTTCAAATGACGCCAGAGACCCACGAAAACCAACAACAATCCATTGCATATATTAAGATCATTTTCATCTGTATCCTTTTATCTAGTTCTCTCTTACAGTTAAAATGGTTAAATAAGAGGTTAAATGTATAGTTTTTACGCTATCCAAATATGCTTAAGACCGGTAAACTCTAAGTAATCGTTTAAATAGTATCCATATTAAAAAGGGTGGCAATTTTTGTCAAGACTAATGAAAGTTCACCATAGTAGCCTTCTTAAATGATGCCGTAAGGCTTTCAATTTAGTACTGTTATGAGCACGCCATAAAACCCTTCCCCATTTGTTTTCCTCATTAATTCCATATAGGGCTCGGTTAGGGCGTTTACATTTCCGTCTCTTAATCCGACTACAAAAGAAAAAAGGGCATGTTGAGGAAGTTAATATGCATTCAAGGGTATGAAAGCGACAACTAGCAATCACCAGGCCGGAAGAAATGAAGGCATGTGAAAGCTTCAGTTGGCAAAGGGAAAATTAAACTGTTGGAGTAATTATCACGAAAGGTTATGAATGCATTCCAATGAGGAGCCTTAACGGTAGGAGACACACAGGAAACGGTTGAAAGATAGAAATATAGAGATTGTTTTGAAATAGGGTTGACAAAAAAGGTCGTCGACAGTAAAGATGATCAGCGTCGCAAACAAGAAGAGGAAAGGCGTATGGAATACAAGGTCTAAACGTTAAGGGTAATCCCCTCTAAGGGTAAGGGTATTTTCCTCATGTGAAAGCTTACGCAACAAAAAACTAAGAAATAATTTATTACCACCAGCCCTTAAAGCATCATTTGTTTGAGTCAGAAATTGATTTGGACGCTCTTCTAAAGACAAAACACCCTATTTCCCGTTTTGCCGTTAAACGGAGAGTAAAAGAATAGAATGGAAAACGATATATAAAATCGGGTTTCTTGAAGATTAGAAGCAAAGTATAAATTATTTCCGGATAGTTTCCTTAAATTCAATTTCACAAAAACAAATACAATCTCAGATCTAATACGATTAGTATTATAAATTTACCGAAGAAGAAAAACACTCAGAATGTGAAGATTGCAGAGCTCTTAAGCTTACTGTCACATCTGTCCAATATACATGAATATCAGCCATAGGATAGAAGGAAAAATTGAAGGAAACCTTTCGGGCAACAAATTCGGATTCATGAAGAACAGAGGAACCAGAAATAACATACTCATGAATTCTCCCATAAAAGATGATAGCTTCCCATTGTGACCTTGCTAGACTCTAGGAAGGCCTTTGGCAACGTGGAATTAAGTCCATTCAAATTACTGGAAAGATTAGGTATTGATTAAAAAGACAGAAGTGAAAATTAACCAACCCCACAGGAGCCAAATCACCATGGTGAAAGTGAAGGTTGGAAGAAAAGAAGAATTTAAAATAAATAAACGAATGTGACATGGATGCAACCTTTCACCAGTACTGTTCAACGTTAACCTAGAAGCCATCATATAAACCATAGATATGGGAATAAAAAAATAACGTTAATGAAGTTGAAATCAAAATGCTTCATTTTTCATCATGCTGATGGCATTTCAGTCATAGCAAAGGAGTCAGATGTCTTGCAAGCATCCTTGAACACAATAGATCGAGTACAGAAAATATGCAGTTGAAAATTTACAGGGAGAAGACAGGAATCCATGTTGAGAGAAGAGAGAATCTGAAATCAGGCATTACACTATAAGGAGAGGTTCTTTAACTAATGTAATATTTTATTTGCCTTGATATACATAATATGGGATGTAGGAAGTTAACTAGGCATCAAACGATAAATAGCTCAAACAAAGAAAGTAATCATAATGAATCATTTCAGGCTTTCCCGGCGAAGATGTCAGGTATCTCTCGGGATGTACAACGGGTAGGTCCATGGCGGCCTGGACCTAAATATCCGGTGTAAATCCTGACATATGGATGACAATCACGATGAAATCAACCACTGTCGTGTTCAGTAAGGATGTAGTACCTGCAAATATTCGTGAGGATAGTCGGTCTGTATGACTCAGAAACCTGGATCACTGGAGAGCTGGAACAGAGTGAATAGATGCTTTTTTAAACTTGGTACCGGAGGCGGATACCGAAGATCATATGATGGATAGAATCATAAACGAGTTGTAAAAAAGAAGAGAAAAGGATGACTTATTTATTTATTTTATTTATTTTCAAGAACCACAGAAAACATCTCTAATTGGCCTATATTTCGGGGTATTAACAATTAACATTGGACGAGCACACACAATCATGCCCTGGGGGGTAAAAGACCCTCCCCAGGCGGGACTCGAACCCCCAACCTTTGGGTTAGCAGGCGAGGACGTTGCCCCGCCGCCACCGAGGCCGGCAACCCAATGCAGCACTATTAGAATGACAAGTCCCAGGTGGATAGGCCAAACAGAGATAGAGCGAATTTGTATTGCACATAATAAAAGGGAAAGACTACGGGACTAATAGCACATATACCAGTTAAAAAATGAGATGAAGCAGAGGAGCTAAAATTAAATGAAGGAGTTAGCAGGGGACAAGGTAGAGTGGAGGGCTGCTGTCAAACAATCTTAGGATTGAAAGACTACTGACGAAGAATGACAAATGCTGAACGTATTTATGTTTTTGCGCTAAAATGAAATAGTATTTCTTAAACTCCCTTTGATCGTAAGCGACACACTGTCAGAAACTAAAGAATTATATCTCAAACTCTGAACATAAACTTAAAACTGTTTGATTCCGTTTTGAATCCTTGTTGTGAAGAGTGGGTACCGATGAAGTCAATCAACGGAGCTATGGGCGTCAGACTGGAAAGTGATGGTTAGATACTACCCTTCGGACGAAGAACGACGAATGTTCATGCGTTGAGCGAATTTGAGGAAGAATGGAACTCGAAAATAAATCTCGGCGATTGATGAAGCAAAGGTGGCAGGTTTATCGTCTATAATTCCCGGAACAAGTTCATGTAAAATTGCTGTCATCATGAATACCCCACTTGTTTTTCTTCTGGACTACATTCTGACAATATAGAATTGTGCTCATATTCATGCGAGAGAAACAAACAACAACTGATTACATTTGATATCAATATTTCAAGTAATTCCTACTCATAGTTCTCAGTTGATCGTTTGAAAACATAAGTTTAATCTTTTTTCAAACATCTCGGTACGCAGAAAAATTAGTGCAATTTTAGGAGTAAAAAAATTACGATATCGTAAGGGTGCTAAACCAAACGAAAATATTTGATCTGTCTATATTTCAATTGGTTTTACGGCACAGTACTTTGATGCTTGAATTTCCATACATGCATTTCCATCTTTTGATAATAAGTAGTAGCATGAGGCTGAGGTTGTTGGGATATTTTAATTTGCAATTCATGTAAGGTTGAAACATTCCAGACGAACTTCATGTGGGTCATTGAAGCAAAAGGCGATAAGGGACGTTTTTATAATTAAAACATGTAAGTAGCAAATGTATGTGAACTAATAAATTAATTAAAACTTGAGAGACTTTGACTCACTAGCCATTAGCGAGCATTAACACTTGGGAGAGAGAATTAGAGTAAGCCTCTAGGCTTACATGGCGCTGAACTTCCCGGATGTAGGCTCTGTGGAATAAATTCTCCTGTTCTTCTTAATATTTAACTTCCCTGCTTCAGCATTAATTCGGTAATCGGGAAGAACCTCATGGGAATAACTTTACTAGTCAAGCCTCAGGCTTTCAATTCCGTCCTAATGCATCTTATTTATGCCGTGGCAGAATAAAGTTATCCTATAATAACTTTACACGCAATTTTTTCACTTTTTCCTAAAAGAGATATCACTAATAAAAATACCTATGAATAGTTTCACGGAAATCAATACTTCGAGTCAATTTGCTCCAACCACCTTAATGAAAGGTACCAAGGGGTCCACAGTTTAACGTTCATCCGACGCACTGTACTTGAAGTGCAATCCACACAGCACTGAACAAGGGATCGTGGATCCACTAAAAATATCCGTTACGGTGGTAAATCTAACCGGGCCCTCGGTAGGGAAAGCCATCACTTTATGAAAACATTAACTAACGAAAAGCTCTGCAGCAGGGAAGGGTTAAATATGCCTTTTTTCCGCAAACGATATAAGACCCCAATAGGTTTAGCAAACTACGTAAGACCCTAATAGGTTTGGGTTTATAACTTCCACCGAGACTTTACATTTTTTTTTCAATGGGTAGTGTAGATAATTATTTGACTTGGTATATAATTCATTTGTCTTAATTTGCAAAGTGTTATCTACAGCACTTATCACATGCTTTGTACATCACACCTATATTATCTCAGTGCATTTATGCAGTTAAAAAAATACATTATTACTCATAACTTTCTCTAAAATTGCTAACATATAATGTTGCGCATGTCGGTAGAATTTAACCTCCTGACAGATATTTTCAGGCTTTTGCAAATGCATTAACAATCGTAGTTCATTAACTTTTGAAGATTATAGTGTCATGTATTTTGGTAAAAACCATCATCACCCGCCACACACCCTTGAGGTGACTTGTGGAGTCCATTGTAGATATAACCACCACACCAATCCAATGCACTAAAGACCCACAGTTTTGAAATATTTTCCGAACTAAGGAACAACCGAACTCACCCTCACATTCATTCATCCAACCTTCCGTGAAGTTTCCGTCCCAAACCACTTGATATGGCGTCACCGCCCTGCCGGTCAGCCTACACCAGCAACCACAGCGGCAGCGGTGAGCCAAACCTTCGCCCACCGCTGCCCCTTCCCCCATATGGCAGGCACTTCCCTCCACCTCAACCTGCACCTACCCCCAACACCGACAAATCTCTTGCCGGCGCTATACTTTGATTATCCATTATTGATGGTAGACAAGAGGAACTCGGCCGAGGGTGGATGCGAGGAGTGTATGGAAAAGGATATAGGGAATGAGACAGGGCATGCAGGGGGAAGGAGCGAGTGATAGCACGTGCACACTCCGCCAGGGTACATGGTAGCCCTAAAAGAATTCACTCCCCTACGTTACGGCGTGCAATGGCACACGTGTGCACTTTTATACCTGTTTACACTCGCCTCACGACTATGCACCAGAACCAAGCCATCGCTGCACACCTAATGGATAGTGAGACACCACCCTGAGGTTAAAAGTATGATTTGCTATCTGCAAAGTGCTGAGGACAAGTAAATTTTCTGTTGTTTAAAATGTTTGGGTACTGAGGGCATAAGGGGTTTGTGGGTATTAAATGTTTACTGGATGTGTCATTGTGAATATGGATAGATATTGCAACGTTCTTGAGTATTGTAAATTGCAATTTTTATTTTTATTTCTTTGTAATTTTAATTGGAATTGCTTTTATGAATATTTTATGCTAAATAAACGCTATTATAAGGTAGTTTGAGCAAGATACCACTCCACTTAAAATTCAATGAATTTGGCCTCATTTTATAGAATACATTTCATCGAGTTATATCAAATTATAGGTCAATCATAGCACAACGTTTTGAGATATTTATCATTAAAGGCAAGACATTTTCCGTAGTTAAGGTACGGGTCCAGGAAAATATTTGATAAGTTTTAAATATTTGAAAATTTTTAATGAATATATTGCGTCGGATAAAATGGTGTGTAGTTCTTACGTATTCTTAATTCTTTAAAAAAATAATTCAAATGCCATAGTGCTTGTCAAAACATCGTAAAAAGCGTTCGGCTGTTAAATCGTTTTCAATATAAAGAATGCAACCAAATGATTGATTTTGACAACGAAGGACTATGTATTTAGAGAACTATTTGCGACCTCAATCATAAAAACAAAGGTTTGTAGTCATTGACATACTCTATTCACTTCATGCTTCATAGTACTGCTTGAATATTAAAATTTTAACTCGAATATGATTTTATTTAAAAATTGAGAAAAACCTCGCTCAAACTACCTCAAGCCCATCTCACGTTGATCACACGATCATTAATGAAGAGCGTTACGCTGAATAGTAAAACTTCCAGCAGTTAAGCCTAAGCGGGAGTCGCCTACTAGGAGAAACACAAAGCAGAAAAATCTTATGTGAAAAATCATTCGTCCGGGCCATATGAACAAAGATTTCCGGAATTCACGACTTCTTTTCTCAATGAACCTACCTGCGATATATTTATCAATTTTTCATAGAGAACATGGAGGATTTTAAGGAATTAGGTGATCTCACGATTACAATAAAAAAGATCCCATGATGTACCCATAGTTGAGCTCATGGCGCTGCAGTTGGCGAGGTTAAATCCTTTTCTGAGAGCATGGATTTACAAAATTGGTTTTATCATTGATTTAATTTCTAGCAGTCAAATTTGAGCGGAAGTTATCCAATAAAAGTCAAAGAGATCTGGCTTTAAATCACATTCCCTTGTACTGTAGCCTTGACGCGGTGGAAGGTCTTGCGTTTTTCAATGACCTCTCGAGCTGGACTGTCAGGAGAAATTTCTATTGCTCCTATTGAGGCCTCCCAAAATAGATCTAAGGGTAGAAACTAGACGAAAGGTCGTGATGTTCACACGTTAAAAATACTGGTGGTAAGGGCAATAGGAACACTCCCTAACTATCATTTCCCTGGATATGGAAGTCAGTCACAAGGAATTGAAACCTAGCAACTACGGGGAGCCATCCACAAGGGTTGGTGTCGAGCCCGGCAGCAGGGAGTAGCATGACCTCTGAGGTCGTCATCACACGATATCCTTGCTCAACAATGTTACCAGAGAATAGTAGGGCTAAGAGAGAGTGAGAAAATGATATAAGAAACAGGAGAAAAGGATAAAAGTAGAGGTAAAATAGAAACTTGAACCACTTGGAAAATTATGAGGGCTGAGAAGCTATAAAATATTAATTAGGAAACAGAGAAAGAGGAAATAAACGCTTTTGAGTGGTGCGATGTGAGATGGAGGAGAGTAGGGACTGTTGGTGCAGTATTTAAAGGGTGCTATACAGTGTGGGAGGTGACAGCCAGCATGGGGTAGCTTTGGCACGGAATATAAGATTGGGGAAGAGGGTAATTAACATTAAACAGGTGAGTAACAGGGTAGATACTGTTACTAGTGGCCGAGATAAAATTGTACCTGACGAATTTCGCAGTAGTTCAGTTTAAATTTCTACAAGTAACCGTATGAAGGAAGAAGTGGATGATGTTTGCGATCAACTGAAAAATATAATTGGAGACGTCCCTGGTAAGAAAAAACGGATAGTGATGGGTGACTGGAATGCAGTGGTGAGGGAATGGAGGGATGTATATGAGTTGAGAGGGTATGGGCTAGAAACACGAATTGACTGCGTTGAGAAGGCAGTTGAATTTTGTAGGAGAAATAAATTGTGGTACCAAACACTAGGTTTAAAGATCATCCCAGATGTAGGTACACATAGAAAATGCCAAAGGGATAGCGGGAGTTGATTACATCATGGTATGTTAGAGGTTTAGGAACAGTGACAAAAACTCGCGAAGACACTGAAAGTAGGCATATTTAAAAAAGCAGGGAAAACGCGTACCAACGGAAGCGAGACGGATAGAAGCAGTATTTCTGTTTGACGTCCCTCGTCGGTTTAGGTCATTTTGCTGCAAGTACTATCTACCCCTTGCAGACAGTGGCAATAATACTCGGACGAGTAGGAGGATTACCACTCAAAATTGAAGTCGAGCCTAACGATGCTTAACTTCGGTGACTGACCGGGAATCGGTGATTTCATCGTGGCAGACGACTGCCCACAAACAGGATAAAGAAGAAATGGGTCACAAAAGGAATCATTTGGAAAAGAGAAGAGAGAAGGATATGGAAAATCGTCAACACTAAACTAAACAGAAGGAGGCATCAGGAATTTAATGAGAAACTTCGTCGAGTAGTTGAGAACAGCCACCAATCGGGCGAAAGAAAACTGTTAGAAAGGACGAAGCAAAGAAATGAAAAATCTACAGAAAGAGGTGAAATGGTTTCCCTCCACGCTAAAGTTAAATTGTTATCAGGTGGCAAGAGAATGTAAACGATACTTAACGTACCTATATTAATCAAACAGGAAGATATCTTAGGCTGGTGGAGAGAATACGTGGAAGAGCTAATATAACATTTGTAATAGACCTGTGATCTTAGATACAGAAGATGAGAGAACAATAGAGATGGTGTGAAATGAGGGGCCAATGACTTAAGACCATAAAAATGGAGAGGATGCTAGATAGGCGGGGAAGAAAACGAAAGAGAATATGTTTTATGCACAGAATGCAGAAGAGTAAGACGAATGATGAGATGAAAAAAGAAGTAATATGGGTCCCTGAACATGAAAAAATCTGGAGTATTTTTACTAACTTCCATTTAAACCTAACTTAAACGTTAAACTATCTTCATAATTATGAATTCATGTCCATATCCAGACGCAGGGTACTTGAACTGTTTATTTCGTACAATTTGTGTGCCAAAATATTTTTTTCGTGTTTATTTACCTAATCTATGAAGCATCAACGAAAAAATGCTACGCTCATTCATATGGTAGGTGATAAAAAATAACGATGGATAGCTTCTTTTACAATAGTCGAATAATCTGCCCTCAAAATATATGAATTCATATTTATTATTTATCTTTAAACCATATTAATAGTATGATGAAATAGAGCAATGGTTACTCGTTGTAATTTTAATGCGGACGTTTTAATACCTAAGAGTGGAAGCTCAATAAATTTACTAATTATTCATGGAAGCAATAGCTTCAGCAGCATTCAGGATTAGTAAAAGCAGACAAATATTTTTTTCATACACTGCTGCTTATATAAAACTTTATAGTGAGCCCTCTTTCACCACATACAGAAGCTGTAAAATAATTTTGATGATAATGAAGCCCAAAAAATAATACTAGCCATATTTGAAAATTAGCTGGTTTGAGTTGACATACTGATTTACGAAGCCTTCTGCGTCCAGCGCTGACTGTATTGTTAGACTTTAGCATATTACGCCCTTCTAGTAAGCATGAAAAAATATCTTAGGTATTAACATCAATAAGATTGTATTTGGTTCTTACTCGTTAATTTTAATGAGTTTCATTTGCTTTTAAAAGCCTTATCACTTCCACCATACCTGCATATTACACGCAGTCAATTGATAAAATACAATCCACCAAATGTTTTTGTTAACGCGGGATGGAGAATTATTTTTTTTAACAATGGGACTTGTGTTCACCAAAACTCATTAAGAGGCCATTCACTTCCCTTATAAAAGAACCTAACACCAGGAAACAAAGGAGTTTTATTGCTGATTATAAATTTTGATTAGCCATAATAACTTTAAACGCTTAAGTTTATCCCCCTGACATAAAAATGTCTAGAAAATTATTAAGAGAAAATTTCATCGAAACTAAAATTTTAACTGCTGGATCCTGTAAATCAGGAGGTATAAAAATAGACTTCGCTTCGATTATTTTGTCACAAAATGAAAAGCAGAGTAAATTTCAGAGACATTCAATGTATAGCAAATAGAGCATTTCAATACCTCAGAATTATAATGCCCTGATAATTATTGATTCATTCTGCAGAGTCAAAATCATCACCAAGAAGCACTATATGCTTAAAACCAATGACTTACATATCACACTCTTCCATCAGTTGCTGGAAACGTTAAAAGCAAGGCTTAACAAATAGTAGCAATTTTTTAAAAGGTTTACTGCCTTTATGCATCTAACAACTCGACTGAGACATTCACCACTTGGTTTAATTTCATCCAGTATTTTCCCCCCTTATTCTCTCAGGAATTCCCCCCTTGCAATGATTTCATAAATCTATCATGTCAAAACTGGTTCTATCTTCTTTCTTTGGACTTGTGTTTATGTGGAGAGAACGCAAATTTAAAATAAATCCATGATTTTTATGGAGGATTTAAGCCTAAGCGTTCGTGTAAAACAAATGCAAACCAGTAAACATATTACAAAATCATTAAGTTGATTTCCTTTTAATTTGGCTCTTCTAAATAATTTGATCGCGTTTTGGTATCTTTATAAAGTAATTGCGTTAGGTCATTGAAATATTTTTACTCCACATGGTTTTTATTGACTAGGCTAAGGAAAATTAGTGGTAGATTGGAACAACTGAATCTGAGGCCGTCAGAGCTAAATTAAGATTCTTTCAAATGAGTTGGATGCATGAAATTGAGTCATACAAACCACCAAATTCTCCTTTGTTAGATAAAATTTCCATCGTTTTGTCATCGTAAAAACGAGGTTGCAAGGATAGTAACGAGTGGGCAAGGCTATTTTCTGAATGAACATATGTTACATACGTGGTCAAACCATACCCGTCATCCAGCACCTTGCAAATAATACTGGATTTCCATCTTTTTCTCTCAATTAATGAGCCATTTTTACCTCTTTCTCCTAAAAACGATGAAAATAAATCTTTTTTTTTCGATTGAAACGCCATTCAATAATTTCGATCTCTTCGTAATTTAACAATGGAGGAGGAATCAATCAATGTGGCCTTGATATTGTGATTCCCACCAGATAGCTCCCATTTCCACTTGCGCAGTTCCTTGAAAATATCCCCCCTATCTTTTGATCCCAAAATCTGTTAGCAGGCTTAACGAAGACCTAATTAGCCCTGAGAATAAAAGATAACAACGTAGCCAGCGTTCGGCTAGTGCATGCACCGAAAAAATGCTATCACGCTGGAATTAAATCCCAGCGGTTAACGACTCAGGTGGCCGAATAAAATTGCGAAATATATACATTGTATATATTCTGCGTAAGAATGGGGCTATTTGTTTTTATGGTCAGTTTAACACTGTCGGGAATAGCGTTGGGAGAGAGAGAGAGAGAGAGAGAGAGAGGGAGAGAAAGAGTGGAATGTAGAGAATGTTTGATGTTGAGTGTTAGCTGGAATATCCCATTTTTATTGGTTCGACACGAGGGAAATGTTTGCAATGGCAGGATTAATGTTTACGTCACGATGTCTTTTAGAGCCCCGGGGCTAAATTAAAAGCCTGTTTACAATTGGTGGTTGCGAATTTAAATGAGTCCGGGGTTTGTAACATGTTGTACATTAAACAGTAACTTGGTTCAGCGCTGTAAATGTGACGGCGCGCTATCGACAAACTAGGTTGTATCTACTAATGGAGTGCAATGAAAAAAGATGTAAACGAAAAGCTTTTTTCAGGCAGATATTAAATATTGCAATAGATTGTAAAGAAAAAATAGATAATTATTCCAATATTATATTTTATTCTGCAACGAGGCTCTAATATATTTCCTTAATGGATATCGCGGAATGTGAAATCAGGTATAAACGATATTTAGAAAGCTTGGCAATCAGCTATTGCACGATGTAACTTTACATGTCATTAGACGAACTTCCTTGGTAATGGCCGGTAAAATTATTAATGATAAAAGAAAGAGAATACGTTCCATTGTTTCAGGCTCAACTAGGTGGAAGTTGAATTTCGTAAATGAAATAATAACTTTGTTTCCTTCCACAGATTTATTTTCTTGGTACAGCATGTTTCGACACATCGGTGTCATCATCAGGTACCTATTGTACCAAGAAAATAAATCTGTGGAAGGAAACAAAGTTAGTATTTCATTTACGAAAGGGAATACATTTCTTATTCTTAGGTTGAGAAACTATGGATAGGAGAAAGAAAAGTTATTTTCTGAAAAAAGAAAACTACCAATAAATTTAATATTACAATGGCTCGACTTGAATCTTGGATGATGGACCAACATGAATGATCAATGGAAAAATCCTAAAACTTTGGGTTTTATCAAACCATCCATGAACATAACTAACCGGATTGAACGTTAACTGCCGGAAAAAGTCAACGCCATCTTTGAGAATATTTTCTGTGAAGGCCATGATTTTAGCAACAGTTCTGGAATTTTCTTCTTAATTGCGATATTTTTAGGTCATACGCATCATCAAATGAAAGCGCGCGAGGGCCTAATAACATAATCACTCTTTCTTGAAAATAAGATCGATGAAATAATTTGGCGTTTTTGCTAATAGGTCCAACAATTTGGCGAAACGTAATTCTCCTTTAAGTATTTTTGTGACTTGACAATGCTGATCCAGCCACTAACCAATATCAATTCATCAAACTTAAAGAATTAGAATCTGGTGGAGGACTCCAGCGTGAGATACCAATAAAGAGGGGCTCGATCGTAAGGCCGAGCCTCAATCAGTTTGAATTAATAAGACTGGTAAGAATAAAGAAAGATATTTATCATAAGAAGAAAAATGTAGTTCATAACTTCCAGACGGTTGATCCATGTCGCTACATGAGATACAGAGCGTTCAAAACACTTCTTGAGAACTTTAAGCAGACAATTAATTTAATCAATCTATTTAGTTACATCGTTAAGTTGGCCAATCAATGAGCGGAGTGAATACTTACATTGAATAATTAGAACCTAACTTGGCAAATATACATTCTCCGCCAGCGATGAGAACTTGAAATTCATAAGTGAACTAAAAATATGCCGCTTCTTATTGGGATGGTCCCCGGGCGCCCACATTAGTTCCAAAAATCGATCTCATTTACGAAAAAAATCAAATGGCACCATTCTAGAATATGGACAAAAAAGAAGAAAGATGCCATTAGTAAACCAATAGAAAAGGGGGAAGCAATAATTTCTTCGTCTCGTATGAGGATATGGGCAAGTGTAGGCAGAGCTCGAGTTTGTTTAAGCTAAGCTTCATTTTGTTCATGCTGTTATGATATTAAGTACCACTGAAATTTTATAAGTAGTTAGGATTATTCAGGAAGTATAGCTAATTACCTGATGTGCTCTCTATGGATTGTGCCTCAGTTTGCTGCGCAGTGCTTACTAACAGCACGCCTTATGCTTCCAGCATAACTCTTGAATGCTGAAAAATGTGTTAATTCTAATAGCATCATTAACTTAGGTAGCCTTCGAGAAAGAGGTACCTATTGTGCATGTTGGCGAAATTTCTCCTCCTCACGGGAATTTACTGATTTTTATAAAACAATTATTTACTTGATGCACACAAGTAACCCATATTATGTATATTTAAATACCCAGTAATAAGAAATCAACAATGGACCGACACCACAGTCATGCTCAGGGTGGTGAAAATTCCACTCAGGCGGGAATCAAACCCCTGATCACAGGGTTGGCATGCGAAGACTCTACCCCACCACCAACGTGACCGGAAAATGCATAAGTGGTCGCAGTATCATTAGCTTTTGTAGGATAAATTGCAGTGCTTCATAATGAAATTTCACACCCCGCTATACACCCCTAAGGTTATATGCAGGGTACTATGCATATGTAGGTGTTGTGTTCAACGTTGAGGAGAGGGTTTCGCATTTCTCTCCATCTTCCGGACAGGAGCAGTGACGCGGCATCGTGGCCTTGGCGTCTCCTCAAAGGCTCATCCATGCAGTCTCCGAATACATACAAGGTAGGAAGCTCTCATTAGGCGTCCACTACCGCGTGAACACTCCACTTTCCGGTCTTATACTGCCCGCCTTTGGGGGGGGGGAGGAAGTCTTAGAAAAGCCAACGGCGAGGGAGGAGGGAGGGTCCTTGGGGTAGTTATGCGGGAGGGAGGAAACACGGGGGGGGGGGGCACAAGGGGGCGGGGCTGGAGTGAGTTCAGAATTCATATAGGGTGAGGAAAAAGTGGGGAAAGTTAAGGCGAGTGAGTCCTTTGACGCCTTTCCTCGTCCCTTCCGGATTTCCTCTCTCGCCCCGAGGCGTGTGCCGTCAAAGTCTCGCAGAATGTTCGCCACAAATGATCATCTCCCTCCTCGCAAAGGAACGAGGAATAGGCGAGAAATCCCTCCCTTCCCAGCATGCATCTTCACTGCTCCTAATCGCCTCTGCTTCGAGCCGTGATAACAACGCGACGCTCCGAACATGCTTGCCCCCGACCAGCTCAGCCTTCCGTTTCAAGACGGTCAATCCTTATTCGATTCAATTATTCTTAGCTAAGTGCAATCTCCTTACCAAAATCATACTAAGTCATTCAATCCTAATATTTGTATACGAGAGCCTTTCCTTTTCCTTGCTAACGCTAGTCACTCCTCTGTTTCATGCCCTTTCTTTTTCTAATTTGTGATACATATTGTGCTGTGTTTTTCAACACTTTTTATCAATACTTCTATCAATTTATTGCTAACATGTGTCATCTTCCTTCAAAACTACTATCGTGAATTTTAGGTGCAGTTATTTATTGAATCCCGATTAGAATGTCAATGAGAGATAGCGGGGAAATTCAACTTGAGTTAGTTTTGCAATAAATCGTATCTACGAAATCAAAAACGAATTTATTTCTTGAACATGAACAACATTTTTATAACATGACGACGGAAGTGAAAAAATAAATTACACTACGGGACAAAGCAGCACCTAATGTATTTGTAGTTTGTAAGGTAACATTCCTGATTTATGGAGATTTTTCCCAAGTATACCTTCTTGCGCTGGATTGGTAGGTTTCCGTATTATTTAAAATATGTATTGAGAGCGGATTTAGGCTTTGAAAAGTATATGTAGGCCGTGTGCGTTTTACTTCGTTGTTTCCCTGATTTTTGTATTGATGAAAACCTTCAATGTAACAAAGCATATTACAAAGTCAGTACCTAATCAGATTCCAAATTACCTCTTGATGGCTGCTACATATGCCCATTGTTTTTTGCACCATTGAGCCATGCAAAATCGAAAAACTCATGTTAAGAAACGTTTATTAACTTTTTTGAGGATAGATGGGTATAGCCTCAGATCTCATATGTCCCCTCACTTTTCTGCGTCGAAAAGACTACTATCATTAAATATATGAAGGATTTCAGTAGAAACATTTGGAAACCAATCCTCAAGATTATGTGAGAGTCAAGACCACCGGATGTTACCTAATATTTCCGCCTAAATTTTGGACCTGACCTACCCATGAGGTACATATTGACTTCCACCTCTAGTCAAGGCACTCACCTCTACCTTGAGGACGATGCTCGACTCGAGCATCGAAACGTTGGCAGCCATGGACCTATCTACTCGGTGTAAACCCCGAAAGATCGTTGACATACATCATTAAATAGGCTTTCTAAACACTTCGCAAGGTATACCAAAAGAAAATTACGTTTGCACAGGAAAATTTCCCTTGAAGAAGACTTTCATTCGGTGTCAAGCGAATTTTGCTGGACGCAGAAAGTCATCCCAGTCTCGCTCCACTCTTCATATTTCCTTCACGCTTGCATAAATCTTTTCACATGCACTCCACGTTACAGTATAAGTGAAACCATGTGTCGTCTTTCAAGATATTAATACTATATAGCGGTAGCTAGCAATGGTGGCAGTTGTGCATAAGACCTTATTTAAGAAGAGTCTATTCCCCACGAACGGGCTCTGCAAGGGAAAGTAAAGTAGTCTCCGCGTTTGACTAATTAAGTTTCCATGGTCGAATACTGTCACTGCCAGCTTCAAAATGTTCAATCCGTTATTCACATTAAATTTCAATCCCTCTTTGGCTCTTAATCCCATGGCTTAGATGGGCGTACTTGATAGGTTGTGAATAGTATCAGTGTATTTTGATTCAGCTTTGTTTGGAGTGTTAATGTCGTGGAACGAACTGCTGACACTTACCCTCCCCCCAAAAGAAAAATGCCTTTAAGATGTCAGCTTAGCTATCATGAGCTGTAATCTCCTCCTTAAACTCCACTCCTTATCTGGCCCATTTCACCTCACCCTTAACATCACTCTTCGCGCAGGCGACTATCACCAAGTTTCGCTACCACTTAACAAGAGGAAATTTTCAGGGGACCTAGTTATATCTCTCGCAAAATTTCCTAGTGCTCTAGAGTAAACGATTTTGGGGCATGGGCTACGGAAATTTGAAAATCCTTCGATATGAGGGAGGAAGGTTATTTAGTGTGGATTGTCAGCCACAAAACCTTTCTTATTCCGACCAACGCAAGTGCTTCGAGAAATGGATAAACTCGCAACTACCTGCCGTCGCGTTTCGACTCGTCTCACAATAAGACCTGGAGATAGGGTCGCTGGTAAAGTCATAGCGATGGGTGGTTTAAAACGCTTGCCTTGCGTGCATGTGCCTAATGCCTTTTTGCGAAGTAATTTGGTTCCCCTGCCTCAGTGTCTCTCACTTTCTCCCTTTTTTCCTCCGTCTCTTTCCCACCGTTCTTTCCCCTCACCAACAGCTCCTCTACTTCCCCTCCTTGCCATCGAGGTCTGCGGAAGGAACTTTTGCAGGAGCTATAAACAAAATGTCTCCATCCATTTCTTTCCAAATACCCTGAATGCATAACTTGCACACGTTTCAGATTCGTGGGAGAGGAGAGCTGGAGATTTCAAGTCATCGAATCCAAACTTTAAGTTGCTTATGAATGTCTCCTCTCGCCGGATAATGCCGTTGCACTAATGAACGTATTCCAGTTTCTGTTTCCCTGAAGACGACGGCCACATTACACCATCATTAGATGGTTCGGCAAGAAACACACGATGCGACATTCACGCTTCACAACCGCAACTAAACACCGTCGTAATCGCCGATGTCATTGCCGTAGGGCAATTATGGAAATCGAGTGGAGAAACGACCGACTTTTTATCCCGTGCGTTGAGCCGGAGTAGAATCGACCCGACCGGAAGGCGTTGGTCTATTGTAGTTTCGCCTCGTGGTAACTCGATATGCGACAGACAGCCCCGTAGCCCCTTCGTCTATCGTCTCAGTTTTGCCATAATCCCCCCAGCCCTACGTCCCGCAGTACCCTATGCCCGTACCATCTTGCTCCAACACCCTTGGAAGTGTTCTCCGAGATCCGATTACGGGGATCGTCCTGAAGGAGAAGGATTATCCTCCCCTCCCACCCCATCCCTCAAGAGTTTCCCTTTGATATCAGTGTCTCTTACACGCACACCTTCCAAGTGCCGTCACATATCTTCCCTCCTTCACCTTCTTCCGGCATCTCGTCGTCAAAAGATGAAGGAGGCAGCCCAGCAATTCGCGTACCAGGGTATAGGAATGAGATGATATTTAGGTGTTCGTTTCCCAGCTCGGAGTCAAGGGTTTGAACACTAAGGTGAACGACGAGAACTTCGCACCTACTATTTAGCAACTGAATTTCGTTAGCTGGTTCTTTGGGGGAGGCGTCCAACAACTTGAGTCATTTATCGCCATTTGGATAGGTTGAAGTTAAGGTTGGGGATTGGAAGGAAAGGCGGAGAAAAACCTGGAATCAATATTAGCAGTCACATTCATGCGCACCCACTTGCATATCTATGAGCACGTCCTCGCACATGTGAAAAAATCGATGAAATAGTCAGAACTCTACTTACTGTTGAAGGGCTGATAATTCCCCAACATAATTTTGCGATAAGAATTACCAATTTAACTAATTTTTAATCACTAGTTGAGTTATCTTTTTCTTCACTATCCATCAGTCCGTTTTAACACTTATATATGATATGTGACCAATAATGGAGGACCACCGTAAAAATGTATAGAACTAATTGTACAAAACTTCCTCAAGTTGGTTGGCCACTTACTCTTAAAAGATCGCAAATACTACACAATTCTAATTCACAAGATATTGTGCTCCATTTAACGGTATACCTGAAAATGAAGGGTTTGTGAAACATTGTGGTGCTGTGTGCAGGTAAATAAATGTAAGAAGGGTAAATCTGGTTTTCATGCTAAAACTTTCAGGTGGATAACAAAAGAGTTCAAGGGGGTACTGAGTTTTTTTATTTTTAAAAAAGGAAAAATAAAGGCACGGCGCAGATATTTCCGTTTAGAAAATATATTCAGCCAATAGAGCCTTCCCTAGGACACATGTGCTCGTCCCGGTCAAGGCTGAAAATGAATCGAATGCATGAGTTTTGCAATCTGTTGCAAGTTATTCTTCAATTCACTCAACATGTCTCCAAAGGTGAGAATGCAGTGATTAAATCAAGGAAAAATCATGTCGTAAATAAGTTTCATGGTGTGCAACGGTAGGATTTATTTCTGGGTTTTAAGCTGATATAATATTTCATCTCTTTAACCCGCCATTGACCGCGCTATGAGTTTTTCTCTCACACCAAAATTAAACTTGTGCTCAATTTGTAATTATGAGTTAGAATAAGTTTCCTTTCCTTCTAGCTGAATTTTTATCTCTTCCTATTGACCGACCGTCTCATAAAGTATAAATGAAGCGTCCGCAGCTGTGTAATGATATGTCTGATACCGTCGGCTACAAGGTGTGAGACTTTTTCACATCGCGCGACCACTGACGTTAGTGTTTTTGTATCACTCAGTTGTGTTACACTTTCGCAAAATGCGGGCAAAGTTGATTCTTTGGGTGGAGAGCAGATATGTCAACGCAAATTTATGAGGCATGAGAATGTATGACCTCATAAATATATATTTCTTCTTGAGAATGGTAATTTCCTTCATTGATACCCAACGATATCATCGCCATTAAACGTTGCAATGATTACGTAATTGTATCAGTAATTTTGTATATGTGGGAATCATTGTTTCAAATGAACATTAAGAGAAATAAATTAAATCTAAATATGGTGTAATATATTGCCAATAAACGCTCTATGATAGATAATCAATGATACATCTGAGTGTGAGAAAAAGTCTCACATGCGACCGCTCGCGTGATAGGTAGCTTAGCGACCACTTCCGGGTTAATAAAAATGACATGTAGCTGGTTGTGCCATGTGAAGTAATTTTTCATGATATTTCCAAACTTATGGATAGAGTAGGAACAAGGAATAAATATGTCATAAGTTCAATCCGTGATATTGTTTCAAATTTTATTTTGTTAGTCTGGCGTGGGCAATAATAAATAACGACATAAATTATTTGGAATAAGTACCAACCAATTCCAAGTCATCAACAACACATAGATCCATAAGGCTATGGCTTCTTTCTCTTTGATGAGACGGCACTAGATGGAGATGAATAGGTTTGGCTCATATCATCATTTAAACCACCAACGAAAACAACATTGTAATACATAGTATAATACCTTTCAATTAAAAAAAAATAATGCACACTTTCAATTTCAGCTGGTAGACCTCACTTGGGAAGAAGATAAATAACTCATAGCAAGAGATTTCTAGTATTTTATTCCGGAAAATCGACAATAATTCATTTTGAAATGGTAAAGTAGGGGAAAGTGAATGAAAACTAAACATTTCTTTGAATACTCTGGAATATTGTCCTTCTCCGCCACATGGTTTACCGATTTTATCAGATCTGATTAAATTATAGCCAGGCAATTTACCCATGGTATTAGGAATTTCAGGCTTCAACTATGTTTCCGATAAGCATTTAATACCATCAAAATGGAATGAGAAATTTTGGAGAAATTCATAAAAATGTCCCTATAAGGACTGGCAGGAAGCATAGCATACTCTCCGAGAGCTGATTGGCGCAAACTTATAAATGGTAATCACACCCGCCTCATCCTATTCCAGCTCATTGAATGTATATTCATTCCTGACAGTTATCCGATCATTTCAATCATTTTTATGATGTATATTTCGCCAGCCCTCACCCACAAATATTTCACATTCGTCTCTATTTTTAGGTTCCCCACCTTAGCATCGTTTCCAATGAAAGGGAATGACCGACTAATTTAAATGATCAGTAGGCATACATCATCACTTAGACCAACATCACGAGTCGTTAAGGGGCGTTTGAATCCACATGCAATTAAAATATAGGACGTGATACTTGATATGGAGAAATGAACTACTATTGGGTTGAGTTTCGGTACACCATCGGTAAGATCACGGGGTTTTAGCCTACAGCAGTAGTCTATGTCGCTAGACACAACTTTAATTCCAAAAACATGGTCGTTTTTTTAAGCAAAATTGACCCATCTCTCGACCTGTCGCACTTTAGAATTCAGTGAATCTCAACTATATTCTTCAAGAGTTGTTGTTCCAGTTTATTCAAGTGTCAAACCGGCCTCCAAATTGGCTTCTCTAAATTTCAGGGAGCGATTCTCTTCGATGAGGCTCACCAACCAGTCATTAATACTGTTATAGCTGTATTTTCCTGCTTTAAAAGTACGGCTTGGTTTTCAAAGATGCTTTGCCACGTGATAAAGGTCTGCTTCTGCTCTCTCTTTCCTGCAGCTTAAATGAGAGAGAAAAAAACCTTTTCACTGATTTTTAGTTATAGAAGTTATTATGCGCAACTAGTTTCGAAGCAAATGCGTCATCTTCAGGTGCAAAGCTCTTTATTTATTTATTTATGACTATAGTTGCTAGATAAAACGGAATAAGGTGAGGAATGAATGGAGGAAGATAGTAAAGTTGACGGAGCTGGGTAATGGATGTTCGGTATTTCTTTTTTTGGATGATTAGGGTGAAGAAGACGGGTACCCGGTAGGGGGTCTTGCTTCTTTTCTCTGAGAGAGAGATATATTTTGAGGAGAGGAGAGTGGTTGCCAAACAGGATCTTGTTCACCAGATGACTATCCTTTAGGATCCTCCTAATCTTCAACTCCTCCTGTACGTCCATCCTCCTCCCCTCCTCCATCCGGAGAAAAATTTCAGGGATGACATTGCTGCAGTGGCTCTCCTCCCATAGATGCTTATGTTGCTCTCAAAATGAATTTCCACATTGTAAAGGCTGAAATCTTCGAGCCCCTGCAGCTTCTTCACGCGTTAAAGCAGCTCAGCAAGAGGGTCATTGTCGTTCTCGGATGATGCTCCCACATGACCTGGGTGACCAGGCGTACGAAGGAAAGTATTGACACCTCGTGGATTCCGGCTTCCGCCGATGCAGACAGTGCATGACCACTTCTTCTGGAGTCCCTCCAGGGATTGCCGGTCAGCATCAGTCAGCGAAGCACACTCAAACCGATAAATCCCCATACACAGGTCAGAAGCTATTTCTGATTTCACTTCACGTTGGAGCCATATCTGACCCACACGCCAGGCATTACTGTGACTGCTTTGTGAAGGTATGAGCAAGAAAGTGAATCATTTTAGCCGTTGAACCATTAAAAAAAAGAATATTATATTGAGATGAGGCCACATTTCCTTCGTAGCCGTGCTAGCTTCATGCGAGTGAAAAATTCCATACCTCTTCTGCCATGTCTCTGAATACCTGTATTTTCAACTGCGTGCAACTCTATTGATGGAAATTTTACTACATGAGTAATAAATACCTAGTTCCTCTTGAGCCATTTGAACACAGCTCTTGGGCTTCATACGCAAATATCCAGATAAAAGTATAACATTTATGTGCGATAAATATTTTTAGTATCCTGCAGAGCCGAAAAAAACTACATGGTTATGCGTTTTTCATTTATATTGAAATTAAAGCAGGTGATATAGTATAGCCCCTGAAGAGATCCAAGTACATGACTATTCATTTATTTACCTCATGTCAATATTCTTTGAACTCCACGCCTTGCGATATTCACCCCTTCAAAAACCTTATTCTTTTCAATCTGCCTTAGGTATCTTCAATCGCACAAAGAAGATTGGCTCATTAAGTGTTTTTATGTACAATATGATTATGGTATGATGAAACTGTAAATTTACCATCACAATTTTTCATCACGAACTACATATTTCGTGCAAGAGAGTGCCATTCTTTGTGCATGCATGTATAGTTGAATTATTTTTATACATCCAAGTTATTGGGTTATTCATCTGTATCAAGCAAAATGTCCTGATTAAATAAATTTAAAATGCAATGAATAAAAGAATAGCACTCTTAAGTGCAGATGTAATTCTATTGATAAGTACCTATGTCTTTTGATGAACAAGTGACTTCAACCTAGTAATTGAACAAACAATTTTACTTAACAAACTTACTGCTCAATAATTCATGCCGCATGGGGAAACTCTTTCCGTCATAAAACGTAGGGTATTTCACCATTTTAATCGGATATGTTCATCCAAGTTACGTGCAGGATCACTTGATATGTTAAAATTAGGGATATGGGAGAGAATTTTGATAATTATCTAAGGAATCGTTCTGAGATTTCTCCAGAACCGGTCGCTTTAGCTCAATCTACAAAAAACGAGTGAACCAGGCATACATGAATGCTTACCTTAGATAATTACTACTATGCCAAATTTGTTATAGTTACTGTTGGTCAGTTGTACTGGAGTCACTATCATAATAGTCTTTTTGTAAATAATATACTAGGTACTTTTACTTTTGATATAATTATTTATGATTCTAAAAATATTATATACATAGCTCTTTAAATTATAGGATTACAGGATATTTATATTGTAATCACAGCAAACCCAATTACAATGAACTAACCCAACGCAACCTCAACGAAACCCAAAATAGATCAACCGAACGCAGCTATGACAGAAGCGCTTTGACTATAACAGAAAAGAACCGGACTATAGTACCACTGCAGCCAAAACAACTATCCTACTCCCAAGCCTCTTCGCTACAAAAAATGTTTTGGATTCTACCTACGCACCTGAAACTCCTTATAACTCCATCCATTGTCATCACTCCTCACACCTTCCTTCTTCATTTCTTTCTGAGAGCGAATAAAAAAACAAAACCATTTCCCACCTTCCGCCAACACTTCTTATCCACCGACTCAAACCGTATAATACGTCTACTTCCCACAAACATCCGCGAGAAGTGAGCCAACCAGCACAAACCCCCCCTCCTTCCCAACCCCCCCCCCCCCCCCACCCAAAGTTCCCTCCTCCTACTCCACACCTCCCCATCACCTTCATTCCCCAGCCCACTGTCACCACTCTCCACGTTTTTTGTCCTTGCGACAAACTCGACCGCCCTTTCCCTTTTCCCGACTCCGGGGACTGCCAGGGACCACTCCGGGACGTATCCACCTCCCGGAACGCTCACTGGAAGTGAGTAAGGGCGAGAGAGGTTCGGCGTGGTGGGCGGGACTCAGAGAGCAGACTGAAGGCACGAGGGAGGAGAGAGGAAGAAGTGAGTGGGGCGTCCATTTCCAACACCTAAGCGAAGAATGGGGCTTGAACGTGTGGGAAATGAGAAGAAAAGACGGAAAATAAAGAAGAAGACAGAATAAAACTGCGTGGAGAATTGAACAGAAAAGCCTAGTATAGTTTCATATAAGGTAGCATATACATCTACATAATATCCTGCAGGATAACTCAAGGGTGTGTGGCAGTGGGTGAGTTTTCACCATTATGCATTTAACTACATCCTGCGTAAGTAAGTGAATCTATGACTATTAAGGTACTAGCAAAAACCGGGAAATACCTGTTTGAGGAGGTGACGTTTCACCAACGCAAAGTTTGGGTAGAGGAAAACGAGTTACATAGAAACATAAAAACAATCACGGTAGAAATGATTATGAAAACAGGATAAATGTAACATTGAAGAAGGGATAGATTTGTGTCATAAGGTAGGCACTATTGTAGATGCAATGGGTTAAATCTATAAAATTACAAATCTGGCTAGATCTACGAGGCTGGGTACTTTTTCTTAGCAATTTCTTATTATTATTACTAACATCTCCCACTGTCTGAAACAGCACATAAAATGAGTTAGTGCTTCATATTGTTCATTATATCTTCACGCGAGTATTGCATGTAAGAATTTAACTCTCTATTAGCTTATGGTCTAACCGTGCATTCCTTTCCAGTTTTTTTCCGTCCTCACTAAGAGTCTAATAAAAATAAGATAATCTTGAACCATCCCGTGCCACCAATCCTCAATGCGTCTCGCACGGTACTTCGAAGGAGTCGATATTTTTATAGAGCTACCCAGGATGCACGCAACGTTTAGATTGGTTGACTGCAGCCCTTCTTCCTTCCCTATCTAATGCTATTTCTCCTACTCCCCGTTAGTTCTTCTCATGTATTCTCTCATTATTTGGCTATTTATTTATCTCCTTGCCTTCCGCTTTGGACGCTCCCTTCTATTTTTCCTTCAATTTTATTCTTCACAAAGCCATTGTGCCAAAGGGTGTGCTCAATCCATCTCGTTATACTTTTTTTATACTTTTCCATAAAGTTCTTTCCTCTTCCACTCATCTGAATACTTATTCATTTCTTATTTTATCTGTCAACATCATCTTCAGTGCCCTTCTCCAACACCAGGTTTTGAATACATTAATATTTTTTGGTATTCTTTTCCAATGGTTCATCTTTCCAATCCATAGAGTGCCACGATCCACATGTATGCATTCACATTATGTTTTTTCACTCGGTTTCCATCCGTCTACGAACACAGTAGTTGCATTTTCATCATGAACGCTTTCTCAGCTTTACATGGCCTACGCTTTATATCCGTACTACATCTACTGTCCCATGCGATAGTATTTCCGATGAAGGTGAAGGAATCCACATGCTCTTATTTTTCTTCACTAAGTGTAAATTCTACATTCAGTTTCTCTCTCCCACATACTAGGATTTTGGCCTTATTCTAACTTATTCTCATGTTATATTGTGGAAGAAATTGGGAGCATTGAAAGGTTAACACCCCATTAATCTTGTTCACTCTCAATAAAATATCTAGATCACATTGCGTAGGGCTCTTCACCACAAGAGTGCATTACTATATCCGCAACATATATGCCTGATTGATACTGGAGAAATCTCCATTATGTCCGTCATCAACTACCATTGAAGTAAAATGCGAATACCAGTATCATCAGACGACTAGCTACAGCTTGTGAGTTAAATATTTTCTCTTTATGTAAACCAAAGTTAATTTGAAAGACCGTAATATGTCCCGGTGGGTTATATAGAGGAGGCCCTTTCGGACGTGGCACCAGCTTAAGGTGTTCACAGCCGAAGTTTTGACGAGCCACTCGCTAGCTTTTTCAGTTTCTCCCTGTAGAATATGAGCGAGTTGCCAGTCGAAACGTCACACAGTGGTCCCATGACTACTTATTTTTAAGAACTTTTATATTATTCTTAATTCTTTCTATTTCACTTCATATATTATTCCATATGTTCAACGTTTTAACAGAAACCAGCACCATAATTTGTTATGTTTGCGGCACTAAAATATCTTAAATTAATAATTTAGAGAGCTCAAAAAGGAGGCCAGAGGCCAGTGGATGAATCCACGTATTCCTTCAGCATCAATTTCACCCTTCATTGCTACATCAAGTGTTTCGAGTGTATTTTGCACATTAGTTACCGTTTGGAAATAAAAAAAATGGAAGGTTAATGAGTCAAAATACGGCTAGGCGTTTCGTTTCGGATGCCATGTTGCCAGCTGAAGTTACTGGTAAATGCACAACTATGACGAATCAGTAATTACTTTTATCTCTCAATTGCATTTAAATATAACTGATATTGTTTACGGTATTTGTAAAAATCAAAGAACTGATTTTGGGGATGTATGAAATGTAATTTATTCTCATGGTATCGCAATTTCCATTACTGGTATCGACGAGAAACATGTAAATTGCTTTTTTGTGATTTTAAAGGCCTTTTACAGTGGTCACGAGATCAATAGTGCTTCATTCGACGAATACTACATGAAAATAGCAGATATGTATGTCCAGCTAAACGAATGGCACTATATGCCGGTTACGGTGCACAAACTGCTATTACACGGGGCAGCCATTGCCAAAGAATCTCTTCTTCCTATTGTACAGCTGTCAGAAGAAGCGCTAGAGATGAGAAATAAGGATATGAGAAGATTTCGTGAGCATCATACGAGGAAATCTTTAAGGTTGGCAATAAATGAAGATCTACTTCGGAGACTCCTATTGAAATTTGATCCGTGCATTTCCATTTTATCACGGGTACCGAAAAAAAGTCGGCCTACCAGGTGAAGTTCAAAATCTTCTCATCATAAATGATTCGCAGAGCGACAATGAGTCCGATATGGGGACTTCGGACGATGATTTTAGTTGAATTTATTTTTTTCTGGAAAAATAAAAGTGATATCTTTAACATCTTCCCATGTTTACCTTTATTACCCTTAATTTCAGTAACTATCAATTAAATGCAACTCATTTAGTACTAGGAAATCATAATTACAGTAAATTTATGGCCCTTTCCAATATGGGTAGCTCGCCGGCTATGCTGAAGGTCGCGGGTTTGAATAACGTCATTTACATGCCCGTAGCAGTATCCTGGATTATTTTATTGCAATTTATTAATCTGTTTTGTAAAATTATGGTGTTATAGGTTCCATATATATGGCTATATTTAGGCTAATCCCGATAACTCAATTCTGTTAGATTTTCAAAAATGTTTAAATAATAATAGCTCTTTAAAATGTTAAAATGCAGTGATACTAAAAAAAAATTTCAAAATCAGATTTAGCTGATCAAAAGCATAGGGAAACAACCTTTGTAGTTACTAAGTAGGGTAAACTAATGACGGTATTCATTTTGGCCAGCTTTTTTCGATTTGGGAACACTGTGCGTCGGCCGTGGAGAGCATAAATCAGTGACAAACACGAGAAGGCTTCCTCCAACTTAATATCATCTCCCATTGATAACGATATTAAAAAACTGAAATACTGACATAACATATACCACTCTTAATTTAAGTTAACTTCAAGTTAACGAAAATGTTACGTCCTCCTGGAATTGACGTTAACAAGACCTTAAAAACCGGGACATAACAGATTAACAGGATAGTATAACAGTCTACATATCGATATATGTCATACCCTTCTAATCACCTCAAGAGTGCTGTGCGGTGCTTGGCAGGGTGTGAGATTTCGCCAAAATGAACTGAACTATTTCCTACTAAAGTTAATGAAACTACGACTCTTAAATTATCTTAGGGATTAGCTAAAGCCTGAAAGTACATGACTGTACGTGAGTTTTCACCAAAATGCACTACACTATTGGTATGGTCCCAATGGTATAGGAAATATGAGTAATAATGTACTTTGCAGCTCCATGAATGCAAAATAATACACATACCCTTCAGGAAGTGCGCGAGCTGTTAGTACTGCGTAGTAGATTAGGTAACAAGCCTAAAAGAGAAACTGAACTAATTAGCTATAGCTCTCGACAAACTTCCTGGTGCAGGCTATTCAAATACTAAAAGACTGCTGTGTGAAGAATATGTGCAGTAGGTGTACAGCAATAGTAGCAAAAGTTCATTTTCTGCTGCTATTGGCAGCATGGCACATCCAACCTTAGGAGATTTACACTCTCCATAGGAGCCCATGTTGTCCACTAGATATGGAACGGGATATAGGAGATGAAAGGGAGAGCAGATGAAAAGTTGGTAAGCAGTGAAGGTGGAAGGTCAAGAAAGTGTTAAGGGAAAAGAGATTTTTAAACGGGAGGGCGGGAGGAAGGGGGAGAGGGTCCACTTTGAACGGTGAAAGGGCCCTGAGAAACTCGAGAAAAAAGGGCCTGGGAAAGTCGAAAGGGGGAGGGGGGTTAGAGGTCGAGAATAGAAAGGAGCATATGAAGGGAAGGGCCCTTTGGGCCGTGGGACTGAAGAGTGAATATGCGGAACACGAGAAGGTACTCTCCCCTTTTAATCCGCATCGGCGGTGTCAATAGCAACCGAAGCATGAAATCTCAAACCCCACCGGCCAACAGAGATTACCATGAATCCTTGAAAGAGTATCGGAGTAATAATGACTCAGCCACACCTCTTGACCCTTTGAGCATTGGAAGCGATTAAAAATTCCATAGGTTAAAGACGAAAGTAAAAGGAATCTTTTGTTATGAAACACAGGGAAATATTGAAGCCCTATTAAAGAAAAATACGCAGTAAACTTTGTAGGTTTCACAGAACCTACAAAGCACAACAATAAGGTACAACCTATTTCGTTGACTATGGAAACATCAGGTAAAAATGCGTCCCAATGAATCAAAAGGAAAAACGCAAACAAAGCATAGTATGATGTAATATAATTAATGATTATCTCGTTCTTTAATAATGAAGTGGATTCACCAAGTAACGCCAAAAAATGTTGATTTCAATCGATTATTCGATCAACTAAAATGTGCAATCGGCCATATTGAATGGCTCAGTAGTGCAGTTAAAATGTCTAAAACATGGGTTTAAGTTACGTCATTGTCGTAACTGTTGATCTAGTTAAATGTAAAATGGATATTATTTTTTTAAATATTACTGCATCATTATTAAAGTTTATGCGTGTGATAGCCATGTTACGTGGACCTACCTTATTTCACAAAAAAGGAGGCTGCCCTCTGTATTGTGAAGACAATTTCTACTCTCATATTTAAATTTAGGGAATTAATTATATCAATGCAAAGACTCCCCGCAATCGCGTTTTATTAGAGAACACTAATAAGTGAAAAAACTGTATCCTCCCATTTTTGTTCGGTCTTACCTTTTATTTTCGACATACCCATGGTACAAGTCTTCATAAAAACAGCAAAAAAGCAAAATGACATAAAATCAATAAAAATTTAAAATAATTCCTGCATATTAATTTCAATGTCGGCTACCATACATCTATTTGGTGCTTAAAGGCAGAAATCATCAAATAAATAACTGCTGGGATTTTCAACGTGCCCTAGAGCTGGCATATTTTTCATCTACCATGGAATTCTCGCCATTCACCTCACCATATTCGTAGCCGGTAAGATATAGGCTGCATTTCATGCTCCATAAATCTCCTCATATATTCATAGGGTGTCATGTCACCTACCATTTTTTTCTATTGCGAGATTCAACTTAACCTGTGAAAAGCAAGATGGCTCACACTTTCTAGGAAAATTCATGCCTCGAATTGAATCCTGTTTTAAAAAGACGCTTCTAGCTGTAATTTTTATTGATTGGGTACGTTTTTATTAAACATAATAAAATCATATTGATTTTTTACACACTACTAAGTTCGTAGTTTTAAATAAAATTTCAACCATCTAATTGTTCTACTTCCATTTGGTTAGTAACAAATAAATGCAAAAAAATAAGTTATAGCTACATCTTTCAAGCTTCAAACGATGTCAAATGAATGTTTTATCCATTAGCATGCCACCATGGCGATGCCTAAGCCAACGGCCTGAAAATATAGTTTTCAGAGGTGGTTCATCGTCACCCCTAAATGCAACTTGTACAATGTACATCCTTCTTATCTTCAAAATTAAAATATTCATCCATCCACCTTCATTTTATGTCTTCAATAAGCAATTGGTTAGAGGTCTCGAATAATTTTAAACCATCATGTTTTATTGTAAATACGCATTCTATTATTCGAGCTTAATGACTAAGCTGCGGAATAAGTAAAGAGAATTCTGAAGGGTTTGTTCCATTATAATATACTTTTTGAGTCACACGCTGCTTATATCATGCTTAACCTACTACTTCGACGGGGCCTTGAAGAGAGTCATCATTTTCTCTGAACTTAATAGAGGCCCTATTAAAAGTCAAGAATGCGCACCTTTTATGAAAGAGTCAATAGGATCTTCCATCCAATTTCACACTCTCCACGCTTCAGTTGTTTTCTTTGGCTTAAATCATTGCCCGGAACCTTTCACCCCGCTAATCTTACCATTTCAATTTCATGCCTCTCCACACCGAGACCTTCATTACTTCCCCCGAAGTCGTCTCGTATTTCGCGGAGCGTTGGATGAAGTTAATAACACGGGGTCCCGTTTGCGTCTTTCCACGGTCTTGCGTGGGCGAGCAGAAAAAGATTTCTCCTCGTCTCATTTTTCGAAGCATTTCATTTCGTAGCGTTTCATACAATGTCTCTCGAAACCACTTGGCCTGTTTCTCTCTGAAAGAAAGAATCATTGCATGAAGTAATGGATTAGCACTATGATTTTCTCACTTAGTACCTCATCAACTGACGCTTCAAAGAGTATCGAATCAAGGATGCAAAGGTGTTTGTCTTTTTTTCTTCACCTGGCTGCGAGTGATTTAAAATATTTTAATATAAAATTTATTAAAACAAAACAAAAGCTCATTATGTTGTTTTGGCGTTTCAAATAACGTAAATGATGGCATTGCACTTTGAGTCTTAGGTGCTTCAACTGTTAAGGCCATAAAGTCAGGATAATGGGCAAAGTTCTCAATAATATATTCTGGAATTTGAATATAAATAGCTAAAGGACAAGAAGAAGGAACACTTTTGTTGAATTTTAGGTTAAAATTTACGGTTTCATGGTAGGCATTATCATAGAGTAAGTATATACTTACTGTATGGTATTATGTAGATTATCAACGCTGTGTTTGGTTGGATTGAAAACTCCTCACGAGTAACACCTTTGGAGGGGATTGTATTAATTCAAAGAGCATTGTGAAACGACTTTTTGCCTTAAAAAAACATCTAAAAAGCCATATTTTAGGTTATAAATTTCACGTCAGTATTTCCCCAAAAATAGCTCATGATTATTGACAACGAATGGACTTGTAAGTGATTACTTACTCCCAGCAACCTATGGCTTATCGATGGGAATGTTTTTAATAAGCCGAGTGGGCTGGTATTTCGGTAAAAGTAGTGTCCTTCCATCTCGAGGGCTGGAGTTTGAAACCCTGCAGTGGTAGATTACATTCGTGGGAATATTGATCGGGGTGATCAATATTCCCATGCAATTGGTCCTAATTGTAAAGCCTTTTTCTTCTTATGTCACGTATTCCATTTGCGTAGGGGCCTCGATAAGCTGCTTCCTACTCTTCCGATCAACCTGTCATTATCTTCGTCTCCTTCTCTGTCTTCCCTCTTCTAGTTTCATACTTTGCTATTGACTTCATCCATGTCTCTCATAGTTAACCACTGTTTATTTCCCCATCCAGTTTTTGTTTCTGTTGCATTGGTTCTAATTGGAAAGCCTTTCTAGAGAAATTGACGGCTCTTCTGATGGGACAATAACTGAGCTCATTAGTGGCTTTCGTTGAGAGTAAGCTAATTGAAACGTCGGGATTATGTCCACCATTTCTTAATCTCACAAATTATCTTCCCTTACCAACCTATTGACCCCATTTATAATCCATTTGAACACAGCAATCAGTAGTCTCCCCTAACTGCCAGTATGACAACTGTATATTCATGAAACCAGTTAAGAAGTAGGGTAGTCAGCTATTCCGCATCTTTTGAATTCGTGGAAATGAATTCATAAGTTGCATAATAATCGAGAAACATTGTGGAAAATGCGCAGAGGGTACTTTTTAGTGGATTCCATTACCTGATAACCATCTCCACACGGAAGAGAAAGATACCTCCACGTCTGACTACCATGAATCCCGAGGTCGCAAACCTTCGTTGCCAACTTAAAAATTCGCAATGTCATTAGAATCAAGTTTGCAGCTCTTTATGGCTCTGAGTCGAATTATTTAAATGAAATTTTCCCATGTATTGTGAAGCCAGTAAAGTCCAGGTTTCCTTCTCCCCAATGAATGTTTTAGGACTTTGAAGGAACAAGTCGTTTAGTACAGCCGGGCATATGATGTCACAGAAGCGTGCGTTTAGCGCCTCCACCCGTGAGGTGAAAGTCAAATATGGAACACAGGGAGGTGTTCGCTTTTTTGACGAATTTTGAAGATACCGGGGCTATCCACGGTTTTCCTTCTATGGAGTCTACCTTCTCCGTCAAGCCAATACAGTGGCTAGTCCAGGTATCCTTAAACTTTTCTTTTTTAGAGTGCTTTAACGCAGTTACGTTGAGATCGTAAACGTCGTCAAACGCGCTGCTGAGTTTTTCCCACCCTCTCAATCTATATGCAGTTGTTGTGACCTGGAAATCGGTAGTAGTTTCTATATATTTTTAATTGTACTGTTATTTTCCAATATTCTCTTGAATGCATTAGCTTGGTATTTCCTAATGAATTCAAAAAAGATATGGTACTTTTTTCACAGATTTTTATTCCAAGTCGACTGTTTTCGTCGCATAGGTGACATCATCAGGATGATGGCTGATGATGTCCTGATGGCTTGATGATGTTGCCTATGTGACGAAGCCGGTCGACTTGGAAAAAAAATCTGTGAAAAAAGTACCATATCTTTTTTTAATTCATTAGAATGGATTTTCACAAAGTGAAGCCCGAAACCATTAAGTTTATTGGTATTTCCTGGTACATTTCTGTACACTTATTGTGAACAGCTCAGAATAGCCAAGGGAAACTATGCCTCTTCGGAGTGTGACCTTTCACTTACCCTGACGTCAATAGCTTCCTGTACCTCCTCCCCCCAAAATCTATTGCCACCTTGTCGAAAGCATTCTTGTCTCGGCTTCCCCTATATAATGACACGGAGAGACACGCAAATGGACATTCATTTCATCAGGTCAGTTTTCGTTCAGTTGGTTGTCATTCATCGGTCAGTCATTGGCTATTCATCGGTCAGTCATGTAGCCGAAATGGGATTTGAGGCGCGGACCATGCAGCCCGTCCACTTGCAGTTGCAGCGCCATCCATCCGTGCCATATCCCGAGCTTCTCTCCTTCCCGAGTCGTGGTAATGTTCTTATTGGACTATTCTGACGCACATGCTGGTTCTTGTATACTGTTTTATTCTTGCCTTCACTTGACTTGAAATAAATAAAATCATTTTCTTCTCAAGTACTTGATTTTAAATGAATTGATTAATATTCCCCTCAATACCTCTGGGTGACTATTCGTTTCTCGACGACCAAGGGCAAGGACTAAGTGGTCCGTGTTCGAGTCCCCGTCATCCACCGGCGCTCGCTGGCGCGACAACACAGTTATGTTGGCAGTGTTATCTTTCATATGCTATCCTCTCCCCTCAGCTCCTTTGCCATTCAACTCCACGTGCACATATCCCTCCCTGACGTCAAGCTTTGCGCAGATGACTGCAGCCATGGTACGCTACAACTGAAGATGTGAAACGACGCTACGAATAAAAGTTTTGCATATAAATTTTTTTCCAAAAAATAGGAACAAACGTACAGAATTGAATGAGAATCATAAAAAATATAGTTTGATTTGGTGAAAAATACATAGTAAAATCGTGGGTATTTAAATGTAAATCGCTAAAGCACCAAGAATACCAGCGGAGCGAGACACGCCTTGTGACGCAATTTATCTGTATACAACACGGTGGGCTCCGCGGACATGTCCGTATCATAATCAAGATGTGCTTTTCATTTGAAAGTTCGTTTTGCAAAATTACTAAGGCGACGCTGGTCGATATTTAAAAGATCTGTCACATGGATGTAAAGTTTTTAAGAAGTCAACGTACTGAAGTTGTCGTGACATTTTTGCAAGTTCTGGGGCATGACACAATTAATACGACAATACAAAAGCAAATTTTCTGAAATTAGTCTAAATTAACGCGAATGTTAAGTAAAGCACTCGGTAATGGCCTTAAACTCATTTTTTACGGTAAATAATATCAAGGGATTCGAGTAAATTACGACAAGAACCGTTTGAGGGCGGCCATATTGAAATCTATCTTCAAGCAGCTATAAGTATCAATAATTACGCCTATATGAAGTTCTGACCCCTGTTTTCGTGCGCTGGACACCGTACAGCCTCAGCTATCATCATCAGGAGATATCGCGCAAGCAACCAATTGTATGACAGCCTCTCGAGAATAACTGTGATACCCACTTAATTAGATTATTTAGTCATAGAGATTGGCTGGAAATGTGTGCGCATAGCATCTATCCCTGGGGCATCACCACACTGTCAAAATTATTGATACTACTTACTTAGTTACACTTATTTGAATAATGTTATGGCGTAATTAAAATGTCCCAACTCCCTTGCCTAGTGCCTAGGCTCCGCTGCCGGTCTCGCAGATTCTGATCATGATTCTCTGCTTGACACCGGGACATATTGAAAGTTGCACACATGACTGCTAACATTAGAGTCCCCGTGAGAGAAATGAGACAGTGTGAATGAATTACAACACCTTGGAATTCAAATGAGCAGATTCTGGTCATTAAATGCAGTGTAGGCAAGAAACCTTTTCAGATTAGGCTATTGTAAAAATATATTTCGTCAGAAATACGTTTGAAGAGATGAAATTGAGTCCACTGATGAAAACGAGATTATGGTTAATAGTTTACCCTTAGAAAAATCTTTTTTGAAAATTTAATTTTCAATTAATAATTTTGTTTACAGATAGATCTATTTAGGCGTAACAATCGCTGACCCCAAATACTCGCTCGCAATACGGGGAATCGACCATAGCGCGACCCATGGTATGACAAAGGGAGGCGCGACTAACGCCGGGTTAAGTAAAATATGTTAATTTCGGTTTCATGAAACATAATGCCGTATCAATAAAATATTTAGACTAATTCAATATAAGCATTATTTAATTCATTTTTATTCCCTTATGATAATGGTTTTTAACTACCTCTAATACAATAAAATTTTCTTCTGTAAATTCAGGATGGATTAAATAACTTGTTTTTATCATTACCGATAAATTTAGAATGTTTTTTTAAGAATAGTATTAAAGAAGTAAGAGTCTTTGGAGTCGGTGTACATCCTCTCCTTCACAGTGGATAGTAAATAGCGGCAATATTATAATTCTGATTGATTCATTGCTCCAGGTAATCTTTTACGTTTATAGAAAATAAAAATAAGAATAATTTCAGTTGCTTAGGAATTTTTCAATTGCATGATACTAACCTGCATGATTTCTATTATACAACAAGTAAATTAAGACTTTCTGTTCTTACGAAAGTAGTTTAGTGCTCTCTTATGCTTCTCATTTTAATTTTGAACGTTAGGTTCCAAGCTAACCGTTAAAGTTTCACATAAAAAGTTGATTATACAGTAATCAACTCTGAAAATATCATTATATGGTGTTATGATTCCATTCACGATGAATTAGTTATTCTTTATAAAAGAACAATTGCCAGAAGTTTGATGATCGATAAATCAAACCCGTAAATTCGTAGAGTGTATTGGATTCGTAAACGAAGTGGGCGATTGTAAATCAAGAAGAATATAAACCTTAGATTGCGTGACGAGTACAGGTTATACTCGCGAGCCCTTAATCGTCTGCATGTCAAGGCATTCTCTCCAGATCTGCTGCTATATCATAAGCCGTATTTCACAACGTTAACCAGCTGTCAAAATAAATAATATTTTCACCAACACTTTGTGGGACCGAAAAAAATTGGCAAGAAATTCGTAACGATCATCTTATCTAAGGTTTATACATTAAAAGTTACTCAACATGTAGAGATTGCTTGAAAAACAGCATGGGTAATCTACCAGTCATTTTTATTCGTCCTACATTACTCTGGGTAAGTAACTTGATTAGTCCAATAGGCAGGTAGGTTGGTGCTAAGGTTAGAGAATATATTCTTAGTCAGAGTAAAATAATTTACTCTTTTTAAGTTTCAAATTTTAATATCTCCTCATAAATCTATTTTTGCTTACCAATGAATATCTCAAATAAAAGACGAGAAATGGATTTTGAATCAAAGATGATTATACCATTTAGTGTCTTCCAGGAAATTATGATATATTACGTGACTACCCTTTGCTAAAGACCTTATGAAAAATACTTATCATTGTGTAATGAACCTTACCATCTCTTAGTAGAAACGGAGATATTTTTATGCGAATGCGAAATATTTTTATTTAACACTAACACCGGTACCAACGATGAATACGAACGTGAAGCCGAAGAGATTTAAGTTCTTTCAGGGACTTTAAATCGAAGTCGAAACGCGTATGGAAGGTATCTATAGTTGAATTTCTGTTATCCATTTGCAGCATTGTTCCACGGACTGACTGAAGTCTTCGTATTTGACGTACGATTATCTGCCTGAACAGGAGACTGCGGACATTTTGCGCGGGATTCCTATATCTTTCGTCAGAGCTCAGAACGTTCCGCGCTCCCTATAACCATTCTGGGGATCACTACTCCACCGAGGCGTCAGAACGGATAGCTCGGATGATAATCGAGCTGTGTAGTTATTTTTTGAGGATAGAGAGTAAGTCAGTTAGTGCAATCAACGTTAATGAACAAAGCTCCGATTTTAAAATCCGGGGTTAGCAGCGTATAATCAATCACCTACATGAACCATATTTATGGGAAATAGAAAATTCGAAAAGTGTGAAAAAGGACAAAATTTAATTTATGAACCCTACTACCTCCAGTAAACAGCCGAAAACAAACACAATAAAACGGACAGTAAGACAAAATTAGTCATATTGCGCCAACCCGTAATCAGTTTAGTAATAATGTAGTAATATGAGCTTTAGTAGTGCTAAGACCAAAGGAGCCGACATTGAAAAAAACAAATTCCGAAGGGAAAATATAGTAAAGAAACAGAGATATGGCTAACAGTGGATGCAAGTAAAAGTGTAGTTTCCCCACAAGGGTTTAAATTTTTAGGAGCAATATGTCAAACAGGACCGGTGGTTGCGGTTTAATAAAATTTGCATAGCACCGCATATTCATTGAGTGGCAGTGAAATAGAGTGCGTGGCTCACTCCAAAGAAAACCATTATAAAAGCATGATTGTTTGCTCATTTTGCAGACCACCTGATTTTAACATTAAAGCTATACGGCCACTAGAAACTCAAATTAGGATATTCATCCCAAGAGACAGCAAAAGCATTATAATTATCTGTATATATTATAATCTTTCGTCGATAAACTGGTAGGCTTATGGTGTAGAAATAAGAGCAAGAAAAAAATAAACCAACAAGGCCACTCAATGCGCTTTCAAACCAACCTCCTGCCTAAGTACAGAAGAAAAAAGATCCGCCTCTTAGCCGTCACACACCACACGATCATTAAACACGTTCATATTTCTAACCGAAAGAAATGCTATATATATACTCCATATCAATGCTAAAAAAACAAACACGTTCGAAAACGGAGACTTCGTGAAATTCGGGGAGAGACAAGGAGCGTAATTTTGGAAATAGCATGGACGTATGTTCTAGACATTCTGCGCAAGTAAATCAATGAATAGATTAAAAGCAAACTCAGACATGAGATTATGGCGCCTTGATGGTACCACAACAACCTATGACAGATACTCAGGAGGCTGATGAAGTTACATAATATGCTCAAAGCACCTCAACGTCAGATGACAAAACTTCCGAGTTAATGGCTGGAGAACATCATACATCTCAGCGTTCTAAAACACAGGGGATAACTCATTACACAGTAAGAAACTTCTGTAAAAATGCAAGGTGCGAATGGACTTCACTAGGGAACTACCGGGTAGATTTTACACTACAGAGCCATTGAGATACAAGAATTGCAGTGACTAACGGCATCTATACATCCAACACATCAAACTAGTTATTTGAAAGCGTATGCATAAACTATAAAACCAAGCCTGGGCCAGATATAAATGTTATTGTTGAACAGATAAAATAAAGATATATCTAAAAATGGAATCAATCAATCAATCAGTGATTCAACCCGAAGGTTGGTTTTTGATAGGTGAGAGTAGAGCTCACCCCGGACTAAGCCACAGGCGTGTGGAATTCACACATTCAGGGTAGGGGGGCCAGTTCCTTTCCCTGGGCCACCTCGCACTCCGAGGATTTTTTTCTCCAGGGGCGTCCAAAGGCTTCACCCGGATTTGACCCTTCGATCAGTAGCCAAGCGCTCTACCCACTAGGCCACCATGCTCCCCAAAAATGGAATAATAAATTAAATAATTATAGTCCTCAGATCTAGAGGAGACGCATAAACGGGTGCTCATGCACGCGATGTCTTAGCCCAACTTATTTCACTATTTTTGGACATCATATTAAATAAGGAATCATGTTCCGAAGGTCAAGTACCTTAACACTGAAAAATAATTAATGTCACCCCATTCACATAAAATCAAAGCAATCAAGACCCAGGAAATTACCGGCATATAACGTTTACCTGCAGATCCCTAGGCGCTTTCATAGAGAGAAGACATACGGACACCTGGTTTCTCGCCACCCTATGCAATCCTACTCTTACCAACCAGCTCACCTATCTTCAATGGTGCAAGTGAACTCTCTAGTTATATTTCATCACCACCGAGGAATCATCCCTAGGACCGAATATCGCAGCACATGCGTCAAATTAGAAACCATGCGATGCATCGGAATAATGGCAAATAGCTGCTGCTACTAAATAGTACTGCGTAATATAAAACGACTGTTTTTTCACTGAAGCTCTCGCGGAGCCATTCTGAGTCAGCCCGACTTTTTTTGATCCCTGCTAGTCACTAATTGAAGGGGAAATAAATTCTTGCTGCCAGCATTGTCCTATATGTATGAATATCTGTAAATGATTCAATTGAGGGAGGTGGAAGGGGGATCAAAGGACAAGATGGGGAAGGTAAAGGAATTTTCCAGTCATCCGTAAAAATCTTTTAACTCCCCGTTTCCCCTATTGTCCTACCGCCGTCCTTACACCTCCTGCAATCGCATCACTAACAGATAATCATACTTATATAAGGAAAACGCCAGCAGTGAGCATTTATTTCCTCTTGAAATAGGGATCAAAAGGGGTTACGAAACGTCGGGCTGACACCGGCAACATGCAGCATACACCTTTTGAGATTTATAGCTCATCAAACGGGTGCATTGAGCAAAATATGGTTACGCTTGGATGAGACTTATTGACCCGTCATCTCCTTCTATGAAGAGCCTATGAGTGATCTCGTTTGGTGGACATCCTCTCCCAACGTTTACGCTGCATCCTCGGAACTCCATATTTTTTCCCCCAGGCGCCGACACAACTTGCCTAGAGTGAAAGAACACAGCCTGGCAAGGAGGAAACCGATTCCCAGCGACGACATCCCATCCCGCTCTTTCATCTTAACTCTCAAAGCATTCTCAGAACCCCCCCCCCCCTAATCGCACCACCCTCCCCTCCCCCACCCGTTACCCGGGTCACGGAAGAGATGAAACGGATCGGGTGTAGGTACGGGAAGGGCACGGTGTGGGGAGGGTAAGAGGAGGTATGGGGTGGTGAAAAATGATCAAAAGTCACCCGTGAAAAAGTGGCCGTGAACCAAGATCTCTCGATGCTGAGAGATCCGCGGAATATGGAGCTGGCTGCACGGTTTGTGCATACCGCCTTCGCAATAGGCGATAGAAGGGAATGGCTGGAACCACACATCACTATAGCATGAGGTAATATTGAAGCCATCAAAAATTCGTACATCGCCATGTTCAATGAATGAGGCCAAGCTCTCATAAAGATTCCTGGTGCAGACCTTTGCGGCACGGAGGGGTGGTATAGGAGGAGGGAGTGAAGGCAAACGACGGAAGGGAAGAGAGTGAGACAGGGGAGCTAAATTACTTCCCTTAAAAGGCACGAGGCACTCACACGCAAATCAAGTGGTTAAAATCACCCGTCATTCTTATTTCACCAGAGACCCTATCTTGATGATCCATTTCGAAAGGAGTCACAACGGGACGGCAGGTAGTGGTAAGTCATCGCACTCCTCGAAGCACTTGAGTTGGCAGTCATTAAGGTATTCTGATAGACCCACCTCACTAAGCAACCTTCCTCCCTCGTTTTGTAACATTTTGAAATTTCCTAAGCCTATATCGCAGCATCGTTTATTGCGCGTCTACTACCAGGATCTGTCATGAGAGCTATACTCTAACTATCGACAATCTGATAATACAGTCTCCGTTGCAACTAACACGGTATTTTACCAATCTAAAAAACCTTTCTCCCCCGTTTTGCAGGATCTTGAAAGTTCCTTGGCTTATGACCCAGAAAGGATCCTTGTCGAGAGCTATGTGTATTTATACCCCAATATACAAGATATATATTATTCGATGAAATACGGTAGTATCTCATCAATCTTTCGAAACACATTAACCAAAAGAATAGATAAAAAACAAATTTGTATAGTTTCACTGAGTAAATATTTGGATCGGATTTCTGTGGTGGCTTTAATATGAGCATTTCATCCCTAGGGGACGAGTTCAATCCCCGTTTTGTGATATTGCCGGTTGAAATTCATGAGACTTCAAGTACTGCAAGATCCGTAGGATGGGACCTTGCGGCTAAAATACCCTTGGTGATAATGCCGACGGCGCACAGTGGTACAAATAGAAAAAAAGCTGGGCAAAATTAATACTGCTGCTATTATTGCTTCCTTACTTGATGTAAAGGTTGATCTCTATTTCGATCCGGTTATTTCGAATTTGAAGTTATTTTTTCTGTATTTGTAATATTTTTTTCTTATTGCAGCATTTATTTAAACAATTAATTTAAATATCCAAATTATATATAAGGTTATTTCTGCAATTGTAAATACAAATTATACATCCGATAAATCTGAATTTGATTTTTTCTTGCATCTATCTGGTGATTACAATTGTTATTGTTTGGAAAAATTTTAAACAATTAATTTTAAATGAACCAAACGAAACTTTTTACCTACGCAAATGTTTGAATATATGTTATATCTAAAGAATCTAATTTGGAAGTTATTATTATTTATCTCTGATAAGTATTACTCTGCTTCATTAATCGTTTAAACAATTTATCATAACTAATTCAAATTAGGTACATGCCGCCTTTTCTTCAAATGTCTTTTGACCTGCTAATGGATTTGAAAGTTTTTCAAAACCGTATCACTACTATCGTAATTTTCAATGGAGGTAATATTTTTATAGTTTTACAAGCATAGAAAAGGCGCGAAACAATGTCGCATAACTCCTTTTTTACTCGGGGTTTGCGTCAAAGTTATAGCTTCGATTGCAGTAAGCTCATTTGGGGCTGAGAGATTTGTAAAAGAAATCACCGAATACAGCATTTGATAATTAAATTTTAATCAAATTTAGGTACTATTTAGTTTGGTATTAGAGTTGTGAAAGTAATAAATTAACTCTTTTTCCATATTTTTATCATACGTTATCAGGAAAAAATACTAAACACTCAAAATCATCGTCTGATAATTATTTATCAGTCTCATCATCACTCTGTTTGCTCGATTCCTCTAGGGTAAGAAGACTCCTTACCTCAGCAGATAGTTGCACAAATTTGCTTTTAAAAGCTCCTGAATTGTTGATAATATGGGATCTGATGTAAGGAGTAATCTTCGAAATAGATCTTCGTTTGTGGCGATCCTGGTAAATTATCGTGTGTGGTGTTCCCGGAATCTTCTGACATCCTTATTCCTAGTCTCCATCGCCTCTTCGGACAAATGACCAATAGGGAGGACAGCTTCCTTGGCGGTTGCTTATCCATGAATTAGCAGCTTGTGGATGACGGGTGGTATTTAATACCAGGAATAAAGTTTCACCAATGAATATGCTGTTGAATAACAGTATTCTGTAAATACAGCATCATTGATCTCGTGGCATCAAGCCAAAGCCTTAACTCGTTTTTAATTATTCTTGCGTTATTACATTGCGACATTTATTTATTCTTCCTCTTTCATTATTTTTGCGACAGACTCATCACCTTTATCTCATTTGTATCTCATCGATGTGGCAAACGATAACTCAGCTGGTGATGTGCTAGCCCTAAGATCCTCTGTTTTCCTTCTCTTTGCCCTCCCACTGGATTCCTCAAACTGTTTCTTCGGTCGGCAAATTTCAGCTCTGTCAAACTTTCAAAGAGTAATAATTTCAATTAACACATTGAAGCAGGGAATACGGATATCACTGCCAACTCATCACAAATCACACAGTAGGTACTCAACGGATGTACTGGGAAGATATTTATATAAAGTCGGAGGAAATTTCAATTTTAGCTGTAGCCAACTGCCAAAACCTTCTGAAAAATTGTCAGACCGTTAGCTTTGCTCCCACTTACGAGGATATTTTGAGAAAGAAAAACTTTCGCATAAAACGTGATAAAATATTTTTGGCATTAACGTCCGCATTTTAATTTAATTTGATGCTTAAGTATTCCAGTACTTATTGTTTATTAAATGATGTAGAATCTTTTCCACTTTCAATAAACTTTTCATGCATCTCAAGATGCATGACATTTCTCAGATCCATTAAACCCTTAGTAGAGTCTATTTGTAAGATAAAAAAATAACAAAATGTTACATACTTAATTACACTGATTGCACCACTTATAGCCACCAATGTGAGAAAGAGTATTGAAACTGGAAATACACAAAACCAAAACACTACGGGCTCTTCTCTTCAATCTTGCCGTGTCTTGTTTTCCGAACGTAATGAATATCCAACCGCTTCGACACGAAAAAAACTCGCATCTTTCTCTGGCAAGGCACTGAGTAAAATAAAATTGTAGAAAGAAAATTTAGGACACTCGATTCTTAAAAGTAACTTGCGCAGAGTTTGCTACAAGGTGAGGACCGTGATCCTATCATTGCCTTTCTTATAGGAACTTCACACACATTCAGGGGGACAAGGCTTACCCCATTCACCCCCGGTGGTCAAAATGCAATTCATTCCTGGCACACAGAGAGCGGTAGATGGGTTTTCCCGTTGGAGAGCAATAAAAATGCGGCATAGCTCAGTCCAGCTCAGTCCTTTTCGGTAGCCGTTTACTTTGCAAGCGGCACGGATGCGACAGCGGTATTAAGGAACAGTGTGACGCGAGAGGACGAAGAATAATCCGCCTCCCAGAAGGACGTAGTCTAGGGATGGATTAGCTTTTTAAGGAATATATCAATTCTAAATGCTTCCATGTTGTTTGTAAATACTTGTTCCCCAGCTACGTATATTACCTTCCGTTGGAGCTCTCACGCTATTTTTATAGGTGAACATCGGGGCCCACATATAATATTTGAGCCTAACTGCATGCCTTGGATAGACACGAGAATGTGTAATCAATGAAAAGACTGGTTCATTTATGAGATAAAAATGTGGTAGAAGAAGCAACATATGGAAAAACTTAGAAAAGTAGCCACAAATATGGGATTCCCATTCCCATTCTACGAGCCAGCCCGGCCGCCACCCGCGTCAGCGCACTGCAATGTTTTACTTAAATCAACCTTATGGTCGAATTTGCAAGTATTAGCAAGATTGTACTTTATTGCTATATTTCATAAAATATACTCTTCTAATTCATACAAAAACTCTGTGGAGCAAAGAGGCGCTAATAACGATATTGCACTTTTTATTTGAAAATTAAGGTAAAAAGTACAAGTTAAAAAATAAAAATAATGAACAGAACTAAAATCAAAGAAAACTAGGTTTTAAATGCTATGCAAAGGTTTTTCTTATAATTTAATACATTTGTTGGCTAAATATATCGTCTAAAATGTGTCCTCCATGAAGGTGAACTTCTCTGAAATCGACTGATTTCAAGTGACTGGCATTTTCACTCTGAATGCTTCATGTTTGACGGGTCCTAGAGACTACCTTGATCAACGTAAATACCAATGTAGTAGCGTATATTGTATATCATATCCAGTAGAATCCGAATACATCATTCACAAATTCCTCGCCGAAAGTCGAAAAAATTACTTTTGGCCAGCTTTTATCGATTTCGGACCACTGTGCGGCGGGCTTTACTGCATCTATCCTCAATTCCACTGATATTATCTACCCTTACCATCCTACCCAAATACACCCAAATACCCTGATGGCATAATTGGCTTCAGATGTCCCCACTACTATCCATTCGGATAACTAATTTATTAAAAATATTCTTTAATTATTTTCACGCGATGTCCAATTTGGATGGGTTAGTTTGATGGAGAAACATATGTTCAATTTCCATATGTCGAATATGCCATGTTTCTACTTCTCAACTCCATGACCATCTTGTATGCATACAGAAACATACTTAATCTACATTTTGATATTTCCCACTCTCCTGCCCTCAACACCCTGGCCTATTTACCCCACACGGAGAACCCTTTAACTTTGTGCACGAGTCTTCAAGGACGTCAATTCATGACCCTTTGTCCGATTAGTATCGCGTTGCCTTTACATTATTTACGTTCCTTGGTCCAGCACGATTTTTTTTAATTCGATACACCCATCTAGATCTCAGTTTCCTTCTGCTTTCATCATCTATATAACTGGAGCGTAGTTCTTTTTCACGCAGTATGTTATTTTATATTCTGACCATGATGTAATTTTTTCCAACTTTTTATTGATTTCAAATTGTTTGCAGGCCTAAGTTTTCACTATCGATTCAGGCTTTTAGTATTTTCTCAAGTTTATCAATTCTATTTATAAATTCTCGGTCAATTCTAAGTGTCTTTATTTATTTATTTTGCCGATCGATTTTTAAATAGGTACCGTAAGATTTAATTTTCGGTTGAATGCATTTGCGTAAATTATTATTTCTCATTCAGTAATTAACGCTTGTTTTTAGGTAATCCCAACATCCAGTTTTATTTTAATTAATTTAAACATTAAGATAAAGAAAAAGAGACTAAAACTGTTTCCGGTTGATTTATGAACTTTATAATATAAGAACTAGATTTCTTCCCCTGATTCGCAGAAAATCACCTGTGAATATTTATTCCCTTTTCGAAAAATTAGCTAAAATTCGGAATATTAAATGTGAATCTATGGGAAATGAGAGAGAAAACGTCTTCCAAGTAAGCTTTTTATACCTCTGATGTAGGCTCTCAAATGTAACCCGTCAAACTCTGTGGATAAAGTGGTATTGTCGTGAACGTATCCGTGAGCACAAGTAAAGTCCAAATATTAATTTACCATAGCAATATTAATTTTAAAATAATTTATTTCACTTTCTTTAGCCTCTCCTTCAGCACACATACACACACACCAAATGATGCCTTATTAGTTCAATCATTGATTTTATTCCATATGTTTTATCGAAAGGAATAAAACAAGTCAAAATTAATAGGAGCAAAACTAAAATTAGCCGAAGTTGGACTGATTCGAAGTCCGAGTGGCATTCATTAAAAAAATACCCATTTCGAGTTCAAGGACGCGAAATTAAATTAGGAAGGTAGCGGAATTTTTAATACAATTGTAAACCAAGAGAAGTTAAAAGCAGATAGCCGAAGTTTTCCTTGGTTAATCACTCGTCCTCTCCTTACTCTTCAGCAAGCCCGTAGAATGTGTGAAACAAGATTAAGGATTCTTCCCGCTATTGCTTTGTTGGATACTCGAAGTAAAACGGCATTGTACTCGCCGGCATTGTGCGGCCAACTTTCGAAGATGAATTGGATTACATTACGGAGAGCATATTTCTGTTTTCCGTTGAGCATAAATTTCCTCACTTCACCAATTCCTCCACCCTAGAGCGGATATTAACGAGCTTCGGTTAACTGGCCCACTCTCATCCACCAAAGGTGCAACGGAGTGGAGACGATGCGTTACGGACGAGTGGCTAAAAGCTTCTCTCTCAGTCTTAACAGACGGTCATCTTTCGTTCATCCATCTACTTAGGGTGGCGTATACCCTGAGATTAGGTTTGCCTACTCTTGTGGCGCGAGGAGGAAGTGGATTACTCCTCATCCGACAAGAGTTCTTACTCCATCTAGGTATGATGATTTCCAGACATTTCTTGTAGCTGAATAGTGAAATCATATACCATTTGAGCGGAATCCTATTTTTTCAGCCCTTAATAAGCTATAATAAAATATTTAGACTAAATTTTCAAGGAAATAGAAGTATTAGAAACTATGAGAAAACTCACCTCTAATCCTAAAAAAATGTACCTCCATCGTTTTCTTTTACCACTCTGTTTAACCCATTTTTTCCCAGTGTTCCAAATTTGGAACAAAAATCCTGATCTCAAGAATTGGCTTAATCTTTTTTCTGATTAAATATTTTGAAGTTATACGGTTTATTTTAACATTAGGAAACATAAATGCTGCCGTCATTCCGAAGACATTACATTTTTTCCATTATGTTTGAAGTTACACGGAGCAGAAAACATGGTTTTAAATTTCTTATGCTATGATTATTATTTTTTTAATTATAACACTTTTTGATCGTTGTAAATTAGTTATCTTGCTATTCATATTTTAAGCTGAATATCTATTTTATGACTTATGGCACTTAGATAAATATCATTCATGCTTACTTTTCTACACTAACAAAAACAACAATGTTCCATTTTTGGAACACTGGGAACGGGTGGGTACACTCTTTTCATCCAGCATATACATTGCATTACTTTCAAAGCCTGGGCTCTGTGAACTCATGTTTGTCATTTCTTCGAAATTAAGTATTACATCACAATTGTGTGTTAATATCAGTGCTGGATAAAGTGCATTATGTTGCAAGATTCATCTGGATTTAGTCTCTACTTAGCTGCCAAAAAGAGAGGACACAGTAGAACAACTCTTGCAGTAGATGGGCAGCGTTTAGCGCAATGATGAACAACAGAAGACAATTTTCAAGAGTTCTGAACACTGAATAAGCAATAAGAATATTGGAAGACAACGAAGAAATAACGATATCAGACATTTTTATCACGCCACCTGATGATGGTGAAGGAAGTGCGGAGGACAGAGGTGATGAAGATAAAGGGGATAATATCAACAATCTAGATGGACGCCAGCTAGAAGCAGAGGCTGAAGTTAAATGAATGCGTCAAGGACGGAATTTCAGAACATTTGCTGATGTTTAATATGAGTATAATGTGGCCAGTAAGCCTCATAAGAAAAAAATCAAAAGTTTTGTAGGAATGGATTCAAAAGGATTCCGAAGACATTACATTTTTTCCATTATGTTTGAAGTTACACGGAGCAGAAAACATGGTTTTAAATTTCTTATGCTATGATTATCAAGGACAGGTCAAGGACTTTCCTGGATTTGTTTCACCTCCAGTAACCGACTGATACCTTCTGATCCAGTGTAAATTTTTGTGCTCTCTTTTGATGATGAGGTATACAAGTTTCTAACAAAATATGTTCTTAATTTATGTCAGAGAACGGAAGGGTAATCATAGACTGTGAAACTTGAGATAGACTGTGAAGATGTTCGATGTTTCGTTACTTTGCTTCTTTTATCTGGGTACATAACTGTTCCGAGATGGAGGATGTGGTTGGAGACTGATTCTGACTGTTTCAATAAACTGGTTTATAATTCCACGAGGAGAAATAAATTTGAACTGGTAAAGCGTTTAGTCCATCGTTGCGATAATAAAAATCTGCCAAAAAATGACAAATTTGGAAAAATGAGGCCTCTTTTAAATTGCGCTCGTAGGCTTCCGCAAGAAGACGTTGAGTAGAAATCTTAAACTGATTTTATAATTTAAAAATTCCGGCAACAATTTGAGTCCTCACTCATATATATAAAGACGAGCGAGACTAAGGAATCAGTTCAGTTAACCTGATAAAGCTGGCAGGAGGACCAGCGAAATATTGATTTTTACAAATTTAACATCGCGGAATGAATCCCGAAAAAAGAAACGGTCATCTCTTTTCAATTTGCTAAACAGTTGCTTTTTTAAAACATACCAGTATGATAGAACGTTTATCAATCCATTAAAGTATGGAGCCTTATTTCGGTAAAGATAGTGCTAAACAGTTTCTAAAAGGAAAGCCTATAAGATATGGGTATAAAATGTGGTGTCTCTGTGAACCATTTGGTTATTTGATGCAATTTCAGCCCTATCATGGAAAGCAGATAGGTTACCCTAATTCAGAACATGGGCTCAGAGCATAAATAGTTCTCAAATTAGCCAATAGCTTGCCAAAAACATTCCATTTAAGTTTTATGCGGATTGGTTTTTCTCCTCACTAACGCTGGTAGAAGGAATGGAAAAATTAGGTTTTGGGTCCACAGGAACAGTTATGAAAAATCGATTGGTAGTCTGTCCAATATCTGAAGTAGAAAAAAAGGAAAATCAAGTAGATGAAGCTTTGACTACCACTCTGATACTTCATCAAAGTTTACTATAACACATTAGAATGGTTCTTTTGATAAGTTCGTGTGAATCAGTACGAGATAGGTATTTCGTATTTCTCTTATTTCCAATTGGTATCTACTGCCAACAGATGTGTTTTTCACCGAAAGGAACAAAAATAATTCCTCAGCCACACATTGTGTCACAATAAAACCATTTCATAGGAGGAGTGGATAAGATGGACGAAAACATCGAAAATTATCGCATTACAATTAGTTTAATAAAGTGATGGTGACCCTTATTCAGCTTTTGCTTGGATACCTATGTTCACAATGCATGGCAGTTCTTCAGGAAAAGTAACAAAATGTAGATTATCTAGGAATCGGAAGGCATGTTGTTCAGGTGTATTTGAAGAAAAATGGCAGGCTATCAGCTGGAAGAGGAAGACCAAAGTTATCAAAAGACTTACTTCTACGAATTCCTAGTGAAATAAGGTAAGATCACACTGATCACTGGATTGGTAACGCAGCAAAATAAACAGATGTGCTATGTGCAAAAAAATTAAACAAAATGTTGTGAAAAATGTAATTTACATTAGAATTATGTTTATTATAAAAAATTCCGTGTCGAATACTAAATTGTACTAACTGCATTCTCATTTTAAAACGTGATATTAAAAAATATATTCGCTGCAGAACGGAATTTTCTTTATGCTCCCATTCGATCCCAGTGTTCCAAAATTGGAACATAGTATTACTGTAGTTCTCTGGGTGTAAACTTCACGTAAATAAGATGTATGTACGTAAAATAAATAAAACTAACAAAAAATGTTTAAAAAGTTAAATTTATAGCAAAAAAAATAATTCGGGCAAAATGGGTTAAGGTATTACAGCGACTCAACAAGGCACGATATACGTGATTCATTTCAACCATCGAGCTTTCCGGAAAAGAGAAAGAGATGAACGCATTATTTAACAAATCGCAATGTTTCAATACTTGCAATTCACAGTCTGGGAGTAATCTTTACTAAAATCTAAAAATATGAACTGGCAACCAAAAACACCAAGCGGAGAATTATTTTATATATGCTAGTATTAAACAGCAACCATAAATACATGCCTTAGCAAAATATCCATCTGTATAAACTTGGAAGAAACAATTTTTTCTGTCTTCCTGGATGATGCGTTGTGAGAGACTGATATTGCATGAAGCAGGAAATAAACCACACGCATATTAGCTCCCAAATATGTTCAAATTATTTTACTAGCGAAAATATTTACCTTTCTGAACTTGATGCAAACATGTTTTTCTATCCTCCTAAATGACCATCCGTGAGTGACACGTAGTGCTCGAATGAGAAAGTACAGCACAAAGGATTGTGTACCATTGCCTGCCATTGGCCTCACTAGGCACGATATCACTAAGAAGTTAGACATATTCCCTTACAGATATGTCATCATTCCTGAGTTTAGAGAAAAATAACTCATAGCTTCTGTAAACCGTAACTCATGCTTTTATTTTGCATTTCATTTTAGTTTGGAATGGTTTTCACCAAAATTTTGAGAGATGGAGCATCGTCAAAAACCAATTTTCAACATCTGTTTTTAGATTTTGTCACGAAAACCGAAGTAATATGTTTTTAGGGAAAACATCCATCCAATTGCCTGAGTATGGCAGGAAAATGTTGCCCTTCTACCCTTCCGAGGGACGAGCAGTAAGCGACGCGTGAGGCAAAAAGGAAAATGTAAAAAAAACATGCGCATTGTTGTTTCCAATGACCTCCTGTCGCGCTCTCGCACGCACCATCGCTCAAGAATTCCCCACTTCCATCGGAATGCCCCGCCGACTTCAGTCCGTCTCCTGCGCGGCTCGTTTTACAGTTTCACGTCCGCCGGTATAATCCATGGCCCCGAATAGTGACTGGTCACGGCAGGGAGGAACACCCGCGCTCTCTCGGTCGAGCAAATTAAGTTGTCGTACGCCACGGGGCGAGCGCAGATGTGCGGTCCGGCCACTGGCCACCGCCGCTTTAAGTGATAAACGCCCGAAACTCTCGCAAAAGCGCTGCCCAGAACCCATCACCACCGCAAGTGCACTAGCGGTGAAGCGGCATGGGATAAAACACACTACACCTTCGCCTCTCCCCACACCCGCACCACGAAATCCAACCTAATAAAATAAAAACTCACGCGTTCCCACTCACACCGCATTTCCACGCACCCACACAGCCTTCCTGCTGACCAACACGCACGCAAAACATCCTCGCACACTTGGAAAACACGCCATTCCTGTGCGCCCCGCGAGTAACCCGCGAAACCGGCGTCGGCGGTGGAGGAAACAATTGCGAAGCGCTTTCCGCCACAAGGGGCGGTTGGAGATACAACCACAAAGATCCGGCGTGCAGGTTATATGCCTCCCTCCCCCCACCTATCCACCCAGCTAGTGTATCCGGGCGGGAAATCTCCCCGGTTCCCGAATCCCGATTTAAGTTTGCTGAGGAAATTGATCCTCGAATCCAATAATTATGAAGTTCTGAAATAAACCTTTATCGGGACTCACTTCGCGGAACCTATTCATTAAAGAATTTAAATAACAATAACTAAGTGATACTTCCAAATCACTGCTGAATTTACAAATGAAATGGTACGCATTCACGTTCATGGGTGCAACGATACATAATGTAACTGGCTAAAAAACCTTGCTGGCAATTTGAAGATCGGGGTCGAATATAGGTCAAGTAAATTATTTTTGTTCATGGTGAATTTAATCAATTTGGTAAAATCACTTTAGTAGGCTTCACTTGGTTAAACGTATTGAATGTGATTTATGCTTCAATGATTTACAATGTCTCTCGAACTGATGATGACTTGAAGTGTCTAAACCGTGGTCATGTTCGATAAATTTTATCAGAAGACAAATTTACATGCGTTTTGATAGTCATTTACATTCGCTGATTCAAAACAGTATATATCTGTAAGAAAAAAGGTATAAAGCGGAATCCATTTCAAAGTGATGCTGTTTATCAGAGCCAAAATGAATTCCTTTAGCATCCGGGACCGGAGATACACTAGACATGAAACTCCAGTCGACTTCCTCCTAGGAACTTCTGAAATGTCATGCTTTATTTTGCGTCAGCCATGAACAGAAGCGTCTCCACCCCTGTGCAATACCACTGCCTGTGCTTTGACCTCGTACTTTAGCTTTTCCGACCCCTCTACGGTTCCGATGCCAATTTTTCAATAATTAGCCATTACTGTTTCAGTCATGGTTACCGTTGATCCGTAAATTTAAATAAGAATTAAGATTTTGGGAACTCACGAGAGTTTTCGGGAATAACTATTTTCCATTCCCTGTTCCCGAAGGTTCAAACATTTCTAGAATTAAAAAAAAAACCCTCCAACCTTCCATCAGAACTTCACGTTCTCTCCCTTCCCATCCCAGCTGAGCCTACATATCCGCTCCACGCTTTATGGATTTCCATTTTATTCCACGTCATTTCCTCGCTTCATTCTTTCCCTCTGTCCGAGCTTTTACACGAGTTCAATAAAAAAGAATCACGCTACCTCGATTGAGTGAAACGGAATCCCATGCATTTTACGACCAGGGAATAGGTACTGTTAGCCTCAGAATACTACAACAGAGGTGAAGGGATAGAAAGAGAGGGAAGAATATGGTATAAGCAATGGGTACAACAAGGAAAACGAGAAAAGATAAAAGAAAGAAATTATTTAAAAGGGCTTCGGGAAAATACGGAGAAGGATACGAATCATGTTTTTCACCCGACTTTTCCACCTCTGCTCCGGAAATTAAAGCAAAAATCTTTTTATTTCGGCGGTCCTCTCTTCCATTTACCCGGAATTTTTATCAGATTATCATTACAGCCGGCCCATCGATGCAGATATCTACGGATGATTCAATCCAGACGGTATAAACAAACTCTCTCCTCGTATACCGCATTCGCTTGTATTCGTGTGTGTGCGCAAAGATATGGATAATATGTCTAACGAAAATGAATGGGACTGAATCTCCGGTACCTATCCTGTCGTGTTTTTCCAGCCATGCAAAAATCCTCATCTTCCCCGTAATATGAATGAACAGTGAGCACCAAAGCCGCAAGTGACGGAAGAGTTTTGACGAAATCAGTTCGATATCGTCACTAGCACTAAAGAAAAAATATTTGACTATTGTTGCATCAAATCACAGATCAATGGAGTGTGTATCGTTGAACAATGACCACTTTCTCTTCTCTTGTCCTTGAAAACGAGAAAAGCGAAGCTAGTGTGTCCACGAAGGCGAGAGTTCCCTTCCTTTGAGAGTGGTGCATGAATATTTTAAATTTGTGTGCTCCATGCTTAACACTAAAGTTGGTCTTCCAGTAAAGAGTGTTTGGTTCTATACTCCTAGAGATTAGAGTTACATGGTTGATTCGGCCCAAGAAAAAAATACTAGTCTCCATTTTATGACTTTTCAAATGCATCACATTGAATACAATTTGGCTTAGTACTTATCCTTATATGTTTATCACACAATCTAAATCATCATGCTTACTATTTGTATTCAATAAAATGCAGTTCAACAACTGAGAACAAAAAAGGTTTTAAACAATACTATTTTATCAAATAAATGATAAAAATGAATCAACGCGGGAAAAACCCGAATTAAAACAACTAAATACTACTTTATTTCTTAATTCGGAGATAAGTGCTCAATCAACGACACCTCCTCTATGCATTCAATCTCATTAAAAATATCCTTGCAACTTTAAACTTATTTTAAAAATGTTGGAGAATAATAATGAAGCTTTATTTAGAGAAAAGGTATGCTTTCAATACAACCTTTTAAAAATACGACTACGCTTTAGTGAATTACGTAAGCATGTTTTCCCCATTATCAACAAGGTATGCCTAACACAAAAAACCATCGCAAGATCTTCTGTGATACAGGAAAATAGGTTTTAATTCTAATTTTTAATTACGTTTATTTAATTCTAAGAGACTGATTAGGGGCTATCTTTTTGGAGCCAAGTCATTTAAATTAGAATGATAGCTTGGTACCTATCCACACTTACAACGTATTTCAGACAATGGTGTCAGAAACTAATGGCCATTTTCAAGGTACCAGTTATGTGCAGAAGTGCGTAGATATACCTTGACCAAGGAAGAGTTATTGGGATATTGGGATAAGGTATATCATATCCTCACTTCTGTCATGAGAATGATTGATGTCAGAAAAGAGTTGGCTTCTTAAAAATTACTATTGCCCAGAAACCCTTAAGGTGGATTCACAATTTCAAATACTCAAAAAAGTCGATTATCTGTCTATTGCGCTGAATTTGTAAGACTTCTGGATTATCTGCGTGTTCCAATTCTCTGATTTTTGACTGATTTTCCTATTTTCTGACTTCCAAATTTTACCAGACATGTATTGAAATGTGGACATCAAATTGACGCCCAAGTAGTGTAAATACATACAAGACAAAGGATGTCAATTTGCCTTTTAAAAATATTGGAAATTGTGAACTAGGACTGGTCAATGAACAATTTTATGATACCCAATCCCGTATGAGGTCAATCACTCATCAGACGAAAGTGAGCAAGTGATTGATATCAGCCGCTGAGGTCACTCCCTGACTCCTTCCCTTGTCTCCTAATCTCCTCATCACCCTAACCTCGCCTTCCCTTTAATTATTGACCAAGGCATATTAAAACGTTTAGGTACAGTAATTGTACCGTAAAAGTTGCCACTATTTGCGAGTTGCCACTAAATTGAGGTCATAAATTAATTTTACTTATACATGGAAAAGCACTAATCTATAGTATTTATCTTTTAAATTCTATTTCAGAAAGTGATTTCTTGTTCTTCTATAATTTAGAATATTCGTATTTTTCTGTGATGAGGTCTACCTTAGGAGACCATTTTACGCAATTTTTTGATGCAATTGTTGACTTATATATGATAGAAAAAATTAATACTCTTGAAAAGTGAAGTTCACCTCATTTTAGGCAAGAGTTTTGGGTGGTTCTATTGTTGAAACCTCACGGTAATTATTGCAAAGGAAAATACTAATTTATCACCTTGTTTTGTCGATTCAGCATTTTTGATTCGTTGCATCTTGTGTCTACATACGATAGTTTTATTGATTGGAAAACACCAATTGAATGGGTAGCACGCGATCATTCTATCAAATCAAACGACAGGGAATTTTTATTTTTATCACGGGTAGACACGCATTGACGAGCACCTCTTATATGGACGATATTTCCATGTAACATATTTTCATTCAGTGTTTTTATCTTTTCTAGTCGAGTTCCATTCCACTAACAACGTTCAAATATTTGCGTTCGGCATTGTTTTGGAGATAAGGCTTGCGTAGGCACTTAAATTCTTCAAAATACATATGAATTATCACTCTTTGTCCATTTTCTCCCGGAAGTTCTATTTGACCTTGAGATATCGATTCTATACTGCATTTCTGTGATTAACGCAGTTAAAAACTCTAATTTTTTTATTTGACCGAAATTATAGGATAATGAATTGGGTAACCTTTAACGGGACGAAACATATTTATCCGTAAAAATATTTTACATAAATCCTAGGGTTCTAACATTTAAAATATTTTATCATCAACCCAGATCCAATGATAATTCAACCCTTTGACTGGTTGACTGCATGCCTTCCATTTTATCCTTCCTCACGTTCTCCAACTCTCCCCTCACCACTACCATATTCCATGTACTCATATTCCATGTCCTAGCTTTTATATTGCTCCACTTTGACTGACTTTTCCTTCCCAGTAGTCTCCGCCCAGAGATTCGATTGGGGAGCTATTTTTTATTTCCGGAATATTTCGCCATAAGGAATGTCATCGCGTCCATTAATACTAGGTTGCATCTTCTTGGGAGAATAATCCGGTGGTATTCCGTTTCCTTCAACATCGCAGTGCTTGAATTGTTTTCTGTGACTTGCACTTTCGCCCGTAGGTAAGGTAGCAGATACTTGACCGATCACCTTGATCTGCGCCATCAATGACTTCCGGTGAAAGTGCTGCCTTTCACCGATTTTTTAAAGATACATTTTTAAAGACATAAATACTGCTGATGTGGCTTTCGATGATTCCTCCTTTGGAAGTATTTTCTGGCTCAACGTTTCCTTTGCATTTTAGCGAGCGCCTTCTGGAGCGAAGTCTGATGTGGATTTTATGCTCCCGTCGCATAAAATCCACATCAGTATATATCCACAGGTGCGAAGGCCTACACTCTAAAAATATATACCTACATATTTTATTACATGACTATCATTTTTTTAAATAAATTTGGAATACAATTATAAATATTTTATTATTATTTATTTCAACACCTAAAGAGAAAAGTAAATTGAAAGGAAAACTTGGGGACCTGTGAAAGAATTAGGTTAGAGAGAGTTAATAGTTTCATGTCAATCTTTACTTTCGTTCCCTTCCCAATAACGGATATCAAAGCTGGCACGTGCCCGTCTTCCTTCCACTCACCCTCCCTCCCCTCAAGGTTCAACATCTCCCGGAGGAAGCCGTCTGTCGTCCCGTCCCAAACGTCTCCACCCACGTTTTTCGGCTCCACCCGCTTTCGTCAAGGGCTTAAAAGGTATAGGAGGAGGAGAAGGAAGGCACGCTCCGTGGGATATGGGATTACGTTGTCTTAGGAGAGGATAATGTGGTTTCGAGACGGGGAGGCTTGTGCCTGTATGCGTGGGTGAGGGAAAGGGAGAGCCGCGTGCCTGTGGAGGGCTTGCTTTCCTTCCGGGCTAAGGGTTCGGTGGACCCTGTTGGGGGAGTTGATAAGGTGCGCTCCGCCCTCACTTCTACACCCTGGGATGTTCCGCCCATCTTGCGCTCATGGTCACGCTCAAAAGGGTTCCAATCCCGATATAAGTCGTGCAACCACAACCACTGCGAAAGGAAGAAGGCCCTCTAGTGTGTTCGTGTGATGCGCCAAGCGAAGCGCTGAAATCCGGTTGTTCCGAGTGAGTTTATTTTGCCTCTCATCTCCTTGGTGGGTAGGGGGGCAGCCTAATCGCCTTCGCGGCGGGAGCTGTGTGCTGATTATCCCCGCTACCGCTCCACAATCGAGTCGGCTTCTCTCTCTTCCTCCCTAACTCTTCTCTCGAGAACCAAATTTGAAACTTATGCGGTTTTTGCTCTTCGTCAACGTCGCTATAATCCTCCTCTACTGGCACATTAAGGTGCCTTCTTGATCACGTAAACTTGGTTAATTCGTTTTCTCTTCCTTTCGGTCTAGCAATAAGTTGTAGTTAATTATAATATAGTTGACTTTTTGAGCGACGAGGGCCCGTTGCATGCAAAAACCTAGTGGAATTTTACTCACTTCAATTTTAACATTCCTTAATCGGTAGATTAGTTAATAATAATAATTATTATCATTGAAGGTTTCCAGGATTATATACCCTCTGGCGTACTTCCATGTTCAGGGAAACTGATAGTTAGAGGACCTTCCCATCACCTTCTCAACTTTTCAATAGTATTTTTTACGCGACACGGTTGCGTGAACTGCTTTAGGAAGACAGACGAGGCAGTGATTGATTTGGTGTGTGAGGACATGAAACTACTGTAGGAAATTAGGAAGGGGCAGAATAGTTTGCTGGAATAGGTAATGAGCCGCAAAGAGTTTTTGAAGGCCGTGATTGATGGGAGGATATTTACGATCATGAATCTCTGACAATCACTTCCAATATTTTACTACTATTTTTTTGCAAGAAAAAGTTAATGTGGAAAGAGGAATACCAAAAACAACCAGCGGCAATACTTAAAACGTCAATTGCGCTATATAGCCATTGATATGTAATTATTTTTTACGCATCACTGAAAACAGCAAGACGCAATGTTTTCTTCCAAAAACTTCTATACATGTAATCTAATTAATTGTAATCTAATTATGCAACTAATCAAGCTAACACATTTTTCTTCAATACTCTAATCTCGGAATTCTTCAATTTTTGCCTTGTTTTTGAGAGACTGCTTCCGATTAATTCTGGAAAATTATTAGAACTGGCCTTTTTCAGTCACATTCTACTTTTCTTAAAGCTATACCTAAAGGTTCTGCGAAATTACTTACCTTAAGCAATTTTTTTGTGTTTGCTTGTATATGCATAGTTACGTCATTAAATATGACAACCCGCATTTTTAGACGTGAGATTTTATGAAAGTTTGGCATTTTTTTCCTGGACCACGCAATATTTCTTCAATTTGAAATTACGCCTTATTTAGTGAGTGGACACCATTATTTAATTTAACAAGTAAGGAAAAGCCTTAATTACTGGAAATTGAAGACTGGTTTACAATCCTATTTCAGGAAAATTCAGAATAATTCGGGACTTGCCGTGACATTAGTTTTTGCGGATACCTACACAGAGGATAACATGAATGTAAAAAACTCGGATTGAAAAAAAACAACCGGTTTACCGGAAATTCAAGCCCAGACTGCTTGACATAGCATCAGCAGATTAAAACGCCTTAAATTTATTTAAATTCAAAATAGTACAGGATTTATGGATAGCTTTAGTCATTGCAGTATTAAATAAATTTCAATTCAGGACCATATTAACTTCAAATCCATGTGAATGTTGATTTTTGCTGTGAATCTATATCATTTATCTCGTCCTTCGATATTGGCTATTGCGTGGTTAGTCACGTATTTCCTTAGTCTGTACTCCAATATGATGGTTACTCAAATCGTACTTCCTTCACCGCAAATGAACCAAATTTATACACAAATACTTGTATTCTTTATTAAAAAAAGAGGGGAATATCAGTAAATGTTTTTATGTAATAACCTGTGCCTTATGAAAAGAGAAAAATTGGGCCAAGCAATAAGTAGAAGAGTAGAATTAATTTATTGCTCTAGCATGTGTGTGTTCTATAATAATAAAAACAAATAAGAGTCAAGTAAAATTATGGAATAAGACTAATTATGGACCAATACAGTAAAAGAGGAAAACAATATAATGATTTACATCACCGTAACAAAAAGGGACGTTACCGTGCATCAAAGTTACATTAACGATGAATTACATAAAGTAGCACACAATGACTAAATAAGTTATTACTACAGCTTGAAAAGATATAAAATTAATAAAAAAGAATCGAATAAATATAAGAAAAATACATTTTTGTACACATTACAAATAATTCATAATGAGCCACTGCGCAGTAGACTGTAAAACTTTGGCCTAAAATGTTTAAATGCTGTAATTCATTTTTATTTACCTGTGAGATTATTTCAGAGATTAGACCCTACAATCTAGAATGTTTTTTTAAAACAGGTTGTGTGTTGAGTGGGATAGTAAATTAAAATTATATTTGTTGTCGTAGTAAAATTAGTAATTTTTTCTGTAGAGATGAAAATAATAGGAAAATATTGAGGTTTTTAAAAAGAAATAATGCGTAAAGGAAAGGAAGGCTAGGAAATATTGCCACCGGTTTTTTAAGTCAGCCATCCGATTATCTTAAGGTATAGCGATAAGTATACAACTCTTTGTAATGTGAACACAAATTTCACACAAGAATTTAGCAAGCACTGAAGTTATATATCAAGTTTATCTGGGATATCATTATAAACTAAACAATAATCGTAATCAGGAAAAACTATGTAGGCTATATAACTTCCTGGTATACACAGGCAGCAGTTCTTCGTTTACTTTTAATGGGTATATAATAATGCCGGCTCTAGTCAAGATTCATGAAAATGATTTTTCCAGGAGGAAAAATTTGTCAGTTTGACCCTAAGGTTTTGGACTGTGTTTAATAAGGGAACGTTAATATTTTGCAGCTTTACATTTGGAAATACATCATGATCACTTTTAATCATAAGCTTTGAGGGGACAATGATAATGCATTTGGTTATAGCACAGTTTAAGACAAGGTAATTATTTTACACCTATTCAGATATTAAGGCAATATCTTCATTTACTTTTGTAATATTGAATCCGAGGTTATGAGTCAGTGCCGCTATATTTGCGAATCTTTTGCCTTAAGTAAATATTTACTGCACTTTATGTTTTCGGGAAAATCAAGGTGATGAATAGAATAAAAGCATCAGTTCAAGTCCCGAAACATGAGGTACACCACAGGTGAAAACATTGCATTTAGAGATGTTTCCGCTAAGTCTTTGACAACTTGGCGGCACCCATAAAGATAGTTGTTGAACCAGTTCAAAACCGAGCCAAAAAAATAGATTCTTCATTTATTGCGAGCCTGGAAGCCTCGAGTGATTAACCCAGTGCAATGCTTTGCTAAAATAAAATTTCACTAAATATCACTATGACCATTTTATTATCAAAAGCGTATCGTACATCATCAGCGACATTTAACCGGGCAGAGTGAGTACTGAAACCCTGCTGAAAACCAGATTTAAATAGATCTATTTTATTCTAAGTAGACAAATAATTTGTTGTTCGCTGATATGCAATTCACAATAGGACCTTAGATATTGATAACAATATGGATATTGGACGGAAATATGAGGATTATATGGTTTTTAACTTTGTCAGAATAGCCAAACTGAAGCAGTTATCCTGCAGGAAGGATATGTGGAGGAAAAGAGCCAGTAATGCAAAATATCAAGGGTGGATACCATGGAGAATACAGTTTTACGACATACTCTAGAATAATCCGCTAAGGATTGCGCTGTGAATTAAGGTGGTTGGAGTTGTAATCGTTAGTCATTGAGCATATTTAAATAATTTTTCAAGTAAGTCGAAAAACATTTTTTGGAACACAATTTAAGTGCAATTGTATATGCGTTGGAATTCTCCATGCAAGCAGTAATGGAAGTGATTTGAGAATTATATTTTAATTTTTGCCTTAAGAAATGCATGAAATTAGTAGAGTTGTTGGTGCGCTATTCGACATTTGGACTAAATGACCTTGAAATATGTTTCTTAGAATATTTTACCTGGCCTGAGACCTTGATACTTATTTGAAACAACAATAACAATAAGAAAAGTATTATTTGCGTTTAGAAATTGCGTTGCGAAAACCTGTCCATTGTAATCGAGTCATTGCTAAATATATATGTCATGTGCCGTAAGACTATGTCTTAAAATAGCATAGAATTGTAAAAAAAACAATTTATAATAATGGAATGTTATCGGTTTTATCAATAGATATTACTAATGGATACACATAATAAAAATGTTATGCAAATCTGTACATAAAAATATCGCTCCAACCACCTTAACACAGAAGAGTGTGTTATACCAGCTGTGATACAGTGAACGCTCACTGTGACTACGCCATAGCCTCACAGCTGCTTCACCGTGGAATGCGTCCATAATATCGACATACGACGCACTACATGCCTCCGTCTCCGCTTGAGCTGCGGCGCGGCGGCACTTATAACCCCTTTTCTCCTGCCGTCTAATCCAAGTGACGCGATTACGGCAAATGCCGAGGTTCTATTTCCCTAGCTCGAATGCGCCGAACCCTTTGACCCGTTCACAAGCACGATCAAATGCACGCGGATAGGGAATTCCACAAAACAAACTGCGTGATTCGCTCAGATTGCCCCCGGAACGATTTAGCTGGATTCCGTCAAGAGCTCTACTCCAATCTCCTCCACCCTCCCGAGACCATCATCAACCTCCCTCCCTCCCTCCCCATACTCTCCATCCCACTTAGTTCTTCTCTGCTCCCATGTGCCACTCACCACCTGGCAGGGTGCCGAAAGAGACAACTGCCGCGGCAATTAACGGCCATGGAGTAAGCATTAATGGAGTGGCATTGCGATGTTCAAATCTGAAACGTATTTTATCAAAGAGATTTAGGAAGAATTACTCAGATGAAGGTGGCAATATGGTGGGCTATCACTGGCTAGCCGATACCTCGCGTTACAGTTAACCAATGACGAATTGACAATGACGAAGAGACAGTTTCCACTGATTTACTAAGTTGGCTCCTTCGAAGGTTGAAGAGTTGAAAAAATGTCGTACGGCAGCCAGCCGAACCATTTCCAATCACCAAATTCGGTGTAAGCATTTATTTTATTTGGAATGATGTACGCCAGCCAGAAAACGAAAACTTTTCTAAGCTTTGAGCATTCCGCAGTATTACATTTACGGTGTCATCCGTACACGTTTGTGCGAAAATTCCAATTCCGCCTTAACTGGGACATGAACTCGGGTGTATCAATATTGCCTGAGTGATTTAGTCAGTTAAGCCACCAATAGAGGAAGTCAAGGAAAGGAAAGGACCGGCTATAAAGGATCTAGATGTTCACAACTGTCAGGCAAACAATTTAAAAGCATTCAAATTGTACGCAATAAAACTAAAAAGTTTTGAAAATTTTCCACTTCTAGCAATGAGATATTTATGTAGCTACAGCAACGCTCCATTAGGAATCCTTGAAAAAACTTTCGAAAAGGTGCTTAAATCTTTCATTGTTCAAATGTCATCCCACATGTACTTGCTCAAAGATATAGTGAGTACCGCAAATCTCATTGAGAAACCGGTTGGAAACAATCAACATCATCATAGTCATTCTACTAAGGTCCTTTCTGTTCCTGCTTTGAATTTCACTTCCTTTCATCTCCGCATCTTCTGCAAACTTTCCGTCTCAAAATAATCCGTTCGCCCAGCACTAAGCCCCTTTAAATCGATTACCTACCTTCATTCAGTACCTATTGTTTTCCTTCATTTTTCTCTCCTGCCTCCTGCCTAACCACCCCCTCTTTGGCTGTAGCTCATCAAAAAAATAGTTCCGCACTATATGAAAAGAAAAATGAAAAGTTGAATACTGCTTTTAGGACAAAGAATCGAGTCAAATTGCAAAAATAGCAAGTAAAAATACCGTTTCTCTATTCTGTTTAGATATGCCGAGCGGTGAATTCCACCATATCTTTGCTGTATTGATGGCATGAAGATTAACGATCGACATAAAAACTTGAACAAAAAATAATGCGCTAAAGTACAGAATAATAAAACAGTTACAAAGTAATCGGTATAAATATGGAGACAAATTTGATACTTTAACTCTATTTTACATTCGCGCCTGATACTGGCCATTATAGCTGATGACGAATATCGCACGTTGCTGATGATAGTTGAGCCTAAAACTGGTAGTTCCAATGTGCCATAAAAGTGGAACACACTTATTTTGTTTCAATATGTGCTTCCTCCATATTTTAAGTCTGCTCTCGTTTAGCTTCAGCGATACGTAGCCACGAACTTACTTTTGCCGAAGCCTAATGAAATCATACCAATCAAGACTTGGCTATAACAATTCAGCCGAGGGACGCCAAGAAAACCATCAAATTTACTTTAAAGATTTCCACAGGTAATATTCTAAGGAATATTTTTCGGCTTCTATGTGGTTTTTTTGAATTTTCACTCAACGTATCGCATTCTCTGCTTGGCGCTCCATAGGGAATAATATAATTCCTTAAAAAAAACATCCAGCATAGGATGCGAAACGTTGATTTAAAATTTAAAATATCACAGTGAGTCCGATAAACGTGCTTCAGAAAATTATGACATTTTGACGATGTCTCCAAAATATGAGAAAAAAGTTAGTCCTAGGCAATATAGACGCATGGAGACTCGAGTGACCGGCACATTCATATCGTCTTATCTTATTTTAATTCTATATTTTTTATGAAATCCGGATCTTCCGGAAACAAAATAACTGAAAACTGTGGGCTTATGCCAAGGGTTGGAGCGGAGCGTTAATCCCTCATCATAGGAATAATATTTGGAGGCTAAATTGTTCTCGGGTCTTTCATTCGTTCGCTCTTTTGCAAGCCCCCACGTATTCCAGCCGCAACCACCGCATCCACCCACCAAGAGAACTTTTGCCGTATCCGCAGACTTTCTCGGGAGCTTAGGCCTCTGAATCGAGCTCCGTAGCCATCACACGCGGAGACTAAATTATAATAGACGGCAATCGGGGTATCCCATGTGTCGCTTTCACTCTCTCTTTGCCATTTACTGTTCTCCCTCATCATTATCATCATCAGCGTGGAGGAGTGTATTTAATCGCTTGGAGTCAACAGGCAGAGCTTTGGAGAAAAGCAAGAATGGGGAAATGCAGGCTGCTGTGAAAAATGGCATTATAGAGACGAGAGGGGTGAAGTTTGAATTTTCACAAACGTGGTGAATATTCCAGCTTGCCTTGGGCGGTGCCGTACAGCAGTCCTTGGACTACGAGACGTGATATTCGTGTGATTGAATGACAATCAGATGCGAAAAATTATAACTATTTATTTACTTAACAAATTGAGCACAGACGCGCGTTCAGGTTGTAAATTATCATTACCAATATATTATTATAAAAGGCACACTAACGAAAAAGAAATTCCTAGTAAATATCATTTATCATACAATTCACTTTAATATAGAACCATGGAACCTATAGTTCCCAAACAGACTTGTTTTTTTAGTACTGCATCTACTTATAATAGAATAAATAAAATAAAAAAAATATAATGGACCCATTATACATGTATAGGAATAATCTTAAAAGCATTATAACTCGATTGAGAGGTCTGAAATATCTCTCCAGGTGGTTGGTTCCAGTCTAAAATAGTTTTATTAAGGAATGAGTATTCCTTAATATGCAATGAACATCCATCAAATGCCGAACGCAATTCTTTCATGAAATACGCAACATAAAAAATATAACGATGGCAGCGTGCGATATTTTATACGACTATGATTTGACGGGGGATTTGCCTAGAGTGGAGATTTGAGTACCAAATTCCCATTCCGAGAGTTAAAATTCATGCTCTAATGTATATATTTCAATGGATCCCTTATCCTTACATCGGTGTGATGTGGAGGGAACTTTTAATGTAACACTCCATCCATTTGGTTGGACGCACAGCTTTGAAGCGATTAACATTTTTCGTCTGAAACAGGTTGGTCGGTGCTAAACCTGGGCCTCCTTCCACCCAACCTTCGTCCCTTAAGTAATATTTTCTTTGGCGATTGGCCCTCCGATCACAGTGGTGGAAAAAGTTTCCTCTATTACTCTCAAGTAATGTGACATGTTGTATCATGCTAAAATAATACGGCTTCAAATATTCCCAAATTCTGCACATGGAATATGTTCTCTATCTACTACAAATCACTACCAGAGCTAATTTTACGATATAAGGGAGCAGTGTGATGCGCAATACTGTAATATAACGTTACATAAATCGAATTACAACATAGATTCCATACAACGAGATGAAATGAGCAATGCAATCCGTTTAAATCGCTGCGTCGAATCATCCGCACCAAAGTGACACCTCATTTAAGTTTTCAAAACTTTTACTCATATATTTCTTCAATACTGAGTTTGAGTCAAGTTCTACAGCTGATCTCACCTATAACATGTTGTTAACTTAATTAGTGATGAATCCCAAAAACCATGGAAACATGCTGTTTTTAAAGAATGATGAAAATAAAATAGACGAATAGAATCACCATTAACGAATTCCTGCAAAGGGCAAGGAAGAAATAAGTTTACTGTAAACTTTACGAAGTAGGTTTCGACACATTCAGTGACATGAGAAAATCTTGAAAACTGTGACGGAAGGAGAAATGAATGGTAAGACATAAAAAAACACTAAGGGTGAAGTTCATTATGAAAACTATAAGGCATGCTCAAATTAATGCTCATGGAGTAGTACATAAATACTGTTGGGGGAGTGGTATGGAGAGCAGCAGGAAACAAAGCCTTTGATTTATTCCTTCAACTGATGACTAAATTTTATTAAAATATTGGATTATATTTTTTTTAAGTTTTGCTGATTCACTTTTGGACTAAGTGACAGTTTTATTTCCATACCATATCTTGTTTTATTTCCATACAATATTCTTTCATCTCTTTTTTTCTTTCTTTCGAACCACTTATAGTGTTATTAACTTCGTTCGGCTTTGGAATACTTTCACCTTCAACTCTAGCTCCATATAAATCTTTCTTTCTGTTGAATCTTTTTCTTCTTCATAGTAGTTTTTTAAAAACATTTCTTAGCTTCCCAAATTGAACAAGTTTTTCACATGTTTTCCTAAAGTTATTTGAAGATCGGCTTTATAAACCTATTGTCATCCATCCTGTATCAATGTCAAAAAGATATCGATTTTCTCTCTGCCTTTTTATCTTATTTTTAAATTTTAGAGCCTAGAAGCTAACTATAGGTATACTTACTTCCCACTTGATGGTGAGGTAGGGTGCAACTTGCTTTTAAACCTATGCTATCGTTTTCCACGGTTAGTGCCGATTCGGGAGAGTGAGATTAGTGGGCAATGAGCCTCCAACTTTGATGGTCACCTACGATGGCCCACTGGCATGAGTATTCGTTCCTGCTCAAGTACGTGCCCTTCACCCGTTCATCCGATGGTCTCTCGATGTACCTCCGTTCCCTTCCACACCCACGCCAATACCTCGTTTCGACGGCCTGAGAGATAGAGAGATAGAGAGCGAGAGTTGAAAACGACCCGTATCGTTAATGAATGTCGACAGGGGTTGGGTTCGCGAGCTGATCTGGAACGCTCGTTCGGGCGAGGCTCGAAAACGACGACGTCGGATTTTCCATTGAGATGGAATCCGCCTTTGTTCCGCACACTCAGGAGCGAGTTAAATGCATGAATTTGTGCATTCGAAGGCACAGACTCGGATAGGAGAGCGTCGGGGGAACGTATTTCTGTTCCCAAAGTAGGATTTTCCCCCCGAATGAGACTTTCCCTGTGTTTTCCCGAAAAAAAATATTATCCTTCGCTAAATATAATGCGTTCATAATTGATCAAGCTCATATTTTATCTCTGTTTTCCAACCGGATTCAATTGTTTCGTACTATTCATCCACGTTCTGAAGAAATTCCATTATTCTATCTCCAGGCGCCATTTTTTTTCAACTCATTTCTCTCACTGATGGAATATTAGGGTGGTCCAACGTTTTATTTTCTCGTTTCCCTTACTCCCGCGTTGATGAATTTAAGTCAAAAAAGACAAAGGAGTGAAAATATAGGATGTTATTTTCAGACAATGAGGTAGGTAACCAAATTATTTTTTTTATTCAAGCTCTGAAAGCTCGTTAATTTTTATTCAAGTTTTGAAAGTTCGTTTAGCCATTTTTAAATCAAACGCAGGATCTGTTGGTAAAAAAAATATTCAATTTTCCTGCCGTATGTGAGCCCAGGTGTCCGCGTAAATGAGTCAGATTGCTTTCAAAAATTATTTTCAACCGACCTCCGAAATCAAATTTCATTTCGAAGCGCAGAAAAAAATTTACGAGGCGATCTTTAGCGTGCTGTACGATTTCGTATGTTCTCCTATAAATTAATTCCGAGTTCAATGGGCTTGAAATTAAATTTTCTCTATTAGAAACGGATTTATCATTCAGAGAATAAAAAAAACAGCTCGAAGCTCGTTGTCGGAAACATTCAGAGGCTTACCAATACTGGAAGAACAAAAGCCTGGCACTAGAGCGTGTGGAAAGTTACATATACCGCTTTAATATTACAAAATTTCCTCCATACATGCAAATTAATTTAACAGATAAAAGTACGCAGTTATTTCGCAAAGGCCAGAATAAAAAACTGTTATTTACAGTAATATTATTTAGAGAGTAAATCACCAAAACCTAATTTAAATCCAGTATACAAAATACGCTTGTTTATGACTCTTATTGATGGTTTTAATTCTACCATCAAATACACCGCAGCTCCTCCATCCTCCATCACACCCATGTTTCAAACGCCTGCAACCTATACTCATCTTCGCTCCTCAGACTCCCTCGTTTCTGCCCGATACAACACTACATTACGCACAAAAATCTTCACCAACCTCTTCTTTATATCCTTATCCATGGTCCCCGTCATCAGCTCCGTCCTATCGTAGGACGTCTATTACGCCTCTACTACATTTTCTTCTAATTCATTGCTCATGTAATGAAATTGCTCTATTTTCTCCAGTATGTTGACTTTTACTTTTGAACAGCCTCGCTATCCTTATCATCAAAATGTCATTAATTTATTAATGGTTTATACTCATTCCGTATTTCCCACCCTAACTTTTATATTAATCTTTTTAGCGTTTTTATCCCATTTATGATCGTCAGTTAAACTAAGTACAGAAGCAAAAACATAAATTAAGATCGCGTCTTCCAAATGACCGTAGCGTGGCAATTTTGTTTATTTTTCTGAGCTACTAATTGAATATACCAAATATCTGATTCCTACATATTAGTCAGCCTGCAACAATATGATAAAAATATAATTAATTTCTGCATAAAATGACTAAGTGTTATGTGCCCGCAAAGAGTCATGATACTTCTTAACTCCTAATAAAATAAGAAAAAAAGATTTTGCTATTCAATGAAAATCATTGTATTTCGTTAAACCTTGTTTATTTTAACAATTGTTAACTGAACAGGCATAAAAAATAATAATAATTACCCATTGTTTGGCTGGTATTTGAGGCATATTGCCCAACCGCTTGCTTAATAAGCCACGAAGGCTTATTATGCAAGGTTATTCGCCGAATTAATGAATTGCCAGATTCAAATCAACGGTTGGATATTACCTCAAACGTTGAAATACCTTAATCACCATTTTCACTACGGTAAAGGTAATTAGAGGCATTACATGAAAATTAAAAATTTAGATTAGAAAAAATATAAGTTTTGTACGTTCTCCAAAATATTTCTTAGAGTTGAAATATTAGTATAAGCATTTTGGACACTCCGTTGGAATTTCAGTGCGAAGTTTTGATACTTTCCTTAGGTTATTTCTATGAAAATTGATTATTTCTGCTTCAGTATTCCTCCTAAAGAAATAATTCTGCAAACATTGCTGATGAGTAAGTACAATTCACAAATCAAGTCACAATGTAGAGGGCTTACGACCACAATAAAAGTCATGACAAGTCAATGCAGGTATAAAACTATGGAAAACGTTCCTTTTCTTAAATATAACCATGGTTTCATGTTTAGCGGTAACCATAGGTTCAAAATTGTCTATCTTTTCAAAAATATTCATCTTCAACTTTAAAAATAGCAATTAAGGCAGCTGGCACCATTATTGAAATGTAAGTAAAATTTACGTTACAATTCTTTTCGATAATTGTTGAGACCAAGTATTCCATTGTCAACGATTTTGGAAACAACACTATTTCAAATGTCGGGGTATGAAATTAGTGCATCTCATAAGTGCACAATATCCCACGCGATGTTTTTAAAAGAATTACTGATTTTAACCCTAGATTTTCAGGTCTAAAAATCCAATTTTTCGATAAATTCTGTAGAAAAGTATGGCCTTATTAACACCATAATACATAACAGATCTACATTCCTTCAAATTGCCCCGAGTGTATAAAAACTTTCCACTTTTACTCTGGGCTCACAGGCCTCCCACATTTGCATCCATTACTCAACCCTCGTGTCCACATGAGGCGCCACCACCCATCTCCATCCAATATGCCAATCTTATAACGGCACGTTAAACACTTAGCTCCTCGAACACACGCGTAAGCAGACTCAGGAAACACCCTCCCCAAATTCCCCGATCCGTCGTAAGAACCAATTACCAACTTTTAATTGCACCAACTCACTGTGACAACACTGCTGAAGCAAAATATACGCCAGACTCCATTAAAGAGTCCCTTCTCAAACAAGGAGCACGTCTTTCCTTTCTAATCAGCGAAAGGGAATTGTCTGTTTCCCTCTTGGAGATCAACACAGACTTGGAGGTATCACACAGACTCGCAGGAGAAGTTGACTGGTGGTAGTTGATTGACAACCGGTATTTTAAGTCCAAACATCGAAAACCGCTCATTTTCTTAATAATGCATTTTATGCATGATAATGGTCACCTACGTTCCTCTTCGGCAAAATTTATTAATATTATTGTCAATGTTTTGAGTTACTCTCGCCAGTCAATGTAAAAATTGACGAAATTTAAGAATAATGAAAACAGTTTAATATTCCGTTTTTTAATCTTCTTGGAACTTTACAAAAATATAAAAAGAAGTATACAGCATTGAAATAGATTTAAAAAAACAGTTCTGAATTGATTTTTCTCTATTTATCAAATTAGATATATTTTTTACGCAGCTCGAGTAAGCGTAGGTGAATTTTCGATATAACCGACAAAACAGAGATATGACCATTAATCCTTTTTAAATTCTGCTCATTTGCTGCTATTATTCCGAAATGAGCTTGAGTATATTCCAGGAAAATTAAATAAAGGCAAAAATTTTAATTTAAGGACAGCCATTGAAAGAGAAAAACCACTCCTCTAATAACTAAAATTTAATGAATGACACAAGGTGGTTGTTTGAAGGAAATGCTGCAGTTATTTTTTAGAAGGTTAACAAAAAATAGATAGTTAAATATATAGAAATCCTCTTCGTATGTAAAATAATAAGTCACTCACGTAAAACGTAAGCGGTTTAACTATCCCGCTACCCATTTGACAAATCTTTGCTATCTACTATTGGCAGAGGTTTTCCATTTTTAATTTGTGTTTTGAAGGCATATTATTTATAATGTAAACAACTTAATTAAAAAATAATAAATATATCAATAGTGCATTACAAAGCCCCAAGCCTGGTTCTCTGTAGGTACTACATTGCCCGTTAAATATTCCATCAAAATCAACAGTTCAAATGTAAACTGGATAGACAAAATTGAATTTGAAACTTATATTAGAAGAGGATGAACAGGTATTCGTTTTCATCTCAGCCACTGGGCTGAGATGAAAATAACGCATTATCCATATCTAATAGTAGCGGTATAGAAGAGTGAGCTGCAAGCAGTTGGTAGGAAATGCACTTGTGCCCTTTATTTGACCTCATTTTAAAGAGAGAGCACCAACTCCAGCCACAATCGTTCCTACGCAAAGCGCAAGTCCCTCGTCAATTACCTTCTGCCAAGGATACGGAAGCGAGGGAAAACCTATTTTTGCCTGCACAAACGCTCTTGGAGTAGGGTGATAATCTAATATTCCGATAAAAAAACACGCTTGTTAGAGCTAGTCGCGGTCTTAAAGCGTTGATGCAATGAATATGTAAAATGAAGACAGAAGACAGAAATACAGGGAAAATTATGCATTTAACAGGAGATATAGTAGTTGCCCGGCATCCCTTCCAGTATAGCCTCGGAATTCCCGAGCCTTGAAAGTGACGACATTTTGACATCACAGCCGATAAAAATTCAAATAGGGCCATACGAAAGTTGACATTTTTCGGAGGCAGTGTCGTCACATCCACGGATTTCCCGAAGTCCAACCGTGTTGAGTCCTTACTGAATAAAGCCTCGTTCACGGTATGAGAGGAGGGCGGCGGGCGGCAGAGCAGTATCGCGGCTGAGCGTCAGGGTAGTGTGGCCACGATGCGAGTGGTGATTCGACCTAAGATTAGGTCAGAAGCAGAAATGGCAGTACTGTCATTTGATCAAACGTCCTCGGTCGACATTTTGCTACGGAACGAGTAAAGTGGCAGAGTGGCACTAGAAAAGTTTAATGCATGGAATTGGCGGTGAGCGGCAGTAGAGCGGCACCAAGCCGTGCCGCGTTGCCACTCGTGTCTATCACGGCTGGGTTCTAGTGTTATCCCTGTCAAACATTAGAAACATAAAACTCAGGGTTACCGCTCTTTCGCTCTCCCACTCGCCTCCCGCTGCCCACCGCTCGAATCGTGGCCGAGGCCTATGCCTCCAGATCACGCGTTTCCTGTGCCAATGCGGCACGACTGCTGAGGCGATATTGCAAAAAGGTTATTTGTATAAACATGAAAAGGAGTCAAGTAATCCTTCACAATTAGACGTCCCAGGTGGATGAACAACAATTGACGATCATGTAGGTATCCCTCCGCTTGACGTCACACATGGAACTCCAGCTTAAAGGACTCCATCTAACACGCTAGTCCCACGCGTCCATATATTTGACTTCCGATTCCGATCCGTCGACAAGGCAGTGAGGACGTTGGTGCATTCCAAGTAGGTTAGAAAAGTAATGGAGATGACATACCACTTGATTCTGGAAGCCAATTCCACCATTGCAGTTGGCACAGTTTAGACCTTCCTCTGGCTTACGTATCAGGCGGTCTCGTTCGATTTTCGTCAAAAACAAGTTAAAAACCACAGGCGATGTTTTGTGGCTGGTTTGATCACACCTACTCGGCGCAAAATCCTTCCCAAGCACCACTATTCTTGCTTCACTTTCGCCGATGAGCGTTCACGGTCATGCCTCCTTCTTTTCATTTTAACCTCCTTGGTGCATTCAGTCAACGTCATTAAGGTCCCTTCCGAATAAATTGGCGCATCAGAGATGGACAAATTGCGATTGGGTTTGGAAGGTATAGACGAAAGTAATTTTGCAGCGCTGACTTCACCGGTAAAGGTTTGGGGGAGCACACATGTTAGTTATTTAGTATATGAATTAAAGGCGGCTGTAAAGTTGGCATATGGAAGTATATATTGTCTTACTGGAGATTTTAGCAAAATACAGGTTGGCCCGGTTTGTAGGAGATTGTCATCCTTGGTGATCCTATCTGGAGTGAGAAGGCCGGAGAGCAGTGAGAGTCAGGGACACGTTTCTTCTGGTCCCAGGTGAGTCACTTGGCGACCGGGTCGGGATAGGAGTGGGAGTAGGAATAAAAAGGGTGTTCTGGTCCACTTAATTTATGCAAGGTAATTAAAAGCCCTTATTAATTACTAATTAATTATCTCATACACTCAAGGTGAGGCAATTTGAGTGCTTCCTCAATGTAAAACAAGGGCTACGCTACAACTCGTCCCCAAGATGGGCATACAATAAATTACAACGTTATTTCAGAAAAACGATAGGTATTATCTAGCTTAATAATAATCCCAGCGACAAACAATTTGTACCATCTGAAAGGGGTGTTATTTTTACGTAAAAATGGTCTGTATAAGTTTCATCCCCAGCCTGATAGAAAGCGTTTGTTTGCCAAAAACAACGTCATATTATGTTAATATTAGTAAGACGAATCCACTAAAGAGGATAGGGCTCTTTTCTTTATGTCAAACCTCATATCTTTAACAGTAAAAACGGTCTTAATTGTTCGTCGTCTACCAAAATAACCAATGCTCAGTTCAGACAACTATCGTGTGTACCAACATTGCGTCCTTTGCACCGTTTCACACTACACCACCGTAACTCTTCTTGTGCTGCCCTTATCAGAAACTGCAACATACATGGGAGGGGTGAGCGAACAAAATAAGGATTCCCACATTCCTGTGATACTTTGAAGCTTTCGAAATCACTTTTAAAAGCAAAGGGCACTCATCTTTGATTACTTATCAAAATTACACTTTATCCTCCTCAATTTTTATTGTGTGATTATCGTGCTTCATAATTTCTGATTTACACCCGCGACACCATAACCTACCTCTTATAGATAGCAGCATTAGAAAATACTAGTCGTTGGTCACCTAAAGGCTTCCACACGGCGTTTAGTGTCTACGGCGCGGCGGCTGGTACGCTATTTTGGGGAACCAGGCACTACCGTCATAATTTTGTACTGGATGTGCTCTCTTCATAGAACCCAAGGAGGTTAAAAAGAGAATTCGAAGCATACATGAAAACTATTTCTCATGTTTAAATAGTACACACGACAAAAATTACCTCAATAACTCAAAAATATTATCCAAATGATTTTGAATCAACCACAGGCATATATTATTGCCTTTCACTAGTGAATAAATTTGAAAAAGTCACGTGATCTAAAAAGACATCTCGGAGGTTTGACGTGACTGCATGATATCGCTTTTCTAATCTACACGCATTTCAACGCCAAGGATCAAATCACATTACTTCATAGTTTTCCACAAAGTAAATTAAAACGATTATTTCGTAAAATTACAAAAAATAAGCCATACTTCACCAAGAAATAATTCAATTTGCCAGGAGCATTACCATTCCGTGATGTCAAACCTCTGATTCCCGATGATGTAGTGTTTCCACGCCGCCTAGTGCGTGTAACTTATACAAAGATGTATTTCAAAAATAAAGCATTGGATGCTTTCCAATCACCCTGCGCAGATAAGCATTGAAGCATATGGGAACACACGAGTGCACATACAAGTTAACGATTAAACTTTTTTCAAGTAATCATTATAGAATTACCTTTCACATGGAGATATTTCTGTTTCTATCACTACATATTTTTCCGCCATCACGTATTAGCAGACATGCTAACGCAGGCACTCTACAGGGAAGATGTGTATCAGTCTTCTTAGCGTAGACGACGTCACAAATGCCGTTGGAACATGCTCTGCACTAAAAATTTTAGAACATACACGTGATTATAAACCACCCATTGCATTCCTATAAAAGTCATATCCTATATATTTAAGAATACGCACTTCAAATGCAAATAGATTTTTTAATAATGCATATTCCCCAATTTGGCCACCACCGGAGAATTACATAGGGCCTTAGGGCTTTCCATATTGAATTGTATGCAGCGTTCCCGTTAGAGTAAGTAAAAGACAAGGAATTACCCTCCCCTTCACCCACCTCTAGTGCTCCTATCCACGTTCCGACCATCACCTACCAGCGATTCCTCCTGCAGCACCCCTTGACTGTTCCGCATCGCCATCAGGGTCGCCAAGACACGCGCTTTCGACAATGAAGGGGATTAGCGACAGTTGCGGGGATGACCTTGAATATTCACGACGGGTCGTTTAATCTTTTATGAGGACGAGCGCGCATACAACGTTCCCTTCGATCTCACGTCGCCCTCGAACACGCGTGTTCGCCATATTCCGCTTCCGTGGGCCACCTCCCTCTCCTCCCCTCTCTTGTCCGCCTTTCCATCTTCTCTTTTCATCATCGTGCATCACATGTCTCATTCCCCAGAGCCCTCCCCCTGGGGAACCGATCAGTAAGCGGTGCATTAAGCCTATTTGTGGTGACAATAGCCTCCTGGCCTCCACGAAACTATAACGCTTATCGTGCTATAATGATAAATTAATTTACCCTTTTCATTTAGCAAACCTCTTAATCATCTCTAATTTTGAGACCAAAACCATAAAAATGTTAATATTTTTGTAAATTATAATTTTCAATTAGAATAATAACTTATCAATTCCCCAATTATATATTGAACACACTAAACCTTGGTTTATTGTGTCCAATAAATTAGTATGTTGGGGTTCGTAAAGACCGTTCTTTGATGCATTCTTTTCCTTTAATACTTATATTTTTGTAAATGCAAGCTTAAATAAATCTCCCGTAAAGAGTGCTTTACCTCAACAACAAAAAATAAACATTGAGTACAACCTGAGAAAAACGATGCCAAGGAAAAAGTATAAATTATTTATTTCCTTTTCTTGTGTAACTAATTCACGATCCATATTTCAGTGCTTCTGATTATTAAAAATGAAGTTATCCTATCAGTGACATCGTTCTCTCAGACCAGGAATCCTGAAGCAAATTTCCAAAAAAAATATTTCAAACAGCCACAGGTAGAGTTGGACACTTGAAGAGGAACATTCATTTTAAATAAGTAGGACAGTCACGTGAAGAGCAAAAGTCTATACTGAAAAGGGAGAGGGGAAAACTATGACGATTCGTAAGGCATAGCAGTCTGGGGATCGAGAGCTATGCTCTAACTTTTTTTACTAAAGCGTCACTTTGCTTTTAAAGCCCTCAATTAAGTATATTCTTCCCATTTACACTTGGCTATCTTCCTCGCACCCATAGCTAGTAGTGCGTGTCATGTCTCAACGTCCACCCCTCTCCCACTCCCTAAGTGATCGAACTCTCTCCCGCACGTGTTATGGGGTGACACGACGAGGTCTAAATGTTTTAAGCGACCCCCGCGAAAGTAATTTTCGCCTGGAAAGCGTGAATAATGGAGACCACCGCCGCAGTCAGCCGATGAAATCCACGGAAGTGGCGCTTGGGCCGGGGGAGGCGACGCACGGGGAGGCGTACGGGGAAGGAGGCGGGGGAGAGATTAAAAAATTACTCCCGTCTCGCACTAATTCTCGCTCGAATCGACAGCCAGCCCAGCCCTTTGGGAGCAGCAAATCGCGGCGTTTTGTTAACGCCCCTCAATTTCTAAATTCATCTGTTTGATTGGGGTTTTTGCCAGAGGGATCGTTTGCTATTAATCATAGAAGCGCAATCAGCTATGCTAACCACGTAGGAATCGGATGTGCTGCTAGGGCGCTGTTACCCGTAGTAGAGAGCAAATATATATCTCTCCGTGTTTGCAGTTTGATGTTGCTCTTCGTATTTATTAAGAGAGGGAAAGCTTAATTACTTTTGCCCTGAACTATTTCACTTTTGCTTCCGTAAAATTTCCACGAATGGGGAATTTCACCCGTTATTTACCGAAGGACTTCCAATTTTTTTGCTGGGTCAATACCGAATAATTATTAATTTTTCATTTCTATAGAAAAGAGAGCCATCTGAAATTCATTAAGTAGTTCTTGAAGGGTGATTTGCATACAAAGTTGATTTTCGAGTTTCTGCGGCATTTTTTCTCACAAAGACGAAACCTCACAAAAACTTTACTTGAATTTTTATTTTAGTATGATTTATAATTAATTATTTTTATTCTCGTATGTGTTAAAAATCTTTAATCTAATTTTATATAGTGGTAATTTTAAAAAATATCTTATGTTTTGACTGAGTTGAAAATTATTTATCCCCCTGCAACTGTACCAAGGTTCAGAAAAAAACGAGATTTCTATTTTATCCGCTTTTAAATATTACTCTTGACAGCGTGATTGATGAGATCACTTGGTTTAAAGTAATCATGAGGTTTTATTTTCCTTGCGGTATCATATGATACCGAGTCCAAAGATCCCTTTAATTATCTATCATAAGCTGGCGCTCAGAAAGTAATTTTTCCAGGTAGTTTTATTTGAAGAATTCTGAGATCACTGGTACTAGCCAAGGTATTACCTTCTAACAAGTGCACATAAGTGCGAAATTTCACAAAAGAAAAATAATTTCAGGATTTTGATTTTCCTGTATTCTTCTTGTTTTCAAACCTACATTTTCTCCTGCTCAGACATTATCGAAATCCAAACGTGAAAGTTTCCCATTTTCTTCCTTTAAAATTCAAATGCGTAGCCTCCTCTTCAAAATCTCAATTTTCCGCTCTTTTCAAAGTTAATTTTGAAACAAAAGAACTAACATGTCTCTCAAGGCGTGACGTCCGTGCGACATGCAATGACTATAGATCTGATTTAAATCAAATTTCGCATTTTCAGGGAAAAATAATTTATTTAATAAGCGCATTAACCACTGCCAAAAGTTTCAATTTTTATTTTTTACCGTTTAAATTGTGTGATTTAATTTGTTTATCACTAAGGCCTTCACAAAAGGTTAGAAGATTTTTTATAGGCCATTTACACTTGCTGCATGGAAAATAAAGTTTAAAATATAAAGCAGAGAATCAGATGTTCTTTCAAAAAGATGACTGATACTCTGACAAAGAAAGCAAGCCCTTAAAAGAGATAAGAGATGCACAGTTATATATCTAGATTATTCCTCTTCATTACCTCTCATTTATGCATTTTTTTAAGAAGATATAGGTCCATTATTGTTTAATTATTTAATATCTCTTAACAAATGTTTCGCATTTTTATGAATTAAAAACATTTTTCATGACTTCGACGCATATTTCCGCTTCGGTAGCTCAAACTACGAATTTCCTTCATTTAAAATCCAGCAAAGGATTCCATTGATAATTGTGTTGGGCTGGGTTGTCCGTCCTCTCGTTAGTACTTTGATTTATTATTGTATAAGATAAATCCATAGTTATAGTTTCGGATTAAGGTTCTGCATTTTTTGTAGCAAATTATTTCCACGGACTTCATGTAATCATTGGTACCTTTCCTATACCACCATCACATACATATACCAACAACATCACATACATATGTTATTTGAAATTAAAAATAAATTTTTATTACTGCTGTTATAAATAAAGTGATACCAACTAATTTCATTTTTGAGTACTAAGGAAAACTAAATAATGACAAATTTTCAGGTATCAATCCATTATATGGAGGTAAAAATGGAGGTAATCCTCTTAAGGAAAATGTTCCTATAAATAGTGTAAATTTAATGTAACTCCCTATTTAAAGGGAAATAATTGTATTTATTGAATTAATGCTTATTAAATTATTGTAGCGATTAAAAGTTCTAGTATTAACGTTGTTTATAAATACATGAACTGGAATAAGCGTTATATTTACTTGAATTAATTGCATGCCATTTTTATGAACAGGCTTTCTCAATTCTAATATTAAAGGTGTTATTATATTCCAAATGATAGTTGCGAAAGTAAAATACACTTTAAGATCATGTCGGCTATTAGCAATTTTTATCGCAATACATCCCCCTTCAAACGTGGATTAGAATAATAGGTTCAATCTAACTTGCAGCTATTTGGCTATTTAAATTATGCAAAAATTTAATTACCTTTATTACTATGTCACCGCAGAGATAATTATAAAAAATCTTGATTCAGCTTGATTCAATGTCTAGAAGACCAAAAGCCACATGTCAAAGGTCTATTTCGAAATGGTGCATGAAGTTGTGAAACGAAGGAAGAGACAGTGTGAGACAGAAGTGTCATCTACAAGCTCAGATCTACGGATTCTAAGACGGGCTTCGGGTGGTTGCGAATGCGCCGCCAGCATATTTCGCTCGTTTTTGTGGAAGTATGCATAATTCATGAACACAGAAAAAATTTTGCGCCTAAGTCATGCATAAAGGGATAAGTTTTTTTATATATATTTTCAAAAAACTGTGTATACCGAAGAAAAGGATGAGTACACGGGAAGAGTGTTTGGGACGAAAATAAAAAATCCATCTCCTAAGAGAGCGGCGAGTGACAAGGACTCTTATAAGATTTCACAGGGTGCGCATGCAAATATTTCTTCGATAAGGCAAAGGAAGAGAAATACTGTAGAATGAAAGGGCGAAAAATAACAATGAAAGTAAAAAAAATCTGAGAAGAAAGTCTTTTCGACAGTGGGAAGGTATTCAGAACTTCTTTTATGAGATGAAACAGCGAATGTTCTTGAGATGACTGAAGGGAAGGGTATCTGAAATATCCGTGTTGATATGTCTGAGGGGTTGACAGTTAATGATGAGAAGACGCTATGGAATTCTTATAAAATAAATATTGTGAATTATATAATGGTCTATTTATGTGAGTGTTATGATATTCTAAAGAGCTCACTCATCTCGAGCGCATGAACTTGGAGGATGATGGAAATAATAAGATTAGTACAGAGGTAAACGAAGAAAAAAATGTTTAAATGGGGTTTTCGAATTAGAGGATTTGGTATGCGTGTTGTATAGCTGGATAGAAAGTTGTGGGGGAAATTGGGTGGAGACAGAAGCTTTGGCGGTAAGGCACGTTGAAGGTTGACAGGCTATTGAAGAAAGGAATGGGTAGCGTTGGGCTAGGTGAAGTAGTCCAAGAGTAGAGATTCTGGACGCCGTGACAGCGGGTAGGGGATTTGAAAATAAAATATAAATGTCCTGACATATTTCACGTAACAATGAATGCATATATACTATACGACGAAATACATGACATAAACACGCACAGAATGAAAAAAGAATTACGAGGCATATATATTTTGAATAAAAACAGGGTGAACGTATTATTACGCACGTGGTCACATTTTTCATGTAGGTATAATATATAAAAGTACGGAATACTGGTTATTAAGTGGTAAATAATGGGGACAATTTGCAAAAAATTGCGTGATTCGTGACAAAATTAATTAGACTTGTGAATCGAAACTCAGGGATATATAAAGGGACTGACCTTGAACCTATAATTTTCAATTAGAAGAAAATGGTAAAAGAATGACATTTTGGAAAGCGGAATAAGGCTTAAGGGATAATATCATAGAGAGACGTAACTTTAATGTCGTTGTTGGACTAGAGGGATTCAAAAACAATAGTTTTGAAACACTTTGCCATTCCTTCCGTAATATTTTTACCGATTTTAAATCAATAAAACTACTTATATGAAATCATTTCAATTGCAGAAAAATCTATCAACTGCCTAACTATAACGTACATAAGTATTTGGCTTCCTATATACTCTTAAATAATTTTAAAATCTTAATATAATTTTTACGAGCTTCAAAACTCATTAATTTTCTCAGATATCCTTTTTCTGTTTGCGTAATTTTTAAATTAATTAGCTGCTGAATACCTAAGAATCGCATAAGATTCCAATTTTTATACAATTGTAAAGTTCATAAAATATTTTTTCTGTAAAACATGGAAAAATCTTGGGTCATGAGTGCCTTACTAAGGTTGCCATTTTATTTTTTCTGGGAAAAAAGAAACCCTAAGACAACATTTTCTTGCCCTCTGAGGGGCCCAAATATCGTGCTTCTTCAAAGTGACACAGTTTAAGCTTTATGAGGTTATGGAAAACAAGAAATTAATACACTTTATGGCTTTATACCCATTGGATATTTTAGGAAACAATCCAATAATTTTGTTATCATTTTAAATTCATGGCTTTAAATTCTGGTGAGCTCTTCTTAGTGTGTCAATGTCAAGGAATTTAAAACGCACAAGTTGTAAGCTTATCAACAAAAATTGAAATGTTGAATATGCTTTCCAGTTTTCAGGAAGATAGTTCCATTGGCTATTTTCACGGAGGATCCCCGTCAATAGGTACTTGAGGAGTCATCTCATTCCACCAGAAGAATCTCTGAATTATGACCATCACTTCGTCAAATGAAAGACTCGACGGCCATCTCTAGACAGATGCTTACTTAACAAACATTAGTCTTCTCAATCTTCTGCCTCTCCAGGATCCCCTTTCATTGCAGCGGTACAGGTACCTCGTTACCGTTTTCCGCTCTTTGTGGCGAGAGTACTTTTACGCTGACATTTAGTCGACGACCACTTCATCACTTTAGTTGAACATGCAAATATACCTAAGCATACGGTATGTGTTCAATAGCGTCTTAATGCGGCATCTTGCCCACCTATACCTCTTCTTCTCGTCCAGCTCCCTTCCTCTCTCCTCTTGCAATCCTCCCACCCCTTCCTAATTTCCTCTTCAATTTACTATTACGGCTTCGGCCTTCTCAATTTCCCCGACTCAGTAAACGACCGGTATCCTTTTCAGCAGTCCGGCAATATACATTATTTTTCGGCACAAATATAGTATGTCAACTGTTTTCATGCCTAATGAATTACCTATAAACTTAAAAATGCTGAACTAGATAAAAAATGTTCATGTTTACCTTTATGTAGTGATGCTTAGGTAATGTATTGCAATGCAAATGAGCAACTCAAAGTGCTGAACCTAATTTTTTGACAGTGAATCAGCTATCCTCTCAGTAATTTCTATAATTGGAGTTTTAAGGCTGATTTGATTCACAAGGTAACTTAAATAAGGGTTTAAATTAACAGCTTCGTACAAATGTTCATCATTGAAACTTAAATGAGAGTTTTTTGATTCTGGCTAAGTCAATTTCGTTAATGCACCCAAGGCTAGGAACTAAGAACTATCCAATTATCAAGAAGGTTAGATAAATTTTTTAGGGAATCAGCGCGGCTGCAGAAAAACCATTGTTGTAAATGTTATCATCATCACACTAATCATCATCATACTAATATATAAAAATTGAATGGTGTCTGTCTGTCTGTTGCTCAATCACGCAAACACTACTGAACCGATTGAGCTGAAATTTTGTATGTAGTTAGAACATGTATCGGGATGAAACATAGGCTATATTTAAAATCCGTCAGGGCCCCCAAAGGCCCCCCTGGTGGTCCCTTGTGATCCATGCTAAGCATTGGGTTCGGTTCAGTGATTTTATTTTTCGCTTTTAAAAATTACTTTCACTCTAGATAGAGGGCTGAAATTTTTTTTAACGGATGGCTGAATAAATGAAGTTTCTAATTCTTTCAATCGATTTTCTTTTACGCTTCGTAATTGTCTGAATGTTATATTTTTTGCTGAAAAATCTGACATTTTTATCTGAACTCAACAATAGCCTATTTCCTTGACAACCAGAGATTTGAATTTCAAAGGATATTCACGCATCTGGCATTTAAGTTTTCCTGCCGGCCCATGATATCACGTAGAAAGAAAATTTGTATAAGAAGGGCCCAGAGTCCCAATGGCCTCATGATAGATTGCTTCGGGGAGTAATCGATAAATTCAATGCATATTTACAGATATACTATTCAATGTCTATTCTCAAAGTAGCTCTCATAAGGGAACTGCATACGAGGGAACACTTATGTACAAAACGATACACATAAAGGAATTAAACGTGGAAGAATATTTACGTGCAGCAAATAGTAATGGTAATAATGCCTCTGATGCTAAAACAAACACGCCGTTGTTTATTATCGTGTAATACTCAGATGTATTACACGTAGTGGAACCGCCTGCCTCTCATTTCAATTGCGAATTGTTTTTTAGACCAATTCCCACATCATACGAACGAACGAAGGAACTTCAACGAGTATAATGCAAGGTTAAGAACTCCTCAATTGACTACGCTGACAGTATTCTTCAGGCTTTGTCGTTTTCTTATAAAATACGTTCAATTTTTTTCACACCAGTAGAATTTGATAACGATTGCGAACAGTTTTTAGACCAATTCCCACTTCATAAACGTTACGAGTTATTTAAATATGTTTAAAAGTTTAAAAGTTACATTCACTCAATCAACGCGTTGCCTTTACAAGGCTCTCACTAGCCGCTGTGTTTCCCTTCCTTGGACTTGAAAATATATATCCATCAATATCCCTAAAAGAAAAAAAAAGAGTAAACTTTCGAATAAATCTTCTAGAGCAAGAGGAATGTATTATTTGCGAGAAAATGAGCTCTTGCAAGAAAAACGACAAAGATTAGACTTGGATGCTCAAAGACATGCCCACCAGCGATCTCATGATCATCTCCCCGTGGTGTTTCAGGGGTTACGCTAAGAACCGCACACATTTCATCCTAATCAAACCTACTAACCAGCTATAAAACTGGTTCAAATATTGACCCATCTGTTTCAGACCGTAAATCTGTTTTAAGAAGGTGGAAATTAGAATGACGTCGCTACATGCTTCTTACCCGATTAAACAATTGATATTCTGCGCAATGAACGACATCGGGCATAAAAATTGGCAAGTCCACTAAGACTGATCACCATAGATTTTTAATTTAGTAACCGATGATTATGATTTAGAAACCAACGATTATGGCTACCCTTTATGCCGAAGGCGCAGTCCGGGTAATGAAGGATTCATAGGACAAATAAACATGGCTGCTACTGAAATTGCTCTTTTTGACGTTGCAAACCGCTGGATTGTACCCTACTATCCAATCCTGATTAAGATACTCAACGCACATATCAACCTTGAATTGCGAAACTCTATTAAGTCATTGAATGCAAATATATTGATGTACACAGGGGAAGCCATCAAGCTGTTAATCACTCAGAAGACGGCTCAAGAGAACCGTAGGGACGAGGTGACCACCTATCAACCTGGGTGCTATTTAAGTAGTAATGAGTCTGTGTGGCCCATTTTTGGGTGTTCCATACATGAAAGAGGACCAACAGTCACCCATCTCTCCCTTCACCTGGAAAACGATTAGCGTATCTACTACAAAGAACATACATGCAACATAGGTTACGAACTCCTCAAATGACTATGCTCATAGTATCCTTCAGGCTTTGTGGTTTTATTATAAAATACGTTCATTGTTTTTCAAACCCGTTGAATTGCAACGGGTACATTCAGCTAGTACTAATATGTAAAAATTGAATGGTGTCTGTCTGTTGCTCAATCGAGCAAACACTACTTAAGCGATTGAGCTGAAATTTGGCATGTAGAGATAAAATGTATATGGAATGAACATAGGCTATATTAAAAAGCCCATAGGGCCCCCGAAGGCCCCCCTGGTGGTCCCTGGTGGTCCATGCTAAGCATTGGGTTCAGTGCAGTGGTTTAATTTTTTGCTTTATAAAAGTACTTTTACTCAAAATAGAGGGCTAGGATTTTTTTATTCAGATGGCAGAATGATTGAAGTTATTACTTCTTACAATCGATTTTCTATATTGCTTCGTAATTGTCTGAAAATCGTGTTTTTTGCTGAAAAATCTCACATTTTTTCTCTAAAATCAACAATAGAATATTTCCTTGGCAATCAGCTATTTGATTTTCAAAGGATATTCACGCCGCTGGCATTTAAGTTTTTCTGCAGGCCCATGATAGTACCTAAAAAGTAAATATGTATAAGAAGGGCCCAGAGTCCCAAGGGTCCCATGATAGATTGCTTCGGGAAGTTATCGATAAAATCAATGCATATTTACAACAAGTATACTCTTTAATTCTATTCTAAAAGTAGCTCTCTTAGGGGCACTGCATGTGTATGAAAGAATACTTACGTAATAAACGATACACAGAGAGGAACTAAAGGCGCAAGAGTATTTACATGAAGTGAACAGTAGTGAAAATAATGCCTCTATTGCTACAACAAACATGGCGTTGTTTATTATCGTATTACACAGATGTATTACACATAGTGGAACCGCCTGCCTCTCATTACGGTTACTAACTATTTTTAGACCAATTCCCACATAACAAACGATACGAGTCATTTATACATGTTTAAAAGTGTTAAAATGCAGCAAACTTACATTCACTCAATCATCGAGTTGCCTATTCAAGATTTTCCCTCCCCGCTGTGTTTCCCTCCTTGGACTTAAAAATATATCCATCAACATGCCTAATAGAAAAAAAGAGTAACCTTTCGAATCAATATTTTAAAGCAAGAGGAATGACTCCTTTGAGAGAAAATGAGGCTTTGCAATAAAAAAGACAAAGGTTAGACTTGGATGCTCAAAGACATGCCCACCAGCGATCACAAGAGCATCTCCCCGTGGTGTTTCTCGGGTTACGCTAAGAACCGCACAAATTTCATCCTAACCCAACCTACGGACGGGTAACCTGATATAAATCTGGTTAAAATAACCTGTTTCGAAACTTCAATCTGCTTTAAGATGGCGGTAATTATAATGACGTTACTACATGCTTCTTACCCGGAAGAAGAATGGAAATTCTGCGCAATGAACGACATCCGTGCATGAAAATCGACAAGTGCACTAGGAATCAATATACATTTTTTTATTTAGCAACCAAAACCACTGATTATGGCTACCCTTTATGCCGAAGGTGTAGTTCAGGTGATAGAGGATTCATTGGAAAAATAAACATGGCTGCTGCTGCAAATACTTCTTTTGACGTTGTCAACCGCTGGATTGTACCTTATTCTCCAATCCTGATTAAGAAACTCAACGCACATATCAACGTTGAATTGCGCAAATAAATTAAGTCATTGAATGCAAATATATCTCAGTACACTAGGGATGCAATCAAGCTGTTAATCACTCAGAAGACGGCTCAAGAGAATTGGAGGAACGAGGTGACCATCTATCAACCTGGGTGCTGTTTAAGTATTAATGAGTGTGAGTGACCCATTTCGGGTTTCCCATGCATGAAAGAGGACCAAGAGTCACTCATCTCTCCGTGCAACTGTAAAACGGTCATCGTGTTGACTACAACAAACACAACATACAAGATAGTTAATGAACTCCTCAAATGACCACGCTGACAGTCTTTCTACAGACCATGTGGTTTTCTTATAAAACAAGTTCAATGTTTTTCACACCAGTTGAATTTCAACGGGTACCTTCCGCGAGTTTAATAATAAAGATTAACTATGAATCCACATAACAATATAACTGTTTAATATCCGCTTCTTTTGATTGTTTTAATCATGAACTTCCTGCCACCATTATAAGAGATTTATATTTTTTTTAATAAGAGTCAGTATTTCTGGTTAAGTTGAGGAAACTATTCACGAAATAGAAAAAAATAATTATTTTGACCTTATGATATTTTTCAAGTAAGGGTAGTATCCTATGCCTCTTAAGATGAATAAATGATTTCCCGAGAAACGCGAATGCAAAGAATCGCCATGTGATCCCATTTTTGGTAGTAGTTACTCATTTAAATGAAATTGCTCTCCAAAATTCCGTAGGATGATTCACACAAACTGTCACTGAAACCAACATTGATGAAACGGTTTTTACTTAAATAGACAACATTAATTTAAATGGATTCTATGACACGAGTTTTGTAAGGGAAATCAGTATTGGAATATTTAAAATATATGTTAAAAATTAAATTTCCAAGGAATACATGTTATATGAAAATGCTGGAATATCATGCACCAACGTGTGTAGCATCTTACAAATTATGAAAATAGAGTCCTTCTCTAGTATTCTTCCCATATGATTAGAGTTTCCCTTATTATAACATAGAGAATACCATGTATATATAGATATCATGATATGCCATATTTCTTGAAAATGCCATGCATGAGATAAGTCTTGACCAATATCATGATGCTGTTAATTGAAAGTTGAAATAAGAATATTTGGTAAATATTCTTTGCTACAGAAATCTTGAGCTAAGTAAAAATGCTGCAAGTTATCAGAGGTATGCATATAAATCTGGATTATAACTAAATTCGTTGGATCTGCCTTTAGTTCCACGACTATTATCCTATCACTCACCTGTTCTGCATACACTACTTTTCTACCAAGTTTCCTATTCATTACGAATGTAACCCCACGCTGACTTTCATTCCCTCCACTGTATATTACTCTATAGCCATCGCTTCAGTAGTCCCCGTCATCCTTCCATTTTACTTCACCCAGACCCACGATGTCTACACCCACCCTCTCCATTTCTTGCCTTATATTTTCTAGCTTCCCCGCCCTCAGCATAGTCCTAACATTCCACGTGCCTATTCTAATTGTTTCTTTCCTCTTCTTTATCTTCTTTTCCTCTGCTGCTGCTGCTACGTCTGAGCAAGGATTTCGTGTGATGACGACCGCAGGGGCCGGGCACGACACCCGACCCTCTGGGCCAGTCCCGTAGTTGCCAGGATTCATTATCAATTGAGAACTGTCCATAATTTCAAGGTTTTTGTTTTAATTGAGATATTATTCCGTGGCCTTACTCAATAGTGTTTTTTACATGACATCATCACTTCAGAGGCCGCCCCACTGGGGTCAGACGCCTTTTGCTGCCACCTCACTGAGGTACAGACGCTGCGCGGACCACCATTCATCTGTCTCCTAACCTTCGACCAATCTGGCATGGGTGACCCTACCCGTGACATTGTTCCCGCCAGTGCAGCTCTAGGTGTCGTCGGAGCACGCAAGCCCTTCCACCACGACAAGGTACAAAGGAAAGGACGCAGTACATAGTACCCCAAAAATTATTCTGATTCTCACCTCGGTTTTCCCGGATTAAAACCTGGTGTAATGCGCAATGAAATAAAATATTCATCTTATAAATAACAGCACCTCTTCAATGACAAACTTGGTGACTATAATAGCATTATTTTCCTTAAGTATCCTAATGGAAAAGTACGCACCATATTACCTTTGTACTAAAGGATAATGGTATAATGTATGACGGCACTTAATGACTTTCATGATAAACATAATTTCAATAAAAATTTTAATTCGTTTTCAAAGATAAATTTTCCCTCTTCGTGCGCCCAATATGATGACATGTGACATTTTGTTTAGTGAATGTTTTAGTGTTTTGATTTAATAATTATTTAATGGTTACAATAATTTTCAAGGGTAAATACCAGTAGATAATACTTATATCCACGATTAAAACCCCAAATTTTGTGGTCTTCGCTGCGATGATGACGTGTAATGTTTTCGTTAAACTCCTATAGAAAAGTCCGTACAGGTCTCAGATTTTCTCTCACTCGTGCGTAAGCAGCTTTTGGAAATATAGAGAAAGAAATGATCATGTAGTAATAAAACCTATGGTTGAATCGCTTAATAACCGACGTATAACACTCGGGGAAAAACTTCAACGATTAAACACTTTCAGAAAAAATAGGACTTGGCAGGGAAATTCATACAGGTGATTGTAAATTTTTAACATTGCCTCTTACAAAATTTCAGTTCATTTCGGTATTTATTTCATCTTATCTACACTTCGCACGAGGAGCCATCATCATTATCTTCGCCCTCGAAATTCTTCCCCCCACCCCGATTAATTTTTCTCCACAAAGCTTTCATCCTTCTGGTCCTTGCCTGCATTACCTCCATTCGGTCTCTGCAAAGAAATGTGTGTGGAACTGAAACTTTTGGCAAAGTTTTTCCCCGTTTCCCCTGCCTTTTAGTCTCAGCTGTTAATTTCTTTCCAGTGTCTCCATTCATTCCCTTTCATCTGACAAAAGGTTCTGCCTCTTTCTTTTTTATTGTATGTTTTCGTCCACCGGCGTTTCACTCGTGCACTCCACCATTATCGTCGGAAAACAAAGTATTTTTCGAGGCTTCCCTTAATCTTCTTCCTTGGTTTAATTCTCTTTTCCTACTTCAAGGCCCCCACTCGTTAGTTTTTTTTACTTATTTAATGCCACTCTTTTCAAGTTTCTGAATCCCGTTCTCCACCTCTTCCGCTTTCAACTACCCCTAACCTTAACTTTCTTTGTATTTGCATTTTCATTCTTTTTTCAAACCAACCCGTTGTTTTTCTCGTCCAAACGAAAAAGTCGACCTCTCCTGCGTAGACCTCTAAAACTCTCTTTATTTGCATTATAGTAACCTAATATTTTCCCCTGGGATTAGATCCACGAGGAGTCTGGCTTCCTTGCTAATATCCGGAAAATTTATGTTTCATTTCCATTCACCTTTCATACAATAGTAATGCGGTCTTTAGGGCTTCAAAAAGCGGATGGAGTTATGCCCTCTCCTCACTGAATTACCGCGGTCTTAGCTGTTAGATGTGGGAAAGCGAAGTTTAAACTGCCAAATGGAAGGAACTCTAAATGGAATAATATATTCGTCAGACCCTTCTACTTATACGTTTTGAATACTCTGAGACACCCAACTGTTTAATTTAAATTTTAACACTAGAAGGACGAGATGGGTCATTTTGACCCATAACACGTGTTCAAAATCAAAATTTTCCACTTAATTGTGATTAGATTCTTTTTAAATTTCGTCACATTGTGCATATTGGCTTATATTTGACTAATATGAAAATAAAATTCCGTAATTGTTGTTGCATAATATTTTAATTGATGTTATACCTAGAACGACGGCTATGGGTCATTTTGACCCATTACTTCTTCCTGTATTAGAGTCAAGTTTTCTCACCATTTTCTTCTCCTATTTTTTATATTTCTCCTTCTCCTCACTGATATTTATTTACATCAACTAAAATATATCAGCGCAGATTTTGATCAGTACTTGAAGTATTTATGTTTCATATTAATACCATTCGTCAATAGAGGAGCTCTCCTGTTAGTGGCTTGCCAAAATTACGGAATTTTTTACTTTCAAATCGTCTTTGAATTTGACTTATAATTGAAATCTCCAGAGTAATAGGATTGAACATATGACACTTTCATTCTGCCATTATATACGTTATCATCGTTTTCTTTATGAAAATATTTAGCTTAAAATAAAACAGCTATATGATAGGAATGTTATCAGCATTGCTTCTATTCCCAAGAAAGGTTACAGCGGCCAGTGATGCGAAAATGGAAAAGGATAGTCCTGACTATCACTCGCCAAATTGTTTTGACCTCTCACTAGAGATTCGCACGTTCACCCAGACCTTTTTTGTCGCCGAAGTGTCGGGACACTACTTATGAAAGCCGTCTAGAGCATGCGCCGATCTCAAGTTGTAAAACCATTTTCGAATCCCCTATTCTTCAGCTTTAGGGACATCACTCCATGGGATTCAAAAGAGAGGAGGGAAGAGTTTTGGCTCTAATGAGAGCAGAAAAGCCTATTGCTTTTGTCCCTCCAAGAATTAGTGGGTACATTTTCCGGCGCTGACAAACTTACCAAACCTTTCTGTCGTCGGCTCCTTTTATCGCAGGTGACCGTGTACTAGATCCCTACCGTAGTGGCTGCCGGCGTGCGTCATTCACGTACTCTAGGACCGGGTTTTTTTCTGGAAAGGAATATGGCTACTAGGTAGATAGCAGAAGTGAAAAATAGCAAAATAAGTAGAAATAAGTATTTTTAAAGACTGGTTGAAGAAGTAGTGGGATGCTAAATGGAACGAAACCCTCATCTTCCCGGGAAACGCACGCCGCCTCCCCAAAGTGTCAGAAAAGAAAACATTGCCAAATTTTTTAAATTTGCACATAGAAAACAGCCAACGTATGCCCTCAATGCAATAGAAGTGTTAGTAGAAACTGTGCTGAAAAATTAACTATATGTGTAAGGTGTGCAAAAAAGTGACCTAACATCTTTCCAAATATATGCACATTTTTATGTCTGTGTATCCATGTGCTTTTAATACATATTATTTATTTTAAAAAGGTTTTGTAAAATTATTATTTATCAAATAAAAGGATATTTATCTTAATATGCACAATATTCAGCCAGATTTCTTTATTTCCAAACCATTATGCTTGAGAAGAGCCTAAGATGAGCACTGCTGAAGAGGATCAACTGTAATAGTTTTTTATTAACAATTAATAAGTAAAAATATTTTTATTGCTATAAATGTGTAGATAAGGCCTTCTCAATTTCATGTATGAAATAATAAAGCACCGGGATAAAAGAGAAGCTATTTGATGCTGAAAAACCTTATGGGTCAAAATTACTCCTGCCCTTCATTCTAGGTAGTGCGAAACTCCCGTCCTCCTAGTGTTAAAAGGTTAAATGAGGCTAAGAATATTCGGTTGAATGCATAATGCAATGCAGTGGAATATGATTAGTTTAAATGTTGCTGGATAGGATTTAACGTAAAACATATTTAAATAAGCAACTACTGCTCAACATAAAGCTTTTGGACATTGAAGGCGGAAATTTAAATTTACCCTGTACTTATCGGACTTAAGTATAGGGGTAAAATTCACTTCAAAACAATTCAAAAGAGCAAGTCAATTCCATTTCCCTAGGCAAATTGTGTGATCTATGTATCATCTAGCTCCTAGGTGATCATACAGCTGGACTTTAATAAGTGCGATATTTATTGCGACAGCGACATGGAAAGCATACCAACTCTCCTCGGTCCAGTGTGGACTGAAGAAGAGAACACATAGTTCGATTAGCCCACTACAGAAGTTTTCCTTCGATCAAGATGTAACTGACTGACGACACACCTGACTGGCAACTGGAATACCCAAGTTTGAGTCCCAGTCAAGTGGAACGATTTTTTCAACGCGAATTTCATCATTTTCGTTTGTTTTCATCGAATGAGATAATTCGATAGCTAATTTCGGACACAAAACTCTTATGCCACCAGTTGAAGTCTTTTCAATCCCACATCAATACGACGTCACCAAAGAAAGAGCACAATTTTAGTGAACGGTTGATAAATTTTGATGAGTGTCACAGAGTCTACAGCGTAGGAAACATACTAAAAAGGAAACATAAATTGGCTAACAAACGAACAGCTTTGGTGTCCTCGAGCCCTTCTGAGCCTTCGAGCCTTTGGCGTCCTCAACAATATCGTGGAAGTGACATCACATTCTCTTCAAATCTCGACTTTTAAATGTTCAAGTCCATTTCAGGTTTTTGAGGTAACGATGTAAATATTTTGTCACTTCCAATGCTCAATTATTCCCTTCCTGAATAGGGCACTGGGTGCTTTGTAATTAAATTTTATAACAGGAAACGGAAGATTTCAATAGAAAACGAGAACAAACTGTATAAGAGATTTCATGAATAGTAATTAACTTGAGTTAATGGTAACATTCCATATAAACTTAAAGGATGTTGTTTAGTAATGTTGGGCCGTACCAATCATTACTCAGTGATTCGACGATTCAACTCAGTACTCGATAATTTCCCGTATTTATTTTAAATAGTATCAAAACGATTAAAAGGTCATGCTAAAATTTAGCTCTAACTCACAGTAAACCAAAATTCTTAAGATCATACTCAATAAAATTGGAGTTAGATAAGTATTATGAACATAATATATGGATCAATTCCGATTTAATTATCATTATATCACTAATATACCTCAATGTTGCTTACACTACCCCTATGCTTCAAAGGATTTTTTATCACCCCAAGTTTTAACGCCACGCGGACAGTCTTAGGGTAAAAGCAAGTATATTCACATCAAGCGTCGTGATTTAAAAGCATTATGCTGGGGAAGTGACGAGGTATTATTAGATTGGAGGGGAACAAGGTCAGCTGTAGGGATTTAGGGGAAAGGTATTTTGAAAACGGAGATGAGTTATCCTAATAAGCCAAACACCAACTTATAGACGGTCAAATTCCTCCAATTTCCTACCCTAGATCCTCCACATTAAATGAACTGAAAGCGGAGCATCCTATAATAAGCAAAAACTGTGATATATGGGACGGAAAACGAATGGTTTCATGCCTGACAGCGTGAAATTTCACCATAAAAGACATAAATAAAATTATACCCCTCACTTATTCAGCCAAAAACATCACCAATTGAATTCAACATAGTAATTATTATTTCTATTCTTGGCAAAAAATGCATACGGTTTATTAAATAATCATGTGATTTTGTATCCTTAATATCCATTTTCCTGCCATAAAACCCCACTTTTAATAGACTACTCAACCAAATAATTGATATTAGTTACTCCCACTTACCTATTCTCCTTTCTCAAAGACATCGTCTGAAAGAACAAGTCTACCCCCCTCTCTATATTCTAGGAGAATGGCGTTTCTTCCTCCGTTTCTTTACATATAATCCCACTAAAATAATACTTTAAACAACGAAAATTAAAGCTTACCAGTATATTCGTGCATTTAGATTTAAAAGAATATACATTAGTTAAACAGCACCTTTTTCGCCATGGATGGAAATAAGAGGACAATTTCTTAGCTCTCACAGAATAAAATTATCTGATTTGCGAGGTTTAGGCCACACAAAAGACTCGTATTTTGAGAAGCATTCTAATGAATTCGCGATAACAGCCTTGAGTGAAGGTTAACATGGTCTTGTATGCTCAACTCTTGGTAAGGGAGTGGGGTACGACAACTCTTCGGTAAAATGCCGACCCTGAAGTTTATTCCTAAAAATGTTAATATAGCACATTGATGTACAGGTATAGCAAAACTCGGTGGCACTCACCATTGGAGAATTAGAGGTTACTGAAGGAGAATCAAGCTTTAGTGAAAGGGCAAAGATACAGAAGGACTTCCGGAGGAACCTCTGGAAGCCCTATGGTACCTATGCCCCACCGCTCTAGCATGCTTTACTCCCCCTTGCGGTACGTCAACCACAAGCGACTGACACCAAGTTTTTCTACACCTATACACGGATTTTAAAGCACTAAATTGCAGGAAGGGTTAATTTATAAGTTGGTTCCTTGGGGTCACTAATTCTTATACGGTCATGCACCTTAGGCTGTCATTATCTTTTCTCTCAGGTGTTATCACGAATTGATTCGCGGAATTAATTCAAGGAATCCTGTTCAGAGAAATAATGAAATACATGTGTATCCTCAGTGGAAATAATGACACTCGCTACGGGGAAATTTTCAACGTCCAAGTTGATAAATACATTGAAGCGTTGAAACGTACAATAGGTAGTGAAGTAATTTAAGTGGAAACTTAAAATAGACGCACGTATTTGACCATGGAAATATTCCAATACATCCGCCCTGACACCATTTATTTCAAGAAATTAAATGTAGTTAAAGTAGCTAAACTGAGGAGAAAACCTATTTCAGCTCAAGTAAGACAACTTTTCGCGGGGAAACACGGGGAGATTAAAAGTTGCATCCGAGCAATGCAGCCATAAGATAATAGAAATGAAATATCTCTTTCTTTAGCGCTTAATATATGAAAAGCGATACCTACGCAGAATTTGTCAATTGGCTCATTAAAACTAAAAGAGAAAAAACCTATATACCTTCTAGTATTCTTTTTCTTTGTAAAAGTCCGTGAAAGATAAAAGGCGTTTTTCTCTCTCTCTCAGTAAAAATGAATTTCCAAATCGTTAAGACTGAAACCTTCAAACTTAGCTCATTGAAGATTACTTGGAAAATGTTACTTTCTGTTCCCCCAAAACGTCTATTTATAACGGGAAAAAGCACAGAGCACGCTTTGACATTCATCGGTTGAGTCAAAAGGAATTCTTCATTGTTATGGACACAGATATTATATACCAGAGAAAAATCAATGCTCTTCTATGGATTCTCTACATTCCTTATGAGCACTGAAAGCCATTTTTCGGTTAATTGTTCCAGAAATGGTGTAGGATAATAACAATCCTAAAATCGATTGATGCAGTCGTTACAACATTTTAACTTACCTACTATGTTTTTCCCACGGCGGATGTGAGGTGCCTCTCGAGTCATTGATGTTTAGCGGCAGAAGAATTCCACGAGGGAAGACTGGACTCCCAGATACCACACCGTTCAAGCACTGGTAACCGATTAAGATTTCCAATGCGTCAGGTCTGCCACAGCTTTTGCAAGGTGACTGAGCGAACTTTTAAGCCAAGGTATCACTCGTCACGCTTTACGATCCATGAGAGTCAAATGCCTCCTCTCTTTACCCTTGTCGATTGCCTTCCTTCGCGCTAGTCACAACCGGCCTCGGTGGCAACGAGGCAAAATTCTTGCCAGCTGATTCTGATAACGTGGGCTCAAGTCACACTTGGGGGGATTTCTTTTCACCCGGGGCAAGAGTGTTAGTGCTTTGCTGAAAACGAGTTTATTATAAAAAAGGGGCTATGTTGTCCTGCATTACCCTCGGGGAAATAAAGACGACACCATTACTCTCAATGTCAAGCAGTACAGTAACTCATGTTGCTTAAATTATTCATTGACGTATCGTCTTGTTTAACCACTAATTACATTAACGTACTCAAGTGAAGCATAATCAAACAGCCATCTTAAAATCCTTTTATGCATTCATCTTCGCTACTTACTTTGTGCTAAGGTGAATGAGAATACGCAGTCAATTCGTGTATTCAGTTACAGTTGAAGTTCATGATTGTTGCCGTCAAATTTCTATTAATAAAGAAGAGAAACTCTTTATTTCTTTTAAGGAACTTTCAAGAAAAGCATAATGCAATGACGACCTGGTAAAATAAAAGTAAATATTTTTTACGTTAACAATGCTCACATAGATTTGTATAGAAATGAATTTGTCACTCATCACTTAACAAATCATTCAAGTGTTGAATATGTTAAAAAAAATGTTGACCATTACCTGAAAATCATTGGTAAATGAATTGCCACGAAACATCACGCAACAGTTCAGGACAACAGCATAAAAATAGTTTCTGACGAAGGTTCTCGCGGCGTTCAGCTTTGCAGTCAGGCAGGTTTCCGGGATTCGATACCTGGGATCCACGAGGGGGCGTACAAAGTCCTATGCAGCTGTGGGAAATCCTACGTTGGCCAAACCAAGAGGGCCATATAATGTAGGCTGAAAGAACATGCACGGGCACTTAAGAACAAGCAGGAAGAAAAATCACCCATTGCTCAACATGTCTTGGCGGAGCCAGGTCACAGCATCAAATTTGAAAAACCAAACATCCTGGCCAAATAAAAGAGGTATTTCCCAAGAATCATCAGAGAAGCTGTGGAAATAATCAAGAGGCCACACAGCATGAATATAGAAGATGGATACACCATTTCCAAGTTTCCAACACTTGGAAACGTGTATTCAATGGCCCCAAAAAGGACCCTTCCGACTTCCCGTGTTTTGCGGATGTGAGCCAGGGACCTATCAATTGAAGAACTGGCGGGTGATACCCCCACGAACAACATAAATACCGGCCCTTTTGAAGCATTCTCCACTTCAGCCTGGCCTGAGGACGCCTACAGTATAGTAGGTGAAACGTCGCCACAAAAATGACAACGCGGACGAATCCCGGAAACCTGCCTGACAGCAGAAAAATAGCCCGAAAGAGGTGTTTTTTTTACAAAATATTTACTAGTTCCTTTTTCAAATCCCCTAGCATAAATCCTGGATTCGGATAGTTATGTTGTTTTAGGTTCAGTAAGTAAATTCACTGATTTTGTTGTAAGAATCAAAGCACCGAACTCGTAATTGTAGGAAGTCTTCCAACTAAATCCTCATTTCCGGAATTGCTGCTGTTACTTTCACATGCAGCAAGATCCATTCCATTGTAGAGTATCGGGGGCACCGGCATTAGGAAGTTAATATCGTGGCTGACTCCACACATGCATGCATTGTTCCTCCGGATCCGTCTTCTCAACCGAAATTATCAGGCCTAATAACATTCCAAACTTTGACCCTGATATTAACGTTGGAACCCATCGACCGCAGCGATGGCTGCGGTGGATCCCACGGTGGCTTCGGGGCGATGGTTCCTGATGGCATACGTACCACCGACACGACAGTTCCAAAAGAAATCGCATACCCCCGCCCGCCCCCCATCCCGAACACGATTTTTGGACTTCGCAAGAGACTTAGCTTTCTGTTGCCCGTTTAATGAAAAGGGTCGCTTCTTCTCTAAATTTTCTTCTCTCTTGCCCACGCCCGCGTCCGGAGGCAGTAGCCGTAATAAAGACCGCAGGAAAGTAATGCGCAAAACCCGAGGAACTTCCGACAATCTAATCTAAGCTCCACAACCGAGACCGTAAAATGCCTTAACCCTCTCCACCCCCCTCCCCAGAACTTCAACCCCCTTCATCTAACCGCTTCCTACTCCCTGCAGCCGAAGGCTTTAAACTGTAGAGGGACTGGAGAGGGTAGGAAGAGGGGGTCGACTCCGGAAGGGGAGGAATTCAGCATCATTTCATTCCGTCTAAGGTTTTTCCCACCGAGAAACCTCTTCCTCTTGGGGCCTCCAGCCGCGCACCCCGAGCAAACTCCATTTCCCGCCCACCATTTTTTCTTATCGCAAATAAAAAGTGACCGCAAATAATAAGTGTGCAATTTCATTTTTATTTTTTTGCGAGGCGGAAATGGAGTTGCACAAATACTTCGCCATGCTTTTTCATTTCCGCGTGGGATGGGTCTTAATTGTCTTAATGAATTCCTTAAATATGTCTGAGGGAAAATTTGGAGAAACATTTTCCTGCTAGTTTTTTTAACTCGACGCCCCTTAAATTTCATAGTGATGAACTAAATAACATTTTGGCCATTTCTGAAATTTCACTGAAAAGATTATTTTTAAAAGTAATTGTTTGATAGCGTGATAACGAGCGTGTTACTTGGGCTAATAACATCGTGCTCCATTTTATTCGAAGCTGTATCATTCCTTCGGAATATTTAAATTAACAGATGAAAATATTACTACTGCTAAGTAGTACGGACCGTGCTTACACTGGGAAAATTGGTTCAAAAATGTTTTGGTCCGTTTCACTAATTGGCCATATATTTTGAATCATATAATTTCCTCTTAAAATTTAACATACCAGGAAATGAGCCTTTTGTGTACCGGATATCCGTATCTTGAGTATCAGTTTTTACAAATTCTGGAAGAACTAAGTCAATTTTATGAAACTACAATATTTGTTATTACACATAAATGAGTTCAGTAAGTCACAACATTTCAGATAAATTTAGTTTAAACGCTTCCGTTAAATAGCTTATGGACGGTGCATCTTTCAGAAAAACACGTCGTAGATTGTCCATCGAGGGTTACTTTCATAAATACTTCGACAGCATTAAATGTCAGTGCACCACAAAATAACATAATATTCGCAAATATTACCTATGTTTTCCCTTTTCTGATCCTAGTTGTTCACACCGGCCTTAGCGTTAACCCGCGTTTACACTTGTTTCTTATTATTAAAGCATTGTTTTATCAAATTATTTACACTATTTGTTTGCTCTCACTCTTTCGGAGGAAGTTCACCAAGATATTATGAATAATTGTAGACCATAGGTTGTGGTTATTCAATTTGAGATTGACCAGTTCGCACTACCTTGTGAAAAAACACTAATCGTTGCCCTTATCATTGAAAGGCAGAATCGTGAGACCAAGAAATTACTAATCAGTGGCAATCCGCGATTTAATCACCGGTTCCCGCCCGATCACTCAAGGTAAGCATCTAATGGCTAAACTCGGAGCGATGATTCTTCTGTTAGTCCCAAGTGCTAATTTACCTGTATTCCATTGGCATACTGTTCGAAAGAAATGAGTTTAGGCATCTTAAGTAGAAAAACTAAAGTACTACTTCTATTAAGAATCTTTAAAACACTGAATTAATAGCGAAAATATGAAGTTTCAACACTGTAAACCTTGCAGAAGAACATATTGGAAAAAAACAATTAGTCAGGGAACTTCTCACTTTTGAGCTTGAAATCATAATTGGAATAAAATTTACTCTAGGCTTAAAAGTGAAACATGGAATTCAAATTTAAAAGAGTGCTAAAATAAACCGAAAAAAATATTACTGGTAAGAACATAAAAAAGTTCTTGGAGAGCAAGAATAACACGTTAAATCTTCAAACACTTTTTGAATAAGGTTTTCATTTTAAGTTCTCTGTCTCAATTGGAAACTCAAGAAATCACACACATTAATATTAAAACAAAGTATAGGTTTATTCTTGTAAATAAATAGTGGTTATATTCACAGAATATGTACATAATATCACTTTCACAGCTCATGCGCCACCTGCGCTTAATATAATAAATAATTTTGACATTTTTGGTGTTGACATAAAATCCAAATGAAATAGTTCAGTTACAAAGAAATAGTCTAAAAAATATCCGGCAACACTGTGGACACCAGCTAATCTACAGCTACATTAATTCATTAATTTTACTAGATGATCTGGGAACTGGTATGTTGGGGTCTCATTTAATAGGACTGTCAGCATATTGGGCAATATAAATGGTTGAAAAAAAGTACTTTTTGAGATTCGCCTGTAAATAAAATTCCGTTTCCGAAATATAATACTTGCCTATTTATTCAAATTTATGTTAACATAACTTACTAAATACTGATGAAATACCTTAGACAATGCCTTTAAAATATTTAGAATTTTTACAAAAATAATTACAAAATAACCAAGAAATAAATCGAAAAGTTTTTATGCCTCCATGAAATATATTTCTAACCTAAGAAACTGGAAATATTTTCCTTTAATATAATATTTCCTTTAATTTTGGCTCAACATAAGCTACAATTAATTTGAAGATGAAACAGGTGTAAGCTGATAATCACTCTCACTATTAGGAGTTTACGAAAGAAGAGGTGGTAAAATAATGGCTTAATAAATATAATTCTTAAGAGAAATTTTTATATCACTGTTAAGCATCTTGTAGAAGATTCAGCCTTTCAAATAACGATTTTCAATACGAATTCTTATCACCCTCCGTAACTATGTTAATTTCTTGAAGAAAGATAACCTTCGCCAAACATTTAAATCGACGTTATGTATGAGCATCGGGGTCCAATCGTTTTCGTACCTGTAAGACTGATTGCTAAGTGACAGTCAGATACTCTAGGGATTAATAGAGAATTATCTATTATAAAAGTTTATAGATCGGCGGTATTCTAAATTTTCGGAAAAATTACCCTTAACATCGTATTCCAACCAGCGAAGTAGATAAGACACATTAAGGAAGGAGAAAATGTTTGCAAAATCTAAATTCTTTCCAAATTCACTATTCTTGGTCTTAATCTTAGGTACCTGAAGTAATAAGATGTTTTGTTTCTACATTAAGATAACATTCACAAATTGAAAAAAGGGTTTTAACTTTAACTCATTCTCCCTACAATTTGCCTAAATATTACAAAATGGCTGTAATAATTATCCCTTCCTCCGAAAATTCCACGTTCTCTAAAATACCTCTTGGGTTGGGAACCAAACTAACTTTTGTGTGACTGAACACTGAAGGTGAAGGAGGCCTTTTTTTAAATAGTTTTTGCAGACTATCGAAAGTATTTCAACACTTTATTTGTTGACGGGTTTCTTGAATGGGATCCTGATATATTTCGTTCTTGCCTTCTAGTAGGATATTCTGAGCACTGCTTTCCGCGCTGATGGCTTCTATACTTGATTTTGAGCAAGGAGAATGTGCAATTTTCCTTGCGTGCTTAGCTACTGGCTGTCTGTGTCTAGCAATCATTGTCAATCTGTTCATCATGTTGTCAAAAATAGTATTCCATGTACACACGACTTAAGCAATCCGTAAAAAGCTCGACCACCTAATCGTAAGGGCACATGATCGCGCCATTGACTGAACTAAATGAAACAGGAAGACAATACGTGCTGTATCAGCTCATATCGTGAGAACGAGAAACTATCAGCACCGCAAACTCAGCTGTAAATAGCGCAGCGTGGCCCCTAGGGTTTCACGCACCGCATTTTGCCGTTAAGCCGTCCAAAAAAATTATCGCTTAATGTTCCGCGGCAAACGTTTATCTGAAATATTTCTTGAACTGCAGGTATTACTCATTATATTCCGTTATATAGGAATCTTACGATTTCTCGTACACAATTGGCTTCATGAATTTTAGGACAGGCTGTTACACGGTCTTTTCTTCTAAAGAGTTTTTATATGACTTAAAATCTGAAGGCAGGAAGCAAACCCGTGGGGATGAATGGAATTCAATGCAAAAACACGACTAAAAGTAACCACCATTTCCAGCAATTGCAAAGACTTTCCACGCGGCTGGTTGCGTGGCTTAGCATGTAATCAGTATTTTGCAGTTCCGTTCATATTTGCTTACACTAGTTAGGGAGGCATGTGGAGTAAGGAAGACTAGGTGCATAATGCAGCTGTCGGTCAACAAATGTCATTTTGAAGATAGTTACGATTCCCCCATGTATTTCCTCGTACCGTGCTAACAAACAGCTAGAGTTCTTGAAGGACAATCGACGGTGAGATATAATTGCGGGGAAAATCTTAAAGAAACTTGTGGGCATGGTCTTTAACGTGCAGCCCTTCCCTACTCGGGGTTTTCTCGAGGAAAGAGCGCAGGACGCGTATAATTCACGTCCCCTGGTTCCCTATGGTTTCATTTCCCGGTGGACGCGGTGGAGGATCATCTCCCCGCGGGCATCCGACACCATGTATTCCCCGTCGTCCTCATCGTCCGCCTCCGCACTCCATTCAACCCCTCCGTCACCCTCCAATTCGATGGCCGGCGTCTCCGGGCACGGTATCTCCGAACACTGGCACTTCTCGATCCACTGCACGCTCAGGGTCACCAGCTCCTCCTCATTGGCGGCCTCGTGGCTCCAGTCAAACTGGTGGCTCACCACGCCCCTGGGTGACCTCGCAAGCGGCAATGGCCATTCTGGGACCAGGCTCCTCTTTCCCCGTCCCCCTCCATTCTGCCTCCCCCCGCGCCTCACGTCCAACCTCCTCCGCTTGGGCTGTCTCGTCTCCTTCGGCAGGTTGGGCTTGATCCTCCAAATGTTCGCCCCCAACTCAACTCCGTCGTCCCCTCCGCCCAACCAGTCAGCTCTCCTGCGGAATCTTGTTCCCTCGTCCGTTGCTGTCGGAGGAGGAACACCGCCTTCTTCGACTTCTTCACCGTGGAAGAGGCTCGGAGTCTCCCAGGACTCCTGCACCTGAGCCGAGGACATCTGCTGCCTCTCGTACTTTCCCCTCCTCGTCGACTTCTTCCTTTCCTTGGCTGGGTCTCGTTCCCACAAATCAGTTCCAGGGGGGGCCAATGAGAGTAGTGATGCGGGTGGAGCAGGGAGCCACCTGCCCCCCCAGCCGCCTACGAGTTGCACTTCACCCGAGCCAGCCGTGCCCCCTCCTTCACCGCCATCCGCCATCGGGTGTCCTCGTCGGGTGGCGCAGGCGAACAACACCCTGATGGTGTGGGTGAGTACGGGCCGGCAGCAGGCTCCCGGGCAGTTGCCGCACGAGCGGGGCCGGAAGCGTTTTCGGCTGCGGCACGGACCCACGCGGAGGCGGACCGGGCCCGTCGGCCGCTGCGTGGCCTTGCACTCGTGTCCTTTCTGCGTATTTAATAGAGAAAAAAGAAATATTAGAAGGGAAAATGGTATATTATCTTCCAGTGCATGAGAAAGCTGTGATGAAATTAGAGGAAATATTAATAAAAATTCAGACGATAATTTTGATGTCATTCATATTCTAGTTCATTTCTCGAAAAAATTACAAAGGTTAACTGAGATGAAGACCACATGATCCATTCTGATGTCACAGAGTATTCCACCGCCGCGCGCGCCGGGCGTACGATAGTAAAATAAATCGGTAAAAATAAGTTATGGTTAAATTGGAATCTTTAGTGGAAACCCTGTAAAATTACAAAAGAGAGCATTTATATTACAATTCATATTCTAGTAATGAAAGACGATCGACTCTGATTTCAATTAGAGTAGCCTACCACCAGACGTCAGATAAAAGAATAATCAGGGAATTATCTAGCGGTTCCAAATATCTCTGTCCAGGAATTCTTTTGAGAAACAAGACCTGAGATTTTAGTTTTATGTGTACTTTTGGAGTTACATAAAAATTCCAAAGAACATTTTTTTACGTTACTTATTCATTAATACAAAAAACGTAGGTTAACTTCTTCATGAAAATGACAAATATTAGGTGCTATATCACTTATCCGTGACATAACAAGCAGTTTCAAAAGATGTTCTGAAAGTTTAGACAATCTCCGGAAGTGCTATGGAGCTGGTATGTCTTTCAGCCTTAGTACCTACTTACCTCAGGCTCATCGGGGATGTGCTAACATTAAAAACACATTTAGTTGCATTGAAACCCTCAAAACGATATGGAGCTCCAATCTTAAAAGGCACATCATACTCGCGTAACCTTTTAAAAAGTTCCCCTTTACGTCCGGGTGGGCGTATGAAATTGCATGGTCTCCAACACCCAACCCCACATTTCTACAGGTCCCTCCATCACCGAGAGAGAAGGGGACCGATCGGATATTCGCTCTTGAGCGTCTCGGAATTGGTTGACTAATTCGTGGGTGGAGAGTCACGCCCGTGCGAGAGAGGAACGCCGCCACCCGTGGGAAAGGGGGCGCGTGATTGGATCAGGGTGGCTCGAGGAATTTCTATTCTAAAGGAGAGATTAGTATTGGGGAATCCTGGGTGGGTATATGGGCGTAAGGGGGGTGGGAGGGTGGCGGGTGAGGGGAGATTTTGGCTGTGCGGGGATGGATATGATAGCGGTGGAGTGGGAGAGAGAGAGAGATAAAGAAAACTAATTGGAACGAGCGATCGGAGTGGCGGAAGGATTACTGGAGAAATCGCCTCGAGATTTCACCTTGATGGCGTGCTCCCGCATAAGTTTTGTCTTCGAGCAACTCAATTAAGGAGAGGCTTATGGTGGGATAATGGGAATTTCGGAAATCGTGAGGTAACGCACCGCGTGAGCGTAGAGAGCAGAATGATGCAGCTTTCATGGCAATTGCGTCCATAGCGTACCGATACTACAATGAATTGAAGCTCTCGTCCGAATAATACTTAAATCACTGCATAAACCACGTATCGACAAGTGCGTATTCACATAATTCCACGGATAAGGTATGTCTGCCGCTGCTTTTCACCGCCATTCACCCATCATTATCGTCAGTATCTCAAACTCAAGATTGCAAAATTACTGTTCTCCATCATACCCCATATCTTGCTACCACCTTTACTTCCTTTATTTTCTTCTTTCCAAGGTACCTCTTAGCTTATCCTGAGCATTTTTTCCTAAATATTTATCGTAGGAATAACCTTTTTTCCTACAGTTAAATCTCTATAGTATGTATTGCGTCTCAGAATAGACCAGCTCTAATGTGTTCCTCCGTTTCACTAGGTTAGATTATCTTTGATTTCACACGCCAAATCTCTTTGCTATTACGTCCCTCTGTTCCTCTACTTAATTAAGTATTTTTACCTAATCATAAATGCTAATTATTTTCTCACCCTTTACTCACCCAGAACTCTCCCTTTTCTTAAATTATTTATCATCCCGTTAGCTCTTAGAACCTGTTCTTTCCACTTATTATTTCTCCTTTAACTTTACGTCGACAACCTTGCGTCCCCAGTAACGCCCAAAACTTCCACGCTGTTTACTTTTCCATTCGCCTAACCTTCCCCGTCCTTCAAATGATTCCGTGGCGTTAGGTCTCTGTGTGGATGGCACGGGATGCCAAGCTTTACCTCCTCCTTCCCCCCATCTCCAAGAAACACACCGCGTATGTACGAGAAAACGCCAGGTGACCCGGCAGTGGTGAAGGGCCCATCCACTAAGTTCCAAGTTAAACCTTGTGGACTTCCAAGGTATGTTTTTTGATTCCCCCTTCCACCCACAGCACACGCCCTTACTTCTCATTCGTCCCTACTTGACCTGCCTTGATTGGTTTCCCTCTCTCCTCCCTCAATCTCATTTTTCTTGTACATATTCGAAGGTGTGTTTTGAAAGCATCACCTGAAGTTGTTGTAGCAACATTGAAACTAGTTCCATTAAATCTTTTATTAGTGTAAAACAGCAAATGTGTCGCTTCAGTCATTCCACCACATCACACCTGAGTCTGTATTTTATATACGTCGTCACACTCCGTACATAAATCTTCCCCAAACTTTACATAAAATATATCTAAAAAATATTTTTGTTACCTGTAAATAAAATATGTGGCATAAGAGTAAGGCATACCAAATTATGTAACAGCATATTATAAGCCGCAAATACGTAGTTTCCCATGCAAGGAGAAAAACACATCATATGTGTTATGCTTATGCCACCGATCGCTTCCTGTACAGTAATATTCAATGAAGTTTGCGGATTTCTGAGCACTAGTTGGAAAATTTTGGCTCAACGAATTTTTAGCTGTTTTTGGAGCCTGCATTGGAGTTTTCTGTATTTATGGGTGTTATATCGCACGTTAAAGGGCTTGCAGAATAATGTCAATCCCATCGATCTAACGATGTTAAATGTGTATCAGGCGTCAAAAATTATTTGATGTTGATAAATGCTCTGTCAAGGCTGCAGAAAATGCAAAAGGACTCTTGAGTACCACGTATCTCATCGCTCATGCAGAGGTTGTTTCACATTCCGGGAAGTCAACGCTCACTTGCATCACAATCAACCCACTCTCACCCGTCAATTCACCCCAAGGCAGATAAACAAGGATGCGTTCGTTTTGATTACAAACAGTCGGACATCAAAAATATTTGTTTTCCATATTCCGAGCCGGGCTGAGCCATTGCCACGTGCGTGCGAGGGAAGTGGAGGCAATTCAACATGTTAACGTGACGCGAGTGCCTCGGGACGTAACAGGGCCATGAAATGCGCGCACCATTCAAGTCTTCACTACCTGCTCCCAACCTTTCTCGATGCTCTTACTTTCCATGTCCTCAAGAACTTTACGCAGGCCGTGAAATCCTTCAATTAGAATGAACTCACCTCGGACACCCTTATACCTTTTTAAACATTTCTAAGAGGCCCACTATTTTATTTTTCGATCACGAAATATCGGATTTTTTCCGTGGCTGCAGAGATACATTACAGTTCTGCCTACCTCGAACCTATGATGGACTTGTTATAAAATCTATCTGTCCCGGATGAGGTTTGTAAAGTTCAAATAGACGTTTATTTTTAAAAGTGAGCCCAAATACGTGTTTATCGGTGACAACCACCATTTCCATAAACAAATGGCGAAAATCACCGGGTTGTTTCAAAACCATATTTTTTACATTTAACGATTACTCTGGTACGATTACTACAGTGTCACATATGAATAAAAATGTTGAAAAGACTTCCAAGTTGATTTAAATATCTTGAAATTCCACAAGGCTCCATGCCCACCAACAAAATTAATTGTTTCGACATAAATACCATGACCCGTAACTTGGTCCTTCATGGGCATTGTGCGTAGGAGTAGCTTTAGCTATAGCTAGAACTATATAGCTTTAGGTATGTTCTCTTTAGTATCAATGGAGACCTGTATCTCTGCTTAGAGGAGGAGAGGAGGAGAAAAAAAAAGAACTTTGAAGATATTGAAAAATGAATTAAATTATTTTCCACCGATAACTTACCCAGCTGGCAGGTAACGTTTTAATACGATGATAACATTAGGGCGTTCCACTTTTAATTGACAGTATGACCTATTATTCAAATTTTAATTCCTGCGTTAATGTCCATAAGGCCGGAGTTGCGATGTTGCAAATAGCAGTAGGAAACACATTTTGCGGATACCGGGACCACCCACAGTATAACCTTAACGGAGTCACTCGCAAGTTCACATAGTTGAAAAATTCCACACATGAAATATCATTTAAATCGTCAAAAGAGCGAGCACCTCACTGCATTCTATGTTTCGCTTTAACCTCACGGACAGTGGCGCTATGCGCATGCTTTGGAGTGCTTCTGTTACATCATATGTCCGGCAATCCTGAACAGCTTGTTCCTTTAAAGCCCACAAAAATCCACAAGGGAAGAGGGTGATCGGTAGGTGAACTGGCTAAAGGATTCGGGGTATTATCGAGGGATCCGGGTTCGAGTCCTGGTCAAGGCGAATGTTTATTCCTCAGTGAAATTTCGCACTTAGACGCAGGAAAATTAAGATAAAGCTATGCACCGTACTAACAGCGCTTTTAGGAGTCGTCTAATGCGCATACGTTATTCCCTGGAGTAACTTAAGCCACAATTAGCACGGAGCTGAAATTTCTGCTTACGTGGCCTGGAGCTCAGCGTACCCAGTGTAAGTTTGGCAACAGTGGTCTCCATAAGGCCCATATCGTTAACTTGATGAGAAAAACTATATAGCCGTACTGAGTACAATTTAATCGAACATTAATAAATAATTTCCTTGCATGTTAGCCGAGATAATTGAAACAATAACTCAAGATGTTAAATGTTTAATGTAAATCGTAAAATTCAAGAGAACTAATTGCAGTCATCAAGGTAAAATATTCAAGCAAAAAATACGTTTGATTTCTATTAGCTCAGCTATTAGCTCATATAAATTATTCCCCCCACTCTTATCTAGTCCATTTCTGGGCAACTTGTCTAAGGTATTCTCTGCAATCATGCCGTAGTCCTGATTGTCCTTAACCACTACAGCGTCATAATTTGATGTTTTATCGAGTGTATCCTCCAGGCAAAGTCAACAGAACTTGCTCATTAGAGGTTTTCTATGAGCGTGTTATTATAAAAATGTTTGTAATTGTTTGTACATAAATTTAACTTCTCTCGTAAATTCAGCACCAGGATAGCTTTTTTACAGTAAAATCACTAGACAATTCATATTAAGGATATCTGGATCATAGTGACACTATGCAACAATTCCATTCCAAGTAGCTGTCGCCTATCATTTTAGATAAAAGCAATTAATCGGAGTGGCATACCCACCGGACTACTGTCAAGAGCAAAGCTTCTCTTCACCAAATCAAGATATATGTATCGGGCTCAAAGAAAATATTCATTCCAAATATACGGCAATGAACGTATCATACGTAGCTGAGCACGGCTAAAGTGCTGGTATAGGATTTAACTGCGTGGGTTGTGGCTTCTTGGAAGTCCTCTTTTCTCTTGCGTAGCTATCTTTGATGGACCACAAGGGCTTAACATGTAGTTCATTTTTATCCTCCGAAATAGCCGTGGCAATTAGGAATCCTGGGTAGCGTGATGGCCTGCGCATTAGCCTGGCAAGCCAAAGGTCAGTGGTTCGATATTAGGTCCATACCGATTTTTTCTCGTGTAAATTTCTACGTATTGGGCTCAAATTTATGAGTGGACACGATGCCTGCAAATAGTGCAATAGTAGTTTCATTTCCCTTTCAAAGATAAATCGGTGTAATCTCAGTCATGTTAGTACTTGAAATACGATTTACAGAGCATTTTAGATTTTTGCAGTAAGGAGTGAGATTTTCAATGCATTGTTTTTTGCTATGCCTGGACCACATTCCTGCGATTTCGTAGACACCCACAGAGAACCTTGGGGGAAATATTTTTTTATTAAAACTCACCTTTTTCTTCTTTATAGATTAGGTCACCAAGCAAGTAGATGGTACCCAATTTCCTTCATTTTTAAAAGAAGCGATGATAGCAAAAAATGTGGCTATCCTTATACAAGTATTCCGTATTTTGACGAAGATACCTACGCATAAATTATCAGTAAAGAGCAGCTTTTTTATCAAACTGTTTGCCAGATAGTGGAATTTTGGGCCGTTTCAAATATTGAATTCGTAACATATATTTGTGGATTGCGACAGGTTGGTACCCAACGACTTTCAATTAAAACATTACCAGTCGTCGCCCAGGTTACCATGATAAGCATGCTATTTTATGCAGGTGGAATGGTGTACCCATGTCACGTGCGTAATATACCAAATTTTCTCCGTGTTTTCTCAAAATATATGTTTCAATGAGGATATCTGATCTCTTCTGCTCTATAACCTTTCTAACTGGAGCAAATTAGGAAACGTTTCAAGCAAGCAGTACATTATAGGACCTAATGCACTGTAAAGTCTCAGTCCAAGAAGTTTACTCTTTTGTTTCCCAGGCTCTTATTTCTGCCAGCTCATTATCTGACTTTCCAGTGACAAAAGGTTAGAATTTCAATGCCCTTCCCTCAAAGGTACCGTAATGGCGAGCTTCCCCTTGCCGTATTCCATAAAGGAGAAAGACAAAAGAGGGAGGGAAAGACGTAATAAAGAGACGAGTTGAGAAAGAAGGAAATCCTTCGTCGATGAGAAAGAAAATAATGAACGGGGGGAAGGACGGGATAACGATACCCAGACGGGAGAGGTAAGGGGTTGGAGAAAGTTTGAAGAGGAAGGGGCTGAGGGTGGCACTGGTGAAGGAACGTACCCGCCTCTTCCGTGGAAGCCCTCCTGTCGTTCTTCTTGCCCGGCTACTGAACCTCGCCGGCGTCCGAATCACAAATCATTCTTGGCTAATTAACGCGGGCATCCGGTGAAAGGTGAGGCTGACTGAAAGGCCAGGGGATGAAAAACAACTTTCACTCGTCAGCGGAGCAGTCGCGTCGTCCTTGTCTCTTAGAAATGATTCAGAAATTTACATTCATGGGCTTCCAACCCGCAGTGCGTAAATAGTAAAATTCTCCACCGGTGCCATAAATACGAATGAGACCGTTCGGGACCCGCCTCGCTTCCGCCAGATCGACGGAATTGTAATCGGAAGATGTCGGAGATGAGAGTTCTTCCTGTTGCACGACTTAAATTCCGTCCGGTCGTGAAATATTTATAAATCTTGCTCTTTGCATGGCCTCAGATAATTGTCAAAGAATATTCCGAATACCTGAAGGTGGATGGAAAATGAGATTGAGTCAAGGAAGCAGCTAAGAAAAACTGGAATGATAGTGTTTATGGCCCTTCGGATGACTAGCAGCCTTGGCTGAATGGTTATACATGGGTATACTGAAGCGATTAAAATGCTTTAAGACCATATTGAATGAATAGGTTTTGATTTAAATGGAAGGAAATAATTGTATAAACAGAGTGGTGAGGTTACCGTGATGTTTTACGTGTGAACATTTAAACACAAAATATTCATACAAAAAGCTTATTATTTTTCATAACTTTATGGAAAAATTTCTCAGAACAGCCAATTTGGTCTGTCATTTTCAAAGAATGACAAGCCTCACCTTCGTGCTTCAAAATGAAATGGTATCTTTAATTCATCCGCTATACTGTCATTTTGTATCAAATATATAAAACTCATCACTTTTTCGCGTATTAATTCTGGCAAACACCAGCTCATGCTTACGCTGAAGTTGATTACACTGACTAAATCCAATTCACTCGAGTCTATCACCTTCGTCATGGATGAGAATTCACGTGCAAAACGGAGAATTTTAGATCAAATTGAATACATCTATTACCTGAACCAAAAGCTCTCTTCATTGATCGTTCAAGGTATATGCCATATGGTGCTGGTGAGGGGCATCTTTTCTCAACTCTATTACGAATTTAGCCTCTGTTGTTTCAAACATTTTTTACTAAGTGACTTGGCTCAAGTGTAGCTGACAAAATCTATTTCTGTTAAAATATTTCTCGCATTTTTGACCTTCATAATCCAATTTACATTATTAAATATAATATTGTAATGGGTTTTATATTCAATATCGTGCTTGCTTGGGTAGGTTACTTGACCCACCATTCAGTTAGGGTTGATTTACTGGATTTGTTGCCATTTAAATATATTTGTGCTTCCGTTAATTTTCCTCCAAATCTAAGTGATATCCTGCACAAAAATTATTTATCTTCCAGTATTTATGTGGTATTTTCGAGTCGTATGCACAATATTAGTACGTTCTGTGTTATATTAACTTTTAATTTCAGTGAAGCAATATTTACTCTTTCGTGACATTTTTTTGGAATTCTTCACAGGAAATATTTCGTGTGTTTGAAATTCAATTTTCCTTGAACCTATATACTCAAAACATATTTCTTTCCCTGAGAACTCAAGAACATATGTTCAATGCTACGTTATAGACTATTTCCAGCGGCATAATGCCAAAAACAACGTCACATAGTCACTTTATCTCCAAATTTAAATAAAAGCGTATGATACTTCTTAACATCTGTTGTTTTAGAAAATTGCAACTTTTTTTATTTGAGATTTCACTCTTTCTAGCGGAAATATGAGGACTGTTAGCGATGTTCTTGACTCAAAATGTATGCAGAGGGATGATTGATCCACGTAAAATAAAAGTTACTGCAAAAGTTCCTGACTCTGCGCAGTGTACGACTTTGAGAAATAGACTACGGAACTTTCAGGAACAAGCAAACCGGGGAGGAAGGTTATTTTATTGTGAAGAAGGGTTATAAAACCTTTGTAATTGCTGCCAACACAAGCGCTTCAAGAAGTGGAATAACTCACTTCTACCTACCGTCCCGTTTCGACTCACATCACAATGACAGTTCAAAATAGGGTCCATGGTAAAGTCATCGGTGACTAAAACCACTTTCCTGGGTTGTGTGTGACTCGTGTCTTTTTTATAAAGTAATTTGGTTCCCCTCCCTCACTGTCTCTCTCTTTATTTTGTTGCCTCCCTCTCTTCCCCTTCGTACTATCCATTCACTCCATCCACTAGCCCTAGTGGAGGCAGCCTTTCTTGGAGTGCAGGTGTGCGCCAGGAACTTCTGCGGAAGCTAGATATAACGATCCATTTTTCGAAAAAAGGGGACAATTTTGCTTTCCGTTCCATTCCTTTAGTTCAAAAGAACAATTCGGAAAAAAGAATATGTCATTAAAGTTCAAATGGAAAGGTCTTTCTTTATCCTTTCATAATACCGGAGGATTTCACGGAACCCCATCAATAAAAATGCATTCAAATTAGAGAGGAGACTGCTATTCAATCTATTTCTCTCTCAACATATCTGATTTTTAAATAAATGTATTGACTTTTCAAGCATTTTTTATTCCACAATACACCCAAAACGACCCCACTCATTTTGCAGTGATGAGATTTCATCCCCACTTTAATCCGTTTTTGACCTTGAATATATGCATGATCTCGCTCTTTCCATCTTCAGCCAACGCAACACCTATTCAGCACTGACAACTATTTAACACTAGGAGGACGGGAGTTTTGCACTACCTAGAAGGATTGTCAGGGGTGATTTTGGCCCATATAGTTTTTCAGCATCAAATAGCTACTTTTTTCTCCCGGTACTTTATTTTTTTCACAAATGGAATTAACAAGGCCATATATACACATTATTAACAATAAAATTATTTTTACTAAATAATTATTTACCATTAAGATTATTTCATTTGTTCCTCTTCAGCAGTGCTGATAATAGGCTATTCCTAAGCATAAACGTTTGAAAATAAAGACACCTGGCTTAATGTTGTGCACATTTTGATAAATATACTTACATTTGATATAATTTTATTTGATTTAATAGTTTTTCGAAAACTTTTTCAAATAAAATATATGATTAAAAATCATATACTTACACATTAACATGTACATATATTTGAAAAGATGTAAGATCACTTTTTTGCTCAACTTACACACAGTTATTTATTCAGCAGTTGCCACAAACACTTCTATTGCATTGGCAGGACATTGCCAGTTTTATTTGTGCTATTTTTTTAAATTTGACAATGTTTTCTTTTTTGACCCTTTGGGGTAGTGGCGTGCGTTTCCCGAGAAGATGAGAGTTCCGTTCCAATCATCTCCACCACTTTTTCAACCAGTATTTGTATATATTTCTTTCTGCTTATTTTGTTATTCGTCACTTCTATCGCGCTATTTTTTATTTTTTGTTCGTTACCTCTGCTATCCACCTGGTAGCCACATTCCTTTCCTGGAAAACGGTCCTAAGAGTACGTAAATGACGCTCACCGCCAGCCACTGCGGTATGGATCTAGTACACGGCCACCTGTGATAAAAGCGACGACAGAAAGGTATTGTGAGTTTTTCGGCCCCGGAAAATGTACCCACTAATTCTTGGAGGGACAATATCAATAGGCTCTTTTGCTCTCAAAAGAGCCAAAACTCTTTCCTCCTATCTTTTGCACCCCATGGAGTGTTTTCCCTAAAGCTAAAAAATAGGGGATTAGGAAATGATTTTACAGCTTTAGCACTACGCATCCTCAATACCGCTTTCAGAAGCAGTGTGCCGACACTTAGGTGGCAAAAAACATTTGAGTGAACATGCGTATCTCTAGTGAGAGGCCAAAAAAATTTGGCGAGCGATGTTCAGGACAATTATTTTCCATTTTCGCACCACTGGCCGCTGTAACCTCTCCTTCTGGGAATGGAAGCTATACTGATCACATTCCTATCATCTAGTTGCCATATTTTACTCTACATATTTTAATAATGAATACGATAATAATGTATGCAACGGCTTAACAAAGGAGAAATATTATCAATCTTTTTACTCTAGTATTATATTTGTAAAACAAATTCAAAGACTGTTTGCATGTAAAATGTTCCGTAATTTTGATAAGCTGCAACCAGGAGAGCTCCACTATCAACGAATGGCATTCAAATGAAATATAAATGCTTCAAGTACTGATCCAAATGTGCTCTGATATATTTTACTTGATGTAGTTTAGTTTAGTTGATCTATAGGAGAAGAAAATGGTGAGAAAACATGAATCCAATACGAAAAGAAGTAATGGGTCAAAATGGCCCATAGCCATCCTCCTAGGTATAACATCAATTAAAATATTAAACAACAACAATTACGAATTTTTCTCCATATTAGTATAATATAAGAGAAAATGCACAAATTCACAAAATTTAAAAAGAATCTAGTCACAAATAAGTAGTTAAATTTTACTTTGAACACGTGCTATGTGTCATAATGACCCATCCCGTCCTTCTAGTGTTAATACCATTAAGATTTTTCCTTACTTGTTATCCGTATGAGAACATCAGGTTGTTCTTCCTCGACTATGTGAGTCACAGAAAGAACCAAATTCTACCTCTTTTGTCTTTCACCGACGTAAGTCTTAACAACCTACGCTTTTACCAAACTAAATTAAGCACAAAATATGCAGATTAGTAGCACGTATCTTCAATCAGCAATTGTTTCTTCTATTGGAGCCGACTTCTGCGCTTTTTTTATTGAACTTGCGTAATTTGTCTCCATTTAAAAGGCTAATTTTCTGATTACTGGAAAAATATAATAGGCAGGTGCTTACATTTTATCCTCATTTAAATCCGCAGGAGAATTGTTTCCTTATAAATGGAATTCTTCGCAAAAATGAAATTTATATTCAATAGAAAAATACTATTTATACCATGTTTCAGGCATTCCTCATGTTATTATTTCCCGTTTTACTTTAAACATATTCCCGCATTTCATACCATGTTATTTCAAGTTTAATTTGCGAAAGAAATAGCGGATATACGTGGAATTCTGCTATCAATACCAAACAGAAGACACGTTGGATTTCCATTTTTTCATCCAGTGAAATTGTAAATTTAAATTAAAAATACACCTTAACTCATACTCATAAGCCATAGGTTAAATTCGTATAGCAACCACGTAGCCAACGTCAACAACGTTGCACATCAGCAGAGATTTTCATATTGTGTAAACAATATTCACGGCCTCCAGATGCCTCGTGACGTCAAATTATTTTCCGAACAAGATTTTTCTGCATATTTAAAATCGGCTTCGGATTGATTTAAAAAAAAATACCTTGGAAATCAATTGTTCGTATCGTAAAATTTTACCAGTCAATTAGACTATTTTCTGTCAAAAACAAAATACTTAAATATATTTTCATGCTGTCATTAATATGAAGACTTGTACATTATTTACGGTTTGTTAACATACAAAAAAAATCTATACCAATTAATACGTAAATAAAAACTATAGTAATAAGATTAGAGTGACTATGTATTGTGTCCTTCATTTCTAACGCGTTATCAGCTAGTATAAATCAAAAGTCATTTAAATCAGTTCACGATGGGATCACCTCATAGTCAATTACATTTTTTTTTTCTCACCCCCTCCTGTATCTTCCTCTGCCTTTAGACGATCTTCCTTCCACCCTCTACTAACACCCACTATATCCTCCAACTTCCCACACGCACATCTCCATCAATTTCACTCCCAATTCATCTTCCTCTCCCTCTCTTTATCAGAGTAGGAGTTGCCCTCCTTCATCCACCCGAGCTATCGGCCCACTCAAGGATTCCATTCATTAATCTCGGCCTTAACGAAGACAGCGGCTAAGTCTTATTTGGCACTTCGCGTTCTCTTCCCAAAACTTCCTCTCCTTTACTCATTCTCCCCCGCATCTTCTTCAAATGTTTCTCCTTACATGGTCGTCTCTTTTTTCGAGGAGACTCTTTCTTCCAACTCTCCATGAATTATCACCTTTAATCTTTGCTCTCACACTTATATTTTAACTTGCTGCTAAAAGAAGACGTAGGATATTGACAGAAATATTTTTTCTTCTGATAAAATGAAAAAACTTTCTTCGAATATTCTTATTTAAACCAAATTGGTGTTTCCGACACCTCTATATTTTTTCCACTCAATTGGCTTCGAAAATGCTAACTACGGCTGATGAAAAGGATACAATGCACCTGAAGTGCCAATATTTTGTGATTGGAATGGCTAACTGCGTCATCGTTGCAGCTACTGTAGTACCATATAAAACTCTCAATTTCTGCTAACAAAATAGAGGAATTGATCGAAGAGGTGGAAAAACGCGATACATTATGTATGCTGATTTTTCATTCCTAATTTCAAACTGTGAATTGTACTAAATCACTAAAGTTAAATTTAGCATTGATATATTCACGTTGGTGGCAGTCTTTCTGCTCAGTGGAGTGATTTACAACCTCCCCAGTAGGTGCGAACCAAACTTCAGGTTGTTTAGTTCATAAAAAAGTAAGTCCTTTTACCAGTGAGAAAAATATAAGGTATGTATAGGGGCTAAAATAGTGAAATGTGTTATTTTATCTTCCTTTTTAAATCGTTTTCAGAAAGTGAAAATCCAGCTCCAAGTGTGAACACCCAAAAGCTCACGAACGAAGACTCACACTTTTTAACGCCAAAAGTAGTTTATACTTTGAAATGCAAACACTCACGCACAAATAATTGGTCCCTTCCTCATGGCTATAAGAACCCCTTCCTCATGGCTATAAGAACCCCTTCCTCATGGCTATAAGAACCCCTTCCTCATAGCTACAAGAACCCCTTCCTCATGGCTATCAATAATACAAGCCAAATTTAAAACTAAAATAATATGATAAAATTAGAGCTCCAAATTCGATAGTACGTTTCAAATAGGCTTACCTTTGTGTACCATTTTCGTATTTCCAACTCCAGTTTTACGGATTTTCAAGAGTTATGCCCTGCACAAGAATACCTCATCTAACAATCACATCGTTACATTTGGTATAAATTGCATTTGCACATAAATTATCACCCTTCTTTACCAAATTACTGAGCAATCAGCCACAATTAGACGTAGAAAACCGGCAGAAATTAAAGTAATTTGTCTCTTTCATCAATATTTTCGCTTATAGGTACCAGAAAAAGCGCCATGGTTCATTAAATCTTATAAATCATCAAAGTTATCTTAATGAAGATGATTTTTTAGGCATTGTTATAGCTAGGCTAAATTTGAATTTTTGATAGGTCTCAAGAAGATTTTACAGCCTTCATAAATTCGTTTTTATCATGGAAATTTCCAGTTATCCAGAACATTTACGGAGAGATAAATGGGTCCTCAGTATTTTTTAGTATATAAGTACTTATTTCTGAAAGCCTTTTCTGGTTGCTTTATCTCAAAGCGTACTCGCTAACGCAATCATTGAACATAGGTAATTATCGAATTCCAATACTTTTGACGAAGCTTTAGATCCAATTTCAGCTCCATCATGAAATATTAGCCTTTAATTCCTCCTTACCTCCATTACCTGAATTGGCTCACTAGACCCTTTCCTCCTCTTGAAGTTTCCCAAAGTGAGTCAACATAAAATCTCTGTATGAAACCCGCACATCCGTCTCTCGTGATCAGTAAACGTGCTTCCTGTTTATCTATTTCTCTCCGCAGGGCCCCTAATGTGGTCGAGTCAACGGTCAGATAGCATGAGGTCGTTTTCATTTACTTGGGAGGATATAATTATATGGAGGCCATTTCTTCAAAGTATGTTCATTCTACCCGTTAAATTTTAGATTTCCTTTTGATGCAGAAAATAAGAGACAGCCTCTTCTTCATAAGCCTTGAAAATGGCTCTTAATATAAAAAGGCTATGAAATAAGGTGCATTAATAAAAAGAAGTTTCAAAAGAAGATTTAAAAATTATAAATTGGAAATAGTCCATTGATCAAAGCCTTTATTGCTGCAATAAAAACTCAGGCTTATCGAACCAAGGTTTCTAAAACTAACATTTAAAAAGGATTAATTATACTGCTTTTTAAAGGCTGTCTCAGCCCGGCTCAGCCTGGATCAGCTCCATCATAAAATTCCAAATATATATATAACATTACAAAAATAAAATAAACTTAAAACATTTCACCTTTTTTCAACAAAACATCTCCGACAATTTCAACGCCCTCGCATCATTTTTAAAAGCAAAGAAATCGTCTTGTAAATTACATGAAGGTGTAAAAACCGGTATATGTGTTGTGCAGTAAAAGTTTTCAAAATAGTTGATTTATTGTTTGAGTAGGCCAACACTTCATAAAAACAAATAACAAAACATTCAAATTATGTTTTCGCATATCTACTCTAAAGTTATTAATTATGTGTACCTAGTGTATCGTATTTTATAACATATCGCATACTTATCGTAGAACAGTAATACTGCTGAACCTATATTTATTTCCTTCGTACATCTTTACAGGAAGCGACCTTTTTAAATAGTTTCCTTAGGTAATAAAAAATACGTCTTTACATAAAGATAACAACTTAAAACAGCCATGAGTAGCCGCATTCATCAATACGAAAACTAGATCGCTAAAACTATCCACTCTTCTCTCATTTCAGATAGCAACATTATTCCTTCAAAATTCCTCATTCTTACATCCATCGTAGCTTTCTGTATTGCATCATCATTTTACCTCTGTGATTTCCCACTCGTTTCTCTCTATTAGTTTACAAAAGGCTCTTGAGACAGCATAAATAGTAGAACATTTGTACATATTAATTTTAGAATTTGACAACCAAAGTAAAAGTGTCAATATTGCCAGCAGTTCATTTATCATATATGTCTGTGAGTTGAATGCTAATTTACAGCTACGTTTAAACCACCATAGATTTTGTAAAGATAACTGAAGTGATTACTTTATTATGTAACTTGCAACGTAGGTCTTTGTCCAATATAGGAGATTTTTAAAGTTTTATTTTTACTTTCTACCTCAACATGCACCGTGGTAAACATAATCACAGTTAGATACAATTTTATACTAAATGAACCGGGCGAAGGATGAGTAAGCGGGTGAGAATATTAGTTCAACTTCGTAATATTGGCAGAAATAACATATTGTTCTATTTATTTTTAATAAAACTTTGTTTGTCTAAACAGATTATTTTAACAAATGTATGTCGTAAAACTTTCTTTTTTCCAACTCCATAGCCATCATCAAATCACTATAGACCATGCTTTCATGTTGGTACCACTGCATTAAACATGCTGGGATAAAGCGTCGGCAGAGAAAACATCAATCGAGTCTGCTGAGTCGTGAATGAACAATATGTAGCAGCATGTCTCTTGGAAATTTTATTAGTGAGGTTCATAGCAGTTTGTATTTACAACATTCTATTACTGGCTAATTACCTACATTTAAGGGATTTTGGATGGCTACGATTACCATGTAGTACACAGACCTCCCCAAAGTCGTTTTCCGAGTACCAATCCTCAATTATTATAACAGAAAAGTATTAAAAATTAGAATCAACTTAGCTTAGTGTTTGTATTGTAACTGGGGTAGTATAAGCTGGCTTCATACGATCATATTTTGATTAATCAATTGTTTAATCTCTAAACTGGTGCCCCAAGTGATGAGCGTCAACAAACTGCAACTTTGAGTACCAGAATTAATCACGCAGCGTTTTATTTGTTTTGCGTTTATCCGAGGAATCCGAGGATACCACGTTATTTACAATGAAACGACTGTAAGAAATAATCAACAGAACAATAATACACTCAGGGGATATTAAAAACATTTTTAAATACGAACAGGTAAAGCAGTTTCGTACATCCAGCATGACCACTACCAGCTGTGCATGAGCTTGTACGCATGCGCGTCTACTAGTCGCTAGCGAGGAAAAGGGATAATCCTAAACGCTACTAGCTAGTACGTCGGGTGCTTTTCTTGCTGGATAGCAAACTTATGAGGCCGTTTAAATAATAGCAATAGCCTTGCGATCGATTGAGTAATATTTTGATTAGCTACTCGAAATATGATCTTGTGAAGCCACCTTAATGTGCACATAAACGACTTTGGGAGTGACAAAACATTGACTTTTTTGCGTACAGCCTTGTAAATCTAGCATGAAATGACACTTGAATTGGAGAGATGTTGGGGTGGTGCTCAGGACGATGAGATCCACTATTCCATTTAAGTATATTCTTTACAATTTGGACATTTGTAACATTGACCCTGAAATGGGTTTATTGCTTACATCGTGCGGATTCATGCAAGAAATTATATCATTTAGCCCTCAATACCGTAAGCGTGATAAAAAGTAGGGCATACTTATATGCATCGAAGTGTAATACATTCCCATTAGGGCATGGTACTAGTAGTACAGGGTAGGTCGTTGCGTTTCGTATGGGTCAAACGTAGTTTGGATTACATCAAGCGCTAGGTGCATTGCATATTTGCATACTTGTGTGGTAATTGGATGCACCAGCAATGCGAGAAAACATGAGGAAAGAGAACATTTTAGATAACTCAATGTTACATCTACTCGGGTGAAACTGGTTCAGGTTTTCCAGAGGCAAGACAACTTTAATGTTGAAAATGGTATGAATTTAAACTTTCATTTCTAATAAACTGTTTATAGGGCTAACTCCACTATAAGCAAAATTACATTCTCAAATTACACTTTTACGATTATAACTGATCAAATATGTTGTAAACCAGTACTAAAGGATGAAAAGATGCTCTTGACTGCATTCTGTCTTTCCTAAAAACTGAAATATTGGTGCCTTAATCCATTATTCCTATGCTGATTCTCGAGTTGTCTCTTGCTCGTGTCATCCGGATGACGTCATACGCAGAACGAACTCGTACTGCTTTATATTAGTAGCATCATGCATAAGGGTATTGTAGGAACCTTCCTGCATACTATTTATTGTGGTTTGGAATCAGTGACAAAGCTAGCATGGATGGCACCCGGTGTGGATAACGTGGTGTTACTCCAAGAATGAAAACTGTTAAAATTTTTATAAATCCGATAATCGTAAAGTATGACTAAATTTAATAAGCAATAAAATGAGAGTCTCAAGCTAAAATATTATGGTGGTAATAGTATTGTTTTATCGTACATTTTTTCACATTTATGTATGAAATTTAAAGTTGGATATGGATAAAGAAGAATGAGAGTAGAATTAATAATACCCTCATAAACAAAATTTATGTACTTGAAAACTTAAAAGCTTTTTCTTCTTGCTTCGACAGCTGCAAAGTTGGAAATTACAATCACAAAGTTTATAGTTTGTGTTGCCTCGTGCTCAATTGTTAATATTCCAAGATTTTTTAAGTGTTGTTTGGGTCAATATTGCCCGCAAGTAATTTTTAATTAATTTTTTTTGCTAAAACTCCTCTCGCACGAAGCTGTTGATACCTACGCAAATCGTCATAAATAACTTTAGTGCGACTATAAGATTTGGAAGAGATTCTGTAAAATCTCATTCCACGATAAATTAAAAAAAAAATATAGAGACACCCAATTAGAAACTGTAATATTGGCCGCTTTTAAATGTCTTCTCAATCTTGGTATCTCTAAAAGGAGTTCTGTTTCTGATAACTCATCATAAAAATCAGTAAATTTTGTAACAGCTAATTTAAATTCTTCATTATTCGCCAAAAGAAAAGTATTTTTCTACGCAACCTTGAACAATGAAGCTACATCTTGTTCGAAGTTCAATACTGAATTGGTCAAGACATTCCAATATATCCTTTTGCAGTTCAGCTCTTAGTGTGAGTCCTACATCGGTGACCAACTCACCGGCCATTCGTTTTTTTACGATGAATTCGTCTTTGTATGGGAATGTCGTAGTCCTCTGATTTTTTCACCGCAATATCAATTGCCTTTTCAACAATATCATTTCGTTTTTCGTCAACATAAAGACAAAGACCCTCTATTTTTATAGGTAATTGATCAAAACTCAAGCCTTTACTTTGTAATGCAATCTGGGCACAGTATATTTCTCTTATTACATCATTCCAAAAGAAAAGATAGCAAAGAAATGTGAAGTCACACACAACAGGCATAAGATTCTGTGCAGAACCTTTGGTGTCTAAATCTTCTTGTTGATCACACAATTCCTCAATTGCAGCCACAATCCCATATAAATGTTCTCCCAATACTTCTACTGCATCATAATGAGCACTCCAACGAGTTTTTGAGTCTTTTAACAAGCCCTTGCTGTGTATCAAAAGCACTTTCCAGAGGCTAGTGGAAGCAGAAAAAAATGCAAAAATTGTCTCTACTGTTCCGAAAAATGTTGCACAAGATACATTTTGTGCAAATGAGTGTTGGCCACATAAATTAATGGAATCGTCTACACATTCAGCAAAAATTGCTTTGTTGCTTTTTGGTTTAATAATAGCTTGCACGCCTCCATGACTGCCGCTCATAACAGCTGAATTATCATAGCCTTGGGAACGACATATCATAATATCTAAACCACCATCTTCCAGCTTCTTAAGAATTTCGTTGCTTCAAAATCGTAGGTTTTTTTTCCATGCAAAGGAAAAAATTGAAGGAATACTTCTTTCACTCCCACTTTTCTATCATTAATTTCCACATAACGAATGACTTCACACCGTTGATCAACATGTGAAATGTTAGGTGTGCTATCAAACTTAATTCCAAAATATTTAGCTGATTAAATTTCATTTTGGGGATATTCCCGACCGACTGAGCCATAGAGCTACGAAAATATAAACAACAGACAGTGTTTATGTGTAAAATATTTTTGTGGCAATATTCTACCCACTGGAATTTAAGTTTTTTTCACGGTCGGGTGTCACCCCCCATCGGGTGGCACCCTGTGCGGGCCGCTCCCGCCCCCTCCCCCCTAGCTACGCTACTGTTTGGCTATTCACGTTAGGCTATCACATATCGCAAAATCTCAAACCCTTGCTGATTATATGAAAAAATTGAAATCTCCAAGGAGAAAAAAATTTAGAAAAAATGCTATAATCATTTTCATAACGTGAGATTTGAGGGTAGGTTAAACAAACATTACTAAGGGGGAAATGAGTTTTTTTTATAAAATAAAACTTCAAGAGGAGCGAATCATATGTATTTTCATCTTTCAAAATTCATTTAAACCTGTATGACCAATTAGGATATATTAAATTGTTGCAAGGAATGATGAACGCGTTAGATATTTCCAGCGTGGGAGAAACAAAACACAGCGCATATTCAACAGTAATGACATGAAAACTTTGCACACTTTTTAGTTGTTTCTCACTCGTGAAAAAACTTACAATATTAAAATATTTTCAAATACTTACCATTAACCCTTTCACTCCCAAGCATTTTTCAACATGTATACCCAAAACTCCCAAGGGTTTTTTCATGAAATTATAAACACTTTTTATAAAAATTATTATGGATTTAATTTAGAATATATAAACACGGAAAAAATCACACAAATGTAGAAATAAATGAAGTTTTTAAAAATGTTAATTTTATATATATTTAATATTTAGTTGTGCAATGGTAAAATTATAAACTAAGTACTTTTAAATTTTTTAATGAAACAATTAACTTTTTGGCTTATTTATTCATAATAATTTTATCAAATTGCAGTTATTGAAAATTGTGTTGTATTAAGAATTTAATTTTTGACAGATTTGCATACTCCTGTATGCATAAACAGAAAAAATATTGGCATAAAAGTGTATTGTTTCAATCTGTCACACTCACTTTTGAGCAGTGCCTTAGCCAGTCTTCTGTACAAAAATAATGAAATATGAATATATTTATATATCTAGGCATTGCATAATACAAAAATTGGTAGTTTAAACTATAGCTAAAGAAATTGTAATTTTGTTGTTAAATGTTAACATTGCATTTTTTTAACTATGAATGACTTAGATGTGCAATGTTCTTTCTATCAAAACGAAGACTAACAAATATGATGAAAATTGTTTCACAGAGGATTTTTCATTATTTGTTCAATTTGTTTATGAAATAAGTACATAGGTACACTTTTGATTTGTTTATACAAATATCACGTAAGAATAAATTTCGTCTTTTGCTCACAATCACTCTTTTAGCACTTATGCTTATGCAAACACTCCCCATGCAAACCCCTGTTGCATCTGACGCACACTGTCCTGGATCTTCTTCTTTGTTCCTTTGTGCTGCAGACACAGCATCTGTATTCTTTTCTCCCACCCAGTTTCCTTATTCCTGGTGAAATACGTCCCCTCACTCCGGACTCTTCCCTGAAACTCAACCACTCAGCTCCTAAGTTTTCAATTATACTAATTGTGTACATAAGTCTTGTCAGAGGTTTTCCAGGTTCTTTGAAATTTTCCTTATATATAATGAAGCTATTCAAAACCATCCTCCCAATAATGTTGAACGCTACTTTCTTCCAATATTTTAATGTTTTTCTTTCGTCTAAATATACGTAGAGCATCATGTCTGAAGAGTCTACACCTCCCATATACTTGTTATATTGCAAAATTACTTCCGGCTTCACAGTTTTTTTCTCACGGCCTTGTCTCAATTTTGTCACTTCACTTTCCTTTGCAGTCGCCTTACTTGAAAGGAGGATCACAGGTCCTTTTTGAGAAATTTTTTCCCTAAATGCACTGGCTAGAATACACCCGGAACGGCAAAACATTTTTTCCCCGACGGTGAACTTCTTTTTGAAACACTCGGGCAGAAATTTTCGGTTTTTCCTAACAGTTCCCGTAATATATGTACCCATTTGGTAAAGTTTGTGCACTAAGGGAACTGACATAAAAAAATTGTCCACAAAAACATGGTAGCCTTTGCATAAATAATTGTTCATTTGAAGGAGTTTCAATACCACTGTATATCCCAGCCCATTTTCCTTCACCTCCATCCTTTCTTCATCATTTGCTCTACCTTTGTACGTGAAGAAACCTAAGCAATAATTTGATACAGCATCACACAGCATCCAAAATTTGATCCCCCAGCGGTGATGGTGCTTATTTGGCAGGTACTGCAACAAACTTGTTCGGTTTTTTGTCCCAACCAGACTTTCGTCCACGCTCAGAGTTTCGTGAGGGGTATAATGGTATCTAAATACATTATTTGCATGGTCAACAAGGGGTTGGTACCTGATGCAAGGGTCATATCTAGGATCGTTACGGGCCGTACATTTTTTAGGGTCAACCAAATGAAAAAATTTCAAAATTTGCTGGAAGCGATTCCGCGGAAACATTTTCCCGAACCAAGGGGTACTCTGAGAAGGCAAAGTCGACCAATATGAAGCTATGGTGGGTTTCCGGATAATTCCCATGTTCAAAATACAGGCTAAGAATCCTTTCATTTCCGCAATTGTAACTGTTTCCCACTTCAGTGGTGGTGATGATCTTCCAGACTGAGAGGTTATATGTTGTTTTGCATATCTATTTGTTTCAGTGACAAAGAGGTTCAGAAGAAGGTCCGTAAAAAATAGTCTAAAATATAGAATTGGTGGCGAGTTGGGCGGTGGGGCTTTCTTGGGTCCACTTACTTCCTGGAACTTGTACTTGGTGGGAATTGGTTCTTCAGGAGCTTGTACTTCCCTCCATTCTCCATTGTCACCATCTTCGTCAGTGTCCAGCTCATCCGAAGACTGTAACGAATGCTGATCTCCATTACTATCGTTCCCCAAATCACTGTCACTTTCGTAGAAATCTGACTCACTTTCATCAGACGAATTGTCTAAAATTTCCAAAACATCCTTGTCCGTTATGCGTGATGGTCCAGCCATTATGGGTGATATTTTCTGGAAAAATATCACTTACACCACTCAAAAAATGCACTACACTTTTATATGCAAATTTTGCAGCAAAGATGAACTTTGACGCAAAGTCAAATGACTAAATCACTTTCGAAGCGAAAATTTGCTATGAGAGAATCAATAGATTCCTCAAACAAAACGCACAGAAAACACAAAGCGAAGAAACGTATCAGAACCTCTGACACGCGCGAGTGGTTGCTAACTAAGCCGTCGGGACTCCGCATACGAGCCATTAGATTAGTAACAGATGACGCATTCTCCAAAGTTGTCCACAAAGTAGGTGTCAGCGAAGTAGTGATACAATGAATCACTTACGAAGATAAGGAAGTATTACTGAATGATATAAAGTTGCGAACCCATCACTTCTTCGGCGAGACTACTCGGCAACGTCATCGGCCACTTGCTGAGGTTAGCTGAAAAAATTTTACTCACGCGCCAAGGAGACGCCGGCACATTAGAGGTTAGATAAAATGTTACGTCGTGGAAAGTACGAAGTCATAGGTACCAACGTATTACATAAAGAAAGACACATAATGAAGTGAAGTGAATAAAAATAAATCACGCGGAAAAGCGTACATATACCGTTTATTGAGAATATCGTAGGTTCATTAGTCAGCCGCAACGGCAATTTACGAGAGGAAATACAAACTTCAATAAACTGTCAGTGTATATAAAAAATTACTGACAAAGAACATAAAAATTATATTATTATTAAAATTCATCTTCTATAGGACTTTTCAACGAAAATTAGTAACAACGACGGAAAAATTTTCTGATTTCGCTTAGTTATAAAGTGGCGTAAGAGTTTTGACAAAATGAGTCAGATTTTACAAAGAGTGGCCGAAATATCATCCGATAAAATATTAAAAATATAAATGAAATTATATAAAAATTACATAGTGATAGCAAAATATGTATAAATTCATTATAAAAATAAATTGAATTAATAAGCATCATAGTTTGTGTGAAATATTGATCTAAGCAAGCGGCCGATGTATCGGCCGCTTGGGCGTTTTGGGTAGGAAGGCCGCGGCCGATATATCGGCCGCTTGGGAGTGAAAGGGTTAAGAGTTTTCGATTAAACTTTCTATTCCTCATTTGGGGAATCCTACAAATTGTAATATATTCAACGAAAATATGTCAGGTTATGTGCATCCTCGAACGAATGGCCTTTGTACGTTTGACGAAATATTTCCAACGCATTAACTTTTCCCTCTTGCTACTTCTGGTTCTGGCTACTAAACTCCTACTGGTTCGTTATTTCTCCATCATTACAGTTCTCTAGCGTCCTCTATTGCCTATTTCATTCCCAGTAATTAGTTTCCCTTCATTGATTCACCTTAAAATCTAATACATTTTCTCAAACGAATAAAGGTTTGCGCAACGCTCGACGTAAAAGATGAGATTCTACACGCAAACGGCGTTCCTACCGCTACATTTTTCATCAACTGCCCAATTAGGGTCCCCAATGGATTCCGATGATATCTCATGCTCTAAATCTATCACTTATTGAATGCTACGCTGGACCCCTGGCGTTCATTCCCAAGATGTAGTTTTATCTTCGTTCAATTCACCTAAAAGGATTCGCGTCAAATTTCATTCTCCTTGTACCTCATTCCAATTTCGATTCGCCTTACTTCAGCCCTCCATTCTCCGTTTCCCCTGAATCCTCTTTTCAGCTGTTTCTTTCCGCATCGCTAATTATTAATTCCTTTCACCTTCCATTACCTTAAAATTATCTGGTCGTCTTACATTTCATTCTATTTCCCGTTCCGCCTCAGCTCCATTTAACCATCTCCCCTAATCACTTCCCCCATAACCTCTCTTTCTCCACCATGCCCCACCCTTCTCAAACCTTTAAATCCCTTCTCCCTCCATCCTTCTTGTCCTTCTGCTGCTCCTCCATCCCTCTTCAAGGCTCCTGTTTCATTTCCTGCTCAGGCCGCGTGGGCTCTTACCCCTCCCATGCCCCATCACTTGTATATTTCACCTTACCTACCCCTAGATTCTCCTGTTTCAGCTTCCTTCTGTTATCTCGCCCCCCCCCCCTCACTCCCTCCACAGCTCCTTCCTTCCTCCCCACGCAAAATCTCTCCTCCAGTTCGCTTCCCTCTTCTGTTTCAATATCATGACCTCTTTTAGCTTCTTCCCTCTGAGAAATACTCCGTGAGAGATTTAGTTAGGAAAAAATTCCACCGTATATTTTAGTTTGGCACTGCTTTATTTCAAAACACAATACCATCCAGATTCATCCTGAGACAACCTTTAAATTGGTCAACAAAATTAACACATGTCTATAAAGGCTCGGTCTCAATGACGCAGCTTGGCGTACCTTCGATTTTTCTCATTCCGAAAGCAAACCAATTTATAAAAAGTTTAAGCCATCAGAGTGCATCAATGGCAAAATTGATAAGGCCAATCGATAGTGTGTTTTGAGAGCTCCCTGAATAGCTTAGTTGATGTGTAGTATCAATGGGAAATTTCCATCCAAGGTGTTAAATTTAGCGCACATCGGGACACATCAGCGCACTTTTGCGCTCACGAACGACGTTAAATGGAACGATGTGCGCAGGCGAAACGTTCGGTAATCTACCAATGGTTTGCTTTTTGTGGATGCGCAGCAGTCACGGCAGAATATTTTGTGCATAGTAATCGAGTTCGTTCGTTTTAAAACGTTAGATTTTCACTGCAGAGTGATTAAAAACTTCCCAATACACATGTTTGACCCATTTACGGAAAATCAACAAAAAAACTCTCGCGTAGACGATTATCGACGTTCTTTTGTTGTTTAACGCTCACCAAATCTACCCCCAATCTCTTTTTATTGTTTCATACCTAGTGTGCAGGGTCTATAATAAATGGAAGTCAATTGCGCTGCTGTATTGCGAAGTGAGCAGTTCACTAAAACAAACGGTAAGCTCCCAATGGTAAATAGTTCGTCGAACTATAGAAACATTAAAATGGAAGATTTTTTTGATGCAGAAGAGGTTTATTTCGCAATTAGTAGATCAAATTCTTCTAATTCTCGTTTAAACCATTATCAACCAAGGGGTGAAAACGCACCAGTTTCTTTTTAGTTAAAAACAAAATAATTTTCTCCAGTTTTCAATATTTTCTTTATTATATCCGTTTTTGAGAGAGTGAAGTTATTTTTCGCGCTGTTTTATTTGCGACTCTTACAATTGTTCTTTTTTATTTATTTTTAAGTTTGTTCATATTCAGGTTCAATAAAGGGTAGAAAAATAAATATTTTTTTATAAATAAATAATGCATATACGCATGAAAAATACATAACGCATATTTATGAATTTTTAAAGTAGTTAAAATATACTGCTGAATACCTCACGTCACACAGTATTTCACTTACTCACTGGTAAAATCACAAAAAAGACTCCTTTTCAACATGGCTGTACTAGGAAAGAGGAGATATTGAATAAAGCAAATCGATTGCTCCCCGCTTATCGATAGTGCAGCAGGCTATGTTATTGGCCATAATTACGAGAAGGTTGAACCGGAGTCAACTTTAGGCTACGCCAAGTCGAGCTACGCTACTTTAAGTCGTTCTGAACTAGAAGATGTATTTCTCAAGGTCTCATCTCCGGCGTTGCGCCGAGTCAAACCAAGTTACGCCGGGTTAAGTCCCTGCGAACGAGGCTTTAGCGTTACGAAATATCTGGCGCGAACACGCACGGAAAGCGCGCTCCGTAAACGTATTCCTTGTCTCCTATCCCTTGGTCATCATTTCGCAAGAAATAAGGGTCTAATTTAGATGCATGCGGAATCTGCAAGCATAAAATAGCAACGCACGATGTTTGTCGGCCGATGTGATTCAAGGAGTGCGGTCACGGGGTGACGACGAGGAGTCAACGCGCTGAAGGAGAACGCGTGCCTAGCGTGCGAGTCTCGTTTGCGTATAACTAGGTGTTGGACGTGTGTGTCATTGTGTAGTTAGTTCCAAATGAAACGTTTGAAAACCGAGTTCCGACTTGTTCCCGTAATCTATTCATAGAACACCTCCTACTGCTTACAAGTACCTAAAGAATTAAATAAAAACACTCAATTAAAAAAAAACAATAAACTTAAGCTCTGATGAAGCAAATATATATTTACAAAACGTTGGAAAATGCGGTAGTAAAAAATATTACAATAACAAAACGGTCATAGTTATATATTTTTTTGGGAAAAAATAAATAATATAGGTAACAGTAACTTTGTAAAATATAAAAATGGTTGCTCGCGGAATATTTAACCATTTTTCATAACGCAGAATTTCATTATGGTATTAAATTTTAGAGTTTGAATTCATAATTTTAGGCAATGGACAATTATTGAATAGATGATACCCATCCACATCTAAACTCCAAGACCGGACAGCCACGTGATAGGTCGCCAACCTGGCAACCAAAGTGTCTCGGTTCGAATCCCAATTTGGTCATGGACGTTATATTACACTAATGATTAAGATCATGAGTTTGACAATGAGATTTGGCAATAGTAGTTTGAGAACCTAATAAACCAAATCTATTGCTGCTTCTAATCTCTTAGTCATCCTCTGGTCCAAGAATCAGTTCAACGCTCGTTAAATATCGCATTTCCCTGCTTACACATACACATATATTCCATTCCTTCTTCCCACATTAACCGATGAGGATCAAGTTGCTTTGGTAGTTAGACAACAGACTCTTTGTCCAGAGGACCTGGGTTTAAATCCAGGCAGTGGTTGATATTTTTTGCTTCAATCCGATCCATGTGCAATGAGAAGAGCACTTCAATAACAGTGCTCCGTTCTTCGGATGAGCCGTTAAACAGTGTGACCATTGGGGCCTTTCGTGAAGCATGGAATAATTCTGACGCCTAGTTTATCTCCACCCTTTTTTCAATCCCCCACATAATCCTTCCTTTTTTCTTACTCGTTTCGGCCAACTATGGACCACGTTAATTCAAATCAGAATTTTTCAGCCTTGATTTTCGCCCAATACTCCTTTATTTTCTCACTCTGCGCTCTCCTCCCTTCCTCTGCCCATGGTATGGAAGGGTTCTAGCTTTCGCTTTATCTCGGTAGCCCTCATTTCTGTGGATTTAATTCTGTATTCCAAGCCTTTCCTATTTCACAACTCTGTTTCCTGTACTCCCATTTCCTGCACGTCTCTTTGTACCTCATGGAACCAGAGTGCCTTTGTTTCCCTATTCTCTAAGAATGTCACAATTTCACTGGTTAATCTTCCGCGAACCAATCGGTAGATGTTTCAGAAATTTTTTCTCTTATTTTTATGATAATATCTGATTATTTTCCAGTCCATCCGGATCATATAGAAGAAGAGCAAATCAGGAACTATATTGTTCCTGATTTGCTCTTCTTCTATATGATCCGTTTACTGATATTTGAGGTCCTAGTGTCTTTCTCAAAATTTCTTTCCCTTAAAAACTAATCCTCAACTTCTTCTATCCTCCTCCTAATCCTCATAGTCCTCTAGTCGTCATTTCAATAATGACGAATATTATCAGCCGCCAAATTCCGTAAACCCTAGCCAAATGAACGGCAGTTGACCACCTTTTCCCCCTCATATCATCCTCACTTCTTACTCCTCCCAATGCCTGAAGGATCGGTGACGACGGAAAAGGGATGGAAAGGGAAAACTTAAAGCAAAGAGTATACAGAGATGGGATATTTCCTCCATCGGCATTAGGCTCTTCCTCCAGGAAAAACGCGTTCGAAGACAAACGGACGATTGAACTGGAGGATACACAGTAACGCAGTAGTGGGGGTGGGATTAAGAGTTTGGCTGGGTGAATTGAGAGTAGACACGAACCCGTGGCCAGGATAAGCCGCATCTGCTCATTTCTCAGGCGATTAATTTTTATACCCATTTATCCAGTCACTCAGTTTCTCATTAATTTCATCTTTCACGAATGAGAAGGTGAAAATCTGAATTCGCAGAAAATAGTTTTTTATAAAATCATAAGGAAGTCATTTAAGCTACGAAACATACCTTGAATAGGTACAGAAACCAGATACTCATTTACGATCCCCAAACAAATTCCCCGCAATTTTTTCCCTGAAATAAAGATAATTCATATCTGACTCACATCCAAAACATGAAGAGCAAAAAAAGGCAAAGTATATCGTGTGACCACGGTGGTGACCTGAGAGGACTGTAAACATTGACAAAAATGGAGATAATTCATATCTCGTTCATATCAAAGCCATAACGAACGAAAAAAGGCGGAAGTATATTGTATGATCACGGTGGCCTTTCACATGAAGACTGTAAGCATTGATAGAAGACCGTACGTCAGTGCCATGAAAGTATATCATAATTATAGATTCTCAGTACACGTTAACGAAACTTTTTTTAACTAAAAGCAATTGGAGATTTCATAACGCTCTTCTGAGGATTTCATGCTGTAAAAGCCAACAGAAATCGAGATGAACCACAAAAAATAAGACACACACATGGAATAAAATAAAATGGAATATAAAAAGATAAAATAATAATTTGAAAATTTTGATGTAATTAACATTCACATTAGCTTCATCGCTATATCAAATTCTAAGTTCACGTATTACTTCATTATTAAACGTCACATTTCCTACATTCAAATTTTTCCCAATGAGATAATTAAATGAAGAACATTAATTTATATGCCACGGCTACGGCACTTATATAAACACTAATAAAGTTACTTAAAGTAATACGGGGGGATTAGGTTACCCCAAAATCGAAGAAGGAAATTAAACACCAATCAAATGAATATAAACCTACATATATCTATGACAACTATAGAGTGAAATATATATGTCAAGGTCAATCAGGAGGCACGAGTACTAAAAACATCCCATAAATCGCTTATAATCCTTTTACCAGATTCATCCTACGGATAATTTAGGGAAAGTAGGTCGCGAAATTGTTTGCTCGAGGCAAAGAGAGAAAGCCTAGTGGCCATCGCGAGATGGAGTTTTGTGTTCAGCCACCGTGTTCCACCGTGAAATGGGAAGGAATTTGGTGTAAAGGTATCTGTTTCGGATCCCAAGTCTATACCTTGTTACCCACCGCAACCTAAAGGCGAAGTTTCTCTCAGCGCTGGCTTTAGACTTGTTCGTACGGCGAAATTCCACCTTACCGAAATTCCATGACATGTTTTCTCGAATCATAAATGTTATTCAAACAGCTCGGCTAAGCATTCCGCAATACGGATGAAGTAGAGCAGAATGATACAAGAGAGCACTTCAATCGAGCAGCATCACTTAAACAGGAATTCGACAAGGGAGAGGTGAGTGCCCGACTATTTTTGGGTTGAACATGACAAAGCAAGCAGCCGCCTCATTTTTCTGAACGGGCTACCAAGCTTGAAGAAGTGGACAATTTCTGCTTCGTGTGAAGTTGTTTCAAATATACAGTGGACATAGTAGCCTAAGCAAAGAAGGAATTCTGTCAGAATTCCACTGGGAGCGAGTTCATTTAATCGAGGAATATGGGTAATAATAATAATAACAATTTTATTCCTCTTATAAATACATTGAATATACATAAATAATTTTAAGCAAGTGGCGCCACTTTAGAGGGGGATGGGTTGCTGTTCTGGCAACAATACTGCCTTCTAATCTCGAGGGTCCGCTTTCAGATCACGGCTGTTGCGGACATTTTTCAGAGGAATCCCGGTTCCTACTTGGAAGATAACCAGTAAAAACAGGAAAGATTCGTATCACTAGAAATAAGCTAATTTTATGCGTTCACGTGTTCGCACCTCTTCGTGGTTTCTGTTGCAGCTCACGAGTTATTCTGCATTTCGAGCATATCTGTCTTAACGTTTCTCTCATGTTGCAGTGAGCGTCTTCAGGAGCTAAACCCAATTCACTCTTAAAGACACTCGCTGTATCGCAAGAAAAATATTATCATGAGCCAAATGTGCTCTAATCGCAGCATAACTCGCAAGCTACATCAGCATCAATGGAAATAAATTGTTGCAGGGAGTAGATGAAAATTAAATGGACGAAGAAATGAATAAATTCAACAATGACATTGGGAGGAAAGATTTTCAATGTAAATTCTTTGGAATGAAGGAGTTAAATTTGAAAGACACATGCTGTGACAGAAATTCCTCTGAAAATTTTAATGTTTGGTGAAATAAATATGGAATAAAAAAATGAGATTTACATGCATTAAGCAAATATCGAGAGGTGATAAGCTATAGAATTGGGTAGAAGTGATAAATTGGCTATTTTTTAACCTGCATACGCTTATGGGGAAAGCCTTTTGAATGATAAGCACCGACTGCCTTGAAGAAGCGAAGAGAATTACGAACGCATCTCCGAGCAGAAAGAGACGACCATACCATAAATTCGCATTAAATTGATAATAATGGCTGGAAAAACTAATATAAATCGAAGGAAAAGGGTGCGCTTCTGGCTTCATAAATTTATCATACGCCTTCTTTTAATTAGGCTAGGTCACCATCCTAAAAGGGTTACCACGTGAACTTCCGTCACAGAATTATGCCTGGCTGCCAATCGCCGTAATGGCTCCGTGAAAGGAACATCTTTTGATTGCTCATTGATACACGATCCCTTCTCTCCTAGCCTAGACCGATTTTACGTCCCCATTTCCTTTCACTTTACCACTCCGACCCACCATTCCAATTCTCCGAACTCCTTGCCGTTTCTAAGATGAGAGAAGCCAGGGTTGACTTCCCCTTTCCGGATCCAGACACCCGCCAAGAGGAGAGGGAACTAAAGATCCATGCGTTGAAAACTGGGAAAATGGCAGAGGAAGTAAAGGTGGTGGAAAAAGGTAGGAGGAAAAAAGTGTGTGCGAATTTTATACCGTCCATGAGGCAAAAGGCGTTTTAAGGAAACGATATCGTAAAAAGCCGCCGCTCACCCTCTAAAACTCTTAATTTCCCTTCGCTCCTTTTCTTCGCTTCATTGCTCTCAGTGGAAAATTTCGAAAGTGGCTATCTGGAATGGGTCGGAGACTGAGACCAGGGTCGAGATACTTTCCAAAGACATTCACGCACACACACACACAGAGCGTATACATGAGAGCACCTATTAACCACATCTCTGGATATGCTCACGAAAGCTTTCCGATTGGTAGAGTGAGAAAATTAACGTATTTGTGGAAGATGACTCAGAGGAGCCGAGAGGAATTCACCACTAAGAACGTAACCACTCCGAAAACAATTACACGCAATAACAAAATCCATTCAGCAGAGAAGAAAAATATCATGTAGATAAATGCGTAATGAAACCTTCGGAAAAAGATATATCCTCACATTACCGTAATCATAAATTTAACCGGAGTATAGATATAGCTTAAGATTACTTCAGTTCAGCCTACATTTTGGTCAATAATATGGTAGAAGTGACGAGGTCGTATATTCAGTAGCATTTAAACGATAATATATAGGAGAATCACTTTTGATTATCCTTGTAAAAATAAAAAAAGTATGGTATCTGCCTCATTTTATGCGTAATTCCTATTTGCGACGCATTGCATCAAAAACCTAGCTATAATCATGCAAACATTTGAGAAATAACAAATTAAATTTTCTGGTTTGCCGTTGTACACCATCAACTTTCTTGTAATAGTTTTCATCTTTTAAAAATAAATTGGAGCGTAGTCTTTTGTTAAACAGAGGGTAACAGAAATATGTAAAGTTCATAGCAGTACTCCATCCCTAGCCGAGGAAGAATGATGAGCAAATTCTATGAATTTTGTGTCTATATCGTGCAATGCTTAGAATTTTCCAGGGTAAAAATAATTTGATGAAAGTACAGCACCTGCTGAAACTGATATTTTTTTTAAATTTACCAATAAAGTTTTTAACTTTTAAAATTTTAATTTTAATCACAATTTTTAAGGCTACATACAAATATTTTGCATTTGATAACTATTCCTAAGTATTAACATGGGTTTTATGAAAATGTATTACCAGTGACAATACTAGTGACAATTAAGGGTTGTGATGACAACAGTTCCAACTTCAACCTGAAGAGGCAGGTTAGCTCACCGGCGAAACTGCAATCATCAATAGTCAATGCAAACGGTAAAGACCCGAAAGTGTTAGAAAGAAATTCAAATCTCACTGTCCATCGTCCACCACAGTGACTCACAATCACACAAAAATATATATATGTATATTGGACTAGCGGAAGGTGCCCGTTGAAATTCAACGGTTGTGAAAAACATTGAACTTATTTTATAAGAAAATCACCAAGCTTGGAGATTATTGTTGGCGTGGTCATTTGAGGAGTTTGTATCCTATCCTGTACCCTGTATTCGATGTAGTAGACATGCTGACCGTTTTCCAGGTGAACGGATAAATGGTCCTCTTTCATGCACGGGAAACCCGAAAATGAGTGAATGTAAGTTATCTGCACTTTAGCACCTTTAAACATATATAAATAACTCGCAACGTTAATGAAATGTAAATTGGCCTAAAAAACAATTCGCAATCGTAATGAGAGGCAGACAGTTCCACTACGTGTATACATCTGTGTATTAAAACGATAATAAACAACGATGTGTTTGTTGTAGCAACATAGGTATTATTACCATTGCTATTTACTGCACCTAAGTATTCTTGCACATTTAATTGTGTGCAGTATATTTAATTCCTTTATGTGTATCGTTTACTACTTAAGTGTTCTCTCATATACATGCAGTGCCTCTATGAGAGGTACTATGAGAATAGACATCGAAGGCTATACTTGTTGTAAATATGCATTGAATTTATCGATTACCCCTCGAAGCAAACTATCATGGGATCCTTGGGACTCTGGGCCCTTTTTATACAGGTTTTCTTTCTACGTGCTATCATGGGCCTGCAGAAAAATGTGATATTTATATGCTAGATGCGTGAATATCCTTTGAAAATCAAATTTCTGGTTGTCAAGGAAATATGCTATTGTTGATTTAAGAAAAAAATGTGAGATTGTTCAGCTAAAAACATGATACTCAGACAAATATGAAGCGCAAAAGAAAATCGAATGAAAGAATAAGAAACTTCATTTGTTCAGCCATCCGATTAAAATTATTTTCTACCCTCTATCTTGAGTGGATGTAATTTTAAAAAGCAAACAATTATACCACTGCACAAAACCAAATACGTAGCGTACCAAAGGGCCGGCACATTTTTTGGGACCTTTTGGGACCCTGAGATCTTTTTGGGCCCTGAGATCATTTTAAATACATACCTACCCACAATGAGCCTACGATTTTCCTCATGTATTGAACTATTAGTCTGCAAAATTTCAGCTCGATCAGAGTAAAACTGTAGATTTGTATAAAAACCAAAGAGATAAACAAATGACAGACAAATATTCTTCTTTATACGTATATATGTAGCCCAAAAACTTCAGACTACTATCGCCGCAAAAAAGGTAGAACGCTGAACTTTAAGCATTCGTGCGAAATTCCGCCGGGGCTCCAAAGAGCCGTGTAATATATCGTTTTACTCCTTGTGTATTTGACTACAAAATTCATTCATTGAAAAGTGATTAAATGTAAACGGTTAGCTCCTACGGTCGAAAGAGTGAAGAAAAACACGCGAAAAACTAGGTGAACGGCGAAACGGTCGTCTTCTTCATCTCGTCACGGCCAAAATATTCAATTGGTTCACTTCATTATTTTTTTACAAAGAGGACGACATCTCCGTATTACAAATATTCTTTTAAAATTTTATTTTACCCATTCTTTGATTTTTTAAATGGCCGAAAGCTAGATTTCAATTTCCGAGGTGTGGAAAAGTATATGAATATCGAAATTACGTATGATTTATGGAAAAAATATTGCAAAACTTCTCATGTAAGGAAATTTTTATATTCTTCCCCTTACTTAAAACAAACGACAAAGAAGAAAATCGCTCCGCGGCAATGCAAATTACCATTTTGCTCAGTTGGCAATTGTTTAAGCTCCTAGCCGCGAGTGACTCAAATCTCATTTCCAAGACCCCTCTAGTGAGACCTCTGTCCAGCGCTGATTGGAAAAGGAATGGGAAAGGCTCTAGGTGTTTCATATTCTTTTAACTTTATGTGAATGGATTTATATTGAATATTTCGCAATTAGATATTTAATTCAGTCTCAGAAATTACACACTTTAATTCAGCAAAATACTGTTTGTTTATGTGTTAGAAGTTTATTGATTCTATGGATTGTATTGTTGCCACGAACGGAGCTTAAACAATTGCCAACTGAGCTAAATGGTAATTTGCATTGCCGCGGAGCGATTTTCTTCTTTGTCGTTTATTTTAAGTAAGGGGAAGAATATAAAAATTTCCTTACATGAGAAGTTTTGCAATATTTTTTCCATAAATCATACGTAATTTCGATATTCATATACTTTTCCACACCTCGGAAATTGAAATCTAGCTTTCGGCCATTTAAAAAAATCAAAAAATGGGTAAAATAAAATTTTAAAAGACTATTTGTAATACGGAGATGTCGTCCTCTTTGTAAAAAAATAATGAAGTGAACCAATTGAATATTTTGGCCGTGACGAGATGAAGAAGAAGACCGTTTCGCCGTTCACCTAGTTTTTCGCGTGTTTTTCTTCACTCTTTCGACCGTAGGAGCTAACAGTTTACATTTAATCACTTTTCAATGAATGAATTTTGTAGTCAAATACACAAGGAGTAAAACGATATATTACACGGCTCTTTGGAGCCCCGGCGGAATTTCGCACGAATGCTTAAAGTTCAGCGTTCTACCTTTTTTGCGGCGATAGTAGTTCGAAATTAAGCGCCGGAAATTAAGAATAAGTTGTAAATGCAAATAACTTAACCGTGAACATATTTGAGAGGTTAAAAAATTTCTAAATGTGTATAAACCTGATCTTCCCTTTTCTTTCTCTTTTAATGACCTATTCATGTATTCCTAATGGCGTAATACATATTTTTATTCCAAAATATTTTCTACTACTTCGTGCAAAACATACTTATGCATTTTACGATGCAACAGTAAGAATGTTTTCTCATAATACTGCAACCAATTAGCAATCTATTGAGGTAAACATGAGACCTAAGAAATACATACGACTTGTTAGTCTCATTCTATTTATCGACGCATGTATTCACTGAAAAAATTAAAACAATGATATTTTTTTCAAGAAAATTTAGCCCCTCAACTTCCAAGGAACGTTCTGAAGGCGCATACAGTAAAAAAAGTAGTCGTTAATGTGACAGGAAGAAGCTTTGCCATACCTCTGTAGATGATAAGCAATTAATTCTTTTGATGCACAATAACCCGTATATATTTTTAGTCGAGACAGCTTACAACGAAGGAACACGGTAGAGTCACGATTATCTCCTCCAGCCGACTAATCTCATTAAGTAAAGCGGAACAACAATGTCAGATATAATGACATTTCCCTGAGACATAGGAGACTGGGCTGGGGGAGAGCCCAGGCAGAATAATCATCAGAAACGAGAACCGTGCTTCCCATATTCGAAACGAGACGGGTTTAACATGCATGCGTTCAAGCAAGCGACATAGACATGCGCGTCATTCAAGCCTTTGACTCACCCGTACATGATGATGGCGAGCTTTAATGGGCGTCAACTGGGGCATGAGTGGATTGAGCACGCTATTGTCCTCGGGCACACACGGTTTTTCTTGGCACAGCCTCACCTCCACGCCACCTGAGGCGCCGCAATCGCTCTCCGACGACAAGTACGACTGCGGCAGAAAACAAAAGAGGAACAAGATACGTCATTTGATGTAAAAAAAATGCATAATAGAGCCATAAAAAATAGCCGCCGAAACATATATTGCCCGGAGCCTGATCTTCTCGCTTGTCCCCTCGTAAAGTAAGACATGCATGCAGATAAACACAGAAAACAAGAGGGGCAATTGGAAATTACGTCTCTTTTTTCTGTCAAAATGTTCATTTCAAGGGAGCAGCCAAGTACGATTACAGCACCGGGCCATATTTGTTTACTTATTTTATTTAAAACTTAGAGAAACTTCAATTATTTTTTATTTTGTATAATAACTGTGGGGATCGGGTTGGTGTGGTGGCTAGAGTATCGGCTTCCCTTTCCGACGGTCTGGGTTCAAAGCCCAGCCGTATTGGAGATTTTTAATTCAACCCCAACCCCTGCTTGGGTGCCATGTTGCGAGAACTTCAAGTACAGTACTCCGTCCGTCAGATTGGACGATACATCGTGTTCCCCTCGGCGCCTTTCGTGAAGAAGTGGCTATTGCCGACGCCGGGATTCTCTCCACCTTTCCTCAACTCCCCAATAATCTTTCATTTGTCCTCAATGGTGCAAATGACCTCGGCTATCGGTCACCTCTCAAGATAGCCAAAATTTGCATAATATTGTTTTTAATTCCATACAGCACTTTGAAATCGAAGGAAGACTTTTCACATCCTGTCTATTTCCACTCACTTCGATCTCCGTGTCGTTGTATGCGACCCGGGTAGAGAGTCCGAGACCGCAAGGGGATGAGCAGCTGGACCACGCCGTGAAACGCCTCGTGCAAGGCAGTGGTGGTCTCATTACTGAAAAATGAAAGAGAATCATTAGAGAACAATCATTCCACGAAAAGAATCTACCACAAAATAAAGCGAGAATTGCGTTTCGAGAACTGCGAAAATAATGCAGAACAGGTGTTTTCGTTGATTTCTACAAGAACTAAGCCTTCATCTGAAACTCCCATCGGAAACGGTGTGAATTCGAATGAGCAGCGATCACTGGCGTGAAAATGCAAAGCATGAACTTCTTGGATACAAATATTGATTCTGATCTTCCAACCGCGGAAATTAAGTTGGTTAAGCGTTAGTGTGGGTTCGATGGTTGAACGATAAAAGCATTAACGTTGTATATGTCTTTAGATGTAAGTTTAAGGTTTGACAGTAAAATAAGACCTCAGCAGTTGGAGGGACCAAAGTCTGCTACCCAGTTCATAAACAGATTTCTTATTCAGTTCAGAGCACTTTTGCAGTCCTTACTTATAGAACCATTTAGGCAGAAATAGTTTCCAAAAAGCTCAATTTTGCTCCTCACGCGTGTCATGAAGCGCATGGCGTACCTAGGGTTTCTGGCGCCCCTGGAAAAATGGAAAGGGAGGCGCCCCCCTTCATCCCACAACGTTTATCTCATTCTCTATTATCCTTTTTCTGAAATTACTTCGCATTCTCTACAGTTTTGTAATTAAACATGAGGACGGGATCCTTTACTACAAAATTATTTTATCTTGGGTGAGGGGCGATCGCCAGGCCACCCTCTCGATGATGGTGCCCATGGTGGGGGGCAGTCCCCCAGCCTAAACAGATATCTGATTCAATTCAGAGTTATTTCAGTCCTTTTTTATAAGATACTTTATACAGAAACAGTTTCAAATGAGCTCAATAACGGGGCCAGCCCCCCTGCTATGGTCTCCCAATTTTTATGAATTCCTCAACAAAAAACATCATGTATAATAATATCTGTATATGTTAGACATACGTATAGAATAAAGTAAGCTATCTTGTTTTTAAAGGTCATAGCTAGCGGATTAAATTGGTAGAATTTAGACATAATTGTTGAAAGCTATATTTCGTAAATATCACACTTTATTTGAGTAACCTACACTGGTTTAGACGCTATATTATTCATCTTGAAAACGACGCATTCATAGCGTCGAAGTAGGTTGCGGTTACTTAAATTAAGCAAGGAATAACAGATACTTTAATTCTTTTGATTGCTCTGACAGGGCTTCCACAGCGAAAGTTTTCTCTTTTTCTCAAGGTGAAATTAGGAGTAGCTTTGGTTTATACTGCTTCAACTAACAGACAACGAACACACGCACAATATCCGTACCCGAGACAGTACCGATGAGTTCAATGTATATGGGCTGGTGACTTCTGCGATACGCGTGCGATCTTCATTCTACCTCTTATAAACTCCCATAAATACTAGAGACAATTTGATTTTACTTTAGGATAAGTGTAGGGTCAAATATCAAGTAAAACGAAAGGATAAAAGTCCAGCCCAGTGGACGCTCTTCTCCCTATAGTGTGCTTTGTAACCAAGGCATTGTCATATTATTTTTTGTCTGCATTTACACTCACCGTTTGTAGAATCACACATCCACTCCCGGCAGCACTGACCAGGTACTTCAACCAATCTTGGGTGAAGACAGGAGGCCCCCCTGGGTGATATGCTCTCTTGAGGGCAAAGTGAAGCACAGGCATATGTCCCATTCTAAGAATAAAAACTAAATCGTCAGTTTAAAATTATACGCAAAAGAAAAAATATATAAATAATGACGTTTTGATATCTGAATAAAACTGAGTATCTCATGGTTTCATTACTTCATGTGCGGCATTAAGAGTGAATGTCGGACAAAATTTTCAATATCACGGCGTCAACCTATCTAAGAAAAAGAATTTCCAACTACCTACCTACATTCAGAAAAACATATTCCTTTGTAGAATATGCTTCCTTGAATGCGAATGTTCTTTATGATGCCGCCAATGATTCTCATCCTCAAACAAATAAGAGAATCTGTGGAGAAAGATCTTAAATTGTAATGTAATTTTTCTTTAGGTGAACTCATGAAGATGTCACACGTGCTGAGCATATTAATTTTTGGAGCAACGCTGAAAAATAAGTTGCTGTAGATCCACCAATTTCTAACTTTTCTGGTCCTGCATTCAGTCTAGTTTCAACGTCTTTAGTGAATTTCATCATATTTTTAAGTTGCAAAATACAATACTCTACCTGCAAGTCCTTATTTCATGTTATCGCCGGGAATGATTTTCAGGGCTGAAACTCGGTCCCTCAGCGAACTTTCCCGATCAGACCTAGCCCAATGAATTTACCGTGCCTTAAACCCTCAATGTATGGTGTCTCATCACAATCGCTATTATAAATTTTACTTAAATACAATTAAAGTTCGTTTAAGAGTATGAGAAGTGAAATTGTGAAAGAAATTAATTGAGATTGTGTGTTTTTCAGTAGGGGTTAGAAAAAAGCGTGTAGTCTCACTATTTTAAAACGGGAAAATTGGACCACGAACGAACGCTATAATAAAGAAAACTGTTTTGAAAACTTCGAATCCAAAACCAATAGCCTTTCCATCCCTTTCTGCCTCGCTCCCACGTAAGTTTACAGGTATAATGCAAAATTTGTCTTTCCAACTATTTACATTCCAAATCATTTAGTAACACTATACTTATTCTTCATAAGCAAGCTTCAGCTCTCAATATCCTTTCCATATCTTTCTGCATAATGATATAGCCCTTCCCAAATAGTATTCAAATGTTGATGAGATTGAACAAATTGAATTGTGATAGATTTTATATCTTGTATTGTGATTTTTTTAGATTTAGAGTTAAAAAAAAATAAATTGTGATATTTTGAGATCATGACATATGTATATGTTTCATGTGAGCTTGTTCGTTTTATTGATTGCATTTTTATATTTTGGTTAACAGCCATTATGTTACCACCCAACCAAATGGTTGACTTTTAATCATAGTAATAATAAATAATAATAATAAATATTAACTTTCTCTCTCCACCCAACTCTACTTGAAGGAATCTCCTTTCACGTAAACCTATTATTTCTTCAAGCGCTTACCGTGTCTCCTTTAATTTTCCCAGTGAAGACTTTGAATATCTTCCGCAGTTTGCGCGAGTATAAATATAGCTTATTGGTGAAGGATGGCAGACCATTCCAATTAGAATGGATTGCCTAGCCTTTGTACTCCCTCTTAGAGGAAGGTTAGAGTTCCGAGTTCCCTTCCTCACGACCTGCACATTCCCGAGGTTAAAGCTCTCGATTATAAAAGTACGGGAAACGTTTTTCCTCGACCGATGTCGACAGTCGAGGCAATCGGGGAAGATATGAGGCATTAAAACACTGTAGTAAAATATAAAATATCAAACTTGATGGCATCACATGGCTCAAACTCGCTTAAATGCTTGGTAATAGTTTTTTTCCCGTAGAAATATATTTAATCACTATCTTCCACATGTCTGGGTCTAGGTCTGTTTTTGTGGCGTTGTCCGTAATTTACCAATCCAGAGATTTCCTTAAGGTGGGTTAATACCTAAAGAGTGGGTGGGTTTACCTAAGGTGGGTATTTACCTAAGGTGGGCTCAACCTCATCTACTTACACTTAAGTGACTTCGTGAGATAAAAAACGAGAAAGATAAGAGGAAAAAGATAATCCAGCGGTCCTTTCAATGACATTTTCCCAGCGGCTCCCAAATCCCATCTAAGACCTCAGGCCATAGATAATACGATTAGTTCACTAATTCCTTGGAATGGGGATAGTTACATCAGATAACATGAAATGACACATTATGAAATCCATCTCGTTAGGTTCAAATAAAATGTACGATGAAAATGTACATTAGCGAAAAAAATGGAAGGAGCAAACGCTACCTCCATCACAGTGATTTAGCAATTGTTATTTGGCAATAAATGTTATTCGAATGGTACAAGACATTGAGGCCTGGATATTAAACTCCGGTTAGATATATTCTCAGTGTGTAAATGAAAGTTAATGCTTTCTCCCATCGATAAAGCATAGGTGAACTAGTATACAGTCTGGTCGACATTCTCAATTTACATCTATTAAATTAAAGGTTACGCCATCTTGTGGTCAACAGTAACACATCATTATACAACCGGAGCATAATCTACTTTTCTTTCTTTTTAATTAGTAGATAAATTTATGCTGAAAAGTCAGATTAAAATGCTAAGTAACTCCTCTGAATCATTACGTTCCAATTATGCACCATAACTTCTTAGGATTTTTAATACAAAAATATAAACCAACACATTAATAATACATAAATGAACGAATAATGTGTAAAAAAAATAATTTATGAATGGATTATGCATTACTCCATTGTCTCAGGCGTGATTTGATGGAATTTGCTTAACATTGTAAATGAAAGGTATAACTTAGTTATTCCACATAGTTTTACCAATGTGGAATAGCTATTGTTAAACCTATGTAGAATAACTAAGTTATACTTTTTATTTCCAAATTATGCACTATATTTTAAATATTCATGTGATTGTACACCATTCTACACGAGTAAAAATTCAAAAGCCAAATTAGATATTTCACTGAGATTTCCCTATATGATATAACTCAATGTTTGAATATCATGACCAACCAAAGGAGGAGTATAAAAAATATCATTGGACAGATCATATCGCAGCGGGAGCGCTTTGATATCATAATATTTTGAACATAGCTTACCTGACATGTGCATTGTGTTCTGCAATCTAGAAGAAAAGATTCGCCGTTGTCATAAGTCTTGTTGAAGACAGTGCATGGAAGCCCCTTGATAACTGCATTCGAAGAAGCATGAAAAAGATAAAATTAAATTTTTATCACGAGAGAAGTATTTATTAATAAATAACCAATTTAAATAAATATAAAATTTTTGAGGTTCATGTAAAAAGGAGGATTTCATGAGGAAACACGTCCTGAATTTTTTCGAGGAAGAGAAACTTTACAAGTGGGAGTAATTGGTGAGAAAGATACATTTTTTCTCCTCCCAAGAAACGTGGCTGAAATTTACTCCCTTCTTCGCCCTTATGAATTTTGTAATTTATCTCTTGTGCGCTCTCACGCAGTAAATTTCGCGTCACTTACGACATTTATCCCTACGTTCCTCTTGTGTTGAGCACAGTGCTTATACAAGTTGGTCAGAGCTGCATTGCACTCACCGTGAACTGCGATGGGCGATATATTACCTTACAGTAGAGAGAAAGGAGATGCGATTTCTCACGCCTACAACTAAACGTTATTCAGCTGTCCAAGACGGAGACGATCCCATGTCTTCGCTTAGTCATTCAGATCACCTACCATTGCACTTGCATCTACACTTGCATCTGCACTTGCATCTGCACTTGCATCTGCACTTGCATCTGCACTTGCATCTGCACTTGCATCTGCACTTGCATCTGCACTTGCATCTGCACTTGCATCTGCACGTGTAGATGCAAGTGCAGATTCAAGTGCAGATGCAAGTGCAGATGCAAGTGTAGATGCAAGTGCAATGGTAGGTGATCTGAATTGGCATCTGCACTTGCATTCTTTTCCAACATGAGAAAACTCAAAGAGCCCTAATCCTCGTGGGCAACGGCTTGCCACGATGACAACACCGTTTTCCGTCAACCATCGAAGTTAAGTTCGAATTCGAAGGTAAGATCCTTCCATACCTCCGAGTTCTATTCACCTTGTTTACAATTGGCAGACAAGTGTGAAATGATCTTAGTCTCGGAAGTACGTTAACATAAAACGTACAACACTACCCACTCCTCATGTATTTTTGTATCTTTTCAGTAAAATATTTAGAAAAGGTGTGAATTGAAACGCTTAGCTGTAGTTTAAACATGCTAACGAAGCGGAAAACACAGTATAGGGCTTCAGATTTGCGAGAAATTACTAAAATTCATTATCGGTTCACGCCAGTGACATATCCAGGAGTTTTTATGTTTAGTATAAGCAGGTTTATGCGATTTAAAGAGGTACCTACCTTGAGGCTGCGTGGATTACAACACGTGACGTCGTTTATAACAAATAGATATTAACGCTTTAAAGAATTAATTGACTTTTTCTGATAAAAATGTAACGCACTAAAAGATTATGTTATTTAATCAATCCATTCTTTCAAGGACGTTTTTCAGCATGACGATCAAATTGAAGCACTATTTCTGATGAACCAACTTGTTTTTATTCAACAAGGTCAGCAATTTTGCTAAAAATTAAAAAAAATATTTTATTTCCAGAAAACATTTTTTGATGACGTTTTTTTGATGATTTTCTTATGATTTCAGTTCAACGTGAAACAGTATTCGCTTATGGCGGTATGTCATTATGCTATTTTGACTTTAAAACAACAAAAATACTGTGAGAAGGTAAAGTTTTGTTGAAATCAACTGCTGGACACGTTTTTTTACAATCATTAGTAAGTATATAAAAATATCATTTCTTTTTTTTTCGTTTTTGGTTGAGATCAGTTTATAATCGGGAGATATTACATCTGAAGAGATCGAATCAATACCCTTGTCCAGAATTGTCAATAGAAATACTCTTTTTTTTTAATCGCCCGCATGATCCGCAATATAAAAAAATACTATTGAAGATTACTATTAAAATTAAATTATAATTACTTGAGGTTGTCATGGGCTATTCAGCTAGTAAAAAAGAAGCTTGAGTATTTTCAATCAGCCGTGAAATACCTACCTTCCACCACTTGGAGCTTAAACAATGAACCTCTGAGAGTGCGGGTACTCTTAATATCAATTGAAATAGAAAAAGGGGAAAAGAAACAGGCAGCACTTGACATTTTACCAAAAATAAAACAGTAATACCTATATTTCCAATCAAGGCATCCTACTCTATCTGTTGCAACATGGTAATCGATCATTAAAGCTGGAGTGAATTTTTTCAATCCAAAAAGAGAAGTAGCAGATGGAAACGACAACATCGCCTGAAATAAATCCCCTGGCTCTCTTGATTTAAGAATATCACTTTCCGGGTAAAAAAGAACGGACGAAAGGACTCGAGTTCATTTTGAAAGCTGGAGCATTCCCCCTGCTATACGTATCCCCTTAGGGTTCTTTTTCCCGTACTTCCCACGGATGCAGTTCGGCGTGATTAAAAGCGACAACGGGGCTTCACACTCCAGAGAAGTATACTCATTATCGTCAAAGTTTTTTTTTTACTTCTTTTTTCAGTTTCGGTCACCGTCCCTGAAACTATGAGTGCCTATGGGGCGAGGGTGGGAAGAGGTTGAGCGGGGTTGGGGGGGGGGGAAAAACACCGTCTTCGTCCCGAAAGAAATACGACAAAAACTATCGGGGAAACTCTCTGGCTGTGATAGTAACAAATGGACCGTAAACCGGGAGTTGAGGCGACGGAAGCTGCCAGACCGGGGACGGTGTAGAGACGGAGTAGTCAAAGGCTGGAGAAGAAGCGGGGAGGTTGAAGGTTTGCACTCAACACGACACGCACAGTCAATAGACGCGCGAAAGATGATCGACAGCCATTAGTCAGCGGAAGGGAATAAAAGGGATACTTGCGCTGCCTGGCGGGTGGCTCCTTCTCACGGGTACGAGGAGGTGAATAGGGCAATTGCGATGCGATGAATGGGGCAAGAAGGGGGTCTAATGGGACGAGGTGTTTGAATGTGACGTAGGGTGAACGTGGGTGGGGCGAGGGGAGGAAAATGTGGCAAAGGCTTTGGGACGGGGGAAATGGAAAATTGATCGTGGAATATTGATGGGAGGCGATGCCGATGGAAGACGGGAATAGCTGATAGTAAAAGAGACAAAGATGATTGTGCTAGATAGAATATAAGATATTCGATATAAACTCCGGCGTCACTTTGTAAAAGGTTCTTTATCAACGTAATGACAAGATGAAAAATACATACAAAACGAACTTTTCCAAAAGAGATATCGTGAAACAGTGTGATAGCTGACCTAAAACAATAAAATGCACTGTGTACACACTACGTTTATCACCCGTTTTTCCATGATTATATCGTAATTATTTAATGAATGCATGTACATTGTGCGTTCCTGACTATGGCCTTTAAGCATTGAAATGAGTGGTAAAAGAGAAATAAACGACAAGAATATCTTATTTTAAATATGTAAAAATTTCGCGCAAAACGTAAGAATTTAACGGGTCATGGTTTTAATAGATTTTGTCATATTCTGGGTTACTGTGATACGAGTTGTATACACACATTTCTTTCAGAGTAAAACTGGTTTAAAAATGTCAAAATATCAATTCTAAAATATACAGAGAAAATATAACACACTAAGGTCTACTACAATATAGCTTAAGTATTTTTATTCCAATGCAGAACGGATAAAAAAGGACTCCTGAAGTTGAAGAAGTATAATTATAAATATGATCAATATTTCAAACAGATAAAAGACCATCGTTTGTAAAAGATCATCATTGACGTTTTCTTCAAGGATACACACAGACAAGAAAATTGATCAATACTGTAATAATGATTTTTTTTCGTAAAAAAAAATGTTTTTCTTTATTTTCTCCCAATTCAGTCGCCTTGTCCCTCACAACCGTTTAAAAGAGGTGTATCCTACAATTTGCAAAATCATTTTTTTGCACATTGATTTGTTCATGCGTTAAAGGTGTCAAATCCAACACACATTATTAAATATTTTAGTACCTACTCCTCATCATAACTCCATCCATGCTCCATGTTCTATGTTCCATGCTCCATGTTCCTATTTCTGTGATTTTCATAATGTTCACGGAAGGTAAGTGACAAGTACATACTTTTTAGGTAGATATGCTAATCATTACTTCTCTAAAGGTGGAGGCACTTAAACACAATTTATGAAGAACCATTTAACGGATTAACTAATCGAACATAACAAGCCCTTCTCCAAGACAGACCACAAACAATATTTCATGTGGGTTAAACGTATTATTTCAGCAAAGGTTTCAACACAGATGCAAAACAAAGAGGCACTCCAACACCATAAAGTTTAAGGTGGGGATGATAGAGCAAAGTTTCCACCTCCAATTCCTCACTATTTATCGGCTCACGAGTGACAGTTTATGGCTCACTCGTCTCAATTCACTCCTCATATTATATAATTATCCACTAAAAGACATTGTAAAGTAAGACAAAATAGAAAAAAACCGCGAGCGAAAGAAATGACCAGATCAAATAATGAAGATGAATAAAAGAAGAAAAGGTGTAGACTACATTATATTCAGCGAGATCTGCACAGAGCGAGCATTCATACTAAATGTCTTACGACCTACTTTCCGTATAATAGAAAGGTTAAAAAAATAAGATTACGGAAGAGAAAGGAGCTCTGAGAAGGACTTACTATGGACGAGTTATTATGGTGGAAAGCGCGAACAGTCGAGGCGAGATGAGAGGAAACTGAGCAAATGGAGGGAATACAGGACAATGCAGAGAGGTAAACAAAACTGAGACCTGCAAAACAAAAAGTGATATTTTTTCGTAAGCGTGCACGGAATCCCTACTTTGAAATGGTAATGCCTGAATCCAATAAGGAAAAACAACAAATGGGTGGGTGAAAACTCCAACGCTACCGTAAAAATGCAGGGATCGACACAAAGGTTTCAACGAAGTTGGGGTGAAATTAAAGTTCGTTGACGTTTGTCAACCTGCTTACCAAACTAATTAATGGAATACAAACTTTTGGGGAATGAAATATTTGGTCAATCGTGCACACAAAGTTAAGCTCAACAGAATAATTCATTTACCCACTTTATCTTAGGCACTTGAATACATTTTTCATTAGCTCTTGATCGACAAGAATTCTTGCTCAGTAAAGGTAGACTTAGTTTATTTTGTCCATAAAAAATAATACTAATGTTTTCACAAAGGAGCAAATTCATAAGGAAGGTTTTCACAAAATTAAAAATAATATGAACTTTTAGCATTTTTAAGTGCATTTCGCGAGTAATCACACTAATTGTACTTTCTGTCTGTTGCACAATCACGTAAAAACTACTGAACCGATTGAGCTGAAATTTGCCATGTAGAGAAAAAATGTATCTGGATGTAACATAGGCTAGGTACGTTAAAAATCCATCAGGGCCCCCAAAGGCCCGCCCTGGTGGTCCCTGGTAGACCATGATAAGCATTGGGTTCGGTGCAGTGGTTCAATTTTTGTTTTTTTTATTACTTTCAATCAAGATAGAGGGCTGGAATTTTTTTAAACGGATGGCTGAATAAATAAAGTTTCTAATTCTTTAAATCGATTTTCTTTTGCGCTTCATAATTGTCTGAATATCATGTTCATAGCTGTAAAATCTCACATTTCCTTGTCAACCAGAGATTTGATTTTCAAAGGATATTCACGCCTCTAGCATTTCAGTTTTCCTGCAGGCCCATGATAGCACATAGAAAGAAAACCTGTATAAGAAGGGCCCAGAGTCCCAAGGGCCCCATGATAAATTGCTTCGGGGGGTAATCGATAAATTCAATGCATATTTACAACAAGTATAATCTTCAATGTCTATTCTCAAAGTAGCTCTCATAGGAGCACTGCATTTGAGAGAACACTTATGTAGTAAACGATACAGATAAAGGAATTAAACGTGGAAGAATATTTACGTTCAGTAAATTGTAATGGTAATAATGCCTCTGTTTCCACAACAAACATGGCGTTGTTTATTATCGTTTAATACTCAGATATATTACACGAAGTGTCTCTGTTCTGCCTCTCATTTCGACTGCGAACTGTATTTTAGACCAATCATAGGAACGAACAAAGGAACGTCAACGAATATTATACTAGGTTACGAACTCCTCAATTGACTACGCTAACAGTATTCTTTAGGCTTTGTAGTTTTCTTATAAAATACGTTTATTGTTTTTCACACCCATTGAATGTTTTGCGATTGCGAACAGTTTTTAGACCAATTCCCACATCATTAACGTTACGAGTTATTTAAATATTTTTAAAAGTGTAAAAGTGCAGTTAACTTACATTCACTCAATCATCGCGTTGCCTTTTCAAGACTCTCACTTGCCGCTGAATTTCCCATCCTTGGACTTAAAAATGTATCCATCAACATGCCTAATACAAAAAAGAGTAAACTTTCGATAAAATCTTCTAGAGCAAAAGGAATGTGTTCTTTGCGAGAAAATGAGCCCATGCAAGATAAACGACAAAGGTTAGACTTGGATGCTCAAATACATGCCCACCAGCGATCTCATGATCATCTCCCGGTTGTGTTTCTCGGGTTACGCTAAGAACCGCACAAATGTCATCCTAACCCAACCTATGGACAGGTAACCAGCTATAAATCTGGTACAAATATAGACCCATCTGTCCCGAAACTTCAATCTGTATTAAGATGGCGAAAATTATAATGACGTAACTACATGGTTCTTACCCCAAAGAAGAACGGAAATTCTACGCAATAAACGACATCCATGCATGAAAATCAGGAAGTGCACTAAGAATCACCATATATTTTTTATTTATCAACCGAAACCAAGATTATGGCTACCATATATGCCAAAAATGTAGTCCGCGTGATGGAGGATCCATAGTTCAAATAAACATGGCTGCTGCTGAAAATGCTTCTTTTGACGCTGTTTACCGCTGGATTGCACCCTAATCTCCGATCCTGATTAAGATACTCAACGCACATATCGATGTTGAATTTTGCAACTCAAATGAGTCATTGAATGCAAATATATTTATGTACACAGGGGAAGCCATCAAGCTGCTATTCACTCAGAAGACGGCTCAAGAGAACTTGAGGGACGAGGTGACCATCTATCTACCTGGGTGCTATTTAAGTACTTAATAATGATTCTGCGTGGCCTATGTTTGGGTTTCCCATGCACGAAAGAGGACCTACAGTCCTCCCATCTCTCCGTTCAACTGGAAAACGGTCAGCGTATCTACTACAACGAACACAACATACAATATAGGTTACGAGCTCCTCAAATAACTACGCTGACAGTGTTCTTCAGTATTTGTGGTTTTCTAACAGAATGCGTTCAATGTTTTTCACACCCGTTGAATTTCAACGGGTACCACCCGCTAGTAGATGATAAATTTTCGCAAAAATATGTTTAAAATTGTTCTTATATAATCCAAAAGCAATTATTGCTTGTTATAGCAACTTCAAAAACATATTCAAACTGGAGTACAAAGTATCAGGCAAAATGTCCAAAAACAATAATTTTTAACACTTTCAAGTGTGATGCGTGAACGGAAGATATTGACCGAGTTCAAAAAAACATTTTTTGTTTTTCTTATGTAAGGCAGGATCAAGTAAATTTCACGATAAAGCGACGGCCCATCTTATTGAAAAGAAAACCTTTGCAAGTTACATTAGAGATTAAACGTTAATTGTTTCTAAAAATTCAAAACTAAAATAAGACTTCAATGCTCAATCGAAGCAATAAATGATGTATTGTGTTCTGAACTGTGTTCCCCAAATATGCCTAGGACCATGACTAAAATCCACGGACATGGTTAAAAAACGCATAGAATAAAAGACCCGGAAAGACAGTGAATTAAATTACATTGTCCTACATTCCTTAATTCTACGGTTTAACCCTTTTGGTGAAACACGAATTTTGCTCAGGTAAATTCCATGAGTTTTCCCTCAACTATGAATATTTTCTGACAGATGACAACTAAATCCCTAGGTAAACACAGTACCACAATTAGCGAACCAATTTTTCACGAAATGTGCTGGATAAAAATGTAGGAGTAACAAAAGATGATCTTAGTATTTCAACAGGTAATCCTAGTAACAACTTTTATTCCATATGTATTGACATTTTCAGGAGCTCCGTTGCAGTTTACGGAGAACTTAATAACTTAAGGTAGGGGAATCCAGTGGCTGGAATTGAATAGTTTAACATCTGCCAATCTACGAGAAAAGCCAAAATCCGTATCAACCACCTTCTAAGAAGAAGCAATGTCACCACGTATATGCATATCGTCGAAAAAACCGAAATAATGCGCTTTGTCATCGGAAGAAACGTCACCACACCACCCATCTCTTCAACACTATCTTCTTTCCATTCAATTTCGAAGTGCTTTAATAAGGATCGGCAACCTCTTTTCCCTCAAAAGATTAATCCTCCATATTCATTTTTCTTCCCACTGAGTAGATTAGACTTGAAAAAAAATCCTCCTCCACCACGGCCTTAAAACATAGTGCGGCATTCAAGCATTTGAAATAAGTGATTCTTTTATCTTGTCATTTGATACGGATCCAAGCTGCGGCGATGAGGTTAAAAGGATGCGATCATCTCTTATCTGAGGATAAACTAAGGAGAGACGATGGCACAGTGTGTTAAATACAAGGGCAGATCATAACAAGAGGCCCTGTTCCTAAAAACAGGCACCATTCAGATCCACTCGACCGTGATTTGTAATCCTTTACCATCTGTCCATAATCTTTAGAGATTGGGCAGAGGAAAAATGGTGAAACATACTCATGAAAAGTCGTCAAGATTTGCTCTATATGTTTCCCAAACTCAACGCCAATCTAAAAATAATTACTGTATGATAATTGGTTAATGCTCAAATACTCAAGTTTATTTTCTAATTCTGTCACACCAGACTCAATAAATCCCACTCTTAATTAGATGGTGTCCGTAACGGGTGATAATAGCTAGGCCAACTCTATTGTATTTTGAAAGTACATCAGCCCTCAGGTGCCGAGAAACCTTCTGTTCATGAAATAAACGTTCATTAAATAAATTCATCATCAAGGTAAATCTGTCCTGAGACAGGTTCCAGCTGAACTCCAAAATTTCTCTATTTTGTGTCCACATTTTCATCTCTTTATAACTCTTATTCGCCCTTAAATCCGTCAACATATCAAATTTTCTTATTCCTTTCTTCCGTTTTCCTTTCACTTTTCCTTCCAGTATGTTACTCAGGAGGCAATCATTCCTCATGATGTGCCCTAACCAGTTTTCCTACCTTCCTCTTGTTGCATTCATGGTTGACCTTTTCTCGTTAATGCATTCCAAAACTTCATTTCTCACTTGTCCATCCACCTCACTCTACTCATTCCTTCATTCTCATTCAAAACTCATTCATCCTACTCATTGAAAACTTTCAATACATTGAACTTCTTTTTCCTATAGGTCCAGATTTCTGATCCATTCAGGACCATGCTTCATACAAAGAATTTGACAAATTTCCACAGTGGCAGTGGCAGTTTTCCACAAGTAATTGTTCTGTTCATCGTGAACGATGTTCTCCTTTTTCAATCGTTATCATAAAAACTTGTGATACTCATGACCTACCATTAAAATAAAACATTTGACTTTTAAAGTACGTAAAATTAAAGCAATATATATCCGTGATAGAGGAAGGTATACTTGGTTAGCGGAAAATGGTAAGATTGAAAATAGAGTTTCTGGATGGGAAGAAAATAGGTAGGATCGTATGCTGTGACGATGAAAGAAAATCCAAAAGCAGATACTCTAGGGGAGTGTTTTGCTTTCGATTTATAACAACCTAGACCGGTGGGTTGCCCTTAATTAATAAATGTATCAATTATTTAGAGGGTCGAATCCTTTTCAAAGGAAAGAAAAAGTGAAATTTTTAAACGAACTTAAATGATTGCTAGCCATTTTACGCGATGAATGCAAACGCGTTACTATCCGGGCTAATGCGTGGGGGAAATTCAGTGGAAACGAAAAGTGTTCCTACAGAGACGGTCAGCAGTGAGCTATGTTGTCTTTATTCAGTGAAAAAAGATCGGCGACGTAAATTTTAGTTTCTTACAATGCAACAACCCTTTGTGTAAAAAATAAATTCACTATTTTGTCACAAGGTAGCAGTTTTTGTACATATCGCCCTTGATCATTGTTGTTAAGGCACATGATGATGACTCTGATATCGTCGTTACTTCTGCACCATTTTGAGAGATAAAATCGAGAATATTGTATAATGGCAGCTTGGAATTACTACGGACTATTTTCCACGTCGTTATTCAAGAAACTACACAGCTGTTTATGCATTAAGGTCGGATTTCTCGTCGCAAGTATACCTGCGTGCAAGTATATGCAAAAGCTTGTGCAATAATCTGTATCGACCGTAAAATGGAAAAGCGTGCAGTAACGTCGGACCAATTATAATTAAGTCTGCGGTCCTTTATGCAGCACATTCTTTAATTTCTTATAAACAGGAGAAACATTCTTTCAGGTATCCACTGCACACCCGTTCTCTCTCCCCACACTCAAGACACAATATCCCTTTTTTTATGAAAAGTCACAATTAATGCCACACCACAATTACCACAAGTTTACTTGTGGACCAATTTTTAGGATACCGGGACTAGCCTCGGTATTTACTTCTACGGAGTCACCCGCAAGTCACATATAGTAACATATATTTCATAATCCGAATGTTGCATTCACTAATGAAATTTGCCCACTTTTGTGACTTTTGAGTAATGTTTCATTTCCACATAATATCTCCCAAATCTTTTTATTTTAGTTTATCCTATTTTCTTCATCGTAAGCTCCTCACATGCAACCGTTGTCAACATATCAACCATACATCGTCAACCCCTCACATACAACTGCCGATCCAAACATTTTAACAACTTAAGAAACAGTAGTAGTAAAAACACAATACAAATGACAAGAACAATTACAAAAATATAACATCAAAGCATTTTAAACGTTATGGTAGTGAGTGCGGGAAATACATACCATCTCCTAGGACAAAACACACACATGACGAAAAAATATCTTTTTATATTCCACACTAAAAATGTTTATTGCCGACCCAGGTTTCGACAGCACAGCAATCATTATCAAAGATTCTTGATGATGATTGCTGTACAGTCCTGGGTCGGCAACAAACCTTTACAGTGTTGAAGATATTTTCTCGTCATTTCTGTGACCACCTTTGTTCCACAAAGAAACGCCTTCAACCATTAATATTATTGACAATATACACCACCACCACCATCCAATTACGTACTGACCTTCGCACTGCCCGGGGCCGAACGGCTTGTCTGGCGGGAACTCGCACACGAGTCCCTTCCTTGGGTCGCAGAGAGCGTTGCCGTCGCAAGGCTCTCCCCTCTGGCGGGCGCACACCTCGCAGCAGCCGCACCCGTCCCTCACCACGGACACGTTCTGCGGGCAGACGAGGGAACCGGGCGGTGGGCACTCGCACGGGTAGGTGCAATGGGAGCGGATCTGCGCCAAAGTGAAAAAAGAACAAAGAGAGGGAAAGAATGAAAAACTAGCAGCGTCTCTTGAGAGTGTGACGGGTTGTGGGTTGGGGGGGAAAGCGTTTAAGTGCTTCTCAATAATAGACGACCTGAAAGATGCGCTCCCTTTCAACGTTCTTCGGGTCTCGCTAAATCTTAAACGGGAGGACTCTGAAGGTCGTTCCGTAGGATTTACTGTGCGTTTATTCGTGATTTATTGTTGGTCGTTGGTTTTTCCGAGAGGACCGTGAAAAACGCCGGCGAATGCCTACTTGAGATGAGGAAGGTCGGGGGAATGGCTTGAACGATGCGATTCCGAAAGCTTTCTCAGAAAAGATGCATTTCCTTTGCGCACGAAATGATGGAAGATAACGGTTGTTTTTTTTATTTTTTTCAAGAACGAGAGCGAGTTCGACTTGGATTAAAGTAAACTAAGGCTTTGCAACTCTTTCAACATGAAATACGTTTTACACTCAACGATTGGTGGCATGTTACAAACCATGTGGAGTTTTCTCCAACATTTCCTATATGAAACATTTTTCATATACAAAATCTCTCTTCCACTCTTCTTACCCTTTTCCCAACTTCATGCCACATAAAATACTCATTCTTCTCCTATTTCACCATCGCTTACCTAATATTTTCCACTTAATCATCCTCTTCAATATGCCAGTATCCTTCAGCACATCCTCCAGTTGTTTTTATGGCCTCCTAATTTCTTCATTCGAAAACCTTCCCTCTCATACTCCTAACACTTTCTCTTTTGTTAAACTATCCACCCAGCATATTATTTTCATCTCCCTTCAAACACTTAATCATGTCAAAATCTTACAATATTCCATCTATAGTGACAAATTTTCTGAACCATTCAAAGCCCAGCTCCGAATCAGATACTTAATCACCTATGATAAGAAATTAACAATCACGGCAATCGTAAGCGGACACTTAGAATTCCAAGCCGGAACCATTCCATCTCGTGATAAAATAAAAATATGGTTTTCCTGTGTTATTTACTCGCTTAAGTTTCCGCCAGAACTTTCCCACTTCTCTCAGCCACCACTTGGAGCACTGCAGTTTGTTTACGCAAATATGGCGTCAATTCAGCTAACAATCGCAAATTCTTGTATGTCTTTCAGAGTTAAAGCCTGTCCTGAGTGTGAAAATGAGGTTTCAATTTATTTTTATAATCGCAGAAACTGAATCAAACTGAATTAAACCATTACACCTAAGGTTTCTCGCCACGAATGGTGTTCTGAAAGGTGAATTCGGAGGCCAGAAAAGCGTCTCTGGCGAACAAGTTGAGAACATCAGGCAATCATTTGTCCGTAACCCGGGGAAGTGAGCTTCCCGAGATCTGCGGATACCACGATCGATTTTTCATAATGTGCTTTGAAAATGGTTACATGCCTACAAGGTGCAACTTTTGCAGGAACTGAAACCCGAGGATAAAAACTCGGCGATAGCAGTTTGCCTGTGAGTGGCTGGAGCAAATCGACAGAGGCAGTGACTACCTGGCAGAAGTCATGTTCTCCGACGTTCTCCTTTCATGTTTTTGGTGCAGTGAATATCTAAGCATAATTTACATATCTGTGAAACAAAGCAACCTTGCTGCGTCATAATATACGTTTGAGGCAGCCCAAAAATTAACAGTTGGTGCGGCCTTATGTGTGGCATGAGATCATTTTTCTTTTAGTAGAAAACTATTTCAGCTGCCTCACGCCTGGAAATGTTGTAGCTATATTAGTGATGGACAGTTTCGTTCCTTTCTCGGACACGTTCTTTTCGTTCTCGTTCACTAAAAGGAACGAGTTTAAAGATTCGTTCCTTTCGTTTCTTTTCAAGTTGCGCCTGGGAATTCGGGTATTAGGGTACATGTCAATGATATGATTCAATATGATTTGTGCTATTTGCTCTCGTAAATTACTCGTAGATTCAAATCATTTAAACAATATACGAATATGACACAAAAATGCAGAGGCGACACCATGTTACCAAAGAATTAAAAGGAATTGAAAACAACGAATAGAATAAAGCTGTAGGCCTGAATGAGATATAAAAAAACCGCCCAACAGATTCGAGATCCGACTTCTAGTTTAGAAGCTACAGTCGAAAAACAGCAATTTTCACCAAAATTCCGAATTTGGCGCCATGTTACCAGCCAACTATAAGTGTTAGGGATAAAGTAATGGCATACAGTTGTAAACCTCGATGACACCTAAAAAAACCGTCAACAAATTTGAGATCCGACTTCAAGTTTGGAAGGTAGAGGGGAAAACTGGGAAATGGTTTACTAAATTTCGTGTTTGAGGATCTCTGGTGGGAAAGTTAAGCAACAGAATAACAGGGTTGGTCGAATATTTTAGAATATTTAATCTTCCAAAATAATATGTCGTCATATTCCAGATCCGACTTACCGTTCAAAAGATATGAAACAAGAACAGAAATTCTCGTTATAGAAATGCCAAAAACGCCGCCATTTTTAATTTTAGAGCCGGTTTAACGATAAATAATCTTGGTTTTTACCTATTATTGGTGAAAAGCATGTCAAGTTGCAGGCGCCTGTCATGTTTCAAGGTCGTATCCCCACCAGTAGAGGCGTGAAGGAAAGAAACATTTGACAGTTTTACCAAAATTCGACTTTGTCACCATGCTGCCAGAGACCAAAAAGCACCATGCACTTGGTGAATTTGTTTTTTTTCTATAAGATATAGAAAAAAACGAAAAGCACCAAGTTGTAGGTAACGATTAGATCTAAATGCCTGGGAAAAATAGATTTCAGATCAGAATCCTAGTTTAGGAGCTATAGTAGTTAAATAACCCGCAAAAAATGAAATTCTTCACTATATGCTGTGTTTGAGGACCTCCAATATATTTATTCTGTAAGCCAATGTTTATTTTATAATGTTTTACCGTTCGATGTATAACATTAACATACGTCATTCCATCCTCGCCTTCAAAGTACCTGTCTTGTCATCTCTGCGAATTGGTTGAGTCCTCTCTTTCCTTTGATTATTTTTGTTCACATTGAATTCCCTTCATTCAATTGATTTCCTACGTTCCTATGAATCCTTTCCTTTATTTGATTCCTTTCGGTCCAAAGGAACGAATCATACCGAAATAGCCCATCACTAAGCACTATGCTTTTCTTCAGATGGAACACCTGCAACCCAAAGTCCTTTCCCAAAAGGATGGTATTCAACTCTACTGGTCACTCCATGTGCGGCAAGTATTGGATGCAACTTTTTCAGGGCGGTGGATAGGAAGAGACGCACCGACGGATTAGCATCTACGTTCCCCTGAAATCTCTTTCCTTTTTGGGGAATACGTTAAGGATAGAGTTTACGCTATGAAAATGTTAGACCTTAATGACCTCCATGCCAGGACTATGGTAGCAATCTGAACCGTTACTCCAAACATGCTGGAGCGCACCTGGACGGAAAAGGAGAACAGACAGGGTATATGACGAGGAACCAAAAGGGCTCACTTGGAAGCCAACTGATTTTTTGTAAAAACTTTGTGAAGTATTATGCTACTCGTTTAAGTACGTCAAAAACTGACCATATCTGTATTACTTTTCTTCTTAGAATACAACGCATTTATGGCGTTCTTTTCAGATACATTGTACTTCAGAAAAGTAATTTTTCAGACCCTGGTATTATCCTAATTACTGCTAAAATATCCAGTGCACTAATTTTGCAATGTTAAATGAACTGAATATATATTTAAGTAAGTGCTTCGCAGGGATCTTTTTATAATACTCAGGAAATATAAAAGTCAATAAAATTCGGTAATATATCAATGTTTCCCAAAAATATTATTAACACAAAACGTGGTAAATTGTGTAGATAATACAAGCATGTACTACATTGTACACGAGTCAAAATCGAGAGCTATTTTTTACTTTACACACGTGTGAACAATTTTTAAAACAAGTCTCATAATTTATTTTTTAGGTAAAGATAAATGATATATTAGCCACACCTTAATATCTGTTTCAACGCATTGAAACTTTAGATGATACGTACAACTAACAAAGTAGAGCAGTTAATAATTAAATAATGCGTCCTTAGAGCATCATAATTCAGAAATCAAACAATAGGTCTCATGGGAATAGGAAGTTGCTGACAAGAGTAATTGAAAAAGGAGGAAAAATAAGGAGCCTTTCCTGGACTAATTCCATATCAAGTACATATTTGAGTTAGCTGGTGAAGTTTAGCACCGCTCAAAGGAAATCAGATAAGGGATCCACAAAAATCTCACGCTAATTAGCAAACAAAACCAACAATCTTCCACTGAGAACTTCTTGAGGTAGAAGAAAGATTTCAGTCTAAATTGGGGCTGAGTTTATGTTTTCCTTGCACAAAGTAAGGCCTCTCTTTGTATCTCAAAGGAGACCCGACAAATATCAGATGAGTTTTCCCCACACCAGCAAAAAATATGCAAACAATACGAAACGCACATTATATATTTTATAAAGTATATATACTATAATACTGATTGTGAGTCTCGTTAAAGAAGCGTGAAGAGAGATGTGAAAATACAATATATAGGTATATATAGTAGCTGGAAGAAAAGACACCTTTTGGGGGCGGTGGGTCAGGAAAGAAGGAACTTGGGGCGTGTATGGGGGACCATGCGAGGGAGGTCATGGAGGGTTTTTGGGGAACTGAAGGGGGCAATAAACGTCAACAAGGGAGGGAGTGGGACCCTTTCAACTGAGGGTCGTCTTCCGCCCCTTTCCACGTTCCAAATCACTCCTACCTCTTCCTTCATCACCATCTCCCATTACCCACCCTCCAATTACCGGAGGCTGGACCACTCGTCACACACCTCTCCTCGACTCCTCCGTTTCAACTGCTCCAATTCTCTTTGTAGGCCTACGCGATCTTCGAATTTCAGTATAGAAAGTGCAAATAAAATTTACAACACAAAAGATATGACAAAAATGATGTTTTACAGTGGTAGCGAAACATAGTCAAAGTTACGCAGAAGTCCATTGTCAGTGTAAGAGCCTATTCCTTGAGAATTGGCTCAGAATGGGGGAGTAGGGTAGTCTCCACGATTGACTACCTAGTAGGTACCCGAAGTTGCTAACTTAGAAAACTTTCATTGCTAAACTTCAAAATACTGAGTTTTTTATTCATATCAACTTTATAGTTCTCTGCGTCTCTCTTCATTCAATTGTTTAGATGGGCTTCTACGCTGGGTTGCGAACAATATTAACGTACTTTTGCCCAGCTTTGTTTGAAATCGTAAACATTGCCGTAAAGCGCGCTGCCCGCACTTTCACGCTATTGAAAATTAAATTCAGTCACTTTGGCATCGGATTCAACCATATTCTGTTCATTCCCATCAGCTCCTTAGCCCGCCACGTACAAACAAGCCTTGCCCTCCTTAACGCCACTCTCCGCGCAGGCGACTGTGACAATGTTTTTCCACTACTATACATGTCGCTTTAAAACAATAACGACTTATCGTGTAATTTCGCCGCTCATATGATACCATATCATATCATACCGTTTGGCACATCGCCTCGTTCCGAATTCTATCCAGGGATATCTAAATCGGCTCCCTTCCTTTATTGTCTTCCCCACCCCTTACGCCTAAAACCAGTTTTATAGAAAGCTGTTAATAGACAACAATGCTTCTTCCCCTTTCTAGTATATTAAATTTATTATGCATTTTTGACACATTTCAGTACATTTAAAGTTCAGAAACCATGCAATCAAAGGATTTACGTACCGCATTACGTCACATAATCAAAGCATATGTGCTCTATAGCATATTGTATTTATTTTCATGTATTATTATGTGTTTTCTCAAATAAGTTCAGTCAACATATGCAAATTGCATCAACTATTTTACATGAGACCTCAAACTACCTATTTTAAATAGTATATACTGATAAATTTATTGATAAACATTATGTTGCCCTCAATGACAGCTTACCAATCCTGAGGTCGCGAGTCCAGGAGGTCCAGGATTTTGTAAATGTAAATACGTGAGTTACAAGGTAAGTACTCTAAAGTTTCAAATTTGCATATAAGTGAAGACGAAATTTATCTATTTATATTACAATATCGCGTCTCTGAATCTATAATTTCCTCCAAACTAAACTCCAGTCGCTTTACATGCTTACCACCGAGAAATAAACTTTTCGAATGTCGAGACGAAGATTCCGGGGAGGTGGTGCGAGGATCGTTAAAGAACCAATACGAGTATTTTATGTCAACAGAAGAACCTCGATGTGCCACACAACTAAGAGGTACTTCATGGAATCCGATTCGGAACAATCGCCGACATAGCCACATTTGTGCTAACTATACATAAATATGGCATTCATATTTCGCTTAATACTAGTGCTAGTACTTAATCCATATCTTCTCGCCTCAGCTACCTACCGTAAGAGAGTAGAGCGTAACCAAGGAGAGTAGTTTACAGGAATTAAATGGAGCCTTTTCCATGAAGCCATCTAAAGCGTCAGTTGCATATGGATAAACTGTGAGTGGATATTCAAAAAGTCAACAAGATTTGAATCTTCGCAGAGCAGTAGCTACCTCGGCCGCGATCATATTTTCATTCGCGTGCGCGGAGTGTTCCCAAATTCCAGATGGAGTGAACACGGAAGTTTAGGATGCTCGCGCTCATATTTGCCTTTTCCTTGAGCACTCTACTCTCTCTCTCCCGCTCTTCCATCTCACTTTAAGCAGCCGTTGGGATGAATGTTTGCATTCCTTTCGCGTCTTCCAAGTGCTCGTCCATTTTGATTGTGGGAACGCTCCGGTTGTGGTGGGTTTCCAGGGTTACTTTTATTTTCAAGCTGTTTAGAGTAATCCGACTCATATCTCAAATTTCACCGCAATGTCTTCCCCAGATATTCCCAAGCAAGATTCACGTCCAAACAACTCCTTGCATAAGGTAAAACAATGAGAGTTGGTATCATCGTTTGAGACAACTGAGACGTTTGAAAAACATCTCAGTGCAATAAAGCTAACGCCGGAGTGTTTTATATCAGAAAATATTAATAAGTGCGTTGATACTGACGACCTACAGCAATCTGTTTTGTAATGACAAAGGCTGTATATATCAGAAAAAACTAGCACCTCCATTTTTATAATGAAATGCAATTCGTAAATACAAAAGCAAAGTCACAGGTTACTTTATAATGGATGATTCCTCTGCATAAAAATCAAGTTTATATGTCTCATCGAAAGAATATTTCTATATTCTGAGAAAAACACTACCATGAGCCAAATATTAGTTTTTCTTCTCTTTCGTTTTCAGTATCAACACTATATTTACTTAATAGATGCTTTCGCATGCTTAGACTCAATGGTGTAAGAACTAATTGTAATTGGCTAATGACTGGTCACGTAAATCTTCACTTAAAAAATATTATTTTGTAATACACTGATTCAGGCCAAATTTAGTTGACCCACGTCATAATTAATAAATATGTTAGCTAAGTATTATCCATACTAAAATTTATTTCTGACAATTATTTCAGAAACTACTTGATTTCAGTATTAAGGTAATGGAAATAGCAATGGATTGCTGTAACCATGTTTGGTAATAAAATTTTGTGTGGATAATGCCCCGTTTTCGTTTTATTTATGATTATTACATTGAGGTATCTAATTTTAAATGGGCAATATCATAAACGAAAAGAATATGATATGAAAGGATAGCTTACGACACTTAAGTGTAAACGAAATAATCTCAGAATTTAGCATCGCATCGCATTTCATTAACCTCACTTATCTATTCAACGATACACATCTAGACATGAAGGAAGACTCGCTCACAAAGAACATGTACTTTGGAAGGTGCCTTTCCACGAATGCATCGCGATATAAAATACTCAGCAGTCACTAGAACGCGAACGCCTGAAACGTAAATTACATCCGGGACCGAATTATAGTGAAGAGGAAGTCGAGGCAGCGATGTCATAAAAATCAAAAGTTGTCCCGGGACACCCCAAACAGGCGCGCACGGGTCAAGCACAATCGCAGCTCCGAGCCGCGCCGTCCTATCCTCGACTCCTCGGAGCACCCTTGTCTCCTGCAGACGCACAAACCATTCTCTCCCACTCGCATTTTTTTTCCTACGAGCCCTTACGTCCTCTCGCGCTTCGCATCCACCTTTGTCTTCCACCTCAGGACGAGACCACCACTTCCCCGTCTTTCCCTCTCTCGGGCTCCTTCCTCAACCTCGATTCTCATTCTCTTCCTCGTCATCTTCTCTCCCATTCGAGAGAACTCCTGTCTCTCTCCACACCGGGTCCTCATCTCCACTCTACATATTCCGATTTCTTCCTTCATTCTAACAAAAAAGGGCATTCCTCTCTCCTACCACCTCCTTATTCCGTCCCATTAATTTAGAGCGTATTTACTTGAAGTGATTTTTTACAATGCTAAATCATAAAATAACGTACCAGAGTAAAAATGGAGGGGCAGACCACTCAACATATTTGAAGTAATTTGGTCTGCATGACGCCGTGACAGAACAAAGCAAAACAGCCGGGGGATTTGAAGTCATTCGCATGTTAATTCGGTCGTTTTACATCCGAACGTAGCATTCATTGAAAGCTTTGCCCTTGAGTACTTACAGTTCACTAAGTAATATTCCTCCGAGCATTAACTCCTGGAAGGTACTACATTTGTAATAATAGAATATTTCTCACTCCATTGAAATTGTAGGATAAGGTGTAGCTTTTTGGAAGGATATCTCTTTTAATTTGGCAATAAATTCTTCTAAAATATTTAAATTAGCACCCAGGTCGAACCGAAGCCAAAGAGCCTTTAAGAAAAATTGTGTTCAGGATCGGAATATATAATATTCTAAAGTTTACCAGTGACTATTGGGCAGATGGACGTAGCAAAAATCCTAAAAGATGTTGAAAATAGACCTTTCCCTCACCAATGTTAAATGGCCTCTAATTTGACAACAGTATTACCATAAAGTAAATATAAGTAATGTTTACGATAAATAACATATATGGGAAATATAACTTCTGACTCAATTGATTCAGTGTCCTCAAGCTGTATGAACTTGATTGTTTATAGTTAAGCAGTCAGGGGTAACTAGCCGTAAAAAAGACAAAATAATTAGCAAATGTATAACTTTCATGCGTTGTTAATACATCAGAAAGTTTTCTCGACAAATGATTGATGATACCTACATAAAAAGGGGCAGGAACGTAGCAGGTACCGAAAGAATAGAGAATTTCACTCGCAATAACAATAGTCCGTTGAGTCTGTGAGGAATTTTGCGATAGATATATTAATTTCCCGTAAAATCTTGGACAATCTGACTCATCTATGATAGCAGAGATTTTCTTTTCAATAAAAAAAAACTCTAATTTTGTTTCTTTCGCTAAAAATTATTCTTGTGAAATCATATTCTGTACTTGGTACGGATGAAGGAAAATACTAATATATCGATTAAATAAAAACATTTATAAAATAATGACCTAAGATATAGCTACCTGAATACTGCTGTTTTGAATGAGTGCGGTTTTTGTTCAACTAAAGTGAATAGTTTCGTACAGATGACTTATTTGATCCAGTACAATTTTTAAAATTCCCTTATGGGAGGGTTAGGTTTGCTTGCTCGCAAATAGAGGCGCTCCCGACGTCAGCTGCAAGTTAGCATAGGGAAAATAACAATGATTGTTACAACTGTATATTACTAGACTATGGTAAGGTCATTGGAGTTATACTTTTGGCCTGTTTATACTCATAGTGATCGTAGAGCTCATTAAACTCATTTAATCAGTTACACACAAACCACCGGATAACCAAAGAAATAAGATAAAAAAGTGCTATGGAAACATTTTTCTTGGATAAATAACCAGAATGGAGTGGGCAGAAAATAGAAGAAAAATAAGAACAGACGAGGAAGTGCGCTTGTGGTGCAAAATCCGACGAGAGTACCAGGTGGCTGACGCACAGAATGCACTTGAAGGATTCCTCAGGAACGCAATAGAGGAAAATTAGAGAACATTTTCACAAAGAAAAGGACAAGGAAGACGCATATTGAGCTCGCAAATAGTTATGGTGAAAACGGGGGTAATTACGCATAATAAAATAAAAAATAAATTAGTGAACATTTACTTTGACAATCTACCCAGGCTTGATTCATGCCATGGTCCCTGACATATCTGTAAGAAGAAAAGATGTTCTGAGAGATTTCTAATTGATCAGGAATAAACGGAAGGCTGCGGCTAACCAATATAGCACTCGAGCACTGGGCTGTTTAAAAACCAATGATGCCAACACAGCACCATACAAGTTTCCCATCAGCAACGCGCCACAGCCAAATCTTCCAGAAAAAGTAATCTGCTGCATGCACGGATTTCCTCCTGAACCTTGTTTCACACTGCCCTTCCACACTTTCCCCAATATCAACCCAATGCAATGTTAGGATCTCAAGGATAGAGATCTCATCAATATAAACATGCCACTAGACGTGTTTGTGAAGTGATTATGCCTCATACCTCATGGATTTGACTAGATTTTTAATGATATTTTCCGGAGAGTTTTTGCTAACATTTATTACGTAAATTATTTTTTCTTTCTCCATTACCCTATTTCTTACATTCAGCTCTGAAGGCAATGGAAACTCGAAAATGCAACAATGCAGACGTTGACCCAGTGGACTGGAGTGATAGAATAGACTTCACATCCAATTGTCACATTACTTGAAATGCTTTCGAATATGTATTTGTTCGACTAATCAATTTACAGGTACAAATTGTCGGATAAGTATTGCTTATGATTATGTTTAGCTTTGCAAATAAGGTATTTTTAGCAAACAATGGGCAGAAATAGGAACATAAAGCGAAACACAAGCCTTTGAATAAGTGGTTTCTGCATTGCTATCTATTCCAAAATATTCAAAATCAGATATCCCTTCACACATAGACGTTTACTCCAAACCATGCGATTTCTTGCCAAATTATGCAATATTAAAGTGACACACGAAGGTAAAAATAAATCCCAGTAATGGAATTTCACAGCCATACTGTGAAGTTTGTGGTCACTTGAGGAATAACTTTTAAATGAAAGGGAGCGAGGCTACGGACCTAAATCACGAAAGTTTTTGTCCTTCAGTAGATGCAGCGAACTTCCTCGAGGTGGGAAAAGTTATTACGATTCTTCGGGAAGATTATAAAAAGAAAACCTAATGCTGTCAAATAGCGTGCTACCTAGAGGATAGTTTATTGAACACCTCAGATTCCCATTATATCCTCGGCCTTCTTTAAAGGGGCAATTGGGGCATTATTTGACCCCCATATTTTGTTTTTTTCTGCTTCAGTACCCGACGCTATACGTATTATCACTTTCCTTTATTTGTATTTGCCCATTTACGCTTTCCACTTGGTTGAATCAATTGATTTGTCTTCATTTTAGAATGTTAAAAAAATTCTCGTGGGGTGATTATTGACGAATGCAAACCATTTACTTAGATGGCCTGGGTAAATTGTCAGAATGCAAATTGTGTAATTCTTTGTGAAAAATTGGATTATTGCAAAGACGTTTGTTATGATAAATGATATTTCTACAAATCCGGGAAAATTAGATATTTCTTCATGCATTTCCGCGATAACAATATCACAAGAAAGAGAAAATTACAGAGATGATGAACATAATGCCTTATGTTTAATTATAAATTCAAGTCAAGTGAATATTAAGATTATTATCAAGTGAGCTCAATCAATGAAAAAATTAGAAAGTAATGCAAAGATGTACTCAGTTTCCTGTAAGAAAATAAATTGGGTCAATATCATCCCACTTAAATGAATGCGTATAAAAATTAGGCTTGCCCGTTTAAACGTTAACAGCCCTCCTGTCCCAATTCTGGGTACTTTTCAGTGGAAATATTGTTTCACAAATATTTCCATAAAGGCTCTATTCTTTAATAGAACAATTTGGATAGTTCTGATGAGCTATCTCGCAAATTCATCAGCTAAGATAACTTTTCCCATTCTTTTTTAAACTACTTCATTTTTAAAAACATTTTTTCTACGCACGAGCCGTTCTGTTTAACAATCCTATTACGAATTTCAATCAGCCTAATGCTATTCTGACGCATTGCCATCGATTTTAAATGAATTTAACATACCTTAAAAGTGTTTATACACGGAAAACGTAATCAAAGTATGATATCAATTAATGTATTCAAGCGTTAACGTTAATGGCAGGGATCACAGACAAGTTTGAATGTATTATTGATGCTGCAATTCGGTTTTTAAAAAAGACTCCTAAGCAATTCTTTGCTCACTTCATCGTTACTCAAGAAGTATTAAAATTGAAAATAATCTTAAAGTGAAGAGGTGCGAATTTATTAAACCAAATACAAAGCAGAATAGACAAAAAATAATCACGAACCATGATGAAAAACATCATTCTGTGAAACACGGAAATGCGTTCAACGATTTTCTTGTGACCATGGCTACTTTAAAAATATCCTGGTGTCAGTACATCGTCACAAAGTACAACTGAATAATCAAAGTGTCTTACGTACTACCGCGACCCTATTCCTCACTAACTCTATAAGGGAGTCTATCAAGTGCCATTGCTCGTGCGGGAAGTCTTACTTAGGCAAGGTTTTTAGGTCCATGAAGATACCTTACAATTAACATATAAAGGCAATCAGAAACAAGAAATTTAGTATGTCGGCGATTTTTGAACACGCCTGGAGAGAATCAGGACGAAATATTAATTTTAACGAAACCATACCGATCACCAACGATGAACGTGAGGTACCAACCTCCCAAGATAGATCTGAGAATCCATTGAGATGACCAGAACAAAAAGGAATTTCAATAGAGAAGATAGCTACCGCGTAGCACTCCAATGAAAGGGGATTTGGCGGAATGACGAGAGCCCATTCGGGAACACGGAGGAGAGTAGAAAGCCAATATTAACGCGGCCAAAATGTACTTCCAGAACTTTGACCTGAAGACGCTCGTTGAAATGCGGGCGAAAATGTTGTCTTGAAAAGAAAGCCTACGCGGTGAAAACCTGAGAGTGGAGGAACATTTGATCCGATACCACGGATGTCTAAGTGCAAAATCTCGATATCAGATGTGTTAGCATTATTATCTCAAATTACGCACTCTGAAACACCTACGCAGAGTTATCATAGCTGAAAAATTTATCTGATGCGAGTGCCTATTTGAGGGTTGCAGAAACCAACTTCCGAATTGATGACTGCTGTTGGTATAATCACTATCTACGCCTGAGTTAATTCACAATTGGGATTTTCTGAATTCCAAAATTTTTCGAACCTCGTGAAATCGATACCGGGAAATCGTATTTCGCGAAATTTAACGATAATCCCAAAAATCAACTTTCTTATTGGAATTTTATGTCATAATTAATGATGAATATAACAGAAAATCAGTAAAAAGTTATTGTGAGGTTGGAGCCACCGAGGCACATGCTCAGGACGCGTGTTGGTTTGCAGAGTGTAGAGACGCTCCTATAAATGGTTGACGCAATAGGGACGATGGAAATAGAGGTCAACTAAAATTTCATCACCGGTGCACCTTTTTTGCCCAAGGCAATAACAATAGTCATTTAGGGCCTTTTAAAAAGTATCATGTTGACTAATTTTTTGTAATATATAAATTCCTATTCAATATGAATAATAGTAAGTAATCTTAAAAAAATAATTTCAGGCATAACTTCGTGGAAGGTTTTAACTCTCACAATAAAAGAAAACATTCAATCATATTACCCACACTTAATTATTATTTCACTGTCCCAGCATTCAATGTGTAACCGTCATCAACAACGTATTTCAAGGTTATACATTTAAAATGACGGTTACTCATCGAAATGTAGGTTAGTTAATTAAAAGTTACGAAATTCACAACTTAATTTTCTTTTTATTATTAAGATTGTTACTCCGTTCAAGAAAAATAATTCCGATTTCCCTGTCGACTTTTCTTGGGATTCGGGAACTAGGTTTCACAAAAATCACTGTAATCGGGATGGAGGAAATGTTTGTCTAGAAGCACTGCTTCTAAAGCGCTATTCTTTTTTATAATCAGATGCTTTACTTTTACTTACATTTTACTCATGATATAATTTTTTACAATCCTTTAATAACACGATGCGTTTCGTCAATTTACGTCATCATCAGTTACAGAATAGTTTTATTTTCCGTTTATTGTTGTCATAGTTACGTGATTTACTAGAGTTAATTGCCCGGCGTGTGTCTTGCGAAGTGCTAACGAAAGAGCAAGCTCGAGGACACCGTACCATACACCCTCAATTGGAAACGAGTAGGCATGGGCTCTACCTAAATAAGTACCTACATTTAGCTGACTAGTATTTAAAGCACTATTTGTATTTTATACACATTAGGAAATACTAGTTTATTCTCCTCGCAAAACTTTAGGGGGTCTTTGTTCCTCGCTGTTTTCTGCGTCACCTCAAGTGGTGCTAAAGTGAGTGTACCTGGTACATTATGTGCAGCAATTTTTCATTTCCAGATAAACTGGCTACTCTTTTCCCTGCTGGTGATATTGAGGAACCGATTGTGTTTAGTTTCCTGTCAGCTTCCTCTATCAAGGCTTCAACTACCATTGAATCTAAGAAGACAGAAAAACGGTGTACCTTTTCATTGCATTTCAAGATTACGTCACCATCTTTCACTCAGTGTCCCCTTTTTCAACCATCACCCATATTCATATTTTGACCCACCCAGAAGCTGCCCTATGTCCTTCCTCCGAAGGCGTGCACCCTGAGCCCCCTTAAATAATTTAATTTGCAGAGGAAACGATGCAACCCTGCACATCACACAAAAGATCCTTGTGGCTGACTGAGGACTGGAATTCCAGTAAAAAATTAAAAAAATTTAAAAAAATAAAATTTTTATTTTTTGATCGAAAAAATATAAGGGGTCATATTTGTAGCCAATAAACGAACCAGAAACATAAAAAAACACGTGCAGCCAGGGCGAAGGGTTCACCAATATAGGCTCAGCGTTGACAGGGTTAAAGATGAATATTTACAGGTTACTACTCTCATCGGCAAGGCTTCTCAAACGCCTCCTCCCTTTCCTTCTCTCAAACCCTAGCTTGCCTGCCGTCGAGTTCAAAACAGCCTTTTTCTTCCTGTTCACTCTCATCCAGGTGGTGAGTGGGAAATTAGAAGATTCGCAATGCTGGCAGAAAAGATAAAGTTCACTTCCTAGCCCCTATCCACTCTAATGTCCTCTCCACGACACAGGAGCCCTCTCCCCTAAACTCTCGCATACCTATCCTCTCCTATAGGGAGCCTTTTTTTCTCTCCCGGGAGGTTTTCCCATCCACCTCAAATGTGCCGTAGTTTAGCTCTGAATGTAAACCACAATGTCTTACCAAGTATATTCATGTTACTATTTCTGATTGGTTGCTTGACTTTTCGGACCGGATAATATTTTACACTTTTTAGTGAACGATCATTGAATACCTTTTCGGATTCACACCATTCAGTGAATAATGTCTGAAACTTTCAAATATCAGATATTTTCATTAAGAATCATTACCATGATTAAAACTGACCGTGCAGACCCTGCACGCTCAGTTTAGTTTACTCAGTTCCTCATGTGCGTGAATTTACTTGATAAAATTCGGAAAGTCGGATCACTCACGCTAAATAGCCCTGAGTGATCCGACCATTGTTATTCAATGAAGAACGAGCGTTTCAGTGCACGCACTTGTCAATAATTGTCATGATTTTCATTATCCCCTTCCGGCTGGTCAGTTCGAGAGGAGGACAAATGTAATTCTCGCGAAGAAGTTCAATTTAAATATTCCAATAAAGATACATGCGGCCAAGCACGACTAGGAGAGGAATGCTCCTTATCCACGCGTATACCACCGTTGCATTGCTATAATTACAAAGTTTTTTAAAGTAATAGCTCCATTTTGCCGATTTAACTTAAAAAAATATGCGCGAAAACTACCACAGGTACCATTATCACTCTAATCGAAAGGCATAATTGAAATGTGCAACTTTGATCACCAACTAAAACTGCTGATCATGAGAAACATTCTGATAGTAAAATCGGTATTACCATCATCGGGTGGAAAGAAAACTGGCCCTTTGGCGTCTATTATGGCGTGTATAGCCTAATTCTGACGCAGGGTTTTTCTCTACCAATTATCTATTTCACATACGTCTGACTTTCATTACACGGATCAATAACACAAGAAGGACGGCAGGGATCATTTGACACATTTTCAGAATTCAAAATTATTTTTCTCTATGTAAAATATTTTTAAATTTTCCAATCTTTTTTACTTTTTTCATTTCTACCTTAAATGTGATAAGTTGACATTAATTTAACTCTAATGTTTTTTTGGTAACTTTTACCAGAGGTTATACCTAAAAGGACGGTTATGCCTAGAAGGATTTGACCTACAACTTGTGTTCGCGCTCTATCTTTATATTCCTCTTACCCTTAGGCTCTTAATTTTTCATGAAGTTCTTTTCATTCGGCGAAATGGTAGTTCAGTGGGTGTAGTGCTTGGTTGTGAACCAGAGGGTTCCCGGTTCAATGCCGGGGGATGCCTCTGGACACCCATATCAAAACGTAAGCTGAGTGATCATTTTTGTACACGATCTTTCGGTAAACCACAAGCGGCAAAGGGAAAGTAAGGAGCACCCCTTATTCATCTATGTGAATTCCACACGCTAATGGTCTTTTCTTTTAATCTTGTTTTGTTATCCTCACCTCAGCAATCATATGTACTCCCATTGATATGTGTATCTTTATCTACCCATACGTAATACTGACATAGTTTAGAGGCCATAGAGAACCGGCGTGAAATACTATTTTCCATCGACCCCACATCCCCTTTTTCGAATAACTGTTTTCACCTCTGCCCGGATTGCATTGTCACCCGACCTTGCTCTTTTGCGTGGTGTCCGGCCCCAGCCATATGCCTAGAACAAACCTTTGCCTCTTTTAGGGAGATCAGAGAAAAGGCGTAATTTGTAATATTACATTGTATTTCCTACCCTTGGAGTTACCTCCTTGAACGGGGAAGAAGCATTAGGGCAAGTTCTTGGAAGAGGAAGATCAGGACTCGGGTAGTGGTCCGCCGCCCGCCTCTCGTACGGCAATTGACACTTCGTAAATATTCGTCAAAACCCTGTTGCATGAATTCGGTATACTCTCTGCCTCTTTATCTACTAAATCCTGATTGATGCTTGTTGAATGAAGAAATTCTTTTATGTATCGCATTGATATATGCAAGAGGCATCTTGGAACAGCGGCATATGTCTATAAATCTGCTGGAACCAAACCTGAGGCTCAAGCATATTCTCTAGCGCAATGCCTTTGGATAGATTCTTGAATACAATGAAACATTTACGCTTCGATTCAAGGGTGACTCGTAGCCTAGTATTAAGGGCAGATAAATTTAGTTTGGATTTTGAGCCTTGGACCAATTTTGTCACTAATTCCCGAGCCAGCTACAATCCAAGTGAAAGCGTAACGGCCGATGAACAGCTCTATTCATTGAAATGTAGGTGTTCTTCCATACAGTACACATCGAATAAACCGGACAAAAACTGAATCCAGTACTGGATTTTGGCCGACGTGAAATCTAAATACAGTCAAAACACATTTTCGTATTGTGGGAAAGATGAATAGAGGCACTCAAATCAAGCAATGGGTGAATATGTTGTAATGAGATTGACTTAGCCGTATAAGAATTCAGGCATATACGTTACCTGCAACAATTATCTTTCATCGATTCACCTGGCTGAAAACAAAAAAAAAGAAAAATATCTCTTGCCGAAACTATAAGAAAAACAGGTGAGACTTTCCCTCTTCTGTCCACATGAAAAATTAAATCCATTCAACTAGAGTATACAAAAATACCCAAGGCCGTATTCACACAAATTTTCCAGCAAAAAAGAAGAAGAATATTTTTTACCATGCACTCAGATATCAATATTTCCAACACTTATAAAAGAAAACAAAAAATGATCCTCTTTCGCGATAAAAACAAAGTGGAAGTAGATGTTATGGACATAGGCATGGAAATGGACATGAAGCATATGTCGGAAATATTCCACCCAATCAGCTACAAAGAGGTGGCCTGTATATTGCAATATACTGTATCTGGACTCGATAATTAGCTGAGTGCTCTCCAGGGAAACTACAAATTGTAAACTGAATCGCAAGATATTTATCCAAAAATTTGTCGAAGAAGTGCTGGGAATTTCATTTCCGACGGAACCCTTACCTTCATGCTCAAATGAAACTAACGAAACTTCATCAAGTACCACATCCGCATCCCTAACAGTACAAAAGAGGGAAAGGTGCCAAATATCTCCAAATTGCCAAAATAAATCATACAATGTTTTCAATGCAATAAAATATATTTTAGAAAGTGCACCGAAAAATTAACCATGTGTCTGAAATGTACTAAAAAGTAATATTTTTTGTATTTTTTATTGCAATGTAAGCATGAAAAACCATTACGCTCGTTATAAAATTTTGAAGCAGACCTTTTTTTATTAAGTAAAAATAATCCAATTTCGTGATTAGATTGGCTATAAATTTGAGACTCATGATCACTGATTATTATGTAATTCATGATTTTTAGAAGTAATAGTTTTGTATTTTTAACTATCAGAATACCATACTAAATGCTAAGATGTGTTTTTAGAGAATGAATATAAACATTACTACGGTAAAACAGCCTATGGGAAGAAAAAACTACTTTTAATTTGATAAAACGAAGTTGGGGTCAAATGAACCCTATCCGTCCTTCTAGATAGCGCAAAACTCCCGTCCTCCTAGTGATAACTAATAATGACCTCATTAGTAGATCTAATATCCAAAGCAAGTAAATCTAAGGCATAGATTTGAGTGTGTAATCGCTATATATTGTGGTACTTATTTCCGGGTTAATCCAGGATAAAATAATTACTTGATAACAATATTATCAACTTTGGGGAAAAGCAGCTGAAATGTATGTCTTCACATGTATTAATAGATTGACAGAGCTTGCTTTTAGCACCACCCACAGTGAAAATCTCACCAGATTGAATCCCATCCCAAGCAAGTTTTCTATTTCCACGTTAGGAACTTTCCGTAAACCGGCGAACGGTGGACTGTAAAATAAGCCGGCGTGTATTTAGGAAAATCATTGGACACTTGCAGCCTTTCATGCCCCTGTTTTGTTATCGAAGTAAAAATCCTAGTCAAAACAACAAAAATGTTTGAAATTTTAGAAACAAAATTGCGTTCAAATTATTTTTGTGAATAAAGAACTATTTCTGTCCCACCAATTCCGGCCGAGGGATTTCCCGTAGTGGACCTGTACGCGACGACTATACTTGATGGCCGTTGTGGCAGCATTTAGATGACTCCGGAACTGCTCTCCAATTAGCACCCAAAGGATTTCAATTCCACGGAAAAATTACCGCCGAGATGCAAACGCGGATCCACGGAATGGGGAAGCGGTACTACGGCCAAACAACCCTCCCGATACCCACGTCCCTTCAAGAGAAACGGGTAAAAACGTTTGAGAATTTGCTGGAAATTGAATCAATCTTACCTTAGAGGGAATTTTATGAAGTCATCATCTGAACCGCCTTCATATTCATCCATTAATAAGCGAACGTCGGTATTTGTCGCTTAAAGCATTCAGATGTATCATCTCCTTGATTGCACCGGCTCACCCGAAGTGAAAGAAGCGAAATGACTTGGACGAATATAATTTTTTTGACGCGGATTACATTTTTAATGAAGGCTTAACCTCGGAGGTACAATACTTCTTCATTGTTAGCTTGATGTTGAGGTTTCCAATTCAAATTGCCGAAAGATTATTCAACCATTGAGATTCACGTTGGGCTTAATTGCTTCGGGAAAGTGTGAATTTTATTTTGTTCCCCGCATGAGAAAATCACAACGGAAATGTCATTGTACGGGTTTAGGAAAAATTGAATCACTTACAAGATGTTAGGTTTGCTGGTTGACTATAGGAAAATACTATGAAGATTCGTCTTCATTTAATTTAGCAAGTAAGCATATAGTTACGACATGGAAAAATATTTCTATCATCATCGTGTTAAAAATATGATCTAGACAATTGAAAAACAATCGAGAAGCTAATTATACAATGACAGATAAAATTTGATGTAAAATAATACGGTTTTGTAAATTCCTTCTCTTAGATAGCCAGGAAAAATTGTAGACAAGAATGAAAACAAACGTTTGAACACTACCATTTTCTTCAGTTGACGCGCATGCAGCTACGACATACGCAACTTAAAAATACTACGACACAAGTTTCCTAAATTGTAATCCATCAAATGAATGTTAGGTTTAAGGTGAATGATTAACTTCTATATTAAACTACAAAATATTTTCTTGTGTCATTTAATTGACAGCTAATTGTTTAAAAAAGTAACTTTATACCTTTGTACCTAAACAGCGAATTAAAAAAATTGATCTTTGATTCTCAAAATACATAAACCAATCAATCCCCTAATCTTGATTCCCATGTACTCAGCTGGAACTTGGCTGCGATGCTAGCTGTCCTACATGGCAAATGAAGCATGTTACTTTTCGATTAAAGCCAAGTTTTCACCTACGAGCATAATCGTCCGGGAAACAATAGGGCATTAAACAATGCAGCAACGCGGAGTATGGCCGAGCACCACGCTCGAACAACGGATTCTGCAAACGACCTACTCTAAACAATAGTAAAACTGATCAGAGCACCACAACGGGAGCTGAATAGCTGGGATAAAACGTGCGTTATCGCCCTGTACTCCGCGTCACTCAAAATCGCAGGAATTATGCTTTGTAGGCACAAGAGGGCCAGAACGGTCATCTGAGATAGGGAGCATAAAAATATGTAAAAACGGGACAGAGATTGCGCTAGTTTATTAAAAACAAAGGGTGCTTCAATTCGATATTTGATATCTACGCTAGGGATAAGCTTGCGTGGAAAGAAAGATGATTAGGTTAAAAAAATGGGTGTGAAACCAGAAAAAGTGTGCAAGGGAAAAATTGGATACTTAAAGTGGATTATATATATATAAGATGAAATTACTTTGACAAATAAGTCATGTGAAAAAAATACATGACCACACGGGAGAAAATAAAATAAAAGGCTAAATAATGTCATTAATAGCAATCTGGAACGCATCAATTTAACACGTTCATTATCACCATAAAAATAAGAAATTATCAAATTTATGTATCCATATTTAAGCATTATTTTAACCAATCGGGTTTAGACGGTTATGGGTTTTCGGTTAAACTAAACTTGAGAGTAGATAACAGCAATTGATGATTTATTTCCTTTCATTGTGAACAAAATATTCTACTTAATTCTTCCTGAAACTATTAGTATTATTATGACACTGGTATCTTTAAATTCGTGGCGAAAAGTATGTCTCTCTCCTACTCGAACGTTTCTGAAATTTTAAAGGAGCTCTAAAACTTTCATATTTCTGCGGCAAAAATTAATAATTTTTATTTCTACTGTGCTTTACTTCTGAAAACTGACTTCGAACCGGAAATGCCTAATGTTTGTTCCATTATATTCGTCAAATATTTTATAATGGGGTGCAAATAGTCCCATGATAAATAATGCCGCAATAACTTTTATTCACTCGTACGCCATATATTCCTTCCTATTTTTCCCAAACCACCACTTTCTGATTAATGCCGGGCCAGGTATAAGTGGCAGAAATAAGATTGCACCCTTAGCTGGCCTTTTTGTTACCCATCATCTACGCTCGCATCGCATATGGAGAGTAAAAACAGTTGATATTCCGAAATACTGTGAGTGCTAAGGTCTGCACGTTGGAATGTTGGGGAGGTAGAGAAGAGGGCTGAGAAAGGAGTTGAAAGGGATTGGAAAAAGGAAATGACTACGGGGGACAGGAGTGGAGAGAAACTGATGGGAAGAAGTAGCTCAGAGGTGAAAATTGAAAGGGGAAATACAGTATAGCTCGCTAAATTTCTAGGTGCAGAGCGGTGGACTATTCTGGAACATGAGCTACGCAACTTTCAAAATCCTAAAAAACGAGGGAGGAAGGTTTTTCGGTGTAAAGAGACAGTCCTAAACGTTTTCTAATTGCTGCAAACACAACTGTTTCTGTACGTTGCATGGCTCACCAATACCTGTCGTTCAGTTTCGACTCGTTTCACAAGGAGACCTTAAGATATGGTTCTGATGGGTTATTTAAATCACTTGCCGCACTTGCCTGTTAGCCTTCGAAGTAGTTTAGTTACCCATTTTAGTTTAGCAGGATGCATACAAGGAAGATATATTGATGAGGGGGAGAAAAAACGGGAAATCACGAGACACCTTCCTTATCCACACACTTGGCTTCGTCATATAGTTAGCGATCACGTCAATGAACCTTTATATTTATCATCAGCTTTGGAAACTATTAAGAAACTCATAACTTGAAGGTTCTTTTATGAAAGGTCTTAAGTGTCTAGTCTCAGGCCATTAAGCATCCTAAAAATGTACATATACGGTAACTGTGACGAGAAATGTTGAAAACAATTATATGATAGTAATTTAAGTAGGTCTGTATGTCATCTGGTCACATTGAAACGTCTTAATTCGTCGAGAAGAAAAATATGTTCACTTCCCAGACTAGTTTATTGTATAAGCTGACCTTGGTTTCGTTAGTGAGTGGCTATGTACTGTTATCATGATGATACTTTGCTTTCAAGCATAAATATATGTCATCTGGTCACATTGAAACGTCTTAATTCGTCGAGAAGAAAAATAAGTTCACTTCCCAGACTAGTTTATTGTATAAGCTGACCCCAAAGTTATTTTTGGGACTCCCTAGTACAGTATTTAAGTAGTACGACTTTTATAATGAGTAAAAAAAACAATTTGGACCAAAAACTACTGAATCTTGAAATTAAGAAAGAGAATATGTAATAAATTTTCATCCAGATCTCGAGGCGATGTTAGTATGTATTATTTTCTACTTCAAAGTGAGCACGACCGGAACGATTCAGATCGGAACATTCGTGCATCGCTGGGCGTGTAATGCAAACTTGAACTCCGATTGGTTGGAATTATTTAAGAGCATTATACGTCAAAGAAATCCCAGATAATGGCTCTGAATTTCAGTTTAGATCGAAACTGAAATTATCAATACTCCCAAAAGTTCGAGTTTTTCCATCCTTATTCCCTTCTTAGCGATATGTGGCACTAAAATACTGCAATTTTATTGCCCCTCGCATCGATTATCCCAGAATTATTTTCCTAATTTCCTCATGGATCGTATGTTACGTATTGGGAAGGAGAGACATTTTGGTAATTTTAACCTTGTGCATTATATCTGTCGCGGTGTTGAAATGGGTGGTAGTAGGCTTACCCGAGGATATCGCGAGGGGTAAGATGCACTCACCTTTACAGAAAAGCAAAGCTGGTTGCCTTAAAACAAGGGGACCAAATTTTGCTGCATCAACAACACAATAGGCCTATAAAAATGTTTAACAGAATTACAGCTACGTTACCAAAATATTTATTCTTTTATTCATTTTAAAAATAAATTCTTGAAGAGAGTGGATTATTTAATTGATTACCACATGGGAGTATTGGAATAATCCTAAAATGCATTTTGTAGCCAATGCCAGAATTAGAAATGGAAGAAACTTAAATAACTAGAAGAAAACAAGAAAAAATAAGCAACTTCTTAACAACGAACAAACTATATAAAATATTCCATTTATGAGAGCCTACACAAATAAAAACCTTTACAATCGAATATATTTAAGATGAAAATCAATTTTACTCGGCCAAAAGAAGCATTGAATTAACTTCTTCTAGCATGCATTCTGCTCCATTTGAAAAACACATTTCTAAATAATATCTTTCTCTTTATATTTCTAATTATATTTCAACTCTCTTTATCACTACACTAAATGAAGATAATGTTATAATTAAATGTATTTAATGCGTTATTACCTTTCATTTATAGGATATAAAGTCGTCATGTTTACATTTTAAGCTAGTGATCATCCGCTGACTTTCGCATGGTTAATAACTGGAATTAATGAATCAAAAAATAAGTATATAGGGATTCATTTTGTGTGTTCTGAAGTTCTTCTCACAATTTTAGCCATTAAAAGTATTCCATATAAACTATAGCCGACGCAAAAAGCTGTATATAAAAAAATGTCTTTTTAAAAGGATTATGCAGTCCTGCGAGCACTGTTATGTGATACCAATCTTCTCGTCGATAATGAAGGCCCAAGTCATCTTACAACCTCCCTGCAGTGTTTGAGTGGGAGCAAATACCGTGAATTTTATCGAGAAGAGGAAAATTTCATCAGCTCCAAGCTCATTAAAATAGCCCCGGTCGAGATCACCACTGGCTCCACCCAGTTTGCAAAACAGTCATAATACATCTCCCACAAAAGGATTATGGAGTTCTTCAGGGTATGCACCGCCGACAGTGTTTGCACGGTGCCCTGTGCGGCCTAGCAGAACGATGATTGAAGCGCATGACATCCCGAAAACTTTACACGGGAGTGAGGGAACTATATAACCCAGTGCCAGTCTGCCAGTAGAAGGCTGCTGCTACTCTGCCTCATGGTCAGCGCCCATAAACAAACATCATTAAGCACTGAATAAGTCCGCCCCCTCCACTCCGACCAAACCCTGGCCATTCTCCACCCACTCCCTATCCCCTTTTGTCCGCCGTGCACGCGCGGGGCCTAATGAGTATTTGCTCTTCACAAATGTCTCCCGCGAATTACAAACCGCCGTGTCATGTCGCAATCAAGCGTCCGTGATGCGGACACGGGACGGAACACGGGAATGAAGTTTGTGAGGAGTGTGCGGAGAGGGCGCAAAAGGCAAGCGAACGATCGAAAAGGGCAAGGAAAGAGAATGGAAAGAAGGAGCAAAAGGGGACTTGTGTGTGATGAGAAGAGTGGCATGAGCGGCCACTCTCTCCCAAATGCTGAAACAAGTGGGATGACGACAGGTGAGGCCACTTCGTATTCCTACTTAAGGATGTTATACATGAAACTTAGGTTGGTACTTGAATCAGTCCAGAAATCAGAGACGAAAACTCGGAACCGAATTTGGAACTTGAGTTCGATGCCTGTGTTTACACAATGGTAATTTTACTGTACAACGGCGCTATCCGGTCATTTGCTGAACTGCGCAACCTTTAATAAACTGTCCCATATTGTTTTGACACGAGTAATTAATTGTTTTTAAAACATTCAAGACAAGCTCCAGTAATCCATTTCGGTTTAACGGCTATAGCCATAATTATTAGTGCATTGATGGGCCAATAAATTTTGAAATGGTAGACTCCAGCTTCACCACCAATATTCATTAGAAATACATGGCTCATTTGCTTGCCTGTCAATTATCTAGGGATCAAATAATTGGATTGAAAAAAGTATCGCATATATCTCTCGCTTTAGTACCAACTATTAAATAATATTCGTAAATTGGATACGATAATATCTTTTCCGTGGTACGATTTTAAATCATACTGCACTAAGTACAACTTTTAGCACTCCAATAAGCATGGTGTTAATGGGCCATTAATTTTCATGACGGCGAAACCTTTCAGCACTTCGTGGTATGATCACCGTCAATTCACCACACGAAATATCCAAACAAAATAGCATTTCACTATTTTTGCTGGCTTTGTGATTTATCTCAATTTTACACCCTTATAGAAATCTCTTATCTCCCTTTTATTTCCATAATGCGCGGAACTAACCCTCTGATGCACCGCTGCCGAAGATGGGAATTAAGAATTTTAGGTAGGAAATAAATATTGAGGAAAATAAAAGGGCTTGAATGAAGGTAGGCAAGCGATTAAAAGGGACTTAGCGAATGCAAGGAGATTGCTATGAGACGACATTCGGATATAGCGCCACCAATACGGTACAATTTTAAAGCATACTGAATTCAGTACGATATTCAGCACTGAAGGAAGCATGCATCGTTTAACAGGGCCATTAGTCATTTTGTCATCCTCCCACTGATGTCTGTCCCCACGAGGATTCCCTTCCTACAACTACTCTCGTATTTGCAAATTTGGTCCTCCCCAATATTCCGCCCACTAGAAGAGCATCTCCTCCTTTCACTTGTCCACCCACGCCCCGTTCTTTCTCGTCCCTTTCACCAACGTTGCCTGCCTCGCTGCCATGGCCTACAAACTTCCTCGCACCGCACCGTCACCGATGACCGCTACTTCACCTATCATCCCTTGCCTCAGCCTGGATTCCCAAGGAATTCTGTCTACACCTATCCTGCCTTCCCAGTATCTTCTTCTTTCTAGACTTTAGGCATTGAAATTGCCTACAAAATGTCACAGGAAAAAATTGGCCTGGACCGGGAATCAAACCACGGACCTTTGATTCTCCGGGCCAATGCGCAGACCACTACTCAACAGAGTACATTACTGTCATCTTTTTCGTCCATAGTTTGAAAACTAATATTGTAAAAGATACTTATTTTCTTCATCCCCGAAAACAGCTGAATATATATGGTATTGTCACATGTAGTGAAGATGGAACATACATACATGTCCCGGGTGGTGAAAAATCTATCCAGGTGGGACATGAACCCACGACCCTGTTGTAGCAGGCAAGGACTCTGCCTCACTAACATTGGGGCCCCGCGGGGCCGGGACGCCATTACTTTACTTCTATGAGACATCAAAACGATGGCACATGAAACACTTATTAATAATAGGGTAGTATTTATGCAGCTTGCATTAATCATGTACCCAAACTTCCCTCTCCTAATTTTTACCCTTCACATGTATTTACACAGACGATTTGATCCATATGTTACCTGAATGTTCCCTTCTACATTCTGAATGCAGGTAACACGGTAAATTGGTGCCAGCCTTGATTATTCAATATATATGCTGAGATAACAAGGCATATTCCTCTAGTACCATATACGCGTCTCCCATTCCAATCCATTTCTACCTTGACCCCTCAAACCAGCCGCCGTGAGTCTAAATTTAAAGTTCATCCACATTTCGTGAAAAGAGTATATCTTTGGATCACTGAAATCCACTGTAAAACGCCCTGAACAGTTGGAAAGGGAATGTTTTTGCCTGATCCAAAGTTGTTTTTACTTGAGGAACTCACTCGCAATTCTCCATCTGATGCAATATCTCTATACCCTTCAATTTTTGCTTTGGACGAAACGAATCTTGTACACTAGATTTTCCTGTTAATGATAAGGTAGAGCAATTCACTAGAGAAGACACTGAAGGACTCCGAGTAATTGCTATGGTAAAACGTACAGGTGAAGAGATTTTCAAATCAAGAAGGAGAATCTTGTCCCATTGCGAACACTAAAATAGCAAAAGGGGTCTCATAAGTTTTATTTCTCCCTCCTTAAATGACTGAAGGAAATCAAGGTAGATGAGCTCTACGGCCTCTATAGATTAAACAGATAAAATATTTCTCCAATGGCCGTAAAATATATGCACCACTCGTCAAAAAATTAAATACTTACTGTGTTGGTTTGCGGGAATGAGGTTCCACAACAGGGACCAACCACAGCCTCTCCACCAGAATACCCTCCTGTGGTAGTTTACGGGAAAGTAATTTCCTCGCCAGGGACTACCACAGACACACACACACAACCCAATTGAAATCCTTTGTAGGCTAATGAGACCTAGCTAAGGATTCCTGGGTTATAACCTGGGATCCTTCGGAGAGCTGTAGTGACTCTACTAAGGCTGCCAAGTTATTAACACAACCACACACGCAATCACACAAAACACTCACTCACACACACAGCAGGGTCCCAAATTTCTGGGAGAACAGCTCAAAAAGAGCGTTGTCAAATAGAAAAACAACAAGCAGGGAACGAGGGTGAAATTCGTATACGCGTATTTCGACCACAAAGTGGTCCTCTTCAGCGAGCTGAAGGGAAAAACACTAGCAACACGAGGTTGAAAGTGGACTCGTGTTTCATATATTTTACGGCCATTGGAGAAATATTTTATCTGTTTAAACTGAAGGAAATGTTTGTGGCTCATTGTAATAATCTAGCCGAATCGATTCAAAATATCCCAATCGTCAAAGGCAAACAAGAGTATAATATGAATTTCAGATGGCCTAATGAGAGAGAAAGCGAGGGTCAAAACCTTTCAACTTTTTATCGCGGGGCCCTCAAGTGAAAGAGTTTTTTTTGTGCTCATAGGATTTGAATGAGCTCGGGCAAGGCGAAATGAGCTTCGTTTATGAACTCACGGCCGACACCGCCTCACCGCACGTCGCTTTTCATGAAAACATACCTTCCATCTTCCGCTTTCTACCTCCTCGTTTGGTGCCCTTTCCCAGGCAACCCCGTTACCTTCATGACACGCACAGAGAAAATGGTGACGGTGAAGAAAAGAGCATTTCCTCCATTTTCCCGTTACTTTTCTCTCTTATTTCCTCTCTTCTTCATTTTATTTCTCTACATCTCTTACTCATTTTCTCATTCTCCCTTTCATTTTTTAACTATCATTTTTCTCTCATTCTATTTTATTCTCTCTATGAGGTTCTCATTCCAAATTTTCGCTTAATTTTTCTCCCATTCCCTCTCATTATCATCCATTTAGTCTCCTATTTTCATGATTTTTCCTATCTCATTCTATTTATCTTATTCACATACTCATTATTTAACTCATTATTTTCTCTCATTCTCTCAATTAAATTGTCATTCATCATTTTATTTCTGCACATCTCCCATTCTCTCTCATTATCACCCATTGCATATCGCGTCTTCATACACCATCCTTTCCCATTCATTTTTTTTTCATTCTCTTACTACTTTTGTCAGTCTTTCTCTCATTCTTAAACTTATTTTCTTTCTCATCCTCAAACTCGTTTCCTTTCTCATTTTTGTCATTCATATTTCCTATCTAGTTCTCACTCGTCATCTCATATTTATTCTCATTATTTATTCTCATTCATTATCACCCATTTCATCGCTCTTTTTCATGCTCCCCTCTCTTTCTTCTATTTATTTATTTATATACTCGTTGTCATTCCTAACCTCTTTCTTATTCTATTTTTTTATTCTTTTTCCCCTACTGTTTATCATAATCTCTCGAACAATCCCACTCATTTTCCCTCTCTCTTTCACACCCTTCCTCGTTCCCCTTTAGTTTACATCCTATCATTCATTCCTATCTTATCTATCCTATTCTTTCACACATCTCTCTTATTTCTTCATTTTCTCTGTCTTAAAATCAAAAATTCTCTTTTTTCTCCTCTTCTCTCCATCTTTCTCTCTGCGTTAATCCCGTTCTCCACCTCCTGTTTGGCCAGCGCTTGTAAAATCCCAATATCGGCCCCACACGCGGGCTTTCCTCTCGTCACTACTCGATGGGAGAGCTCTCGACGTCCCCCTCCCCCTTCAACCCCCGAGTGAGCCTCCTCTTTCACCTCATGCCAACCCAGCGGTCAGAACATCTGTACACACCGGTGTAGTCGACCGAGTGCAACTCGCCCGAGCCACACACATACTTCTCTTTAACTTCCCACCGCTCGCATTCAACTCGTCCTCCTAAAAACCTTAATCCCTCTTCTCTCTCCATCACTCTCTCCTTCTGCGCGTCTCATTCTCTCTTTATCTGTCCCTTCTTCTCCTCACACTCCTTGCCCAACATTTTTAAACACCCGCCAGTCAAATTCCTTCCACGCCGACCATATTTTTTCCTCGTCCTGCGCTGTTTCCTTCAATCCATTCCCGTTCACTCCTGCGGAACGATCCCCTGTCATGCGTATCTGGGGGATGTGTTGGAATTTCAACGACGCCATTTCAGCTACCGAGGGGAAAAACAATTTCGCACGAATGAAGATGAAATGATTCCCGGTGTTCAACGTGATCCAATCCATCTGGTTGTTTGTGGCAACTTTCACCGAAATCAGGACGTCGGATTTATATTGTCAATGCGATTTTAAAATAATGAAAAAGGAAAGAGAAATGTATGCTTACTTTTGGACAGGTTTTCCAAAAAAATTGGCAGCCTAATATTTCCCGACAGAGTTTCACGAAATGGCCTCCGAGCAAAGCGTCACTTGTAACTGTCAGACACTAGAAAGTAGTATGTAGAGTAGCAACTACAATTTGAGGATTTTTAACCATGCAAGCAGCAAATCTAAGAAGAAGGAACGTTTTTAAGATCTGATATTGGACGCCATGCGGCACAGTAACTAGTTAACATACGCTATTGAGGAAAAGGTGGCTACAGTAGTAGCAAAACATGATGGCAGAGCGCAGATCACCCACTTCTGTATAATGCCTAAAGTCCACGTTAGATAACCAGGGTTCCCAAAGAAGGCAAACCTCCATTAAAACGTCAGATGCAAAAACTAAAATGATGGTAATGTGTCGCAACCAAACATAGCAGTTCACCTTCTCCTAATGATTGTGAGCGCCATCCGCATATGAAGGGTCTGGTGCTTTACCGGCGAATCGTATGAGTCAATTATTCACGGGTTTCCAACCGGGTCAGGAGTTCAGGTGCCGACGTTATAATGACTGATTCCGCCATCATTTTCAACGAGAAATACGCAAGGACGTCGATTTTTCCATATTAAATGCCTTAAATTTTGAGTCAGGATATCACTAAAGGCTGTTGAGACGAGAATCTAGTATCAAACACTGAATTTTCCTACGTAGTCTTAATTTTATTGATACCGGTTTCCAAGCTTGGATTAGTCCGTATCCTGCGTCTCGTAGAAATTTAGTTTTTTTTCACCCGGATCTCAATGGCCTCATTAGTCAAATTGTCCCAATATCTATTGGTCTGCAAATCAGTTGGGCATCGTTATAAGAGATAATTTGGTCACGGTCACAGGCTGTACTCAAATTTAGCTAATTTTTCGGGGTAGCCTATCTTATGCCCCCAAAACATTTTTTCATGCTCTCAGCATATCTTGATGCAGCTTTATTTGGGTCATAAACATAAATCTTTATCGCACTGCTGTTATTTTCACCCCTTCTCGGATTATGTACAATTATTTTGGAAGCTTTTCCATCATGTGCTCTCCACTGCCCTTCTTTTATTTGCCACCCCTATCCACGAGCATCTTGAGCATCCTCCTTGACGTCACGCAGGTGACTACCACCACGTTTTGCAGCGACTATGACTTAGGTATCGCATTGGCGGTTTTTAATCATCTTTAATAAAGATGATTAAAAACCATAAATAATGTACCTGATTTAGGATCAAGGCATTTATTTATTCTAGTAGAAACGGCGTAGTATTAACAGTTGGTACGTCTAAAACCCTCGTGTAGTGTTTCCATCCCTCGCGTATATAGAGGGGTATGTGCTCAATGGTTTAAGGGTACGCGAACAAAGTTCAGTGACGACATACTTAAAGGTTTCATTCAACAATTATAATGTAAACAACGAGCATTGCTTTTATTTAAGGAGCACATTTAAAAAGAATAGATAATCAAAGGGTACGCAAATCATAAGAGGCCTGGAATTACCAACCAGGTATATTACTATTTAATTACGGATGCTGGTGATCACAAGGAATGATGAAATGAGAGGGGAGGAAATTCTGAAAATACATAATACTTATACCTACTTAAATAACTTCATTTAGTTTTAGAGGGCAGGAAAGTGTTGACAACGCGTCTCATGACAATACTTACAATCCAAACGAAGTTGCATCAAAATACGCTGATAATGTTAGCAACCCATCAGAGAAGTCCATTAAAACCAGAGCCTTACATAACTCAAAAATTTGATATGAAAAGTTGAATGGAAATAGATGCCCAGACATTGGAAACCTTGTAACTACTGTAAATTGACTGAGATCAACACAAAATATCCGTATAAGCTCAGAGCAAGAAAAATATTTAGTTTGCAGCCAAAAGAAATTCCTTTCTGGCCTCTTAATTAGTTTCAACTCTCTGATTTTAATTTGAAAGCATTTCGAAGAAGATAAAATTGGGAATAAGGTAATATTGACGTTAACAGAAAAACATCAAGCATAAAAGTATCCAGTAAAAGTCTTTCGCCTACACTAGAAAATAAGTCAGCAGCATTACAACAGACAAGGATGTTTTTATTGAGTATGAGAGATAATGAAACGAATATTGAGAAAAAGAATATTGAGCATTAAATGAGGATGAAATTTTCGGTGACACGCATGTATCAAAAGATGGTATGTACTTCGATCACAAGAAGCGGAAATTAATCTACCCTTCGATTTCAAAAGATTTAATTTCTTCTGCCTGACAAAGGTATTGTAAAACATTCATCGACCAATACTCTGAGTTAACGTATCTTCATCATTATTGCACAACGCTCGTTGAATTCAGTTGCCAATGGCGTGATTCAATATGTGAAAAAAGCATGAAAAACAGGCTTTAAAACCAGAGACTTATGGAAAGGAATGAATAGTAGGCAGAGGAAATGAAAAGATGAACAATATATACTATTTATACAAACCATAGTATTAAATCTGAGAGTGCTACCTACTCCATAATGGACCATTATATATCTAATATAGTACGATATATTCTATAAAAGGTCGTTGTAATACCCTTCGGTGTTTGATATATATCTGATAGCATCCTCAGTTTCGAACGGATGAATAATACGACATCCACTCACTAAAGTACGCAAAAGCATTCCATAGACTACTGAGGTTTTTCTAAGTATTGTGTAGTACGACAATGGCTATTTCATTCTGCTTGAGTGATTTTAAAATGCCATCAATGTCAAACAAGGATTCAAGCATACTTGAAAATGAGATGCGGAATAAAAAGTGATCACTCATTTCCAAGAAGAAACATTTGCTGAAATATCACATAGAATTTATGCGGGCACGTGCAAAATGCTGCGAAGGATGGAAAAATGGTATAATTTGCATAGAGAGGAAAAAGGGCAAATAAGGTCGTTACAAGCTCAGCACAAAATTATCGCTTTGATAACAGTTAACCATTAGGATCGGATTTATGTGGTGGCAAGAGTACTGGATTCCTATTCTGAGGACGAGGAATCGAATTTCGGGAGAGGCGGAGATTTTTCATTCACATCTCGATCCCTACTTAGTTGTTAAGTTGAGCGCACTTCAAGTTTAGTACTCCATCCGTCGGATGGGACGTTAAACTGTGGACCTTTGGGTGTCTTTCGTTGAAAGTAGGCCAAATCTTACTTCGGTCTCCTCTCCTTCAATTATGTATCTCATCCCCATATCCAGCTATCGTAATAGAGCAAATGATCTAAGTTGTCGGTATATTCTCAAATGACTAACTTATAAGCTTGTCACATGTTACACGGACAGACCCGGTTTATCTTTAATTATTTGTTCTCATCCCTATAAGATTCAGAGCTCCTCCTGCATATTGCTTTATTCCTAGGCTGGCGCTCATTTCCTTCAGAGCATCCTCAGGTTATTACATCTCTACATTGTCCCTCCATCTTTTCCTTGGCCTACCCACACCAGTTCTCCCGCCTTCAAGCTTATCTTTGGAAATGTTAATATCCTTCCATCATCCATTTTATCTAATTTTCCCGTTCTATCTTTATCGCCTGTTAACCTTTTCACTTTTATTCTCTATATGGCTGTGCCTTATGATATTTATGCTTCTCATTCTATCTAATAAGGTTTTCCTTTGAGTTTTTTCAATAGATTGTCATTTCTGCAGTTTTTAGAAGTCTTTTAGCTTTATTTGTCTCCGGCGTTGCCTCTGCCATATAGTATTAGTCTGAATATTGCTTTATATTGCCTTATATTAGCCTCTTTTCTTATATACTTCATTTTCCTTCAGGTTCAGAGCGAATACACACATTTAGAACTATTGCATTGGTATAATCAAAAGGTTCCCAGATAGTTGCATTTCTCACAAACAAGTTTCTTTAAGCAATTTGTACAGATAGGCACAACTACATTGGAAGTTACACAAATACAAGTCTTCTGAAAATATTTATCAAAAATTACTATGCGTAGTCCTACATGTTGAAATCCCAGGTTATGATAACTACTCTAACTTGTCTGTGGACGTTACTTGACACATATATACGCTAAAATGACCGCAAAGACCTAGCACATAAATATTTTCACTCAGAAATGAGTTACATGATTTCTTAAGGAAAGATTTTCAATCGCACGACCGGTCATAGGTGATTAAAAATTCGTAGCATGCGTACAGAAAGGCATCTAGTGAATAAACTACTGTTAGCCAAAACGTGGTGAATTATAGCTCTCTAAATAAGGGTGGTACTCATAAAATTATCAGACAGCTAAAACAAGGGGACAATACCCTATTAAGTCAGTCCAGCCAAATGCTAAGGCATCCAGATCTCATCGTGGTGAAGTCCGATAGCAATAAGTGGATAACTTACAAATGAAATGGAAATATTTTATAATTTTAAATATTATATAATATAATCTTTTTCTAAATCACGTTCTTTGATCAAATGCCTTACCACGACTCATGAAATTAGACAGTCAAGCAATATATGCAATTTAAAAAAATTGTGTATCCATTATTTATCTTTAGCTTCTTTTTTACGGAAGTGAAAATTGTCACTTTATTGTATGAAGAGAAACAATATAATAGCTGTTCCTAAAATGATACAGGGATACATATGTCAGAAGCCGGCAATTAGAGATAATTTGTTTTGAGCTTGACCAATGCTCTACTTGCAAGGCAGGAAAGAAAAAATGAAGTGAGGGAAAGATATGTATATTCACTTCAACTTGGGTTCCAAGTAAGAGAATTTGGTATTTACCCCCTCCGGGAAAGCTTAGATTTCCCTATTCTCAGAGATGAGACAATAAAGCATGAGACGACTCAGATAGTAAGTTTTCCCAGAGAAGAGGACTGAACATAAAGGCAGTAGAAGGACATTAATTAGAGCAGGTGGAACGGTTCATGTATTAGGGAGAACATTGGAAGAGATTGGATTTTTGTAAAATGGGCTCCCGGAGCAGAATTGCATTTGCCATGGATTGGCCATTTACAAGAAGAAATGAGTAAATATATTCCTATCTATCCTTTGAAGTGGCCAATTAATAAAGGTATGAGAAGGAGATTAGCCACCGGGGAAAACGAATTTTCTTAGATAATGGAACTTGGGACGGCAACGCTGATTAAAGTTAACCGGAAACATTAAAATGACAAACCTAGACTGTAGTACTGCGCGGATCCAGAACAAAGACATTTGGGACAAAGGATGTGGTAAAAATGGAGAAATTCGAAATTTGAGTCGGAAGAAGTGTGAAAAAGGACATCACGCAAAGGCTTAAAAAGATATTAGTAAGATCACTAATGCAAACGAGACGTTGCGTGGGTCCGAGACTTGGACATTCTGGAAGGGAAATTTGTACATATTTTCACTTTTGATATTATGTTGGGGAGAAGAATATATAGGGTATGCTGAGAGTGAGAAAGATAAACGATGAAGTACTGGAAATTGTTGGTGAGGAAAGAAGAATGGCGTTGGATGTACGAAAGATTCAACAAATGTGGAAGGGGGTTATGAGAGGGATTGGAATTTTAAATGGCACGGGAAAAATTTGTGTAGGCGCAGGGGAAAAAGAAGAAAAATAAACTTAAGCCGGTGTTAGGAAAGGCAAAAAGTATGAGCTCAAGAGAAAAATGATGACGGATGAAGGAAAATCCTAATGTAATGACAAAAATTCGGTAAATGATGCGCAAAATGTCCACTAAACCAACCAACCAACTGGTAGAACACCGATTAAATGAACTGGTCCCACTTGCGAAGTAGGACTGAAATGCATGTTGGCCAGAGGATTGCGAACGGGATGTATACTGCTGATAAATAAAACCTATTGCAAGCTGAATGATGCAAAAGAGGGGGCAAAAAGTACTAACCAATTACAGGACTTCATGTGGGTGCAGTTGATTGCTCAGGGACACTTAAAGCGTGGTAATTAGTTCCCGAGCAACAATTTACAAACTTTGAAGATTAAGCTTCTTTCGATATCCAAGCTATCGCTACGGTGCAATTGTGAACGGTGAATTTCTTATGCTTAACCTTTAAGCGGCCATTGAGAGCATGAATATCTTACATTAATGGCGCACAAAAACTCTGCATTACACTCACCGAGTTTCCAGGACGTTTGTACGCACTTAAGCATTTTTCCTCCGAGGTTTCACCCTTATTCCTTCTTAATGCTTTCTCTACTTCCACAATTTCAAATTCCATCCACAGCCTGCATTATCTTCAACTAACAAATCATCTCCCACCTTAGTGAGGGAGACGGGGGTGGAGCAGGGAGTGAAGAGGAAAGCCTGAGGAAGAGACTTTGGGATTGGGCGACAAAGAAGAATTACATTCGCCAACGAATTCAGGAAAGATGCTTCACGCCAGAGAGGATTTCAAAAGAAAGAGTCTCAAATTGAGTTATATTCCGCGAAGCAGCCAAGTTAAAGAAAGATGTTCTCAGGTATATGACGTTTATAGCAACGACGAGAACAAGGGTAGACATCAACTATGAAATACAAAAATAAATGGAATCCAAAGGATATTTCATTACACTCCAACTCTGAATGGACCGGAGTTATATACGACCTTATCACATAACTCAAAATAATTCCCCTCGGAAACTCGGAGAGATGCTTTTTTGACTTAAAAGAAATAAGAGTGAATAACATTCATGCAATTATTCAGAATTTTCCGAATATATCATCCGAGTTATTTATTATCATATTAGAAAACAATATCACAATTTCTTTGTTCGTACTTTGTTCGAGAGAAATTGCTTTGTTTTTTCTTCTGAGCCAATTTATTTGAACTTACATAAAATATTTAAAATGTAGCTGTTATTATTTAAAAGCAAAGTACTTGATATTGTATTTAACATTTAATAGGGTTGATTTCCTTAAAAATCATTTAAAAAATCGCGACTAAGGATAATAAAAATACCAATTTCACACTTGTTTATAAAGAGCATAAACCTGCTTAATTTACAAAAGCGCGTGTAATTTACATATTAAGAGGCACATTTGGCCTCATGTAAAAGCTACGTTCTTTTAATTCTGAATGGCCAAACTAATAATACCCAATAATAGCGAATAAACGCCAGTGTTCTGCTAAAAACAAAATCAAGTCTGAGTTATTATGGACTGCTAAAATTTTACTTGCAGACATTAAAATAATCAGCCCACTTATTTCACCACTTGAAGTTTTTCCACAAACTTGTTTTTAAAGCTTCTTTCTGGCCAGCATCATTTCCAAGTAATAATCAGCCATCTTTCACTACCGTAATCTAATAAATCAGCATTGTTATCTACCTTGTGAATCACCGTCCATTAACGTCCTACCGAATTAAGTCCATTACCAGGTATTTTCACGTATGAATAATTGTAAGAATTGAAAATATTTGCCAAGTCAGTATTAGGGACGATATTTATTTACATCATTTTAAAGAAAGTAAAGATTTCCCAAAAGAAAAACCCCAAACTGTTTCCGGTAGCAACGTCGATACTGGAAAATTTTAAAATGCGTGGTAGAGCTGAAAAGGATGTATGTAGTTATGAAGGATGGAAAACAGCTGTGAGATATATGGTGTGCTTTCACAAGTTTGGATACTTTACCTGTGAAAACGGATCGGCGTCTGGCGGGACGTCGGTGTTGCTCTCACACTCGGGGCAGGGAGGAGCATTCTGAGAATCAGCGCAGGCGAATGCCAACCCCAAGAGCACCAGACGCAGAGCACTTAGCATCATCACACCGAAAGACCTGGATAGAAAAAGAGAGAAAAACAACATAAGTCAACATAGAATTGTAATTGATAAGTTTATTAAATCTCTGGCACTCTTTCCGGCAATATGCATATCGACCAACGCCGGTAAGTGCCGGGCCAATGAAAACCTGAACAGAAAAAAAAGCGAATGATTAGTTGACTGTTTGGGGAGGTAACCGGCTACTGAGATCACTTGCGGCATCAAAGACAAGGGAGTAGTTTGTTAAGGGAAGGATTATTGGGGGACTGAGGAAGGGTGGATAAAAACCTAGCGTCAGCGTTAGCATACTTCGACTGCTATTTTGCTCTAAACGAAAAAGCACCAAAGGGACTACGGTTAAATTGTTCATCCAATTTAACTATTTCTGTACTAGAGGTACTCTTAACGTGACATTCAATATAGGGTATAATATAATCACTCCCATAAAAAGGTCAAAGGTGTCACCATAAGTGATTATAGAAACTAACAGGAAACTACGAAGGTAATTCATTCTTATTCTATCGTTCAACAGAGGTATATCAAGGAGGAATTGCTATTGCCTTGATTCGAACCCGCATATCCAAAATTTGGATCAATTATCGGTCAATTTCCTTGGGGGATTCATACCAACTAAATGCCCTCGGCTCCAGTTTACTCTGTAGCACTGAAAGTTAACTGAGTCGCAGTCACAAAGGATAATGCCAGTATTATCAATTAAGAGGAACAAAATTTTAAGATACGACGTGCATTGAGGAAAATACTCCAGTTATGTGGTACACAGTCACAAACATTGGTACAAATATAGTTTTAACCCGCATGCATTATTAGTGCATTAATCGCATTTTATATGGTTTGGATATTTAATTACAGTACTATTCGACCAAGTGTTATTTGTATCTATCAATTCTTGTTCCATAATATTTTGTCAGGACTGATATGGTTGATCTTACACATGACCAAAGAAGAACGTTTTGCAGTTTTCCACTAAAATATGTTAATACGACCTGTTTTGTTCAACATCATCGTTATCAATAATGTAAAACATCGAAATCGGTCGCATTAATTATTCATTAGTGGAAAACTGCATAGAGTTTTTCATTCGTCTATTACACTTCCTTTGGCTAACAAATAATTCATTGCAGCTGTTTCCGCGATGACAACAATGAACATCTCACTCATATAGATTTAGCAGGAAGGAAACGAGGGGCTCTGAGCAGCAGCTTTCAGCCGTTCGGCCGGCACTGCATGATTTATAGCCGGCTCCTACCGCGGCCTCCTCCGTCGTTTTCATTACCCGTCCCGATTTGTGACTCCGCCCGAGAGCTCCCTTCGCCATTAACGCCTCATCGTCCCCCGCAGCTGTACGAGGACTCTCTCGTCCTAATTACGGGGACGGACGCCCTTCGTCACGTGAGGGCCATCGTCGCCATTCAGCAGATGGATACTGTCCGCTGGTCATCGGACAATCACTCACGCAAAAGGGACTCTTGGCTGTGATTCCTTGGAATGGGCAACTGAATTCGGCAGTTTTTGATGGGATGACGTCAGAGATTGTGAGGGCCATCATGGAAAACGCTCTGGGTGATGATCGAGACCTATACTTGAACGAATTCCATGTTGCGCTTACAAAAGGAAAAAAAAACATTTTATATTCCACTGGATCGACGTGTTTTGAAACACTGCAGTATCTTGAGAATCAAATTAATATTTTATGCTAGGCACGTGTATTTTCAAAAAGTTTGACTTATTGAGCCTTGTTAACTGGAATCGCAAAATTAACCCGGGAGTGGTCGCTAAGTTACTTATCACGCGAGCGGTCGCATGTGAGACTTTTTTTCACACTCAGATGTATCATTGATTATCTATCATAGAGCGTTTATTGACATTATATAACACTATCATTAGATTTAACTTATTTTTTTTAATTTTCATTTGAAACAATATTTCCCACATATACACAATTACTGATACAATTACGTAATCATTGCAACGTTTACTGGCGATGATATCGTTGGGTATCAATGAAGGAAATTACCATTCTCAAGAAGAAATATTTATTTATGAGGTCATACATTCTCATGACTCATAAATTTGCGTTGACATATATCCTCTCCACAAAATGAATCAACTTTGCCCGCATTTTGTGAAAGTGTAACGCAACTGAGTGATTATACAAAAACACTAATGTCAGTGGTCGCGATGAGACATGTCTCACACCTTGTAGCCGACGGTATCAGACATATCATTACACAGCTGCGGACGATTCATTAATACTTTATGAGACGGTCGGTCAATAGGAAGAGATAAAAAGTCAGCTTGAAGGAAAGGAAACTTATTCTAACTCATGATTACAAATTGAGCACAAGTTTAAATACTTGGCGTGAGAGAAAATCTCATAGCCCGACCAATGGCGGGTTAATAAATTAATTTTTAAGCTCAAAAGGGTCATAGCACTATCGCAAATTGTTGAGCTTTCGTTCCCGTAAAAGAATACAAAATATGATGCAATGCAATGCTGATCCAACATATATCATCCAATGCGAAATGTATAAAATGCGACATTTTTTTTATTTAAAATTATTATTAATATAGTAATCCTGCTAGAGTAACGAATTCTGAAGTGGCGTTCTAGTAATTTAATACTATATTTTATCATGGTAATTGAAAATAATACCAATAATGCCAACAAATTGGTGAGAAAATTATTCAAGCCTACCGAAATTAACGGACTCAGGCTTCACTATGTGAAATTATTTCATCACAGATGTATTGAAAAAACAACAGTAAAATTCTACATGAGAAAATATAATTTATTTCTACCTAGGATTCAGTATGTTATGCCATCATCAGTGGCATTACGTGTCAAAACTTAGGTCAAAATAAAATATATTTCCTCATGTGGAAATAAGCGTAGTTGTTTTTTTATAATTATTTTACACCAATATAGTGGTCCTGAAAAAAATAGGTTGAATTCTAGTTAATCTTCACCAACAAAAAAAGTGATTCGAAGTTTCTAGGGTAACATGTTAACTCATTCTTAGCACACCGATTGCTTGATGTCTTTCAGCTGATACCCGCAAGCTAATATCTACACGGCCATGTTAATTAATGGATTAGTAGCTCATTAGGCTTCCTTGTTTCTGCAATTTATTTGCTTGGTAGACGACTGGCTCAATAAAGCTCTCACTCGTAAAAAGATTCCACAGCAAAAATAAGATGCATCGACAATATAAGAAACAAAGCACCCAAGTTATAAGTGAAAAGGAAAATTTTGTCTTATTCCACTAATTTATTTTATGGTTCAACTAATTTCGACGCAGCGGCGTCATCTTCAGGTACCTGAAGATGACGCTGCTGCGTCGAAACTAGTTGTACCGTAAAATAAATTGGTGAAATAAAACGTAATTTTCCTTTTCATTTAGAAAATGAACTTCCACAATGCTGAGCCTGTGATGATTGAGACACACAAGTTATATTAGGCATATTACTTTAATTTCCAATCAAAAAACCCGTTTAGCTTTACTAAGGGCTTCATATGTCCAATTTCAGGTCACTTATACTAAGAACTGTTCACATGAAAAGAAAAAGATCTTATAAATTAGTTACGAGAAATAAAGCTCTTCAAAAATAGCATTTCGCAAATGGTCGTCTCAATACCTATTACAATTATAAGTCCACAATGCTTTCAGCTATGAATGTTGTCTATTTACATAAGCATCACGTAACAGCTATGTTCCATGAAAAAGGATAAATGACGAAAAAATTAGGTGGCGCAGTTTTATTGAAATGTTTTCATTAACTGAATTAATAGCTCATTGTAGTCACCAAATTAGTGTTGCCGCGAGACTCAAGACTTTCTCGTCTCGTCTCGAGTCTCGTCTCAAAAACGAGACGAGACTCGAGACGAGACCGTTGGGTAGAATTCGAGACGAGATTCGAGACGAGACCACTTTTTGACGAGACGAGACGATACCACTTCCACGAGACTCTCGAAAGTCTCGAAATACAGATATATGTCCTTAATTGGTATTTGGTATAGCTTTATCCCTAAAACTATGTCCTTCTGTTAAGGCGAAGTAAATTTTACGTTTCTCTTAAGTATTAAATTTGAAATATAATTCAATAATAACTTTTCGATAAATTATCTAACTATAAAAAAGAATTTTTGCTGAAAAATCAATTTCTGAATGCATGAGCGTGACTTCTGGAGCCAAGTAAGGGAGTGTTAATGGCTGACTACTTTTCCTTGTTTCCTGCGATAATAACCTTGGAAAATTATCCAGCAAAAATTGGACTATTTTTTAAAATGGTAATTTTCAGTGCTTACTTCTACGACAAAAATATCTTGGATTATACTCGCAAATGTGTAAAGTATCGCCCAGCGGCACTTGCAATCCTGCTTATAGTTTGCATGCTAGGAGAAAATGATGGCGCCATTTTGAATTGCGCAGAGCACATCACCTCGGCAGAAAGACGAATGATAATTGAAATAACTATGTACCTCTTCCTGCATGATATATCTTCCGAGGTAAGTGAGGATATTTATCATAATGTCGCTAAATTGTGTTGAGGATGTTACAATAAAAAAGGATAACTATAATTGGATTTCCTTTGACATTAATTTCTTTCAATTGCCTTTATTTTGCTAACCAAAAATCCATTTAATCAAAAAGTCCATTACTGGATCATCTGACCGGCATTTATTCATCAGCCACTCATTCTAACTCCATTCATCATATTTTATCCAGAAACACCTGTTAGCGGCAGGTAATCTTATTTCACCAGCATGCAGTCCATTCTAAAAGGGGCCAGAAACCTGTCGAAAAAATCTATTTGCACACTTGTGCGAAATTCCTGAGAGGAAAAATCATTCGCCCTGACCAGGATTCGAACCCGGATCCCTCGATTTGCGGCCAAGTTCTTTAGCTTAAATGGCTAAAGCACTAAGTTTTGATAGCACTGATCAGAATTTTAGATGGATAGCCCATGTACTAAACCTTGCAGTACAGGATCTATTAAGAACGTTGTCTCTGGAGGACGGGGTTTCAGAAGACCAGCTTTATTAATTGACAGTGACGACGAGGATTTTGATTTTGAAGAAGAAAATAAAACTTCAATTGCCAAAATAAGATCTCAAATTAAAAAAATTAAAAAAAGTGAGCAGTTACGAAAAAAATTCCGTAGCGCTTGCGAAGCTGCAGTGGAACCATCACTGAACCTTGTAATAGGCGTCCCAACGAGGTGGAATTCAACAGAAGATATGATTGGAACAGCACTTAATGTGAAGAGAGGTATTTCAATCCTATGCGATAGTATAAGTGACCTGAAGCGCCTCAAAATCACTGGATCAGAATGGACACTGCTTGAAAATGTTCACAAAGTTTTAAAAAACTTTAAAGTTCTGACGAATAAATTTGGAGGAGAAAATTACGTCACCCTTCCACTCGTTACCGTTCCATTAAACTTGCTGTTGGATAAGATAGAAAAAATGATTTAAATACTGGACAACAAGCCTGGAAGGAATGAAGGTGATGAAAAACTGTTGCTTGTCTATCAAGCTGCTCGGAACAAGATGCTAAAGCACTAAAGCACTACCGCCTGACAAACTGGATTTATTGCGTGGTATTAATATTAGATCCACGTCATAAATGTGAAACTATCTCCATGACGCCATGGGGAAAAGATATGCAGGAAAAGTTCCTATTGAAATTTGAAGAAATGTTCAAAGTCTATTACGAAAAGTATCCCACTTAAATACAGTCTGCTCAGTCAATGGCTCTAGAGAATCTTGAGAGGTCTGTTATGGTAGAAAGTGACGAGGAAGACCTTATAGATGTATATTCTCTCTATAAGCAGTCAAGACCCAGTACTGGAGGTATTTTCTCCTTTTCGACTAATTTCACTTACCATAACTATTTTGACCTAAGAGAGAAGTTCAATTAGTCTCAGAACTTTAATTTATTTTTTTTTACTTTTAAATATAAATTTAACCCTTTTTCTGTTAAGACCTAATGGTTTTCATATATTTACTCCTAGTCTATCATCCCAGCATGAAAAATGGAGGAAAGAACTTGAAGACTATCTTCAACTGCCGAGATCCCCTAGTGATGTAAACATATTGACATGGTGGAAGGCAAATGAGACAACTTTTCCAGTGCTATCAAAAATGGCGAGAGACTTCCTCAGTATTCTCACTACATCTGTTCCAGCGGAAAGGTTGATCTCAAGAGCAGCCTTGACAACAAGGAAGCATAGAAACCGCTTGGGTCACGAATCAGCTAGAATTTTAGTCTGTGTGAACTCGTGGGTGACGTGCAATTTGGCCAGTCAAATAAAAAACTTATGTTAATTAAACTTTTTAAATCTGAAAATTATTTAAACTACTTTATTAAAGCGAAAATTATCTCTTATACCACTCACATTATTTTTGCGATTATTTTCTTAAACCTTCTGTGGATTTCTCTGTAGTAAATTTGTGTCTACATTCCCTTGTTAGAAATTTTTTGTTTTATGTTACTAGTTTATTCATTGAGTATCAATAAAATCAATGATTTTACTAGCAGTTTGATGTAATTTGTGTCCAGATCAATATATATTTAAAATTAATATTAATGGATTTCCTATTTCGAGTGTAGCTATTCAGCGATTAAGTACGCAAAGGAAACGGCTTTTTATGGTGCTAAATTTATTTTGGGGGAAACGAGACGAGACGAGAGTCTCGTCCGAGACTCGAGACCGAGACGAGACTGGGGTTCACGAGACGAGACTCGAGACGATACCCGAGTTCAGAAAACGAGACTGAGACGAGACTGGCTCAAGTCTCGTCTCGTCTCGTCTCGTCTCGCGGCAACACTACACCAAATATGAATATAGTTAAGCAGCAAAGAGCAATAATGAAGCAAAAAGATATAAAAGGATGAATATTTCGTCGACACTGACAGAAAGTTATGAGGAAAATTTATCCCGTTTTCATCGAAATTCTTTGTAGAACTTAAACAAACATTGTGCATAATTTAAGCAAACATGATAAATTCAAAATGTCTCTCAAAATAAACTCTCAAGGAAACGTTACCGCCAAGAAATATTTTTAGTGATTAAAGTATTGTCGACATTCACAATAAATTATAAGAAAAATATTTCTAACGCTCATTGAAATTCTTGGCAGAAATTAAGCAACCTTCAACACAATTTACGCAGTGCTGAGCAATTTAAAATGTTGATAATTACTATAGCCTTCAACCTCCCTTACACCCAACTTTGACTGTGTGCTCCCGGAATCGGACCTTTCCGGCGACACGGAAGAGAGAAAAACCCCTCGTCCCTTGCCTCGATCTTTACCCTGGAGAGTTCACCACAAAACCTTCCAGCGAACATCTCCCACGTCTCCCACCGTCTCCCCCCCCTGCATCTCTCCCAGTTGTCTCAGGGAAACACACAAAACACATACACGGGCCCCACCAACCTCCATCCCAAACACGCGCGCACACAATAAGAGTTTTGTATTCACCGGAGCCTTCCAGCCCTCGAGGCATTCATCACCAGGGTATTACGAAAAGGGTTTATTTTCAAGCGGAGGTGGGTGGGGGTTAGAAAACCTTTTCAAACTCTCGCCCTTCTCTACCAACTCCAACCCCAACACTTGGTTTTTCCTCTCCAAAACCCAACGAACCCCTCTCCTGGGAAACCACCACACACGCTCGCCTTCTCACACACATGGGTTTTGCACTTCAACGACGAAATCCTCTGCATTTTCTCATGAGTCGCCAAAAAGGCACGTCGAAAGAAATTTCATGAATTTCACTACCTTGCAATTATGAACTTCATTCATAACTGTAGTCATCATACTAGGGCTTTTGTGCAAAACGTATACAAATACTAGAATTAAGTTAAATATTCCCGGGTTTTCCACCAGATCAGGTATGGGCTGCCGACGTTTCCATAGCTGACATCACCATGATCATCAGGGATGAATTCGAAGTGAAGTGATTCCGCAGGGCTCATTGAAGCGTTTTCTAGGACACAAACTTTTTTTTAAGTTTGACGTCATAAGATAATGAAGTGTAAAGTCTTATTGCAGGCAATTCAGCGATAAAGCAACTTTTTTGAAGCAAACGCAAGTCATGTGATAATTTGCCAGAAACTTGCCAGAAATATATTCATCTTATGGAGTAAGTCCTTACCCATTCGTTGCTTCATGTTGTGGAACTCGAGCTCTCTCCAGGTAAAACTTACTCATTGTCAGCCCTGTGTGCTAAGAATACAAAGGTAAGAGGTCTAGTATTTCTTAATTGGCACCAACATATATAATTTTAGAAAGTAATTTGTTGGCAAAAAATTGACGATTTGATCTTCTTGGAATAACCGTTGGAAAAACATCACGGAAGTCTCGGGAAACCCAGCATGCGGAAATTTTTGCCCACCCAAGAAATGACAGCCAGCCACCACGGGATACAATCCTCGCCTCGGGTGTGATCGGCGCTAACTAAAGGTCATGCTTGAACTGTAGTCGTATATCCGATCGAAGAAGACAAAGTTTATTTCAATCGCTTTGTCAGTCATGAGGTTTTAGGGCCGGAATGGATCGCCCTGCAAACGTTACATCGCCGCTACACGTGTTATCATACGGCAATGGTCGACGCCCTAAATTCCAAAATATTTTCACCAATAATTAATAATATTATAAATTTTAAATTACCACTAGAAATAAATCAATACCAGAAACTAAATGAATCGAGTGAAAAGTGTAATGCTTCTTATTTGTACCAAGTATACTTTATGTGTCAAAAAATTTAGTTTTCGAGAGTACGGTGAGATATTTTTTAAATAGTTTTGCAATTATAAAAGCGTGATTGGTCAAGCGATAATAGATCATTCTAAGACCGAGTTGCAAACTCAAATCCAATCTCACAGCATAACCTGTGAAATCAAGTAGCTCAGCGTGTATGACAGCTATAATGCTTATTAGTCAGAATGCTTGTTCGATATCACACTGTACTGAATAGGTATCATATTAGCGAACATCGTAAAACTTGTTCAAGATCAAGTATCGCGTGACACGGGCAGTGTGTATTATCTGCTGGCTCTAATCCCTCCAGCATGTATATACAATAGGGGGCACTCACTCTATCAGTGCAATAAATATTTTTTCTAGGAGATGGTTCCCCTTTTAAACAAATCAGGAAGAGGAAATAAATTAAAGCTATTTCATCGGATTGAAATAATCACCATGATGTGACGTGCCTGTCCCATTTAGAATACCATACACCATGCATTAGCCAATCAAGGAGAGGATGGGATTAAAAATACCGCAACTAACATGTCATTGTAATACTCGTATTAATCACATAACCTAAGTCATGAAGGCCTTTGGGCTGATTTCAAATTGAAAGCCCAAGCTGCGGTCGACAAGGAATTTTTTAAGTTTATGTTTAACTTCACGTTTTTAGGCCTAACTTTGCTGATAAGAATAAACCCCTGCGTCGAGTTCAATGCTGTTCCTTTGGGACTAAAATCTAACAAATCATGGGTAAATACGACAATTTTAAATTGTTGTTTGCTGTTTTTACTATATTTTTGAGCGGTTTTGCATTCATTTGTATGTCCAATAATACATATTTCAACCCTATCACTAGAGTGTAAGAATTCTAAAATAGCAAAGAGAGAAACCCCGGCAATTATTCCAATTTTTTCCTAATAGGTCAAAAAAGTTAACAATAAGGGGTTAAAAACCTCTTTTATTCTGTTCGTAGTTTTTTTATTTTCTAGTCGTTTTTCGATCTAGACCTATATTCCTACCGAATATCAATTTCCTAAGTCACCTGCAATTTATGGAAACGATTATTCTAATGTGTGTTGCTATTTTTATAGTAATTACTAATGGTGTATGGAAAGAAGGGATCTTTGTACCTATCAGTTCGGCTGTGTATCTCTATTATTTTATCATTTCCATCAGTTCTAGAGATAAAGTGCAGGATCAAAATAATATGATCCATGTCGTAGTGAAACTCGCCCGATATGAAATTTTCAAGCAATCAAGCCTATCGAATAGCCTACGAGTCTCTAGCGGCTCCCTTCCTAGTTCTTCCATCAATTGTGTAGCACACTCTATTCACCCAAATTTATACTAAGCGTGTGGATTTCCTTTATATTTTATTTGCTTCACGAATTAAATCTTTCTGTTCGGGGTCTCAAATGCTCGCGGCATATTCGAGATGTGGCCTAATCAGAGCAAAGTAGCATCTCTCTTTCACATTTTAATCGGAGAGCCTTTCTACTATTCGCTTCCTACTGGTACCGTAGTCATAGAATTAAACCTACATCCCAGGGGTACAATACCTACACCACTAAGACAATGTTTTTGATCCAACACTGTACTTGTGTTCAATATCATTTTATCACTACTAACACCTCACACTGCTTGAAATATTCGCCATTTCTTTGTTGTCTGCATTCATTAGTATCACGTAGTAATCATAAATAAATTATATCAGCAGTACAAATCATTATCTGTATCTAAACCAGTGTACTGTATGTTAGTATTTTCACCTTTGCACTCTTCGCACTCTCCTAGCTTCTTGTGTGCCCGCGAGTTTTTGTCCTGACTACTTTTTTGTAGGTGGAATATGCGATGTACTAATTTGAACTGGAACGAGCACTGCATTCCTGGTATGGAATCTCCCCTGCCACACAACCCGGAGATGGCCTGCACGGTACTTTGTAGATGTTGATGTAGACCGCTTCCTTCCTCTCCCGCTCCCTGTCTTGCCTTCCGAAGCGCTTACATCCACCACGCACCCCTGACCCGACCATTCCTCACTTCTGCTCCCCGTTTTTACAGTATCGTGACATCTATTTTTTCCTCCCTCCCGCCCTCTTCCCACAGAGATCTCCGGAATCACCATAAATATGAGACCTCCATAACGAGGAAGAGGAGAAAGAAAACAAAGCCAACTTAACCACCTCTCTTGGCAGCCCCTTGTCCCCAACACGCGTGGGCGCTATCTGTGAGTGACACTTTAAAGTGTTTTATGACGGCCGAGGCTTTGTAAAACCCCGCGTTAGCGGAGAAATGGGGGAGGAGTGGGACCCGTAGTTTGAGAACACTGACTGGAGGGTTGTGTATGGGAGAATATAACGTTTTGTGATGTTGTATTAATGGAATTCCGTAAGGAAGAAGAATAAGTCAGACGTTTATGCGTTATGTTTTTTTTAAATGAGGGTCGACGCTATATATAGTCTCACCTAACGCCTGGGGGTTAATTAAAACGAGGGCTGGATCACAGAAGTTGGAATGGCTGGCAGGTTATTGTTATGAGGAACCGGGTCCCTGTGTCAACTGCCATTGTCACAGGAAATAATGATCATTCTTCCCAGCGCGACGGAATTTTTTCCATCCTTTGTTCACTCGGACCTCGTCCATATGAGTGCCCTGTGCCCTCACGAATAATTTCATAGAAGAAAACTGCGACCAACGAATGGGGCCTACGAAAAAGTAGGATTAACCTCAAACGCTTTCATATCTAGTATGAATGCTGGTCAGTTTAAAAAAATAGATTATACCTCAATCCCCCCAAGACAAAATGTTGCCCAATGCTTTCCATACACCAATGTTTTTAGACATCCTCCTTTTACTTCATTTCATAACAGTATATGTTGGCCAATGTTCAACTGCTCTCGAGGGTGCAACTTTGTGTATCTTACTCAGCATAAAAAATGAGTACATGCATTTTCAGTGTGAACGATCATAAAAATAAGAATTAAAAAAAACATAAAAATATAAGAATGTTCATAATTTGAAAGTAGATATCCAAAGAAATCCCTAGTCATCACACCGTTCTTCCCCCAGAAAACCAGAAAATAAGACCTCATCTCCGACATTGCACCTACATATAAATGATCGTATCCATTTAGGAATTTACTTAAAGAAAAGCCACATTGATAGAGAGATTCTGCCAGGAAAATGGACCAAAGGATTTACTGTCGATTGGCATGATTCCAATTTTTTTCCAGCGATTTCTCTTACATTTAAAATGTACCCCTCAGGCCACTAAAAGGGCCTGTGACAGTTCAGGTACTTGTGTTTAATGGTGACATATAAAAGCCCTCCACTATACATGTATTGCGTTGTATATAAATCGAAGCGTAATGACTCTTTATGCTGTTTGAGTCGCAAAAAATGCGAGGGAAATAATATTATATGAACCTATAATCACAGTGTCATCCTCCCTGAATTTATTAGGTTGGTCGAATCTACCAATTTGCAAGGGAGCCCAATCTATCTCGTTGGTATAACATTTACGTCAGATCCCAAGTACATTTCAATGAATCATTCACTTACTTTCTCCTTGATTTGAAGAATGAACGTTGGAGATAAAGCAATAGCTCAGTTCCACTTTAACTTTCCTCACAACTGCTTTTTTTCAAAATCCCGCTTTCCTTTACACGTGTTTTGTTCCCTTTGTCACTGAAACAATTTATATGATTGAGTTCCAGGTGGAACTCATTATCATAAAATTTTCTTTGCAAATTTCACTTCATTCAGAAGCGTTATAACTGTTTCAGTGCACATATTCTGGCTACAAGTGGAAATTCTTCCTTTTCCTTCTGTATATTTTAAATAAGTAAGTTGTTGCGCCTTTGAACATTTACCAAATGTTTCTTCTGCATCTTTGTAGTTTTACACTGAAGTCTTATTTTTTTGTATACCCTAGGGTGTAGTGTTCTCCACTGATTGTGGTATTTAATTGCATTTTGATTATTTCTTTCTTTCATGTATTTCCCTTCTTCAAAGTAAATGAGTACCTATTGTTGTTTTATGGTTACCACTTCGCATACCATCCATATTTATACTGCGTGCATTCATATTAATACGTTTTGATACTTAAAGGAAATACACTGGCCAGCTGCTATATCAATCGTGCGTTGCGCACTTCTCGTCATTTGGTCAGGTACATCTACTCCGTCTTAGGAGGAGTTGAAGAAAGCGACTGACTTAGTTATCCTTTTTTCGTGCTGCCTATTTAGAAAAACCCTGTTAATAGTACTCAGTACCAATTCCTTTATTGCTTTTTACCACTACGATACTTTTTCTTCGTTGCGCCTTCATAAACCAATTTTTTGATAACGTATACAGGTATATTTTGTTGCTTGGACGATTTCAAATACTTTGTGTCTGATTCTTTTGGCCGTTCCCACTATGACGCTTTTTTGTTTTTTCCAGAAACAATGAAATGAAAAAAATATATCTGTTGTAAGATTTTAGGTTTGGTCTAATAACTTTAAAATCAAATTTTTGGGGAATGTTATCGTATCCCCCCAGGTTTGGCAAGTATTTTGAATATATATCAGCTAACATCAAGAACACAATGCGAAATTATTTTGTTCTTAGCCATATATTAAATATACACGACAATTGAGTGTAAAAAACTTCTAACCCAAAGAACCCTATCAACGTGATCACCTTGCATACATAATCGCAACAACAGATTCAATTTCCTCGACAAGTCTTTTTAAAGTGATGGAACAACTTATGGCTAACTGCAATTTAGATGTACCGGATCATACCTTTATCTACGGGCAAACAGCTTAAATTAACGTTATCTGTCTTACTGAAATCCTTTTGAGAAAATTGGAACGATGTTTAATACGTGGAATTCCACTCTCCCGGCTTACATCGTATTTAAGAGATGTAAAGTTACTTGTTAAATTGTTTGATCAATGCAATACAATAAAATCTACAGCATCCGGTGTACCACAAGGCTCTATATATTACCAGACTATATTAACTATTAATATATATGCGAATAAATTCGTACAATCATAAGAAATGAAAAGAGATAGGAACACATAAAAGGACGAACACAGGGTTTGGTGGGGAAGGTGAAAATGTGTCGAACCCAGACAGATCACCTTACCCGGGATTCGAACCAAGATCTCCCGATTTACGGCCAGGCAAGCTACTTTTATATTTATTTCCTTTTCTTTATATTTATTTATTTATTTATTTATTTATGTACGCCGATGATATTGCATTATTTGCGATCAGTAACTCTATTTAAAGCTCCAAACACTTTTTTTTTTCAATATTTTTCATGTTATTGGAATATTATCCCATAGACGGACGATCAAAATTCACTCCATCTTTTGTATTCATATCCTAAAAATATACGTGTGCTGACAAGAAAATACGGCAGCTACTCGGAGTACTTTTTGGTTTATTCATTGCCTAAATTTAAACAAAATGGAATTTTGAAGTTCCTCTGATAGCAGTCGAATGATAAATTAAATGAACACAATTTCCTTTTTCAAGTTCATTATTATCAAAAACACTCTTAATGATTTCAAAATATGCCTTAGTTACTTCTGTACTAATTAAAATAAGCCTGCTGAAGCTTGTAAAACAAGGGCGTAGAATTACGTTTTTTCCTAGTCTTGACGGCTAAGGTTTGCCTTATCTCAGTTACACACATTTTCTGCTAACATAGTCAAGGAATTTAGGGTTATAAAGATTGGCACTACCAACAACCAAATTTCGTTCATATCAAAGATTGTGTGATGCGAGCCTTTTGGATTTTTTAAATTTTAAACGGAATCGACCAATGGTCATTAGACATTAAAAACGTAATCTGGATACATTGAGCTGAGTAATAAATGAATGCAAGATAAAAATTATGCGGCTGTGGTTCAATGAGGCACAAGGGGAAGGTGGATGCCCGCGGAGCAGAGCGTACAAATCACTCCCACGTTGGCAGCGGCACTCAAGCATCCCACGGCGGGAACTGGAGGGTAATTCGAGCGAAACGCGGTTAACGATGAGGGAAGCGATGACGCGTGATCGCGCACCATTGCGAGGGACGAGGTGGTGGACAGCACTGTGGACTGTGGGGAGGGAGAAAAGAGGAACGCAGAGAGAATGTCGCCCTGATAGGACCCACCAACCCCGTCCCCCCACGCAACACATTGAATAATGCATGGCGCAAAACGGAGGCGACGAGTCGAAGCAGTTGAATACCACTTTTGCAAAGAGTCTTTTTCCACGGCGAGGTCTGCTAGCCCCCACGCCCCCTCGAGGACGCATCACCTTCTCTTGTCCTCGTTCCCTTGTCCTGGTCCTCCAATCTCTCCCCTCTCCTCCCACCTCAACGCCCTCTCCTCTTATTCCGCAACCCTCAAATGGCCTTTCATCTCTTCTCCCATCACTCGCCCCTTCCCTTTGAGGACACACGCTGCATTCGTCTTACCTCATTCACTACCACCCTTTATAGTTATCGGGAATAGTTTTTGGATGTGTTGTCATTTGGGTAGACAATTGACTACAAAGGTAATATCTACATCCTACCCTGCGAGATGCCGCTGGGGGCATTAGGCAGGGGGTGTTAGGATACCAGGAAGAAGAGGAGGGAATATGAAAAACGAAATAGAAGAGGGAGAGGAAGACATTTATATAAACTGTATGTGCACGGAGTGCATTAGTTTCTCGCTCTGTTTTGTTGTTGTATGCATTAATGGTGGATAGGAAGATGGAGTTTATTATCTATCATTTCGGAAGTGTATCACTCTAATTTTTTTGTTTCTTTCAGTTCTAGAGATATATTATGGGATTAAAATAACATCATCCGTGCTATACTTACGCTCACGGAATCTGAAAGTTTCAAGTAATCTTAGGGTGTAGCCTTTGAATCTCTAGCGGGACACAACCCATTCCTCCTAGTAGGTAAACCTTTTACACTATCTGTAAGTACTTAGTAGTTTAAACAAAGCATGTAGTTTTTATTTGTACTAACTTTGTTTATTTAGCACCTTACATTTTGTTTTGCAGGGACCCAAATATTCATGGCAAGTTCGAGATGTGACCTAACCAGAGTTAAATACGATCTGAGTTTCATTTTTTCAACCGAGGGCATACCTATAATTCACTCCATTAATCTTGTTCTCTATAATGCAGCGGCATACATGTTTCATATGCGTTTCGCCACGCAAGGTCCGAAGTCACGGTTATTCCCATGTACTTGATTTTGAACTACATTTTTTATTTATTCTCCAGTGTTTTATATATTTATTTTGTAAAAAGTAAACAGCACTGCATTTTCAAATATTACTGAGAATATGATCCATTAAATTTTATGGGTATGAGGGCAAGGAAAGAATTCCTGGGAGGTTGAGACACTGCTGGCATAAAACCATCACCAAAGTGCCCTCCACATTGCACCTAAGAAGAGATTGGGTAATTCCACTGAAGCATATTCACTATTGGTAATTTCCAAATCACCGCGAATGTACAAATGATATTGCACGAAGTCACGTGCATGCGTGCGAAGATATAAACCATAGGGGATGAAATTTTCCATTACAATCGTCAGTTCACTTGACGGGGATTCAAACCTGGATCTTTGAGTTGAAATCCACCTTAAATTATAATGATTTGGTGGTCAAGTCAAACGATTTTTTTCAAGGCAGATTTCATCCCCTTTTTAGAATATCTCTACCACTAGCGGAATTCAAACCCGGGCCCTAGGGACGGGAGGCCAGTTCTCTCTAACGTCAACCCAATTCATTCGTTCTCTTGTCCCGCCATTTCACTCCTTCTCCATAGTAAGGACACGCAGCGTATTGTAGTCATTGCCTTTTGCTTTCATTCCCCGCCTTATCCACAAGTGCCTAGATTTTTACATTAACATCTTGCGCTTTCTATCATAGGTAGTGAGATTCTATATCTATATAATTTCAAAACAAATGGTTTCCGATGCTAATCCCACGGATGCACACATGAATGTCAATTATTGCCCTACTAAATAAATACATATAAATTTCAAGGACAAAATATATTCTAAGCCAGTTTCGATATGTAAAGTCAATTCCTATCAAGTCCCTTATAACCTCCTATTATCTTTTCCTCCCTTCATTATTTCCAAGGTGTATATGTTTCTCATCCCTATCCCTCGCCTGACTAACATTCTTCCCACTACGTCCTCCTGGGGTATTAAGCCCAAACCCCTCAAAACGTCCTCCATTCAATTATTATGCATCCGTCTAATTTCTACTAATCGGCATCCTTTCAGTTTATGCTTAGACAATTGTTAATTAAACACTCCTTGAAATGAAAGCTCTGATACAGCTTTGTTACGACCTGACGATCAGCGTATCGCTAATTACACGATCCGAGCATAGAGAGAGAGCCTTAATTCAACACTTCCCGGCAAATTACAGCTAAATTTCATATATCACCGATGTAGTATAGCTCGAACGAAAAAAGATTTACTGACAGTAGTCGATAAAACATTGACATGCGTTCTCGGTTTTCTCCGCGATAACCTATTGTAGATGTGCATGCCCAGCACGGCTGGTAGGGGTCTAGCATTGCAGTGGCCTTAGCCGACAAAGGAAAAAACATAAATGTGCAACTAAATTCTTGTCACTGCCTACGTTTAGACATACTACTAACAATAAGATTATAATTACAGTGAAGATCCTGCTTCCGTTGGATTCGAGACAGTAATGACCTTCAGGATTAAATGAAGTGAAAAACAAAAGGAAACTATTGGAACATCTGGCATTAATTGTAATGCGTAGTAGCTCTTATGTAATTGACAAGGTCATTATTTAAGTAATTACTTTCGGTTACTCGAATATCAAGGCCAAAATAGTGAATTAAGGGCAAGTATATATGGAACCTGAGCCCAGATATTACACCGAATGCCTTACACTGCCGTTGTCATGCTGGGAATCGTAGACTGGAAACCAAACTGTTTCGCCAGCCTTTTACGTCATATCACCGTTTCGTTTCGCTTTCCGCCCGAAGCCCACAATTACGCCGATGCAACTGAGACCGGTTTGATATTTCATATTCGCTTTCAAATTAGATGGTATAGCTGGAAACATGAGTCCCTTCCCAACATCCGTGAGCGGCGGCGGTGACACATAATTTACGCCGGCCGCGCGCCAGACGTGTGCACGCCCGGCACTTAACCCAACCCGCGGAGCGAATGATATCCGCGGCGAGGCTAATTGGACGCGAGTAATATTAATGGCACCAGGTGCCGTGATCACATTTTTACAATAATGTGAGCTCTATGCAGCAGTCGAAGCAAGCATTAACGGCGCTCAAATGGTCGTTCGAGGAAATTAATCACTTTCGCAATACCACAATACGACTTCAGTGGCCACTTGGAAAACCACCGCAGAGGGACATATCTCGCGGAAAACCAAAAACGTATTTATTCACCATTATAACAATCACATTATGTATGAGGAGATCATCATGCCTCCCTTTGGCGCTACAGAGACTCCAGAATTATTCGCCTCCAATCATCTCTGCTCTCGACCTTCGTCCTCCATCTTCTCACTCCCAGTCTCCGCGGTTCATCCTCCAGATCATCCAACCATCTTGTTTTAGGCCTTATTCGCCTTCTTCTGCCTCCCAGTCTCCCATTAAAAAACATTTTTCAAAATAGTTTCTTCCGGCATTCTTTGGAGGTGTCCTGCCCATCTGATACTTCCTCTTCTTATAGCATTTCCTATGTCCAGTTCTCTACACAATCTCTCCAACTCCTTGTTTATACGTATCCTCCAAAAGCCTTGATTATTTACTGCACCATAAATCCTTCTTAGTATATTTCTTTCCCGCCTCCTTAGCATCTCTTCATCTGCCTCAATCGTTGTCCATATTTCCGATCCATAAATTACAATTGGCTTCAAGATAGTTTTGTATAACACTATCTTAGTTGCTCTGCCAATGTTCTTCGACTGCAGTATCTGCTGAAGAGATAAATAGCACTGGTTACCCATGGTGATTCTTTCCTTTATTTCTCCAGACATAACATTATTTCCTATAGTTACCGAACCCAGGTATTCTAATCTTTTTTTTCTCTCTAGCTTCTGTCTCTCCTCTCCCATATTTTTTCCTGTCAATATGTATTTTGTCTTATTTTCATTTACCTTGATCCCCATGCTCACTGCCGCTTCCTCTAACTGCATATATCCTTTTTCCAAATCCTGTTCTTTCGAGACCAGTACTATATCATCGGCATATGCTATGCACTGCAACACTCTATTAAATATAGTACCACCTGGGTTTATAGGTATCTGCCTGACTGCTCTCTCCAGAACTAGATTGAAGAGAACTGTTGACAAGGCATCTCCTTGTCTCAAACCTCTAAGGTTTTCAAACATGTCTGTCATCCCTCCATCCACCTTAAGCCTCGGTTGGTCGCGCATCGTTCTGGGATATCCATGGGCTCCTCTCAGTTAAAAAACTCCTGAAAGGTTGAGATTTGGCTTTAATGCCTCAAGGACATCTCTCTTCGCGCTGTTCTTCATTCTGTGCAATAAACTTCAATGAGTTCAGTAGAGAATACATTGTAGTGGATGCTTCTTCCCTTCGCTGCTCCAACTTGGATCTGCCTGACCCAGGGCGACTAAGTATGTCATATATTTTTAGCGTCCCATCATTCAGATCCATCGGCTGTAATGGGTGATACTTTTTTCTAATAACTCAAGGACATTTCCACACTTGCCTCCAGTCTCTGCGCTAGTTTCGACGAGTTCAACTGAGATAAAACATCGTAGTGGACGCGTCTTCTCTTGGCTGTTCAAACTTGGGCCTGCCAGACCCAGCGCGACATATGGTATGCACAAGTTTTTCACGTGAATGGAAATCCTATCCGGTAATTATTCTTGCTTTCATTTTACAAATGTTGGAAATTATCATCATAAGGAAAATTTCATAAAGATTAAGTGATGAAATATTTTCATCAACTTCTCAAAAAATGCCAAATACAATTAAATTTTATCATGGGCCCATGTCAAACTCAGCACGACTAACAACGTTCCGAAAACCAGCGCGCCTAATGGAGAGTAAACTTTATTTTTTGCTCCTTCTATGGTCATTTTTGTCTGGCATATCAGTTTTGACGGTGAACAAAAATCTGCTATTGTGTCAAAACGTTTTCCTCTTGTTTTTGCTATCGCACGCTTGTTTATAGTCCACAAACAGGTAACTCCATTTGGTACTCGTGATTTTTTTCAAAAAAAATGTCTAATCAGAAAAATTTGGTAAACTGTGGATTTTCCTTGCCTGAAACCACCTTGGTACTGACCTATTATGTTTTCTGCGAGTGGCTTGTGTATGAAGATGGTTTCCTGATAAAATATGTACAAATACGCTCCTTCGTTTGTATAAAGATAAGCAAATTAATCTGTAGTTTAGAAACATATGTTGACTATTTAATGTAATACATCACTAAAGGGAACTTTGTCTTGTTCTAGAGAAAATGGTAGATTGAGTAAAATACACGTCAACCGCATTCATGAAATGTGGCAACTTCCGACACATCCAATCTGTTTTGGACTGGTAAATGCTTTAACTAATTCATCCTCTACATTACACAGAGACCATAAGCAATGAATTATTTATAAATACTTCTCCTCATTAGACTATAAGCAAATCGGCACACATGGTCTGCCAACAATATGGGGCATTTTGGCGCGTGCGAAGATGATACCATTTTAAATATGGAACGACCCCAAGTACCGGTCAAAACAATAGAAATAGTTCGAGGCGGGTTCAAATAAACGTGAAAATCCGTTAATATCTCAAATTATTCAATAATGCCTAATCGATTTTTTTTACATTTATTTGGTCCCCTTCTAACTATCAAAAATGATACCAATTCCATCGTTCAAATTGTTCCTCAAAGCAATTAGATACGATTCTATTTGCGGAAGTTAGCTATAGAACCCTTATATCATTTCGTTATGAGTAGGCCAATAACTTTGCCGGATTTCCCTTAATCCTTCCTCCACTACAAAAAAATTGGAAAAAATTGTAAAATAAAGCGGAACAAATGGGAAATAAAGCGGAACAAATTGTGCTGGCTGGATTCTCGTTCACTTCACATAATTCACCATTGCTACGGAAAACTTTATCTTTCGATTAAGGCAAACCAAAGTGTTGTAGTTAAATTGTTATCAAAAATCAAAGTAAAAAACAGGGCAGGTGTCAAATCCTGGAGAATAGTCCAATCCAAAACGATGCATAGGTCAAAATAAACATGTCAGAAAAATGCGCAAACTCTCAATCTTCCACAGGCACTCGCAGGATCACTGTTTCCAAAGATGGCTGCCAAAGGCTATTGGTGGAAGAAGAGCATGCGCACTACGCAACTACTCCAGTGGCGGTCCTTTTCCAGTGGCACCAGTCACCTCAACAACACATTACGTCGTATGCCTATCCCTGTTGGAACTGGCTGGGTGAGACTAGCTCTGATATATAGCAGTGAGACCTGGCCGGTGAAGAAAGTGTTAGAGAAGAAACTAGATGTGCCAGAAATGAGGATGCTGAGATGGGCTATGGGCAGTGCTGGATTACCAATAAGGCAAAGTAGGCAGTTGCCTATGGGCCCCGAGAATTTTTTCCCTTTTCTTTTCTTGCGACTTGTTTATTAACGTGGTTGTACTGCCTAAAAGGCCCCAAGTGTCCGGCACTGGCTATGGGTATGACAAGGAAAGATAGAATTAGAAATAGCGTAATCCGGGATATGGGAGGAGTGGCGGAGGCATCAAAGAAGGCTCAGGAGAGTCGGCTACGCTGGTTTGGGCATTTGATCAGAGGGGAGAAGAGCCATGGTGCGAAAAGGATGCACGACCTGGAGGTGAAGGGTAGGAGGCTCAGAGGAAGACCAAGGAGAAGCTGGAAGGATTGTATAGCTGAAGACATGAGGGAAAAAAGAAAGCGCGGAGGATACGAGGGACAGAAAGGAGTGGAAAAAGATAATAAGGAACAGCGACCCCTGAACAAGGGAAAAGCTAAAAAGAAAAAAGACTATAATTAAAGATAATACTATTTATATGCATAGGTACTAATGGACATAAAATTATAAAGAAAAATTAATAATGTACAAACAATAATAAAATGATTTTTTTGTATTCACATTGAGAAAACTCCTTCCATACCACTATTCCGTGGTATAAGCAGAAATAACTCTTAAATGCAGCCGCGATCTACGGGAGTTCAGTGGTTTTGGGCACATAAGGGAGCATGGTAGTAGAACTCTTTCCTACCCTATGCCCTTTCGCTCTTCTCAATATTCGCCCTGCGGAATGGAACCGTACTATTTGACGTCACGACAGAAAAGCGACGATCATAAAGAGCGGATAAGGGTCCGTTCGCATAGTAATGAAATGGAACACGCCCTCTCTCAGAAAATGTATATTTAAATAACGGAATCCAATTTTCATGGGTTTTGTTTCTGAATAAAAATTTGGAATTGGGTTGAAAATTTCCATGACTTCGTGACTTTGAGAAAAAAGTGCATTCCTAGAGCTGTAAAAAGGAATGTAGTCACTTTCAGATTGAAAAGTATTTTTTTAATGTAATTTTTATGCATAAAATAAATACTTTTGAATTAAAAATATGTAACAATATTACATGAATTATGAAGTAGCCTAAAATTTCCTACATTAACCTTAATCAATATTCTACTGCATACATAATAGCTGAAATTTTGTAAAAAGGGAAAAAAGACTACGCTCACACCCTCCAGGTTGGAGACCAAAATCCTTTTGGGAGGGGGTGTTCCGCGTTCACATTTCGCACACTGATTCAGATAGTTCGATAGTTCGATCCCAACGATATTTTAAACTTTTCACGGTTGCCATGCATTTCGCTACACAGGGCAGCTTCTATCCTGCAGAAAATGAACGCGTTTTCAGAATCTGTGTCATATACCGTCCGACTTGATAATCAAGAATGCAGCTCAAGTGACGACGTCGAGCATATAAGGGTCATGCCATAATATTGTCTCCATAACTCTTCAAGTTTCACGATCGAAAGCCTCTCCTCACTATTTTCTCCCCACCATACCCTTTCGTCCTTGGGAAGACATCATCCCAACACATCTCCTCGCAGATCCATGTATATATTTAAAAAAAAAAAAAAGAGGACAGCCGAGGCCTCGTGAATCACAGATATTTCCCCGGCATTTCTTCCGGCGGCGTGGCGCTGTCAACTCTTCCCGCCGCGGCCGGCGGGTTGATAGGAGGAGACCCACCCATCCATCTTCTTCCATTTGGGGCCGGAGGGAGGAAGAGAAAAAGGCATGGGAGGACAGACACATAGCTACAGACCACATTCCTTCCTGCGATCGGCCGCCCCTGCTCTCGCTCCCGCTCTCGATCCCGGGGAAATGTATGACCTATATTTTACCCTGTTCACGTGAGTGCCATACCCTATAAATTATATATGATCGCGACTTCGAGAGAGAAAAAAATACTTTCCCCGATCGGTTTTGAACGGACGCATAAAAAAATTTCGTTTTCGCTTTCCCCATTTCAACGCTAGACCGGCACCACATTCAAAGTCGGCACTAAATTTGAATGCCATATCTTAACGATTTACCTACTCGAAAGATCTTAACTCACCCGTTAACTGTACTATGGATGGTGGCGCTGTATGAGTTGGAAACCTAGTCATTGCGAAGGGGGGATGTACGTATACGTGAGGCGTAAGAGATGTCAGTTTGGAGAAGGATGGAGAGGGTGAGCTGGGTGGCGAGGAGGACTAACGAGGAGGCATTGGATATGGTTGGAGAGGAGAGGAAGCTGGTAGCAGAGGTTCCTAGCAGTCAAAAGGGATAGATGTAGGACGTTCTGAAAGGAGAGGGCATTTCGACTAGGGTAATAAAGGCGAGAACACAGGATCAACGTGGAAGAGGAAGGAAGGGAATAGGAATTCTGGATGAAATAAGAAGAGGTAGACGACATGAGGAATTTAACAGGGATATAACGGCGGGACATCCATAGGAGGGAAAGCGAGACGGTTTACCAGAATTTGGGATGTTAGGATAAGAACTGCCCAAATGCCTACCAATCAGCAGGTGGAATACTCAAATGAATATACGTTCAACGGACGGACCTCCATTGACGGCAGGATCATCCAGCATGAAGGAGTCTTTCTCATTATTTATAACTTTTTAGTGCCTTTTATTAAATAATTAAATCCTTTTTCCTTAAAAGGTTTGTAATGACTATATACTCTTATTATTAAATACATATTGTGAATTAATTCAATAAATGTACGTAAAACATTCGGCCGTGACTATGGTGAACCTAAAGAATTTTACCTACTGTCAGATTACTGAGAGCATCTCTGGCACAAATTGTTCCACTCATCGTCATTCGTGTGCGCTGATGTGCTCAACACCTTGAATGGAAAGCTTGCAAAGGTGTAAGGAAAAGAAATAATAAGAATAGCTATTTATTAGAAATAGAATTTATTTGACTATGAACATCTATTATTTTGTAATTTTTTTCGGCCATCACGTCGCTATTACTTCCGTCCGCAAAATTTGTTTAAAAACACTTCCTTTCAAATCCATACTGCAAACATGACATCAGCTGTCACCAGAATATGCTAGTCACAATTTTATTTCAGGTTCCCTGCATCTGGGCCTGCTTCGTCGGCAACGCCCAGCAACGACGGAATACCCGGTACCCGCTTGATCGTCGAAGCTCAGCATCTGCGGGGATAGGATCGAATTTATCCAATCGTCCAATTTGTCGTGGGTGCTGATTCCCCAGTCTGCAATTACAAGACTTGTGGACAAGCAGATTGGTCCATGGGGACGAGGGACGACAAAGTGAAATGTTGGTAAACCCCTGTTTGTTATTTTCCTAATTCAGTAAAAAAATTTTTAAATATATATATGCATTCTTTACTTTGGCATTAGCATAGTCGGCTATATCTATCACAGGAGCTGGTTGCAGTTGTAAGTACAGATGAATACGTCACCGGAAGGAGTTTTATCATTAGAATTGGTAGTCATAACGGTCGGACGGGGATGTAACGAACGGAAAGTGAGCGTGAGTGAGGTCTTCGCGGGTTTTCCACCTGGTCAGTTGTTCAGCCATGGCCGACGTTTCGACATTCTCCTTTCGATTCTTTGACAGTGAGTGTCATTACCTCTGAAAACCTGATTCGCCATAGGCAGACATATTTAGAATGGTGCACTGCGCATTGGCCACGAAATCTTACGAGGAATGCACTGGCTTCGTCTAAGGCACGTCTCTGTGGTAAAGACTACAAAAATATATACCGTATTTCTGGCACTAAAATTATTCATCCTTGCAGATGCTCACCCGTATTCCAGATTACAGAACGTAGAATTCCTGATAAATTTTTAGCCACTTATATGACTCCAAAGGTATAAGTACACATATAAACTAGGGGAAAGAGTGGAAGGAAGAATATAGGCGAAATAGAACCAGAAAACACAGGGAATAACTCCTTAATATAATACTCCTTTATGAATAAAATACATTCCGGGTATGAGGGAGCATATTTTATGATACTCTTGACACAAAAGTTGTGTTTCATCGTTGAATCAAGTTCAGATACAGGCAGAAGTTGACATGAGTTGAGTTGAGGAGACATAAAACCCAATAAATCTGCGTTTCCGCATTATATATCCAAGGAAATGTGTTAAGACCAAGTTCCCAAAGCGTGCAATCTGATAAGTGAAGGCATTTTCCACTGTTTTGATACAACAAATAACACGAGTTTAAACCATCATAATTCTAACTGCATTTAATGAAAGCTTGTACGTTCTCCGTCAAATAGTTTTTGCTTTCTTTGGTATACCTAGCATTTGAGTCTTCGATCTCGGAATCAAAATTCATAGCTGAAGATTTGCATAAATTTGCGATATTAGATTCCATTTGACATTTAAATAGGATATCTGAGCAAGTATGTTAATTGCTCTAAATTTTTTTGCATTATATTTAGTTATTACACTTTCAACTTACTTTAAACTATGCTGCCAACGAAATAATCCAGAATCAAATCCCGTTTTGAAAATTACTACTCTCATTTCGGTTCATACAATAATGATACTTATACGTATTAATTATTGAAGAGTTTGTTTAACATAGCCGTATTGAAGATTTTATAATTTGAATGAAATTCCTCTCGTCATATTTCCTTTATCATTGCATATGTTTATCCACATTTCTCACTTTTCAATCATGTCATTGTTATTTTTATACTGGAGCCAATGCCATTACAGTGTTGTCAAGGGATCTCTTTGCTAGCAAGCCAACGCGCAAGTGAACTCAGAATCAGGCATTTTTAGCTCAAGGTTCAACGCAAAAAGGTAACTATTTCAAATGTGCGAAGGAAAATACATGTTTTAATCAAACTAAGAGGCGCAAATAATTTTTTCATATGCTGCATGTTTCTCAGCGCTAAATTGTACTCTTTTTAGAGTAAATATTGTCTATACAAGATTTTTTTTAACTAGCGAAATAACTTTCAATAATTGAGCAACAATAATATTAAAATTAACTAAGAAACGTTACCTACAAAGGAAAAATTTACAATTGTAATTTTGACTAGTAAAAAGTAAAAGTGAGGCAAGTTTCTTTTTTCAGCAGTTGCTATCTTTCAATGAGTCAGTTGATTGATGGAACGGATACCAACTTCCATGAATACTATGTAGCAGGCCATTGAGTTGAGAGCTGAACGATGACGATGGAATAATAAAATCGACATCAAATATCAATTTTCAACACTAGTTTTCCGAAGATCGAAATTCAAATGTAATACGTGAAACCTTTTGCATTTCAGTGGGACCACCCGTAAGTTTCCATTAGCTTGATGGAACAATTTCCACTCCGTTTGCATACAGCATTCCTCTTAACCGAAACATCCAGCAGTCCAAGCTTTTTTTAGCGATAAATAATTGATGCAGCAAGCTTTTCGTCTAGATAAAACTAGAGATTCCATTGTTCAAGGATCCAAAGAAGCTGAGTGGAAACCGGTCGTAAGCATTCTTCAAATACAAGCTTGGGTGCAAAATCAAATGAAATGGTACAGCTGTGAAGTGATGAGAGTACACCTATGCTGGGAGTCTAAACACTCGGTAGTCCGTCAAAAAGCTGAACGTTTTCCCATTGCTCATCGAAAAATTATATATCTATCTCTTTTATTTTTTTAAATGAAATTTGTTGGACTGCACGTTCCCATAAATAAATTGAGCCATTCCATTAAACATAGTGAAAAGAGAGTTTGTAAATATTGATTGTTTTTCGCCGCCCGCAGTTTTCGTCACACAGGCTCGACGTAGATTTGACGCTGCTCCACTGCAGGAGGAAACAGCACTCGAGTGCTGATTAAAGCCTTGGAAGCTGAAAGAATTAACTGCAATTAAAAATTCAAAACGAAGAATGACTCATTACATTACCTGAATTAGCCATAAAAAAAACTCTTGCTCTGAGTCAACTTCTCTTGTTTGTTGGGAAATGCAGAATCTCCTTCCTTTTCATTTAAGCAGACTAATACTTGTTCCTCTTTTTCAGAGTAAATTCGGTAGGGTGAATTAATTAATTCCTCTTTTCATTGCAAACTAGCTGTTGCATAAGTATCAAGCTAGGTTTAACACTGTTGTAATTAGGAATATGATTAGGGCAGTTAGGCAGTAAAAATATTTCTTCAAAATTTAGGGATAGGTCAGTGACTTGAATATTCACTTCAATGAAGATAAAAAATTTTTGTTTATATAAAATGATGATAGTACATTTCTTGCAAAATTACATATTTGAACACGATTTTATAATTCTTTAAGTATCGACAGTAGCATTCACTGAGTTTGAGAGTTAACACCTAAGCAAAATTAAATTTAATGACAAAATTAAGCTCTAAGGAAATTAATGAGCTTCTAATGATGACAAAACTTATAACTTTGAATAAATAATGGAGGGAGTTAAAGTCTACTTAAATTAGAAATGAAGAAAAAGCTTTGAGGCATTTTTCTATCGCGACATGTTTAAAGCCTGAATGATGGTGAAGCAAAAAAACCCGCATGAGATTCGGTGCCAAATTATTATGATTTAACTACATAAAAGGCCCAATTACATCAAAGAAAGAACAGTTTCAAGGAGATAAACCATTGAGCGAGAGAGGAAAATATTTTTTTTTTAACTTGAATTGAAAGCGTGAAAGGTGGTTTTACTAATACTAATTCATTTTAAAGAGGGCTTGATATTTTACATTGATACTCGAGTATTTTGATACCACTATGATATAAGACTTTTAATAGCTCTCATTATTTGAATGCACCCCATGCACCTTTTCAGATTGTTGATGTATTCACTTCGTGCAATGCAGTTAACATCAGCTCAAATGTTTTTCATCTAACGCATTATATTAAGCTATTTTATAGCTAAATTATTTTTTCCATGCAAGATAGGCGATATTCCAAGAACAATATTAATTATTTCATGACCATTAGTCAGAAATAAAACTTCTTCTAAGTTAAGGTACTGGTGATTAAGTGATTTTCCACATCAATACATATGAATTATCGTTGTCTCATTACAAAGTAAATAATGCTCATTCCAAAAACACTAATAAAGGAACAAAAATTTCCCGTGCTACGACGGGTAAACTAAAACCCTAAAGTATCCTAAAATAATTTTCCCGTGGAACTTCATCTTGATTCAGGGGAGGGACAATCATGCTTCATAGAGCTAAATCTGACAAAATATATCTATCAGAAGACGAAACAGACAAAAGAAGATCGAAAAACCCTGGGGATAAGGGATACACAACAATTTCATTGCACGTATGTTATATTCCCACGGCAAACTCTCCCTTCCGCCTCATTAGATGGCATCCCTTTACTACCCATCCCTTTGTGCTGAGCATTTTCTCTGTCGTCTTAGAGCTCAGAGGAACTCTCTGGGTGGAGCGGAAGAAACTCAATCATATCGTTTCCCTCAAATAAACTCTCCGGCAGCGTTCCACCCGCCCTACACCAACCACCGCCTCTTTTCTGCCGAATTTCAAAAGTGGGTCCGCCGCTTGATTAAGCTCCCGGAATCAATGCCAATCAAAGATTCTCCCACCCTCTCACTTCTTTCAATCCGTTCTTTGCCAACCCCCTTGACTCATTATAACAGGGTGTGGGGGAAGGGATGCGAGGAATGATCCTCCTCCAATCTCCCTCTAAAACATCCGACATCCTCTCCTTCCTCCTTGCCGTTCCAAATCCACGTATTTACCCCCATCTACTTTATCTCATTCCTCGGTTCATCAGTCCCATCAGGTTTCCCGTTCATCTGTTGACAAGGGATTGAATGAAAAGAGCATTTGCACATGCCGGTTTGGACCTATCATGATCCTCGACGATTACGCTCTCTCACTCCGGTTGTTGAATTTGATGGGCCTTTCAGCTGTTATATCTAAACTTATCACAGGCACGTAAAAAATAGTAACATATATTACACCGCATCATATTTTATATAGTAGCGTCTTCTGTATTCAGCCACAAAATCAAAGTTGCAATAGTTATGGAATTTTGTTTTTTGTGTCATGACAAAAAACAATCCGAAGGCTGTGGAGTGACTTCAAGCCTCAAGCTACGTTTGGAATTGGTTGGAAAATAGTTGAGTAGACTTTATTTGAGGAGTAACCTATGATGTAATTCTTCTCAGTATCTCAGTAGAGCAAGAGTGAGCTAATTTTTTATGTTTTTCTTTGACTTTCACAGGGATGTTATCTCTCTATAACCTTGGCGAGGAATGAGGAAATACGCCGTTCCTGGTATTTCAATTCCATGATTAAATCTTTTTACGCTATTTGGTTGGAGGTGCTGTTCATGATTGAATCAAAATAAATGGGTAAAGGAAGTTTTAGTTGGAAAAATTACCTCTCGCCAAAAGTTTTGACTTTACAAATATGTTCGTGTGTTTCTTGCGATGGTTTTATTGCTTTGTTCCGTACAATTACTGGAAATAATTTTAATGTTATTAAAAGAAGAGAGTTATGTAGGAACAAATAAACGACTACGGCACTGCGTCCTAAGTAAATTTAACGCGAATTTAACTACCATATATGCTAGTGTGCACGTGTACCTTGAGTCGGACGCTAACGGTCAATTTACAGAGAAAATCACAGATTGTTGATAGTGTTGGCCGCAGGAGTGAATGTGAATCATTTCAATGGAGAACACGTTTGTTTTATTCTAATCTGCACATAATTATGTACGCTGTACTGAGTACCAAGTGCCGAAAGTTCCACCGAACAGATTCTAAAAAAATCCTACGCGAGGAACACTCTTAGTTAGATGCAAGGAAATCATCCGCTAAAATTCCTATAACTTAAAAGGAGTTCCACGCAAGATTTCCCTAATAATGTACAATTGTCGTAAACCCCCTTAAATTCGCGCGAAGTCTACGTTGAACTAAATTTGTAATTAATTTTTTTTTTCAATTATTAGATCCTTTCATTGATACATATTTTGTATTTTATGGCATCGATCAATGGGTGGAAGCATTTGCGCTTCATATAAATATAAATTTATATTGTTTGTACTCCCAGGTTGTGCGCGGATGTGATTAAAGTATGCGGAGTGGAATAAACATGCCCCTCAATTTAGTCCTTAGCAACACCAGAATAATATTGCCCACAAAAATCCTTCAGCATCACACAATTGAAGTGTTAAAAAAAGCCTCAAATTGTGGCAATGATGGAGACTCTCGGAAGAACATCACGGAATTCTGACTAGATAGTGTGTTACATAGCAGCATTTAGCACAGATGCAGGTATTCTAATAACTTATGGGTGCGCGAAATAAAGTCTACTGCGCATGCGGGATAGGCATGTGACGAGGTAAACAAAAGTAGATTATGGAAAGATTTTAGGTCTATAGAGAAGAGAAATTTATTGAATGGTATGAAAGGGATGCATCATGATCTCTGTGCCGAAAGAGAAGTGAAATTGATACAGAAGTACTGGATTGAAATAAAGCAGAATGTAAAGCTAAGGTGCACTTCCAGCTCGACCACTCTATTTTCCTTTAGATACGAGCGTGAGTTATTGATGCAGTGGCGTGGTAGCTGTAATCGTTGTTGGTGCAAATGTGCACTATAATCTATGCACGAGATGGATGCGAGTCCACAGGTATGGCCAGAGGATTAGGAGCTGCTTCTACAGGTTATAGACTGTATGAATTCCGGAGTGCATGTATTGTAACCTGAGTGCGTATTCTCCATCGGGAGATAGGGAGGGATAGTTACATTTAGATTGTGAGGTGTAGTGCACAACCCGAGGGTGGGCACGTCTTGACCGATATATTTGAAGGATCTGAAAAATAGTTTCATACCAATCACGCTGTTTACTTTCGGGGTAAGCATATTCAAAAGAGCTAAATTCTTGACGTTACACCTAGAATGACGGCTTCGATTTGGATTATTTCCTCCAAATTGCCCCATCCATGCGAACTTCCTTCGTGTCTGCCACATTCATGCAATTATTTATACTCTCTCTCTTGATCTATAGATTCCCAATACTCTCCTCATTTTCAATGACTCTTCAGCCACATTCACCCATGACTTTCATTTGTTTTCCCCCTTCCTCTCACGGCATTCGTTACACTACAATGTATCGACTATTATCCATTATTCGACTCTCATCCACTCTCGCAAAGTGACCAAACCAACGAAGCACACTCTTTCCATAAACGTCCATTACCGGATGAGTCCATTCCACATTCTTTCATCACCCACTCATTCCTAACGTTATGTTTCCTTCTTTTACCACAAAAACTTACCAGATAACTCATGGCACTCCTCAGATAACGAAAAAATATATGAAGACAAAAAATTATACGAAAAGGTATTCTTCACGCGCAATGTGTAGAGTATAAATGAAATTCATAAGTAGTCATCATTTCAAAAGTTTTTCAAATCAATTTCATGTGTTTGAATGTAAAATTGTGGATATTCATGATTTCTTATTAAATAAAAATAAATTTCTAATTTTCAAGCAACAATCTACCTCCCATTTTTCACACTTATTTATTTATGTCAATATCAAGTTTTCTAGATTAAACAAGTTATAAATCGGCAATCCAGTTTCGCATCGAATTTTTATTTCCTAAACGTTATCGAAACGAATTGGTGGTTGAAATTAGGATGAACTACATTAGTAGCTGGGGCCCGCGGGTGAGATTTCTCCCGTATGCTGTGTCTTCCCGGAACCCTGTGGGCCTTTGAAACAGGATGAGCCACGATGAGCCGAGTATTGTCTCTACCACCAGAACCTCACGTGCCCTAAGTCCAAATACACAACACCCAAGGGAAAATACATTTTTCTAATCTATACATGAATGAAAGAGCTCTACCATTAGTAATATTTTTGCTGCGTTACATGAAGTCATCACAAAGAACTTGTAGCTAAAGGTACTGGAACTCGCTTGAACAAAAAGTTCCATTTCCTCAAAAGGATGGTGTTTTAGAGCACTTAAGTATTGCCCTAGTGAAATGGAATATTTAGTATCAATGTCGCAAAATGAAAGAATCTCCTTTGGCAATATCAAAATACATTCAATCTTTGCCATATGACATTTTTCATATGAAAAATGAATTTCTCATAACCAAAACTAAGGATTTTGTATACAGCGGTGAATGCGACGTTTTTTTTAAAGCCTCAATATACCACCCTGAGGAACTATGAGTCATTCAGATACTAAATTTAGGAAAAGTAATGACAAAAACAACAGCTTTTAACAACAATAAATGTAAATTTACAAATAAAACTGGCATAAGAAAGAGCCTTAAGAGTCTTATTCAAGTTTAATATCTGAATCTGTTTTTTTTATTTTGAAAAAGAGTCAATTTTGATCCTGATATTTACAATAGGGCTATTGGCTGCCACTTTCATACTTTGTAGTTTTGAAGGCCTAAAATGAGCCTAATTGAGCCATTTTAATAAATTGTTTCCACTAGGAGAAAAATCCAAAGTATGTTAATTCAACCACCAATTAATTACCAACCCCTAAAATATCCTTAATAATTGAAATTCCGGCAGCATATCACCGTACCAATCTTTCACCAATACATATTCATAAGTAAAACGAGCTAAAATTACATACCAGATAATGATAAACACCATCAATGTTTTTATCACAAAATGTAGATCACCAATGATTCTAATAGATTGCTAAATCAAGCGCAAGTTTTTCACCACTGTTAATATCTAATTGTAAGAATAATAATTACAGAAGTTACACCTAAAGTTTACTTTCAGCAGTAGAAAGTCACTTAAGGGGAACATGTATCATATTTACAAGTTTCTTGTATAATGAAGTCATAATATTCATAAAATACAAATCATTTATTTCGTGGAAATCCAATGCATTTTTACTATAACATTTCAAGTTGAATATTACGCGCATTTGGTGGCGTCGTAATACTACGTCATAAGGACCCCACGGGTAACGTCACGGAACTGTATGTGAATTGCATGCGAATTTCCGTTGGTTTTTCGAAATATGACAAAATTTGCCGTCCTTTCTTTTGTGGAAGGCAATTAACTGTTATTGTTTGATACTTCCTATTGAAGTACATAATTATATATTAGACAAAGAGCTATAAAAAGCTTAGGTTTTCTGTCAAAAAATGAGCTAGTTTGTTTTAATAGGATACCTATTAACCCCCTTTCCAGCAAAACATTCTTGCTGATCAGGGTAATTAAGGCACAAGGCTACATACTGGGGTGTTACCATCATATAAATAGAAGCATTCACAAAAAAATTCACACATGGCCAATAAATCCCAGCCATCAGCATCTCTCTCCATCACTAACTCTCTCCCTTGCCCGCTTATCCCTGCCCCACTACCCTAAGCCAATCTCGTACGAGATGAGCCTCCACAAGCTTTCATGTGCCAAAACACGCCACGATTAATCCAGCGGTCATCACCGGAGCGAGAGTTTGTTAGCCATCTCAATAGCTCATTAGCATTCTAGTTCCATTCAAACCCGAAACCCTTTACCCTATCAGCATGAAGCTACCTCAATGGCGCCACTGGCAACTACGACCCTTCCTTGATGACGTCTCGGCACCGTGCGAAGCTTATTTAGCACGTCTTCACGGCTTTCCTCCTCCGAGTGTCCCGAAGTGTGGCACCCAAGGATCCCTACACACATCACGTCATCTTTCATAATCATGCCAAACCCATACTCCCTTCAGGTTGTGCTATCCCACCCTCGTTTGTATCATGCCTTCGTAAGCATCTTTCCCCAGAAGCCACGAGTCCCTGAGATGAGTTAATTACAACGGTTTTTTCAAAACCTTCTTGGCATGATTAATGGAGGATAGTTTTATGTGACCAATTAACTTTTCAGAGAACAAATAGGTACTTACGTTTAGTAAATATCAACCTCACTAATAATCACGAACGGCTAATAATTTAAGCAAGAGATTTGTTGGAAATGTTTGAGGTAGGGTAATCAGCTTAAAAATTATCCATTACAAACGAAAAGTTATAGTATTAAATATAGATGTCTATCAAAACAAAATTATTTTTTGCTGCAAAGGTGAGATTAATAGAGCATGTGGTGCAGCTTGGAGCACGAGGTAACCCCTGAGAAAATGTTTTCGTGCTATCGTACAACCAAACCACTCTATGAATTATAAAAGAAGACTAGGGATCCGAAAGCTGATTCTTAGAGAGTAACAAAAATATGTTTGGCCGCAAATACAGAGATACGTCTCTTCACAGTGAATGAATGATCATAGTTGACAATGAAAAATACAGCAAGAGAGCAATAATTATCCCGATGGATACTTAAAGATTTAAGGGTAATGGTAAACCTTTGGCAATAATCCAAAATGACTCCCAGATACTTAATCTGTTTCGTCGATTCAACTGATGAGCAGATAGAGTTTTTTGCTGCACAATCTATGGTATGGTACAACAAACCAAATTCAACATTGTAGGGATTGCAGAGGTCATAGCACATAAGTATCGTTTTCTTTTCATTTAGTTTCAAACCATTTTAGTCGAACCACTGCCAATGATTATAGTCACATTTCATGTCGCTGTTAACTACATCCCAAGAATAACACATGTATGTCAGGGCCATATCGTTGCAAAAGGCGTTATCTTGCCGTTATATTCGTATCTGCATAAGCCATTTATGTAGATAAGAAATAAAATGGGGCCTAATACGAAGCCTTAGGGTACTTCTGAGCTTATTTTACTTGAGCTACTAAAGAAACTTCTTATTCTCACACACTGAGTGCGATTACATAAGTAGCTTCGAATCCACTCATTTGGTGTGCCACGTATACCTTCTCTCTCTACCTTTCTTATCAAGATTTCGTGATCAAGAGAGTCAAAAGCTTTCATGATGTCAATGAAAATAGACCCAACACGTTTTTTCGAGTTAACTCCAGAGTAAACTTGACTCATATAATTTTCAAGGGCATCCTCAGTTGTTTTACCACTGAGAAAGCCAAATTGATTTCCACTAAAGAAATTTACTTTATTAAGATATTTAAAATTAATCTAGTTATTACAAGTTTTTCCAAAACATTAGACAATATTGGCAGTAACTAGATTAGTCTGTAGTTTTCTATAGAAAGTCTATCGCCTTTTTAATGTAGAGGTATAACTACAGCTGTCTTCTACAAGTCTGGAAATTTGCCATTCAAAAAGCTAATATTACATGCATGTGAAAAACCTGGAGCTACTATTTAAATAACGGATTTCAACATGTGACTGTGAAGCCCATCTATTCCTAGCGCTTTCCCAGATTGCAATGCATTTACCGTGTTAGTTACTTGGTGACAGGATCAAAGAAGATGGAGTTCAATACATCATTACTTGAGCAGGGATTAACCATAGGTTTAATTTTACGGAGAATATGAAAATATTTTGCTGTCTCGAAGACACTGGAAAAATGTTTATTGAATTATGTGGCTAATGTAAAAAGAATTTGAACCAAAATACTATTTATATTCAACTCCACCTCGTGCGTATTGACCATATTTTCTCCTGTTAGTTCTTTAAGTAAATTCACGAAGTAAATAAAATACGAAGGAAAGCTGCAAGATGTACTTAAAACTGCTTCGAGTGAATAGGAAGTGAAACACAGCCGATTGAAGGACTAGTTTGGGAGCCATTACAGACACTAACATAAGACACATTGTTAACATTCAATTCAACTGTTCACTCCCCCCTTCTTTTTCCTATTCCTTCCCCTTTCATGGCTTATGTCCTAATACCCCCTACCACACGCCTCCGTGGAGGTTCGAAAGGTAGTATGTAAATGTAGCAGTAGATGTACAAGCATTTAATTTCAGTTGCAACCATCAGACGATTTCCCCGAGTCCCTACCCTCCAATGTTGCCTCCCCTTCAGGAAAAAAACACTGCATTGGATTCGACGCGAAGTGCTCCTCTAGCTGCATAAAATGCAAGCATCTCTCAGAGGATTTCGCCTCCGCCCCTCCAAATCCATCGATTCAGACGGAGTGCAGGCTTTTGACCTTATCCCGCTGGCAACAGTAGTCGCCCAGATACAACGCCCCGAACCCATCCCGTTGCAACCACCACCCACCTATTCGCACTCCCATTCCACAATGTTCCACCGACGATCCTCGTCAACTTCCCTCCGCCCCCTGGAGTTTCTCTCACCCCTTCAGCGCGAAGAATCCTTTCTCTCAGTGCATCACCCCCAAGAAGAAGAAGAGGAATAAATCCGGCCTCGGGGCTACGGAACAAAACCCCCAAAAGAATGCTATTCCTTCCCGACGCGACCTCGACGCGCGTCTTTCCAGAGGGTCACATCAGAATGGTAGAAACTCTCCTTAATTCTCCCAGCCGTGCTTTATACTCTCACCATATTCCACAGCCTCATGGCTCAAACCAAAGACTAAACGAGAGAAAAGGATGGCGTCTCGACGCTCAATGGTTAGGCTTCTTCTCACGCCAGGAACCCTTGTGACTTGTGGCATCAGAACGGGGTTCAACATTGTGCCCCATTGCGCCTGCCACACACCCTAAGCCGACTTGCTGAGTGACGCATGGTAGTATAAATGTGCCTTTATGAGATCCATCCAATATGGCTGACACACGTACGTAGCCAAACGGCGTGATACATTGCAATGCGTACGGAAACATTGTCATGCATTTTTTACAGTCCTATATCAAAGAGAAGTATAATTTTTTTTATTCTCCGGCTTTAAGCTTCCATTCATTCATTTTATGATAGGAAGAGGTAAGTAATGATGAATTCTTCTCGTGAAAATCACGGGGTTTTAACTCAAAGGAAATCACTCGTAGGGTTGACGTACAATGTGAGTACGCCGCTCCGGCTTTTGTTTGAATGATACTATTTTCATAGCTTTCCTCTTTTTTAAACTTGCCTTAAAACGCTGTTTCCTTTCACTGAAATATTTTTCAAATTGCATGAAAATAAAAGGGATGGTGTGCATTTGTTTGGGTGAAATTTTTCCAATTAATCATATTCATTCACCGCATAAATAAGATTATAATTTCGAGTGTCTCAATGGAAGTTACTAAATAAATATTTCAATTAACCTCCACATCAAATTACTGTTTACACTCACTGTGATCCATATTTTTTCCAGCTACGAAAGGAAAATAAATATTTCATTTTGAATCGAGAGGATATGTTGCCATGACCACTTTTACAATTTGCATAGCCTTCCAGGAGAAACAGGAATTTTTAATAGCACTAACTCCATAATGAATGAAATGCATGCATTAAGGTAAAAAAGCGAGATAGTGGAACCTACATAACTACAATTAATAGTAATATAATAAAGCACCTTATACAAGGAAAAATAAACGGTAACGCAATTGTAATGAAATAGCACAAGGAAAAAACTGACTGGCTAATCCTTTCACTACGATAATGGAGAAGGAACTATTTCATTGTATTTTTGAATTAAAACCTGTAATAAAGATAGACGCTTAGCATAATAATGATGGTCACTAAGGCGTGGAGAGGGCTCTTGCCAATTAATGCAGGTGCCTATTCATTTGACACGGGCCTCTAGTTCTGATAAATGAACACCATTTCATTGTCAATATTCATTATTGTGCAACAATTTTGTACCTTTCCATGAGTCAACTGTTAGCTCATATTAGACGTAAATTTAATTATTATAATCATTCAACTGTGTAAATACTGATACCCTGTAACCAAAATTTGAACGAACATTAAAAGCTTAACTAAGTGAAAAACTTGATAAAATTTAAACACTTTCTATCCGATTTTAGTAGTATGTATACTTTAATTTTAAAAAGCTTTTCAGACCAATAATGCAGGGCTTGGTACGTCTTTTACTTGTCATTCTACGTGTGGCTAATCGTATTAGCGCTCATTACATCCTGAACTATAATGTTTACATTAGCGGTGTAAATGCCTTCTTCTCCATTATACTTTAAGTTGTCATTGGTGTTGGAGTAGGTATCATTTTAAGTTACATTCAATTACTAACAAGTAGATAATTGAGAACACGCTGAAACCGACCAGCTTATTAAGATAAAGTCATGAGACATCCATATAGGATATGTATTTCAATTAACTATCTTCAATCGACGAGAAGTAATCACATTTAATATTATTTTATATCATAAACTTGTAGTTGTTATAGTTTTTAAATAGTTTCGATAGACATTGGCTACATATTGACTACTTTTTCACCTAGTAGGCTACATAGGGCCCTTGAGATAAATAATTAATCACCATTATGCCTAAAAACAGACCCCAAAATTATTTGCACACCGCGTGACTTGGTTTTCCGCTGAAAGTGCCCTCATTAATCAGAACTAATGCATCAATTTTATAATGCAAATTAGCATGTTTCATGACGTAGCATTTTCCTATTTTTTTAGTCTAACAGAGCATATTTATCGTACAGAGCGGCCGAGGGAGTGAATCAGCGTCTCGACCATGACTCGGGACAAATATTTCAAGCCTGGTGTGGAATCACCTAGTGTCACAAAGATACTCTAGAGTGGCCTTCACGGTACCTTGTTGTTGTAAATACAGAAAATAATAAACAAAAACTTTTTATCAGGTTTAATGACGTGTAAGTGCAGCGTGAAAGAATGATTATAATTCTATTCTTCAAGTAAACTATTAGGGCACTATTTTGCACTTACATTAATTCTTCAAAACTTATATTACATTGATGCATCCCTTCGAGTATTTATTCTTCACTCAGCCATTTGAACTAATATTTTAGTATGTATACTACGTATTAACATGTTTTATGACCCAGAACTATCCTAGTTTTTAGACTGCCATAGCATGGTAGTCATACCAGGCGGCCGCGAACGGAGCGCCGCTCCGTCTAGAGCGCATTTGCATGGCAGGTACCGCGCAGATGTATATAAAGAAAAAAAACAAAAAAGAATCTGAATATTTGGCTTAAGTAGTTTAAGGGCAGTGGGAGAGGGTGATTATAAATACAGTGTACAGGAATACATCAACGAAAGTAATTGGACATAACATTGCACTTATATTGAATCTCGAAAATTGAAAATTAATTATCTAAAAATATGTAACTTTTGGAGTCATCAATCTTTACAATGCCGTTTGAGCGTCTTTACTCAAGAGAGATATCGCGCTGAGGGATAAGGTGAGTGTTAAGTGCTGTCTTAATAATACTAGCAAAAAAATACACGGCCTCCGATATCCAATTCACACCCACGTTATCTCGGGAGGTGAGATACGTCAGCACGATTAAGCAAGACCCCACAGGTTAATTTCCCTACTAAGACGACCCTCTCTTATCTTGAGCTTATCATCGTAGGTTTACGAAGGCGTCTTAGTTGCGTCAGTATTGGAAAAGGAGCATCGTAATTTCCCTTAGTCCCAATCTATACGCAACATCTCGCAGACTACCGATGAAGGCCGTATTTAAGAGGCGTCGGTAAACACAATAAACAGGCCTTACCCACCCTTGAAGTCTGTAAAGCAAGAAAATGTCCCATTTTTTTGTTTGGGCACCCAAGCAAATATTTAACGGGTATCGAGATCAATGTCCTGAACCATATATTATCACAGCTCAACAAAAAAAACCTTTTCCACGTCTCAAGAACTCATTTCGTATATTTCGGTGGTGGCGAGTTCATAAATGGCTGACTTTCTGCAAAAAATAGAAAACATATTACTGATGTCCTAAGGTAAGCATATATTGCATATTTTGGCATGAAACTTGGAATCCAAGATGTACTGGGCTCCCCAAAATAATGGGTATGCTCAACTTGTGTGGAAGCTTTACGTTAGTGGGAAAACGAAACGATGAAAGTTTTAAGATTTGGTGTACCTACCTATGGTAAATAGAGACCCGAAAAACCACCATGATGACTGATATGTCTGTGCTGTGAATATGAAAGGGTTCAATCACTTCAAAAATATAAGTGGGAGTATTCTTATTCTGAATCAGAAGGGCGACCTGTGCCACATAATGAATATTTTTCCATACTAGTGCTCACGACACTCTTACCTTCTGCCACACACACTTTAGATGGCTTTCAGGATGTTATGAGGATGTGTAGACAGAGATGCACACTCCCTAAACTTTATTAGTTAGATGTTGAAAATATGCCTGCAGAGCGCAACACAGGTGTTAGCTGTGGAAGTTAATTTAAAGGCAGTACTCCAAAACTCAGCATTTCTCTCAAGAACAGCTCAAATCTGATTCAATCTTTTAAACCAGGCGTCTGAACTGTTAGCATTCAGACTAGAAGAAATGAACGCTCTCAAACTGGAAGCAAAATTAACAGCTTTTCAGAAAAGAGAGACAGGACTCCTACCATATTTAAGTCAAAATGAAGAACTTTTGTACTGCAGTAACAGTCCTCGGGTATCGGAATATCGATTCAGACTGGCAACTGTTTACAGACAGTCCTACCAGAAGTCTAAAATGTTTTTACTCCATAATGGTGACTTCTATGCATACTTTCCTATTAATAACTCGACTAAACTGAAAGAAGAATATGCATATATCATAATTTTTTTGTAAAATCTTTGTTATCGTCAGCTCTAGTGGTCCATATGTGATTTAAATATGGGGAATTTTTCACTTGGTCGAAAAAGTGGATACACAAAATCCCATTGTTTCATTTCCCTGTGTGGTAGTAGGGCAAACAAAGATCACTGTGAAAGAGTGAATTGACATTCAAGGGCCAATATGAGTGTAGGTGCAGCAAACATCATTAAATAGTCATTAGTTGACAAGGACAAAATCACTCTCCCTACGCTCCATAAAAAGTTGGAACTGACGAAGTAATTTATTTGGACTCTGAGCCGAGATTACGACTACTTCAAATAACTTTGTAGATTCTCTACTGGATTTAGTACCTATGGAAAAATTAAAAGCACGAATCTTTGATGGTCTTCAAATTAGTAAACTTATAAACGATACATATTTCATAAAATACATGACCAATATTGAAGCCTGGGGCAGCTTTATCATGGTTGTTAAGAACTTCTTAGATATCCATAAAGTACAAAGTTATGAAGAACTGATACAAAAAATGATGTCGCCATTCAAAAATTTGGTTGCTACTACGAGCATAAAGGTGCACTATCTTCATAGTCACTTGCATAGGTTTCCAGAAAATCTTGGTTATTTGAGTGGGTAACTAGAGGAGAGGTTCCATCAAGATATAGGAAGGTGATCGAGGAAAAGTATCAAGGCAGATGGGACAAGCATATGATGGCAGATGGCTGGAGCACTCAATGTGATTGTCTTTATGACTCAAATATGAGAAAATAATGAAAACTGCAGTTTTCAAAGCGATATTTGATGATTTATGTGAATGCACTGACTACTATGACATTAGGCATTTACACATATGTTTGTTTTTATACAATATGTAATTTCATTACATTTTGAGTTTTCTAATGTTTTTATAGAGCTGTTCTAAAATACTTAAAGTATGAGAGCCAATCGAGCAAAACCGATGTCATATTCGGAATCTGCGTGGCAAACGCACCCTAAAATGACTTTAATATGGTGGACAAGAAAATTCGTGTCGATCAGTAAAGGTATAAACATAGTACTGGAAAACTCAAAAAAAACTTTTAATAAATACTGATATTGCTTCAAGTACTATGCAGCACGTACAAATAACATGTAAAAAATGCTTTAAGTTCACTACTCGGTTTGGGAAATTTTATCAAGGTGTTAGAATCACCCTTTACAATTTCTCGTTGAGTAGCTCTAGCACTAGCTCATAACAGGAAAGCAGCTTTTAATGGATAAAACTAAAGTTTTCTTATCGATTTTGAAAGCAAATATGTCGTTATCAAAGCCTATCACAGTTTCGATTCAATGGAAGCTCCGTTCACTGACAGATGTTAGGCCAATGATGATTATGAGAATGCTTCCAACAGGAGGAGATAATGGAAAGGCAGGAAAGCTTACGTGATTGACACATAATTTTGGCCAATTTGATGCCACAACGAACGCCTTATACGTAAGATATTGAGCCAAAATCAAATTTCCAGTACCTCTAACTCACAAAAGAATCCTCCCTTTGCTTTGATATTAAAGATATCATGCGAAAATCTCAACGCTTACGACGGTTTTTGGATTTAAAAATCAACTCCGCGGTCGACGCAAACTCCCAAACGCGATATCCCACAGGAAGATATTGTCCCCTGCTGAACTCCATATTTAAGGTCGGAAAGGGCGTTCACATTTCGTCAAGACGACGTCTCAATGATGCGACCTTTATTCAGTGGCGGGAATGCTGTCAAAACCCACGTCTTGATACCGTGGTTCGTTCGCCTCCTTAAGAGCGGATGCCGGTGCGGGGTATAAGGTACTTTGCGTTCCCATCTCGCTTCCCACTTTATCCTCCCCTCCTTTCCTCGTTTCATCCGTACCTTGAAACGCTAAACCACCTACTTCCTCCGTCCTTCACGGCATTCCCTTACCCTCCCACAAATACACTCTGTCCCACCACCCCCCTACAACCCCTCTCCCCGCAGATCCCACAGCATGAGTAGAAAGCACACACACACAAAAACCTTCACCCTGATACCCCATTCAACAACCCACCCGACCCCGTTCATCCCCGTTCCACCATTGCCTTCCTCTCCCATTCATCTTCATTCCACACGAAACCCTTCTTCCCATCTGTTGCTCTGCGTCTTCCCTTACCCAAAGAAAAAACCCCAAACGTCTTCCCTCTACCCCTTTCTTCCCATCCGACAGTAAAGTTCCCCCGTCCTTTCTCTATCCCTTTCCCTCTGCTCTCTTTTCCTACTTAAGGCACTCACCTACGTGAGCCCACGTTCCACAGGCACAAATCTCTCTCAGAGTTCCTCTTACTCGATGTCCTTAACTAAATATTGCAACCTGTGACGCACGATATCTCATTTTCAATGTAGAACATGCATTATTTTTCAAAGCTGTAGTAACTAGGTGTTATTTTCAAATGTACATGACCGAAATTTAGTTGACAAGCAGCGCTGTTTCATGAAAGTATATTTGTCGTTAAAAACTGCGTGCACTCTGAGGCGTCAAAACCCTACGTCATAGGTATATACTATATGGCGTATGACGTCACGGAACGGTATTTCTGCCAGTAATGCTACGGGTTTTCATGTGATTTTCTGCTGGTTTAATCATATTCAATGAAAACAATTGTCTTTTTTTCCCTTGTTCAGGACAATGAGCTGCTATGATTAGATCCTTCTTGTAAAAATATACGCGAAGCAGAGATGCGATACCGTGTAGTGACGTCAAACCATTTAGATGCCGTTTTAGATCACTTGAATTTTACACAATTTTTATGCATCCAATGTGCCCCATAATAATCGAATAATGTCATAGAAACGGGTCTATTTTTTCATATGAGTTATTCTGCATCTAACGATCAGACACGAAAGTTCAGCGTCACCCGAAGGAAGGTGTTACTATGTACGTAATACTACCGATCGTCAATAAAAGATCACTGTGATTTCCTCCAGGAATACCTCAAATAGTGGGAAAACACTCTTAGAGCATACTCGCGGAAAATCTCGTGCAATTTATCGTTGCAGAGAAAATGGTGTCATAGAGCTCGGCCTTTACACTCTCCGATCGACCAATTCAGCCCCGTTTACAGTACTCATTGCCAAAAATGGTTCAGAGAGCATACAGAGTAGTCATAAGCGACAATGTTTGTAATTTCTATTTTAGAAATCAATTATATTCTTAACCAATTGCATCCAACCCACTCATTACTGGCGAACCGTGAGAAAACATTAACAGAGAAAAGTATATTAGGAAGTAACGTCCAGCGTGAACATCAAGTTTAATTTTGAGGTCATAATCCTAAAATATATTGACTCCAACCCAAGTTCTATGAAAGTTTGAATACATTCTATTGCATCAACTGATTAAGAAACAATTTTGTAATATTTACTTCATATTTCCCTCACGAGAATAATAAATAAGAACATCAATGCACTCCCCTTAAGAATTGTCCGGTTCTATGTTCTTTCTAGTTTTCACTTTCACTCGGAGCTTCCTTTCTTTCTTGACCATCGATCATTGTTGCCGGTTAATTTTGGGGTAAATATTTACGCAATTTTCCATTTGTATCATTTCCAGAAATACAAATAAATTGTTAAAATCACTGAGCTCAGGGAAATTATTTGAAACTTTGCCACGAAGGAACTTGCGAAGAATATGATGGGAGCGAGAAACAATCATTAGATGAAATTGCACACTGAGCAACCAAATTGACCTCTCTGCAGATACCCTGTGATGCTGGCTCTCTACGCTCCAAACTTATAGGCACGTTGATAGTTCACATTGCACGCGCTAGCAGGTGGTATCCTTAGCAAAATTTTTCACCACGATTGAGACCAACGGTGAAGCTACTAACTGGCTTCTGTGATGCAAAGAATCAAAAGTTGGCCAAAAAGAGTTTAGTGAGGGGGGTTAGTTTAGAAAATGGGAATGGACAAACACAGAGTTATTAATGCGAAGACTGATGGATGAAGTCTTCTTGGGTATGGCACCGGGTTAGACTTTTTATAGCCAATGTATCGACGAACATCTCACTCATCTTCCTTTAGGAAAAACTAACTCAGTTTTTCCCTGAGGAAAATGTGCGAGTTGATTGTCGAAATGTCAGCTATGGAATGCCTAACCCGGTGCCACACAAATTTAATCAGTGCGAGCTATAATACCTAATAAAAACTGTACTTACTAAATTATAAAGTTGACTAATAAACCCGATTACCGATAAAATTAAACTAAATATAACAAAATTAATGAACTAGGTATCCTGAGAACGAAACTACTTCATTACTTCCCATTACTGCCTATACAACTATTTACGCCAGTACAAACCTAAATCACTAAGCCAACAATATTCCTAACGATAGACTAACAAAAAATATTACCCCTTAAATCAGCTCTAACTTGGAGAACTCGAAAATCACCACACCTCAAAAAACGAAGAAAAAGTGGCCACGCGTGGAGCTTCAACTCAACGTTAAACCATTATTCCATAGGTTTAACTTCCTCTGGACTAAAGCTGCCGGGGTTAAGGTCGATCAGCGCTAAGACGACGCCATGAATATCAGTTCAACGACATTGCCGGTCTAACTTACTTAAACCTGCGGTAGGCGTAGTCTAACGTAACTATGAATACGGCCGAAGATGACTTGACCCATATCATCCACCGGGAAAGCCCGCGGCGTTGAGTAGACTGATGCCATTTAGCAATGAATAGCATACAATTAAAATATTTGAAACTAATACAATATTTCACTCTCAATGCGATATCTTTATTCTTCGTGACAGTTAAAGAGAACTTGTGCGAATAGTTCGGTTTTAGCCCCCGCGATTGTCAAATATGCAACCCAAACAGCCGTATTTATCAATTTTAAGTTAAACCCAAGAGGATTTTACTTCTCTTTGGTCCAAAAGAGGACTCAAATGAAATTGTAAGATGGCACTTACGTGAATTCATCTTGACTTTAAAATTTTAGCTTGAAGTCAGAACGACATAAAATATTTTCTGGCTTAATCTGACGTCAGTCCGAGACCAAACGACACAATTCATTTTAGATCAATAAAGACGTTAGACGTATTTCCATTTGAGTGATATGATGCTTCAGTTTCCCGTTGCCAACCTTAGACCTGAGACGCGATCATAATTCTCGTGGAAATTATGCTGCGCTTTGTAGTTATTGATATCCAAAACGCGAATATTCATTTTTGCGACCTTTTCACAGTCACAGTTGCCGCGACTCGCTCTCCAAAAGTGAAAAGAGCTGTTTTAAAAGAACGGGCGTAATTTAAGGAACAGTCTCCGCACTTTTCTCATTCATTAAGGTGGTAAAAAATACGATCACGCAAGTGCAAACGCTTTAAAGGTTGTTAAATACGACCCTAGTCTAGTAAAATGAGCCGTTCAATAGAATGAACGGGGTAATAAATCTTCTTCTTTTGTCCTCTTACACCTATTCCATGCTTTCACATGGTCGCCTTCTCCGCTGAGTGTCTTCTTATGCCCCCTTCCCTCTTCTCACTCTCCTTTGCTCCTTCATCCTCCCGTTTACCCAAACCCGAAATCTTCATTTCCTCTCAACTGCTCTAATGCGTTCATATACTCCGTTTCCATTTCATTGCCAATAAGATACGCCGTCCTTCACGTGATAACTAATGGTTTTGAACAAATTTTCCTGCACATATCTTAAGATTCCCATGACGTTCTGTTGTTTTATCAAGGCACCGCACGCGGCGCGGCGGGTGCAGATATAGAGTTGACGGGGCACATTCATCACTGCACGAGGTGAATTATGCTCAAGCAGTCAATCATTTCCACTAATGAAAATGAGGTACCAGTGTTACACCGGTCGGAAAATCTCTGGTTAGTGATCTTGGTTTAACTCCAATTCATTTTCCACTAAGCATAATCTAAAGACTCCGCAGAGACCTCAATATCTTGTCTAAAGCAATAATTTAATTTTTCATTTCTTAAAAGTATTCACGTTGGAGGCATAGCCCTTTTTTCATGTAATGTTTCTGTATCACGGTGGGATTCATTTTTAGAAAATCCCTACCAGATTCATTGATTCAGTTTACACATTGAATACATGAGTTTTTCAGGCTGCACATTCAAAAAAAAGAAAGAAAAAGACCAAATTTAACTTCAAAAACGTTCACAAGTGGTGTTATACTGCCATCTACCACCAGACAATAATGTGTCCAATCTATAAATTAATATTGATTCTAAAATATATCTTCGGTCTTCTATGTTCGGAGGTGTGAATGGTTTGGTTATATCCGCTGTTTTTTTCAATTTATGACAGGATATTTATGACTTAGTAAGATACAAAAACTTCGTATTTTTCCTCATTCAAGCCTTTGCTTACCATTTCTCATATTACCTCAATTCTGTCTAACTCTAGAGTGGTTACAATGGACAACTGTAGCGATAAAAATAACAGAACAGTTGAATTTATTTGATAACTCTTTTTGAATCTAACTATAATTCAAAGAAACCACGCCCTCTAAAGATGAAGTAAAACATTCAATAACCATAAACTAAATCCACCAGCGTACCTCATGACCAGAGTTAGAGACTTATTTATCCATACAATATTTCCCTGAAGAGTTTTTTTTAATTCTTGAATTATATTCATAAAGTTGTTGAGATTAAAATATTTTTCAGGTTGGGTCACGGTACAAATTCACACGGTCCACAGTCTTATGAATGAATAACACTAGCCAACATTAACAACTATTGTAGAAGCAAATGGTTGTCATCTGTGTAGCCATCCATAATTTTCCAGGAATCCTGATAACCGGAAAAAGTTCAAAAATATTCTCAAGACCCTTTTGTCTCATGCACTCCATAATCGGTCCTCCATAAAATCAAATTCAACAAAATATTTTCTCGGAGGGAGGCCATAATGGTCGCGCTATATACCCTCAATTCTTTAAAATCCTGAACTAAAAAAAACGTACAATTTGCAGAGTAACTTAGGGAATGTTTTTATCAATTAAAATTCAAGCCCCCCTGGGTTTTTTATTGGAATTATTGCTGAAATTTCCATTCTATTTCCCATTTCGGCGTCATACTTCATGCAATCGAAGCTTCTTTTTCGCCAGTTTCTTCAATAAAAATATTTAAAACAACTTGACTTTAAAATTTATCCAACACTTTATGCTTAACCGTGGATACCAAAATTATTATTTCAAATTCGCCTTAATGGAAACAAGAACAAATGAACCTAACAATGATCTTTACCTATTCCGTTTGATGAAAATTTAATGTTAGATATCAGCCGAACACCACACACGATGTTTTTGTCTTCGTCTGCATTTTATATATGACATAAGATACCTTTTTCTGGAAACTTGGAATACAGCAACTTAACACAGTATTCCTTCAAGTCGTTTTAGATATCTATAGTAGTACAATAACTAAAAAAAATGCATGAACCACATTTCCCTTGAGGATGTGCATCAAAGAAAATAATGAAGTGATGTAGCTTTTTAAAGACATTGGAAAACCTTCTAATGCAGTATAATTTTACCATCGTTTGGCGAAAAAAATCTTTTTCCCCACAGTTAAGCAAACATCGCAATACCTTTGATGTTCTTCAATTACCAGTATACCAACACCGGCATCCCGTACCTACATAAAGAAATCCACAAAAAAATATTACTGCATTAAATGCGGGATTCTGGATTAAATGCGGGATTTGATAAAGGCTTTTTGGATACAGAAAGGAAATTTTTTATGTGTTCAAGCAAATAAAATGAAGCAAAAGGCAAAAGGAGATCGTATTCCTTGGGATCTTTAAGCAAATGAAAGGATAAAATGAATTGTGCGAAAACAAAATCTTGAAGCGCATTCAGAATTTCGGTCACTAAATTTATAATAAAAAGAGGAGACACAGTGATCCTCCGAAATATTGCTGCGATCTTGCGTATCATCTGACAAGTGCAAAAGATTTACTGTGTGTTGTCTTGCTCGGGCAAAGGTCTCTTTTGCTCGAAAGCAGAGGATCATCATCTCATCGCCCAAGCCCCGTGCCACCTTCGCCTAGCGATGGCAAGCTTTTCTCATATTACAGAGCACTCAAGCATTTGGAATAAAAACGCGAGAGTCGCCAAGCAAGGAGCACACAGCGTGTTACTTTAAGTGGAAAACATATGTATCACTCGGTATTCATATAAAGAATAATTTACCTCAAAAATAATATTTATTCCTACGACCTCCTTTTCCTAAGCATTTCAAGGAAATTCTGAATTCACCATTGGCTGAGGTTAAAAATACATATCCCTTTCCAACGTCTTATGCAATAAGCTACGTTAAAAATTACACCAATCCTCTCATATTTCTCCTTGGATCAGTAGAGCATCACGACACAGCCACTACGCCAGAAAAAGAAACCAAGCAGCCGGGAAATACTTGTCAATTCCCTGAGATAAAAGCGTTATGAGATAGAATAATCATAGTGCATACCAAACATGATTTGATATCTGCAGTGACCAAAAAAATTAGGGTGAATTTCTTCATCTAAAAAGCAAAATAAAATTGGGAACATATTCAAGGGATTTTATATTTAGTGGTATAAATGTGGTACTCTGATGAAAAATACAGTCTATAGTATTGGTAACACTTTCAAATACAAGATTCAATGAACTTACGTGAGGAAGGGTTTCATTAATTGGTTCATTGTGATAAGCATATTTTTCACCACATTTTATCACTATCGAAATTTTGTTACGATTTACGCATTTGATTTAAAATTGGCATGAGCGTATATGAACCAATATTCTTACTAAAAATAAGTTGCTTCACGCAAGTTAATTTCGGGGACGGATAAAAACGATAAGGGTTAATTATTGTATGCTCCTCAAAACACTATTTTACGAATGCCAAATTTTTCTTTCATTCAGTTCTCTGTTTACCATCAGTATCTAATTACTTAAGACTAACGTCAAAGTTAGTATTTAGCTATTATTTCAGAAAAGCGATTAAGTCCTAATCAATTCTTAATGCGTCCCCCTTTGTTTGTACTAATTTTGAACTTCTTCGCCCACCATCTTAATAAAAGCCTCTAAACTCTACTAAATTCTTTGGTCCTGTCCCTCGTGGTGAGGGGAGAATGTAAGCCGTTTTCCAAGCAAAATACGGCACTTAACTTCCGTAAAGCGTCTACCACGTCCATAAATTAGTTCGCCGTTAATTTACATAAGATGATCTTTCTCAATCGCCTTTCATCTCCCACATCAAATTGCTTCCGCCCTTTTGAACTAAATTGCGAGTTTCACTGAGTATTGGGTGGACAGCGCGGTGAATTAAGTCTTTAAGTAAGCATGCTTGCAAAATGTAGAAAAAAGAGTTATAGCACGAAGGATATATTTCAGTGAATAACTGGAAGAGTCATCGTATAAAAACCACAATTCTTACAATCAGAATAAACCGAATAAAAATTTACATTTTTTCATTTACTTTATAAATAATTCATGTGGTCAAAGAAGCGAAGAGAATAAAAGTTTCCTCTGCCACTTGGTGGTGTTCCATAGTTAAAAGGATTATAAGGGGGGGAAATTTTGCAATACCACATAAGACGGCTCCAAGTAACATAGATTATGCGCCATTTTATTCGTATTCTTGCTGCATACAGAAGCACGCGTCCTTTTTTACACGAAGAGCAAAAACTTACCTTTCCTCGCTATTATTTTCTCAAATTTAACTCGAAATCACGCAGTGTAAAATACTAGACATGGTGAAACGTGAGGGAAAACGTATTTTTCCAACAAATATAAATGCTATTTTGGTGAAAACATTTAATTAGAAGCAATCACTCCTAAATAATTGGATACAAATAAAATATAGGCTCCTTACCATATACTTTACATATTAATTCAATTATTAGCAAATTACGGTGGAAATTGAGTCAAAATGCGTTCATTTAACTGGCGCTGCCACCGGCATCTTTGACTGGAAATACATTCGTCGAATAATCTGCATAAACTATGCCTGAATTTTGTTGTCAAATAGCTTGTTATTTTATAATCAGTGAAAGTAAAACTTAAAAGAAAAAAAAGAAAAGGTGGAACAGTATTACTAAAGTAGCACATTCGCAGGGAAACCTCCTAAGTTTTATAAGGCATAAAGTGTAAAACTCTTTACGATTTCAAGTATTATTCTTGCACTTGATCCATGCTAATTTTCTCTGAGTTTTGTTCCAATTTTGTCAAAGGTGCCGCCGAACTGAGAACAAAAAAATGAATTTAATGAAGGAAAAAACTTATACAATATCACTTAAAAATGGAATAAACACAAAAATGTGGGCCAATTTACGATTATTTTGTGTGTCAATGAAGCGAAAAATAAAAAAAAGATAATTCCATATGCATAGCAAGATTTAATGCAGCGTCTGGGAATTATTGGTAAATAAGCCAATCCTTTGACCCTCCTGAAATTACTAATGGCATAATTATACTATGATCTCTCAGAATGAGTATTCTCTGCAAGCAAAGAATCAAGAAAAATAATTAAAAAGTACTAAGAGACATTCTACACTATTGAATTGGATGATTTTCTGCATTAAGATCGGAACAGAAGGAAACCTGCGCGTAAGAGTTAGATGAATAAATAAACTAGACAACGCTGGGAAATATATTTTATGCTTACAATTAGAAAAATATACATTTAAAAAACTAGCTGTAAGGTCAATAGTAAAGTAAGTGACCTAACATATGTAACGTAGCCGAAAACATAACGTAAATGACTATGAAAGGAATGCTAAATACTAATGTAAATTCAGTGTGACTGAGGCGTTTGTAGATTACCTTATTGAATTATTGATGCGAGTGGCAAGACATACGGATAATTTTCATCACGGAGTCTTGAAAATGTAAAACGAATACACAAAGCAGCACAAACACAACCATCTGCATATGTACGTTTAGATGAAAATGTTTCCATTAAGGGAAAGTCAAAACAAAGAGAAGTCTACTTGGTGTAATGACGTTTTGAGATTCGTCATAATTACTCTTCAGTGGTTTGTTTCGCAAATATTTTCATCGGAGCAAACATGATTAAATATACTTTTACACAGGAATAAGAGATTTATCTTCAGATCTTGCGTGCTTCTAAGAAAATATATTAATGATATTGTCTTCGCGCACCTTCGTACGATTTTGCTAGACAAAAATTTTAATAATATATATGTAAAAGCAAAGTTTTTAGCTTTCTGAATGTTTTCTTTTAGCAATCTATTCCATAAGAAACACGTGATACGAAAAACTGGCAGAAGCAAAAAATAAGAGAGATACATCACGCAGCATATACATTCGTACCTAAATACTATCTTACCATGCATCATAAATGCCTGCTTCTCACAATAAGACATGGGTACTCCGTTGAAATATTTATTACTTAAACTCCTTTAATTCCAAACTTATAACCGATCTCCATAAATTACTTTTAACTCAATTCTATAACTCATAGAAACGACATAATAAGATATACTCAATCCTTGTCCGATACTAGTGCCGCCGCCACGGTGGCTCGCAGAGCAGTATGTAGATGTTTACCCAAATTCCACTCTTCTTCATGCTGATGTCGTTACACCCACTGTCACACGCCTTTGGGGAGGCTCTCAAGGTAGCATGTAGATTTGAGTGTTGATTTTATATAGGGTTCTAAGAACTTAAACCTTTCGCCGAACATTTAACTGATTATTTCCGTCCCGTCCCAACACTCCCCTCTGCACTCTACCCACTACCTCCAAGAACTCAAAACCCCTTCTCCAACTCTCCCTTTCAGTTCAAATCTTCCCCCAAAATCCTCCGCTAAGTACTCCCGAAGGGCTGTAGCCATTAACGCTTCCTCTCCCTTGAAAACGCTCGGCCTTCCCTTTCAAAAATTGATCAGATCCGTTTCCGCGGCTCCAATTGGCTGACACCTGAAACATCTGTTCTTTTTTTAAACCATTTGCCGCTTCGTATGGATTGGTGATTTTGGGAGGCGATCGTCTACTAAGGATATTTGCGTCATTAAGGATAGGTGGGTACCTACGTTGGCAAAGAAAGGACCATTTCAGAGTAGAATGAAGGTTGAGGATAAAACCAAAGCTTCGGCGTCAAGTTACATGTTCATGCAGCTATTTTGCGTTGCCAGACACTCCTTAGCCAACTAGAAGCGTAATCCCCAATTCTGGCCGCATTGCCGTCGGGGATGCCCATCTTTCAACTTAGGGCGCAGCCTGCAATGATGGATCTGCGGCAGGGAGGGAGAAACGTCGCTTTCTGCCTGTCAATTATTGATCATGGGACTCGTTCCCGAGGAATTGCTGGTCACCTTAAGGTTTAGCCACTATTGAATATTTTTAGAAATTTCAAGATCGTTTACAATGGTGGCGGAAAGCATTGAACAAAGTCGGGATAATCATCCACATTTGCATGAAATGAAGGACGTGAAACATAGAGAGATCCACCTATTTGTCCGTTGTTGCCTTCGCTTTCTTAACCCTCCGGTGGTTTCACCCGCGACTAAAAGCCGCAAATTTTAGTTTCTGAGACGCTCTTTTGTTACCAGGAGAATGTAATACCTGTTTCTCCTGGTTGGCGTTTTTAATGACAGGAGGCAGTACTTCCGACCCAAAGATAAATCATCCCAGTTACGCTTAAGTAGCTGTTGTGCTTTGAAAAGATTTTACGTGCCTGTAGGGCTACTTTTCCGCCTGCGCGCCCTATCATGTGAATGACATTTAGTAACTTTTGTGAGGCTCATAACTATTTTTCAGAGGTTGTTTTTCAACTATCATAGAACTACAGTGCATAGTATTCGTAATGCATGATTTTCAAAAATTGTCTGAAAAAGGCGACGCTGACCAGGGCCAAGATAAGGACGTCGAGAGGGAAGCATATTCTGGTTGTGTTTAATAAGGAACTATGTAACTTCAGAAACCTTAATCAGTACTTTTTCTTCTAAAATTACCATTGCCTTGAGTAAGTGAATGAATTTACATTTTTGGTAAAATAAAGCCGCAACGCGCCCATTATTGACTGTGAGTTTAGTGCACCCTACGAATGGTTAAAAATAAATATAGAAAGCGCAGCTCCAACGGTATAACTTCGCGAATGCATCTATTTTCCTACACCTCCAGAATAAACAGGAATAATTAGCAAGAACAAACACGTCACGGTTTACCACCGTGTTTTCTTTTCATTCGATGCTGCCGCTGCTATGAAAACGGATGAGAACGGGAGCTATGAGAGACGCAAAGCGCTACAGCAAAGTGACACAAAAACGGATGCATGAAGTCATACATTTAGCCTGATCTCAGCGAAAGGCGCCAAGGAGTCCACAGTTTCACGTCCAATCTGGCGAAGTCATTAACGCGCTGGAAGTTAAAAATGTGGGTATTGAAAAGTCTGTCTTGTTTTTGTCTCAAAATTTAGCATTATATAATACTCCTACAGTATGTATGATATGATATTATATTACGATATATTATGATAATAGATACAAAAAAATAAATGATAACACAAAATCTTCTTTCCTGCACGATAAGGTCGGAGATCCAAAAACAGAGCCTATTCCTAGGGGTTACTCCTATTCCCAACCTATATTTCAACGTACCCTGATGGTTTTCGAGCTGGTCTTGTAAGGTTTAGAAGGCATGCTTAAATGGAAACACTTTGTAAATGCCACTCTGTTTCATTATATGCAACCCACACTGATTTCAATATACCCTTGAAAAATTGACGAGAAAGCGCTGAAACCGGTCTAGTTGCGTATGGTAACAAACAGTGTGGAGTTTTAAAAGTTCAACCATTGAAGCATGATATTTCAATGCTGTGTTCCTGAGAAATTCATAAGGTTTTGAAGAATGAATTCATTATAACCAGACATTTCCGCCAACCCACCAACCTCTCTCAGCACGACTCCACGCGCACCTCGCCCGTTCCACCTGCTGCCCTCGCTTCCTTCACCTCCGCTGGGAGTTGGAAAGGCGTTGTTTCCCCGGCGGTGAACAAGGGCTGCCGAGGTACTGGGAGCGGGTTGACTGAGAAAGAGGGGGGGGGGGTGTGTTTCGCGGCGAAGATATACGCCTCGCTGTCAACTCGCGCTACCCAGCAATCGATCTCACGCTACGCCGAATACACCCGACCCGCTAGAACCACACTCATTCTCTCTCTCATTCTCTTTCTCTTCCTCTCTCTTATTCTGCACATAATCTACTTTTACTTTCATTCCACTTCCTCTTCCTCGTTGCCTTTTCTCCTCCTCCCCTCCCTTCTTACCCTTGTCAACGCTTTCTCCTTCCCGCTAAAGCTTTTCTTTCTTCCTTCCTTGCCAGTAAATGTTAAAAACTTTAAATCAACTGAAAATTTTTAAAGTAATTTTTTTTATTTTTTTATAAATTTGTTATAGCAACTTTGTTGTAATCTATATAGGTATACTGATTCATTTTTATTATTGTGTCACATATAAGCATGTATATATATGTACGAAAATATTTGTATTTTTTGCTTTTAAGGGCCTGTACCCAGAGCGATCAATAAATTATTTACTTACTTTGCAAGGGGACAGCTAACGGTAGAGCATAAGAAATAACCTTAACGCGTCACTTTGTGAAAATATCTAAAGTTCACGACGAGCAATTATTAACTGAGTACTGTTTTTACGCTTTGTTCTATATTCTCAACTTTTAACGCGACAAAAAATAAATGTATAGGCACATGAAATCCAAGGCATTAAGTTTTATTGACAAGTCAGCCATAAAGAGAGAATATAGGCTCAGGAAATAATGTTGAATGACACGGTACTGCTGCCATCTTTCGACCCCATAATAAACTACCCGCACTATTCGCCCGGAAGTCTGTCCAGATCTTGCATTTACTCCTCATCCCAGAGTTTTCCCTCTAAAATTCCTTATTTTCCTAAAGAATTTCTCCCTCAGCAAGGGCAAAGTGGAAAGCAGAGCATAATAATTTGCTCAACCTTGCGGTTAACTTGTTATCTGTTAGTGAAGACTGTTCCGGTTCTCCATCACGTCGAACTCTACATTTCTGCCGACGCACAGTGGGCTGATATCGGTAAAATTTGGCTTCAATACAGAATGTGATTTTCTTCTCACCATAAGTTGAAACTTTACATGGTCATTCTCTATTTCTTGATGAATGGGGTGACATATGTAACTTGTTACAATTTTTACGCGTTAACATTATACGAGGGCTCAAATTACAATACCTACATTTTGCGGAAATTGTCGGCTTTCAATTTTATCTGAAAATCACCAAAGTCAAGTTAATACAAAACCCGTTGGTTAAATGTTTTCGAATAAAAAATGATACAGACCAATAAAATACTTCTTGGGACTAAACTTTTATATATTTAGGTTTTAATTGTCATTTGGACCGATGTTAATAAGCAAAATGTTGGCTACTGTTTTCAGCACTTTTTTCTTTAATCAATCAGGGGAAAAGTTACTTATTCCTACTTAAACTTCCCAACTTCTGGTAAGGAAAAAAGCATTTTTAAATTTGGCGAGCTTGTTTTGATTTCAGCCCACTGCGCAAAGTTTCAATTTCGTTCTTGTTGGTTTTCAATTATTTAGGTACTGAGAATTGGTATCACACTTTTTATTTTCCGACCAAGGCTTCAAGTCAGGAGTGGTGTGAGATCGAAATACACATCTTGCTAATGACACTACTACTACAGTTTAGCGTTGTAATGGACGAACTGATAAAAAAGGTATGCCAAGGTATAGGATACAAGCTGAACTAAAAGTAAATTAACATAATATGCTATGTATGCGATGCTGTACTAATAGCTGAGACTAGTTAGAGGATTAATATAATCTGATTCGCGATACATTTGAATCCGATATTTTCTTCGCATAAATATATCTCACAAAATTTCTGGCTTGATAAACTTTGGCGTGCGTTCCCACGACAACGAACTCGGGGATAATCTTCTATCATGTAAAGAACAGTGGAGACTTGGGCTATGCTTGTATTAACTGTTAGTGGGACCAGAAAAAGCTGGCTAAGGGACTTAAAACGTAGTAACCGATTGATATTTATATGCTTGAGCCTAGAGAAAAAATATAAGTTATCACTTTTACCATTAAAAAATAGAATTAAAAAGTTATTTAATCATTCGTTTTACTTTCGGCATTAAAATACCCGGAAAAATCGAAGAAAGACGTTTTACCATTTCAGAAGTTTATATTTACGAAGCGTGCACAGGATATATGTACCATATCATATTTTTATAAGGATCTTTTACATTTTTTATTTTGCAGTTTTTGTTCCTTTTGTCTTTGTTATTTATTTTCATATAACTGGTGCTTGAATAACTGATATTGTAAATTATTACAGGCATTTCCTCATCTGCTGTTGAGGTACGTACTATGATATAATGATTAAGCGAACTATTATCATAATTGAAATTTCGTTAATCACTACCAATATGTATCCTTATACATATTGGTAGTAATTAACGCATGTATATATAACTGTATGAATATATTATACACTTAGAAATACTATTTACTGCTGATTTGGAGTGACTTATGTTATGACATTGGGGATAAAAATCTGGCAGAAGAAGGATTTTTGTATGTTGTCACACATTCATTATGTTTCTGTCGCTTTACCTCATGGAGAACGATATATAGCTTAACAGTGTGAAATACAGTAGAATAAGGAATATTTTGAGAGTTCTGTAAATATGCAAATAAATATTTAAAAAGTGATAACCTCATTAGTAAATAGGTAGAATAGTTTGGTACTAATAAACGAATATGTTCTCTAAAATTCAATTCAATATTTCGTATTTGGTACCACTACGCTGCTCGGAAAACATAAAAAAAGCTCACACTAGCTGCCTCTCTTCGCGTTTAAGAAGATGCGGCAACTCAACTCTAATATGTCATTGCGTTCCAAAAGTTATTCACCTAAATTTGGAACATTAGAAGATAAAGGCTTTCAGGTTAGAAACGTACCAAGAAATATCAAAATTTAAAATTCTGGATATAGTGTCTTTCTGGAACGCCACTGGGAACTTAGAAAATGGAAAATCCTACCCCCTACTATGCGACTTGTTTTGCATAATGTTATGTGAGAAGTTTTCTAACGTATCGGACATATTTCCGGAAGAGAGAATTTTGGACAGCATTACAATCTGGCCTGTTGGAGAATAATTAGTAATATTAATGTATCATTAATTTTCTGGGATTCACAACGCATAAGAGGAAATTATCGTTTCTTTGTGTTTGTTTTACAAGGCACGGGTATGCATTTTGATATTTTTAAATTTTTCCAGGTAAGTTGTTTTCTGCTGTGATATGAAAAAAAACTCATGTCGTTTTTCTTTTTAATCAGTAATGTATTTTTACATATTTTATATTTTCCTTCAAAACAATTCATGTCACTGTTTTAGATTACCGGATGACTGAAGATAATTGAAGAAATGGGTTATGGCAATCAGGAGGGAAAATTTCATTCCAACCAAGCATTCTCACCTTTGCTCAAAGCACTTTACTTCCGAGTTTTTCGATTTCTCTCCATGGAGTAGCAGAACAGTGTTGCAGTATTTATTGTATTCTCTTTAAAATGGAAGAACTCCAGGATGGACTGATTCAATTCAATGCAAAGTAGAATGAGAGAAGCACTTTAGACTTAAAGGCTTCTGATGCAGTAGATGATACTAAAAGACCACTGTAAATTCATTGATTTCATTAATATTGAGTAATTCTGGTTTAGAACATATGTGTGGACCAAATTACGAAGAAATACAAGGTTAAGATTGAAGTTAAAAAACAAGGAATGGTTTGCGGAAGCAACCAAAAAGACTAAATTTACCATGAGAATTGGTCAGAAAAACATGAAACATAAAAAACGATATTTCTAATTGGGAAGTGGTGGAAGAAGCAGAAAACGTCAAGTTAGCAGAGTATACTAAGCAAAGCTTGTATTCCATTAGAAGATTAGGCTACTATCAGCTAGTAACACAAGCTTTTAAGTTAAAAAGTCCTTCATTAAAACATACATAAGGAGTTTGCTACCACATGTCAGCAAAGGTTGAGCGTAGCAAAGAAGATTAGAAGCAACGAAAATACTGTAGGATCAAATGGTCAAGGAAAATCGACTATGAAAAAGCTCTTCATAGGATTAATGAGAAAAACGATTGAACCTCAGCACAGCAGAAGAGGTTAAACATAATCAGACATAGCAGCCTTCAGAAAAATATAATGGAAGTATAAACGTATCGTAAGAATTGTCGAGGAAGACCTAGCATTGAATATATCAAGAAAATAGAGACGGATGAAAAAATGAAGGCTTCGGTGGGAATAATAGTTTTAATAGGAAGGAGGGTGGAGTAGTAAGCTGCAGCAAACCAATCCTTGGATTGGCGACTGTGAATGATTATTTTATTCTAATTTTGGCTAAGTTCCAGTTAGATATGGAATGTGATAATTATGGATATTCACTTCCTTAAACGTTTCCTATTTGTCACTATTTTAGACTTAGAATTATTATTATTATTATTTTTATAATACTTTTGCACTCATTTCGCTTGTGTTTGCTTCTACCCCGTCAAGTTCAGTAATTTGCAGTCATGGCTATAAATATTATTATCATGCCTTGTCCTATACATAATATAATATTTCTCCTATTTAAAAATAAATAATTGAAATGAAAGTTTTCACCTTATTTGTCTTTGAGTTGTAGTTTTGCCTGATGCGCGCCCGCTAACTAGCTTTCTATCACTCATTTTAATAATTAACACTCGTGTTGCCGCCGGATTTTAATGACATTTGTCTTTCTTTTTTGCGAAGTTTTTGCCCAAAACTCGTTTCAAATTAATGATAACCGATAGAAGAATCATTTATCAGTGTAATTTGGGAAGATATATTTTGCTTCACAGGCATAGTTAAATGTTTACCGGTAACGTACCGTCCATCTGGTTCCTCGTTTAAAAGATAAACATTTAATCTCTATTTTCGCCTTCTCTGTCAGGTATGTCAGTATTTCTCTGTGAAATGTAAATATTCGTGTTAAATTAGATATTTGCATCAATAACTTCAGATTAGATATTTATTGTAATTGAAAAAATGCCTTTTTAACGTGGGCTTTATCGGCGTTACCGGCAGCCTTGCCTTCTTTGACGTCACACGTTGGGCGTTGCTCCTGGGGACACTTGTCCTTGTTCACATCTTTTCTCTTGTACCTATACATGATCCTCGGGGATAGTAATGTTGGAATCTTAAGAATGCAATTTTTTGTCGAGCAACTTTAGACCACTGCTGAAATTCTTCTTTTCAAATACTAAAGAACACGGAGACAGAAAATGTAGATACGTAAAACCAAATTCGCAAAGTAAAACGGTGAAATTGTTGCAAATAATGTCATTGGATCAATTCATTTCTACGGTTAGCGCGAGGTTACTCACATTATTTCTTACTAGTCGTCGTAAAGGCAGTCTGATCCCATCCTTAAATCAGACTCGCAAGTAATTGCATGAGAAAACTCATGCCAACCCTATGCCATGAGATGCAATGCAAAAGAAGATGTTCTAGTGACAGAGAAAACAAAAAACTCTGCCTGGGGACATAGACTTAAAAATAGACAAAAATAACCAAATATACTGCTTCTTTACTAGCCAACATAGGTCACAAGCTTCTTCACGATGGTTCAGCACTGGCAAAAGGTTTTTGCTGACGGATGCGCATACTGCTGCTTAAAATAATGTTTTGGTTTTGAGGAGGAGGTAGTGAGAAAAGACGCAAGTCAAGAAATCGTAGGTACTCAAAGAAGGCAGCATTGTTCACTGGGTAGTGAAATGTCTACCAACGCAAACAGTTGCCACCCACTTAACCGCAGTGACCGTTTGATAGAAAATAAACCCTTACGGCCGAATTCATAGTTACGTCAGACTACGCCTACGGCCGGTTTAAGTAAGTTAGACCGGCGCAGTCGTTGAACTCGTATTCATAGCGCCGTTTTGACGCTGATCGACTTTAGCCCCGGCAGCTTTAGCCCGGAGGAAGTTAAACCTATGGAATAATGGTTTAACGTTGAGTTTAAGCTCCGTGCGTCGCCATTTTTTCTTTAGATGTTTTGGTGGGGTGATTGTCGAAGGTTTTAAGTGATTAATTGCGAGTAACATCCTCGTTAATGCTAATATAAGGGTAATATTTTTGTTAGCCTATCGTTTGGCTAAGTGATTTAGGTTTATACTCACGTAAATAGCTGTATAGGCAGTAGAGTAATGTAGTAGTTTTGTTCTCAGGGCACCTAGTTAATTAATTTTGCTTTTATTAGTTTCTTTATCGGAAAACGGGTTAATTAGTCAGCTGTATAATTTAGCAAGTAAAGTTTTTATTGGGTACCTATCATTGTCCGCATTGATTACATTTGCTTTCACTTCGCTTACAATTAGTTGTGTTCTTTGAAAAAATTTCGTGTGGTGATTTTTTTTCAATCACAATAATTTTTCATACCTTTCATACTTTTTAACATCCTTTTGTTTACATTTTACATAGTTTTTAACGTTCATTTCAATTAGCTGTACGTTTTGAGGAATAAGTTATTTTAGTGAATTGTAATTTTTTGTAAAGCTATATACGTGGGTTGGTTTAAGGTTTGTTATCATTAAATAGCAATTGGGTTTTATTCTTGTATGTAACTATTTGAGTATTTTTCGGTCCGGGGGTGGGTATAATCTAAGTTTTTACGGTACATAGGTACCTAGGAACGGTTTTTTTCATAAAAAAACTAAGCAAATCACACGAAACAAAACCGTGTGATTATTTTATATATTCAATAAGAATAATAAACCTGAAGAAAAATTAAATATAACACATCTAACATAAGCCATAAATATTTACAAAAAAGTGAACTGGAAGATATCCAAAGCGCAGGGAGCAGGATTCCGGGCCGATTTCGGTAAGGAGGTCCCAGAAGCAAGTAAAGAGTGGCAAAGGGTTCGCAGATAACGCACAACTCCTCATGAGACGCCAAAAACCAGTTCCTAAATTCCAGGAAATACCCTGCTACTTGATGAATAGCGGTGTTGCCAAGCGTTCCATCCTCGCGCGGTAGGCAAGTATCGGACTCCATTAGTCCCCGAGGCTATCTCTCCCGACCCAAGCTATGAATACCAACTTTTAGTACCGTTCTAAACCGCAATTAGACCGGACTAAGATAAACCGCATAACCCCAGGTTTATCTCGAAATCTATGAATACGGCCGTAAACTCCAAAAGTTGTCCACTGCGCACCTGCCACAAGCCATTAAACGAAGTGGGTGAAGTGTATTAATGTACTATCCATTCAGTCAAAATTAGCCATTGATGAAAATTTTTTAATGAATTTAGAATATGATGAAAAGATAGTTTCTTAGAATAATCAGCAAAGTGAATAGTAGTACGCGCTGTGTATTACCTTGGTATTACTTTTCACACATTAATGACACAAAAGTAACTTTTCCAGTAACGTCAAACGATTGTAGTAAATATTAGCATCCACCATTACTTTCGTAAACAAGGGAAATCGTCCAAACGCTTGCTTGAGCTCCACTTATGTACACCTTAATCTAAGCACACCTATTGGTAAAAGGGAAGGAAATAAACTACGCTGATAATAAATCTTGATATATTAACATTGCTTTAAATTCCGACGCTCTCCAGCTACCTACATATTCAGCATCATCTTTTCCTACAATATCCCAATAAAATTCTCACGTACAAGCTTACGCATAACTTTTGCTTGTCGGAAAACTTAATTTTCAACGTTTTCATGGGATTCGCGAGAATTTCTGGAAACCTGAACTCGCGTCAGACAAAGTTTTCTATGGTTAGTTCTTTAATGATGCCTATGGAATAAAAGCAAGCTGTTCCCTTTGTGCCCACAGAAAAGCAGCTTTAGCAACCCCTCCCCCCACAAAATCCGTCAGCCAGCCCTCTCCCCCTTCCTCACCCCCCATTACATGAGAGCACTCAGCGATGTCGCTAAGCTAAAAAAAAAAGCTTGAATCCACAGAACCACAGACGAGCGTAAAATAATCGCAAAGAGCTGCTCGAGTTCGCAAAATAAAACCGTGCACTGTTGAGGGCAAACAGACTCCAGGGAAATTTGTTCTGCCACTCCTGAGACTGTGATGTTTTTTTAAATTTCTTATATCCGTTTGGAATCATCTAGTTCCAGAAAAATGACGAGAATAACCTCACTATCCCTTCCTCAACCCTAAAGTTTACAGCTCTTCCACGAAATGTTCGCCAGGGCCCTTAATTACCCAACTGAGAATGAAAGTTCAATGCTGGTCATTATGTAAAATCAACAACTAGCTGGAAAGTTTTCTCCCACTCTCTGTTTTTTCTTCCGATGCCTTCCGGCTCAAAAGACAACCTCATACCGGTTTATTTCTTAGATTCGCTAGATCCTCACACTCCCAAGCCTCTTCTTCATGATTTACTTGCTTAAATTTTCTTATTTCCCCATGTTTATTCTCCCATTCATTAACAAAATTTAATAAAACTCGGCGTAAAGCTCTAATGAATTAGGCAGAGAAATGGTTGCATTCCTTTCTTAAAAAAACTATAATTCCCTTCTTTAGTGAATACAACAAATAGCCACCAACTCAAGTAGTTCCTTTGCAGCTTATTTCTTCCGCAGCATAGTCATATCATTTCACATATTCTAATAACACCTTTCCCACTTTTTCTGCATTCTCGAATGTAAATTACCTAGATTCTAAGTGGTTTTATAAATATATTTACTATTTCACCTTTAACAGCTATTATATTAGTATTTATGAGTTACCTACCATATAACTATAGATATACGCAATGATTTCAAGTTTTTCATGTGAAAAGGAAGGATTTTATTTACCTTAAACTCATTTTGATCTATTGCCAAAACAATAATTAATTATAATATATTCATAAGCAATAAAAAATCTTAAATATATTTTCACAAGTAGAGGTATTGACTACATGCTCAAAATGAATTTCGGGATAGAGATACAAGAAAATGAAACAGTATTATACCTCATACATTACATTCCCTCCCATATTTTCCTTCAGTGTGTTTCACTAAGGCATGACTCGTTTATGTAGTTTTTTCAAACAAATATGAGGTAACCATTATTAAAATACATACGCAATTTTTATAGGATCCCGCCATAGATTTAACTTTTGAATGCATAAACTCGCATCACCTCTATCTCAAAAGGGTAAAACTCAATCTTTCCACGAATGTAGAAGGACAAAAAATAAACTTCTTCATAGTCATAAAAGTATCCATTCTCGCATCCGAGACTTGACACATCAAGGGCTGTCTAATGGACTACCTTTCTAGCTTCAAAAGGGAACAAAAATCGGCCTTCCACTTTATCTCCAATCTCGAAGAGAGCCGAAGCTACATCCCGACCTTTTGTCAAAGGGGTGCTTTTGCTTGAAATAGAATCACGAAGATGCATCCAATTGCTCGATTCTTGCCTCGTGGAGTCGACTTATCGAATAACCTCGTCCCGCAACTTATTCCTCCCTTTTACCACGAACCATCCCTCGGCACAGCCTTCTTTTCCAACGCCGAATGCATCTGACCTCAATAGATCCATGCGGTACTTAACAGAAGTTGCTCCTTTCTTCCGAGATGCAAAACTTCCTGAAGACTTTTACCAGCTCCACAAATATGAACTTCCTCGCCCTAATTTTTTTCCTTACGAGTTCTCATTAAAATCTACCTACGGGAACGGTGCTTCGTTAATCATCGTCAATCAAAATTTTCAACATCGATTTGCAACTATTTCCGAAAAGTTTCTCATTGAAGGTGCAATCTGAAGTACTATCATGAACACACTTCTGCTCAAAATTATTTAGCTAGATCATCGTCCATTTTTAACATTTTTAGTTCCAATTTGATAAAAACTACGAAGTGTTTAAGACTTTTAAAGATTTTCAACGGAAAGATCTGAATACAAATGCCTTATTACTTTCCATGGCATATTACATATTCCTTTAGATTATCTCATGATACATGAATGATAAACCGTGTACAGAAAGTCAAATGTCCTCTTCCGTGGAAAGAATAAAATTAACTTTGGACGCAAGGCTATTTTTCTAACTGAAGAATTTGCGACTTAATTTTCAATGATTGACATTTTTTTCCTTTTCTTTCTTTTCAAAGGAATGTGGGGAATTTTTTTTTTCATTTAATACCTCGTGGGAGATGTAATTTGGAATGGGGTATGTGTTTACTCTTGTAGATATATGAAATAAATGGATTTCGAAAATTGGTGAGATTTGAATTGATATCACAAGTGTTTGCTTGTATCTTGTAATGAACATTATAGCTTTCTTTCAAATATGGATTGTTAACATTGAGCAGAAGCATTCGTTAATTTCTCCTGATATTTTGAGTCCCTTTAGAATGTAACATTTGACGTCAAAGATGTGATGAACTGTTGTAAATATTCATAGGACTTCATAACTTCTAAAAATACTTTGCTAGAAATGCATGTCAAACTTAGTGATTACTCTTATAATGTTGGATCACTGTCCGGTCATTTGAAAACTTTTAATAATTTCTGTGTAACCGTAAATGGAAAGAAATAACATCAGAACCTGCTATTGGCAGGAGTAAACAAGATTCATAAACAAAGCAGATAGCATCCGCCAAATGCGAAAAATATATTAAAAGCTGTGGTCCATCAATTGGAATGAAATAGAGATGAAAAATTGAATTTAAAGAAATTAAAAAAATCAGCGGTTCGTGGTTTCCAAACCTTGAAAAAGGAAGCGCTTTTGCCGATTTCCCTTGACGAAAAGGCTTGAAGGCAGCACAAAGCTTTGTCCCGCAGCCCTCACCACTGCCCCCGTTTCCAGGTCGCCATTTCTTTTCTCCTTGCATTCGGTGTTATCCACACGTCCCTGATGTTCCCCTCCACGTCACGTGGCCTCGGTTGAAGCGAACACCACTGCCAACCAGCCTGAGTTCAGGCGCGTCAGAAATCACTCATCAAGGAGCGAGACTTGACGTGGGAAACAATGGGCATCCTAAATGCACGGATGGTCATATTCCTAGAGTTCGGTTTCATTAGAAGAGGCAAGAACCATGGAAATATTGGCCAGAGGCCAGTTCTCATTACGTGGTTGGTTGGTTACATTTACATTCTACCCTGCGAGCCGCAGCTGGGGCGTACGGCAGGGGCTCTTAGTATATCATCTATGAAAAGGGGATGAAACTGATAGTAGGAAACGCGATTGGTCGTAAGTGGGTTGTATCTCAACAGCTTGTTTTATAATGTCTGGCTAACTTAACAGGTCTCTAACTGGTCTGGTTAACCGCAAGGTGACGCAGCCTTTTCGTTAACTTGATATTAAGTGAGACTTTAGGTCATGTGTATTAAATTAGACTGCCGGATATATCACGTATGCGTTATCAATGGGAGGGCGTATTGACTTCGGTTTCCATAATGAGAAATTTCCTAGCCATAGATTATTAAACAGGGCCCAAAAGTCTCGCTTCATTTTTTTCGCAGTAATTAAATCTGCACGGAAGAAAGGGATTTTTGTATCAATCAATTCAGCAAGTTATCTACCTTATTTTGTGGCTCGGCTATCACATGGGGAGGTAACTGACAATTGAAATCGTTATTGCCATTATGATTGGCTGGTTTTTGTGGAAAATACTTTGTTGAGAATAAAGAAAGGTTGGAGAGATACTCGGTGTGGCCTGTGTAGCCTGCTGTTAACAAAAGACCCTAAGGGTTTCTCAGCTTAACGTACCATCCCACGGACGGAGTAATTTACTTGAAATACTCTCGCATAAAAGTCAGGTAGGGATTGGTATCTCATTGAAAAATCCCCACCACTGTCGGGATTTGAACACCAGTCCTCGGCATTGGAATCTGGTAGCTACTCTGGTGACTGCACCACCACAAAAATACCCCACTTCCTCTTGCTGCATCTGCAACTAACAGTACTAACTTGAGACATGTATTCCAGGAATGCATTCCAATGTGCAAATAAATCTTCGAAAACGTCATATTTACTGCAGTGAAAAAAATTGTCACTTTCTAGTCACTGATTAGCGTCCCGCTGCCATACATAAAGCACGCAGGTTTATTTTCAAATTTGATTTAAAAATTTTAAATTGATTAAATAATTTTATAATCTTTTAAAAACCCTCATTTCCGGCTCGTAACAATGCGTGTGACTCACAACGCGTCGTTCTTATACGCAAACAGCACATTATTGTTCCAACACAAGTTTCCAAGTTCCAACACAACAACATATCTATTATCTTCTGTTTCTGAAGGCATCCAGAACTCTTGAAGGCCGTATTTTACTACGCATGTCGTTGCAATCGCAACGATTGCAGACCCACTGGTTTAGCGTGCAGAGGATTTGGCAGGAAAATGGATGAGTATCCCCATGATAATAACTGCCAGGAGTTTTACGCCCTAGAGACTAGGGGTGGGATTTTCGTTATCATAATAAAAAACGTAAGCCACTGTTGTAAGAAAATGCTCAGTTACTCTCCTAGGAATGCACTCCATCAAATAAAACTAGTGATATTATAAACCTGACTAAATTTGATGAATAATGGTCAAGTTTTCGCTGTCGTGATGGCAAAAGACAAATAATGATTACGGGAGAGAATGCGTTATAGAGAACCGTGATCACGCCTTAGAATACGTATTGCACTTGAAAGGATTGTGTCATGCGATATGCTAGAAAAACGAATTTCTGTATCACCTGACATTGTGGCAGGTAATGCGATGCATCCGATTGACGTCACAAAGTCTATACTTATATTACTTTAAGTGCGATAGTCAAATTTAAATATAATAAAGCTGAAGTGAAGGCAACAAAAACATTAAGTACTATATTATATTGCACTAGAACGCAATTTCAACCTCGTTCTAGTACCTAACTCTTAAAAACACAAAAGTAAGAAAAAAAATAAGCCATCACTACAAAAAATCACGTGATAAATTTGATACAATATCTAAACTACACCTTATAAAGTAAAAACGTTGGAGCTCTGATTCCCTTTCGAAGAATCCGCCAAATTCTATCGGGAAACATTTCGAGAAAGAAGTTTCCACCTTCCAGGTTATTTCCCAGCCGGAGGCAATAAATGGAACATTGGAAACGTTGCGTTTCACTCGCGAATTTTGGGGAGGGCTCCCACCGAGTAAATTAGGTTTCTCCCGCTAGTAAAAAAATTGAAATGATAGGCATTTTGCGAGGATTATTTATAAGGGTGCATGCCTGAAAGTTGATTCATAGCTGGAAATAAATCGACTTCCCTTGCAAAGAGGTGATGTACTGCCCCGGGGAAACTCTACTTTAAGCACTCGTTCACCTCCGAACCTGGGAATTCAACCTTCTCCTTCGAACTTCTTAACGTTTTCTCTTCCTCCCCCTTTCCCACTCCACTTGGGATGGAAACTTGAGCGGAGATCCGATCTTCTCGTATTATTTCTCCACCAGTCCCTATCTATCCCTTTTCCCAGACTCCCTCCTTCTCTTTCCGATGCAAAAACAGCCTTGGACATATGAAATAGCTTCATTTTTACATATTGCAATCTCGAGTACTAATAGGTACAGTTTTTAACATTGCCACAGATATATTTCGTTTTTGATTGCGGTAGTTGATAAAAAGGTTAAAAAATACATCACAACAAACTGTTTTTTTCAATCTATGATATGTGTATAAATACTCATGCTATTAATATATTTTATTCCCTCGATTAGTGCTGCATGATGATGTTCATCCTTGCCATATTAGTTTCAAGGTCACAAATTCCTCTGATTTTCTTTTTGACTCTAATCTGTATTTTCATCATGGCCCAATTTTTTCGTACCAAACGTTTTTCTCGTTAATTGGAATTAAAAAATAAACAACAACAATGTATGCTTGCAATTGATGGATTTGCTCGGTTTTGTTTTAGATTTTTTTCTACAGTTACCTACAGTTAATATAAACAACCAATATAATTTTATAACTTCTTCTCAACTGATGCATTTTATCCGCACAAACATAAATCTATACCTAACAAGTTAAGTCATACTATAATGGAGAGTAAAGATTAACCATTACCCGACGGTTACACCGTTGTTCTGAACACTGTTGAAACCAAAACACCGAGAGAGGCTCATAACAACTGATCTGAGGCCTGCGAGGGGTGGATTTGGAAAAGCATTAAGATGTTTTGTTGTATATACACGGAAAAACAAAAACACATTAAGTAAGGGGAAGAAATGTTTGTCATGTTAAAGAATTAGGCCTCGGTAATGTTGATTGAAAGAGGTAGAGAAAATGGGATGTTGAAGGATAGGACTGAGAGTGATTGATGCGCAGGGTTTATATGAAAGGTTATTTTTGATGCCATGAAAGGGGAAAGGTAGGATGCCAAGCTGTGGTACGCTATAATCTACCGCAGTCATTCCTCCATTAGAAACTTTTCGTTAAGTATTTCGAAATCATTAAAAAAGGCTCAAATTATGTGGTATGCAGTCTATCGCACGGGTGCAAAGATATACAGCATAAAATTAAATTTACCATGAAATATTAATCGAATTAACCAGGAATTTCATCTCTTTGGGGTTTATTTTTGTTGACTGTTATCTTTTTTCGAAATCCAGGCAAATATAGTCCAAACGGTATAATTTCCTTAAAACTTTGTACAAGGAGCAAGGCTGTATACAGAGAGTAGTTGGTAGTAAAAGTAATAGTGGAGTTAGTGCATCCCCTTTCCTTTAAGAGTCACTCCATATCACGAGCAGAATAAAATCTACATTTTCCTTCGCCTCCTCAATTTCGATCAAAGTAGGGTGCACTTCGTTTTGCGGCATTTTTGGCTATTCTTTACCGTTCTGAAAATTATATGTATTTGGGATTTTTCTTACAGTAATTTTGATTTATCTACTGTAACTCCAAATAATTGTAGTAGTATATTTGTTTAACGTGCTTCGACGGCCAAGGTCATTTCGCACATACTGTCTGCCACGTGCAGACAGGGACAACAGCACTCGAACGAATCGGAGGATCTCCTAACTCGAGCCGAGCCTAACGATGCTTAACTTCGGTGACTGACCGGGAACCGGTGTTTCCATCGTGGCAGGCTGTTGCCACCCAAATAATTATTACCTAGATCAGTACGTGCACACTTGTTTGAAACGGAATGCATTGGGAAAAGATTTGTGACTAAAACAATAAATATTATACGGTTTAAATCATTCATTTAATTTCGTAAACTTTTAATGTTATTTTTTCTATATAATTTTCTCTCAAAATTATAATACTTGATTTGTGCACTGCTTAAGTTTGGTGATGGCAATGTTACGATCGGAGGAGAAATAAATTATTCGTCTCCCCTACTAACCAACCATCTAGTCTCCCTAAAAATCGAAATTTAACCCCAGAGAATCGACATGAAATTACGAAAATACAACGGATCGGCAGATATCATGAAACATCGGTAGCGTCAGCTACGGTTTATATGTATCGAGCCAGACTTTCTCAACATTCCATTCCAACGTTTCATGTCGACACCACGGTGTCATCCCACCATATCAAGCCTAGCCAGAACCATCGCTATCCCCATCTATTTCCTCTTCATCCAGTTTCTTTCAAACTCTTTCGGACAGGAAGGAAAGGTGCTGGATACGGAGCCAGGGGTGAGATAATCCGAGGGACGAGAGGGTTAGCTGTTTGGCCAGAAGCAATCAAAAAACTTTTCGCCCACCACAACTTGGATCGCTCCGGGACATCTGATTCCCTGGACGTGGTCGTGTCACGGAAAGGAGCGAGGAAATACTCACAGGCACCTCTATTGTTCTCCCAGATCCCATCCATCTTCACCCCGCAATTCAGGCTGCCCCTGCCTCTCGTCCTCCCAAGCCCGTTACTCTAAGAAGTTACATAGAAGTCGCTACGGTGCTAGTGTCGATATCTGAATGCGGTGCGCAGCCGTTATGATACGGGAAAATGTGAACAGAGAAACATGGTAAACTAAATGCCAAGTCCAATGGTATGAAACTACATATAATTATTCAACAAATATTTCCCCGGAAAGGACTGTTCTTCTTGGGTTCACCCGCGTCAGGATTTAAAAAAAATTTCTACTCCTTTACCGGTGACCTCCTCATGGCTAATGAGTTTCATTAGCCCTGAGGTATCCATATAGGAGAAGAAACGTCGGTTCTTTTGAATACCTGCCGCGGGTAATCCTAAAATAACAGTCCTTTGCGAAGAGGAACCACGAAATTTTAATAAATAATTAATCATCAGCAGTCATAAATCCGAAGATAGGTTTGCTGAAGCTCTTTAATCCACTCTCCTATCAGCTAAAATTTTTATTTCTACATAATCTTCATTATTATGTCCTTTGTGAGTTTTTTCATGCATTCTATCCTTGGTCTTCCTCGGTAATGCTTCACATTTATTTATCCTTCCATTGCTGTTTTCAAGAAGATTAATTTTCACAGAAAAAAAAACCAAAAACCTAACATATTTTATAATTTTCAACGATTTTATCAAACTTTTTTATCTAACTCTCTCTTCTCTCCTTCTTAAGCCTCATTGCGTGATTTCATCACATGCGATCATATGTATATCGTACACGATTTCACTCACTATAGTTCTGATCGCAAACTCCCATAATTCATTTTATTTTACACTTTATTTATTATGACAAAAATGTGCCGCCAATTTTTGTAATTTCATTGTTAATACTCTATTATTCATCTGTCTCCAATGTTTGCACTAAAGTCTATTTCTTTTTTATCTATAATTATGCCTTCGTATTAGTTTCTACTTCCATTTCTTGTTATCTGTCATTACATATGCAAATATTTCATTTTTTTTCGATGTCATAACCTGTCTATATTTTGACTTCATTGTAGCATTCATAATTGGGGTACGTTCAAGCTGAAAAAATATCATTATTATAATAAATCCGGCGTTGGCATTAGCATAACATTATCTAAAGGCACCAAGAGGTCCACGGTTAAAATTTCCATTTATTCCCGTAAAACTCCCATTAATTACCATATGGGTAAACGAGAGTACATACCCTCAGAAAAAATGTAAAAAAAATAAAAATGAATTTAAAAAACGGACTACTAAAGTATTCTCAACATAGCACCATCAATGACGGGATTCCAATCCAAACCCTATGGAAGGGATTCCAGTACCCTATCATAGTGATACCTCTCATTCCATTCGACTCTCCTAAACCACCCTTCCTCTAATACGGGTGTTATGCTACCGAAAAAAAGAGACCACACAAAACAACTACCCTTCCGGGCAATTGCATAAATTATCGCAATCGAGCAATCGTTATGAAGGATATAATTCAAGGCATTCGTTGAATATGCGTTGCAGAAATATTCGATAACTGCATTGGTTCCATACATAGTCTCATAAAAGTTTGGGCCCGATACATTGTGTAACTTATGAGCTCCATAGGTAACTATTATGGGGGATTTGTATTTAACCGTTAGCAGGAGTGATTATTTGATGGAAAAGTCACTAATCGATGATGAACAAGTTAATTGATTCACGCTCACTACTTTACGTGCATAAGTAAAATGAAAAATGGATTTTAGCCAGCAGTAAGAAAATGAACGAACTGATCGAAGTAATAGCTATTGGAAGATAAGTTTCGAAAACGTTATCTCCTGCAGCCGAATTTTGTAATGAGTTCCATTAATTAATGAATTTAAAAACTATCGATTCCATTAGCAAGTGTTCTTTTATACATCCATTATAAAAGTAATTATTCTAATGGTTGTTTTGTTGGATGGTTTACTAGAGTTGGATTCCGATATCTTCAAGCTGGGAAGAGAACGTGGGAAAATGCGGTGGACTGGAGACCTTCTGCTTGCACCTTTTTGGCGGCGCTCACTTCGACGGCAGGAGAAGAAGCTGCGGGCGGGCTACTTTCGATCGCCGCTGGCCTGCTTGTCCTATCACATTCACCTGACGCCCTTCAGGGAACCCACGTCAATCCTGCCGACAAGAGTGGCCACGAGTAGCTCCGACGCCCATCACGCTTTCCTCACTCGTCGAAAGAATCCGTGTTCCCATCTCCCGCCAATAACCTTGCCCCACCCCCCCCCCACCCCACCCCTTCCGGTCGAGGGCCGGCGGAAAAAAATATATAATTTGGAACTCGAATTGATTCTGCAGCATCGCCTGTCACGACGATCTGTTCCTCTCTGCTGAGGTCCATGTACCACTGCGCACAAGTTTCTCATAGTTTTCCTCCTATATTAAGGAGTAAACTTTGTATCGTGCAGTCAAATACAATCGCACAATTTCTCTAACGACATTGTCTGCAAGTCAAATATTAAAATTATTTTTTGTAGGTTTATATGGGAGGAGATGGGAAACTGAGGTCATAAGCTCCATATAAAATAGGTGAGTAGGTTGCTAAGGGAAGGATTTTGCGACGAACGGAAGTAGGGTGGGGAAAATTTAGCAGCGTTAATTAGTCTATTTTCAACAGCTTATATTAGAGAAGACTAGCTTATTTCCAAACCTTTAAAACCTAATAACCGACCATAGTTACGACAACATGTACATACCAGTTTCAAGGAGTTTTTTTGCTTGGGTTAGCAGGCCTTAATTTACCAAATGGGAAAACGGGGGTGTTAAATGGCGTTGCCTAGTTCCCCGTCTTCCAGTTTGGTACATAGAGTTCTGCTTACCAGAGAGAAAAACATCTTGAAAAAGTTACATTACAATGGAAACGGTTATTATAAATTCAGAGTGTGGAACATAACCTAGTCTCGTCTCATTTAACATGTTAGACGCAAGAAGTTTCCACCAAGTGCACCTACGACGTTTACTAATGTTAGCCTATCTAATAAAAATAAGCAAAATCCAGTGCCTGGAGTAACGCTCATGAAGTACCCTCCGCACAACACCCAAGTAGGGACTGAAAAATCTACGCCACCGGTGATACTTCAGCTTTGGCCTTCGAGAAGAGAAATTCAGTCTAACCACCGCACACTAATCCCATGACCCCGAATTAGGATCGGTTGTTTATCATAGGATTTAGCCCTCCTTCCCCTTAGCCTAACATTCATCCCTCCACTCACCTCTTCAACACCCCCATACCCAATACTACACTGCTCAACCACTTCTTCTGCCTCCTTCGAATCTCTTCCACTAGCCTGCACCCCTCGTCCACTTTATTAAACACTTCGTTTTTCACTCTATCCTTTCAGATTACCCTCTTCTTTTATCTTCGCGGACCAAGTTTCAAGACGATGCAAGCTGCACTAATATACAGATGCAAGCTGCAAGATACATACATAATGTCATAAAAGTTTGGGCCCGATACATTTTGTAACTTATGAGCTCCATAGGTAACTATTATGGGGGATTTGTATTTAACCGTTAGCAGGAGTGATTATTTGATGGAAAATTCACTATGCGATGATGAACAAGTTAATTTATTCATGCTCACTACTTTTTACGTGCATAAGTAAAATGATAAATGGATTTTAGCCAGCAGTAAGAGAATGAACGAACTGATCGAAGTAATAGCTATTTGATGATAAGTTTCGAAAACGTTATTTCCTGCAGCCGAATTTTGTAATGAGTTCCATAAATTAATGAATTTCAAAACTATCGATTCCATTTGTAAGTGTTCGTTTATCCATCCATTATGAAAGCAATTATTCTAATGGTTGCTTTGTTGGATGGTTTACTAGAGTTGGATTCCGATATCTTCAAGCTGGGAAGAGAACGTGGGAAAATGCGACGGACTGGAGACCTTCTGCTTGCACCTTTTTGGCGGAGCTCACTTCGACGGCAGGAGAGAAAGCGGAATAAGAGTTTCCTCTAATATTGCCTTCTCACTTTTTATTTAAAGTTTTTTTTCCTCAATACCCTTTACTTAGAACCTTAATACCTTATCGTAGACAAGTACAATGCAGTTCAAAGGGCACGCGATGTATGAGTAGAAAAATATGGGAGATAAAATTATATCACTTATTTTAAAAACTTTTCACAGATGCAGTCCAAAAATAATGGCATAGTTGTTATTATTTTTTTCATTCCATGAAATGGCAATCAATATAAACCTGCGTATTTTTAGACCTGATTCACTTCTGCAAACGATCTTTATTTATTACTTGATAGTTACTATAAGAGCTGGATTTCTTTCAAATTTACAAGTGAGAATGCATACTTGAGAATCAAAAACAATTTGAAAAACATTTGGACTCGAAAGAGAATGATTCCTCCATATCATTGAGGTTATAAGACATTATAGTTCTCACATTTTTTCGAAAATGATCAGTAGCAATGACCAAGCTTTATTTAATTATGGCCCAACTTCAACGTGAATCAACGAATCATCCAACTACGCTCGTTCATGGGGTACCTATTGTCAGGCGCACCAAGGCACAGAGTCAGCAAATTCCTTTCCATTCCTATCTCTCATTCATCGCCTTCAGCTACGGTTCAGCGGGACGAAAACTACCGGGCCTATGAGGCCACCAAAATCGTCGCCACTACCCTGCCTTTCTATTAAGGGTTGACCAACTTGGGAAGTATTTCACGGATGGGAGGAGAGTGACTGAAATCGGTCATCTGGATAGTTCTCAAACCTCACTCAAGGAAAGCCGGAGATTCGGTGAGTGTAATCCTCGCCAACGACGGAAGTGCTTTTTTCCTAGCGCAAGCAAGAATCATGACTACGGGGGTATCCTTGGAAACGGAAAAGGGCTTATGAGATAAGACTCCGAAAGATTCCTGCAGGACTCCATATCTGGCGAATTCAACATTTTAATTTACAAAATGTAGAACAAATCATATCTGCTAAAATCTAAGTGATACCGACCTCAGAGCTTCAATGATATAACTTCAAATGGCTTCAACGGATTCATATTTCTTTGCAATTAATTTCAGTCAACATTTAAGAAAAATTAAATAACATGTCATTCATAGATGTATTCTTGGTTAAAAAATTACAATGATTGTTTTTAACTTTTTAATGATACACAAAATTACGAAAAGAAAAATACAGTGTGATGCATAAAACTCACGTGATGATAGTTGCAAAACTGGAGATTATCTTTTCTTAGCATCGTGAATTTAATTATTTCGCGTTATATTCCTCTCACGTTATTTCAAATGTAAAATGAAATAAAAGGCATTCAATAAAACCACAAAAAACAACTATGATGTGAAACTTGAAACCGAACATCTATGTTGAACCTTATCTTTGAGCAAATTAATATTCTTCCATAACATTCCTCGAGGTGTGAATACATATTTATTAATCACATCCACCACGTCCAATGGATGAAGGGTGAAGTTAGACGGCAGTACTGACATCACCGATGACAAGGGTAGCACATGGAATGAGGACCCTTTCCTGTCTGCTTATTGAAATATCTCTATACGTGACGAAGGCCAAAATGATTGATCCACCACTCGAGGCAAAACCGATGCAACCCGTCGCTACATGCATGGAGCTTCCATGTAATGAAATAGCTTTGAGATTAGCAAAACTTTCTTAGAGCTGTATGTCAACAGGGTCAATTTGTCAGTCAATGTTTTCCGCTGTAACTTTTGTTGTACGCTTAATATAAAAAAATTGTAGTAAGTTATTGAAAGATGTTATGAATTATAACATAAGCATTCGTAACTATTTCAAGTCTCACGAAAGGTTGATATTTATGGTTTGGAAAAATCAATTTCATGTCTCCCCATGTTTGACTTTCTGGTTCTCTTCCGCGTTGGAAAGTGTCTGATCGACAACAGTTCCACCAGCTATCCTCACGTTTTCAGGTCAGAACAAACACTTCAGACACACACCAATACGTGGAAAATAACCTGCGAGTCCAGCATGAGAAGGTGTGGAAGCTCCACTCAGTCTTGAGAAGAAACAATTCCATGTATTGCAATTTTTATTGCATTTTACCATTTAAACAGAATTCAAAGTTTTAAAGCTTGGCCACCTACAATTTGATGAGAGTCAACTTAAAAAAAATAGCATGAATACAAAATTTAGTAATGATACAAAGAAACGTCTACAAATAATTTTCTACTCTCTGCAATACGCCTATTCCTTCGCCACTTGCTACAGTTTTTTTACGAAGCATAAACCTCTATGGCTACCGAAAACATTGATTATTCAAATATCCCACGTTACTTATAAATCATTATTTCAATGGTAGTATACTTACTGAACAAGAATTGCAGACACCCAGTAATATTCTTCGAAACTCATAATTATAAGGTAATAAGTGCCGTTCAAAGGACGAACAGAAAGGCGTTACCTCCGCCGATTTAAAAGAGAAATCTATTACCCACGTTTAACTCCTTTCATGAAAACCTTCTCGTACTGAGTACTGGACGCAGTACTGAGTACTACTGATTGTGAGTACTAAGCAGTATTTTTTCCTAGATAGAATTTCTGAATATTTGAGTAATGACCTGATGATGGCGCCGTAGCGTGGAAACTAGTAGTACCAGAAAACACTCTGAGGATTGAAACGTAGTTGTTATTGCCATTATTCATAATGGATTTCCACATAGTTACGCCTGAAAGGATTGAGTTTTCTGAATATTTCTTTGTCATGTCCATTGAATGACTAAAAAGAGAATAGATATATCGTAGGAAATATTATTTTTTAAAGTCGAGTGAAAGTATACTTCCCTAAAAATTAAAAGCGAGCAACTCTGGAAACGAAAGCACTGGAAGAATGGTTTGTTTTATTTTCATCATAAATTTAAGAGTCCTTGATTAAGAGGAACTCCCGTCTACCCGTCGCGACACTGATGAAGGTACAGTTCATTTTCTTGATGATTAAAGATAGTTTGATTTATTTTAGTCACGATTCAAAATTCCAGCTCCATACATTAAATACAAGGGACTCCGAAAGCTGTTGTTAATTCAACTGTTAGCTTAGTAGCGACGCCGTAGTATTAGATATCGAAGAGGTCACAAAATCAATTGTAAATGTGTTCTCTGTGTTTCTTTTCATCATGTTGAGCTCCGGATTGCGGGTTGGACAGGCTTTCGAGTCTGTCTAAGATTGGAGAATGTTGCGATTCAACTTATCGTTTGCATCGCTGAGATCACCTTTAGGCTTGAAGAAATACTCTTCACTATAAATAATGTTAATAGGTACTTAACATTCTAGATTAAACAAATTTGAAATGGACCTTGGTTTTCTCAAATAACTAAGGATGTTAACAACCTATTACACCGCATTAAAGGAACCTCATCAAGCATTATCTTGCCGTTACCATTTGCAGAAAACCAAGCTAACTTACAAAATATAAGACAATTCCCTAACTACTATCAATTTCACACAGTTAGTGGAGACGACATATACACAACAAAATACTATTGCGTAAAACCCCTGCTGATAAAACTCAGATATTGTTTGTGTATTTTCTTTACTGCCATATTTCACATAGAACAGATAGGCTAAATTAATAAAATACATTAGTGAGAAAAAAATTGAATGATATCATTTTCTAATCATAGACTGCATCTTTCCTGAAAAATGAATCCCATTCATTTTCAGTTTTAAAAAGTCTTCTTTAAAGCCAATGAAGTAGTTTCCAACTCTTGCACAAAATATTTAAAAGCATATGATTCTCTGCTGTAATTTACGTAACGAAGTATAACTGAGTATAGGCAAAAGTTATAAATCATGAGTAATAGCAATATCCAATCACTATTATGACCAAGACTATCAATTAGTAAACAAAAATAAAATTAACCCTTAAATTTAAAACCTATGAGACACCGAAGGTTTCGGGAAAGTAAAGAAAAAGTCAAGCTGTATTAAAGGTGACTACAAACAACTCAGTCACTCATTTGTTGTGTTGGTGTATGAATGTGTAATTCAATTAAATGCTAATTCCAACAGAAAAGAACATGATTGAATCACAACTCTGATTCATAAAGAATCAGAAATCAGTCTCTGTTCGGCAATTCAAAATGGATTAATTATTATGGAGCTGGCATTCCTTCCAAAATCCTACCTCTGTAATCCCATAATTAAAATAACTACTGATTTCAGATTGGTCAATGGGCTAGCGTCTAGAATGCAATCTTCAAAGGCCAGTTTACGCTGCGTAAGTATTTTCACTTGTAAATGCTCGAAAAAATGATCCTTTGAATTGCACCGAGTAAATACCAAATTCGGAACATTCCACGTTTAAATTTCCAGTAAACATATCCTCTTCTAATTCTGAGCATTTCCTATTGTAGTTTTCACTTTTTTACAATTATTTTTACGCTTATACTGGCCCAAGCACATTACCCGCGTAAACTCGCCAAAACACATGAATCTTATTCCAGAAAATATCATTTTCAACGATAAAAATAGCAATTGCAGACAAAGAAACCACCAATTATTTACCGGCCTAGGCCCAAAAATAAAAAAAAGAACACGAAAACAAATCACCAGCCATCCGGGTGGACCACATGCATAATCCGAACAAAACACGCGAGAAACGCTATATCCATCGCGTGACGAAAACGGACAGTAGAGACCTTTTGTTTAAAACGTCAAGTCTCTCAAAAAACGAGATTAAGGTTGATTAATATATATTAACAACACTAACCTTCACCACCTCCCGTTGACTCCGCACTCACCGTGGGAGTTAAAAACGAAACGAAGCACCAGTTGAAAGGATATGGGTGACCGGCCGTCCTAGTTCTTTACGTCAGGCTCCAACAAGTGAAGCAGCCGCTGGAAGGAACACCACACTTATAGTCGAGGTCGAGGGGCAGACGAAAGAAGGAAGAGAAGGGCCACTGGAGGGATGACGAGGATGACAGAAAGGTGCCTCATTAAACTCTTGAAAGAATCTAAGTCCGCCCGGCAGCTAGACCCACTTGGCGCGCAATGCCCCATGCCAACCAACAAACAACTCGTTTAGGCGGGAACGGGGAGGCGGGAACGAGGTATATTGGGCGGGAAGAAGGGACAGAAGGGAGAGAGAAGATGACGAGACAGGAATATTGGGGGGAGTGCAGAACTGAAGAGGGAATGAATACGGGAGCGATAACAAAATAAATATGACCTCTACGTGCCTTTTCTACACGCCGGAGAGAGGGCGTGCGAGCCGCCGAGATGAGCGACAGCAACGCCTCGCCTCGAACACACCGCGAAGCACTGAGAGCATGGACGTTCCCCCGACTGCGTTTCGGAAGGAAGTACGCTGGGAAGTCGGCGGGACGGCTTCGGCCTCCACGGCGCATGCGCACTTCCCCCACCCCTCTACGCGGATGGAGAGAGCAACCCAAACAATTCTCGCTCTCACACAAACTCTCACACATACCCAACCTCGTGAGTGTCGATGGGAACGACTCCTTCCCTACTCGTACTGCTTTCGAAATCGTAATGACTCCGCTCTTCGATTTTAATACCTTTAGATCGGCACGAAACGATATTGTTATGTAGAATGCCGCCAATACCTATCGGTTGCTAGTCTTAGATGCCCTATTTGACAACGGCAGTGCAATATTTTTGGTTCCTACATTACAGTAAAATGGAATTCTTCTCATTTGCACTTTCTTTATTATTCGTCATTACAAAGGACTGTAAACGCCTACTACAATTAGTATATTTTTCGCATTAATTATGCGTTTGAGAGTTTTGAACATTTTCATCTATTTGATATTTTTTTAGAATGTTTTCACGCTTTTTCCATTCGCTAAATGTCTGTGAATGCCAACGTCTTGCAACCAACCACACGGATATACTTCATTTTAGCTTTATACTGTTATCGTTATCCCAAATTTTAAAATTGGCGGAAAGGGTTTAGCTAGAGGTTAGAAATGACACACTAGTCCCCTAAGCTACCAAGCTAAGGTATGCCACCACATAGTAACACCCCGGTGAGCACACATTAGGTACTATACTTCCACCTGCGATAATCATAAAAATTCGAAAACCCTTTCTATCGTAAATATCGGCAATCACCAATGACACTTGTTTCGAATAAATCCTGGATTATTTCCCCCCTACGCTTCCCAACCATCGTGCGTCCACATAAAATTCGTTTGTAGAGCCCTCAACGAAGAAGGACATGCTGGACACAGATTCGTACTATTTCATTCGGCCGTATAGTCAACGGGTGGGCTTCGAAAAAGCCCGCAAATCTCATAAAAATGGTAGCCAGAATTGGACCCTGGGGAAAAGGATGGTAAAAGAATGGAAGTGTTTGAGACGTATGTGCGGAAAAGATAGGATAGAACGTGACACGGGTCGAAAGGAAGACAACTGAACGAGTGATAGACATGGTGGGAGCGGACAGAAAGTTCCTCGAGGAAATCTCGAGGAAGCAAAGTAAGTGAATGTATCAGGCAATCAAGGAGGATGGGATACTGACAGCTATTTTGGATGGAAGAATATTGTGGAAGTGGGAGGAGAAGAACAGACATGTTAGCTGCAGCGAATGGAGCAAAGAAGTCTGGAGAACTGGAGTCATCATCAGTAGTCATCAATCCGAAAATTGGTTTGCAGCAGTTCTCCATTCCACTCTCCTCTCCACCATCCGCTTCATTCCTACATATTTATTTTGAGGTTCTTAATAATTTTTGCTCAATGAATTCGAACTGGAGTAGCCAAGAGAAAAATTAGCACTAAGTGAGCATTAAGTGATAACTGAAAGTGTTGGGTGAAGGCTGATCACACATCAAACATTTCCAAATATCTCACCAAAGAAAAAACATTCCAGTGACTTCCGACATGTACGGCTGCAAGCACTAAGGGGAGGATATAGTTTCATAAATTTGAAATTTGTATTAGCACAGAATAACAGCAATATAAGACGATTAAATGATCATTTTGTTCATTCCCTCTCCCGTTTGCTATCATTGCCATGCTTTGATGGACCTTCTACTCCATAAAATATTTTCCCACATGTCTTTCGGGCGTTCTCACGACCCGATTCTTGTGCAAGAGTATCGGCACTGACTTAATGGAAACATAATATATCCATCTTAAGGAAGGAGAAACAGAAACAGTGGTTAAAATTTCCACGCTATATGCAAAAGTGTGGAAACTTTTTAAATTGTGTGGAAACAAAATTGTTGTGGAAATTTTAACCAGTTTTTCTGTTTCTCTATCGTCAAGATAAACCTTGCCCTCATTCGCTTTTCCAAATCTGAAATAAGTAATGTATCATGTCTTTTTTACATTTTCCCAAGCATTTTTTTTTTCAAGTTTAGCAAGAAAGTTATTTTACATTTTATGGCTAGAGCACAGGCATTTAATAATGTAGCTTACTACGACTGGTGATAGAATAACTTTCAATCTTGAGAGCAGCGGCCTATTGGAATTCATCTACTCCCTCACAAGTGCCATTCTTGTCGGACTCAAAAGGGCGCTAACATCTCGTTCATAAATTTGCCAATAGAACTAAGAAGAAGCTTAACTAGGTAGCGTGGGCACATTGGCCCGAAAGCCAAAGACCCGCGGCTTGATCCCCAGTCTGGGTTAACTATTTCTTATGGCAATTGCTACGACTTTAAAGCCGTAATGTTCATAACTAATAAAGTTCGTTCCAAGGATCAAGCCACTAAGACTCTGAATCGTTTTTCTCCTTGAATTTAGCTTTTTATTTTGGAAGAAAAAGAATATTCTTTACTTAAACACGATAATTTATTGTCAACCGCTGTTTCGACGCTATTGCGTTATTTTCAAGACAGCAATTTCAACTTCTCAACAGCCATATAAAAATACATACATACTGGGATGGTGATTGAGGGGGACAAGGGCGGATAGAGGAACTGATTAGGGCAAGAGGTAAGTGGGTGGAGTGGTCAATGGGACCGGAAATTTGGCGGTAAAAGTATGAACAATAGAGGTTAAGGTCTAATATTAGAGAAGTCATTGAGGAGGGTTATGTTGGGGGAAGTCATCTTTGAGGACATTTCCTATTGTTCCCAGAAATCCAGTTTAACATCTTTTCAAGAATTTGTAAAATGGCAGGGTTAAATCACTTTAGTGGCCAGTCTCATTAAAATTTTTAAAAAGTAATACCTATACACAATCTTTGTTAGACGTTCTCGACATTTATCGAGTGGAAATAAAAGAATTAATTTTTCTCAAAAATACATGAATTCCGTAAAGTGACACCTGAAATCTTTGGTTATATTAGTGGAGTAACTACTTTAATCTTCAACATTAAGGTAATTCTTATTCACGTAATATGTTGCTTTTAGCAATATTAGATTTTATTAATGGATACAATATTATTCTACCCCTTTTGTATGAACTTTTGAAGGTAAAGTGTCACTAAGGAAGGAAGACTGCAGGGAATATAATACAAATAGTCTCACTGACCAAGGTAGCATACCTAAGACCATGTTTAGGACTATTAAATAAATTAAAGCGATGAAAAAGACTTAATGTGCTCCCTTCTTCTATATATGTTATAGATTACAGGCCATGTCTCAGGACAAAGTTTTTCCTGACATCTTCTCTGCAGCTGTTTACTCAAAGCTTGGTCATGTAAAAAGACAAACACTCGCGGGGAATGTCCAAGCGACAAACGGCCATGGCGATTGTTACACGCCGTTAAATATGCAAATGCTTTATTGTTGAATAATCAGATGAACTCTTGGGATCGATTGATGAGAAGAGCCATCAAGATCTGAATGAAGAAGAGTTATTTCAACCGCTTTTCCGGATTCACCCTTAAAAGTGCTTGGAGGAGGCCAATTTTTAAAACATAATAAATACTAGTAAAGAGTGGGAAGAATACTGACCAACCAAGTGGCATCTGACCTCAGAGAGAGGGAACATATACCAGCCTAATTGATGATGCGGCATTCACACCTGAAGTTAATCTAAGATTTGACCATCGAAACGTCGCCAGATGTGAAGAGCTTGACCTGCTGCAGAGCCCAAAAAGAGTTCACTTAATGATTTTTATCAGTTCAATTCCTTTCCGTGGGTGATTCTGGGACTTCTCTCTCATTTCCGGTTGAAAGTTGCACACAAACTCTTTACTGAAAAATTTGAGCCCATCCTAAATTTCCCTGTCTGAAAAGGGAGCATGTGAAATCTTACGATTGCAACGTGACGTGATGCAGTGTTAAAGAAAAAAGAGGTGGTAGTGAATGAACAACGCTCAGAAAAAACTTTACCGTGGGGGACCTAGACATTATAAGAAATTGGGCATACAACTTTCGTTGCCGTAAAATCGTCCATCCTCAGATCAGGTAATAAAATCTTGTGTGAGTAACTTGGACTTCATCAAGGTATCTCGAAAGATGACCACTCGCCGCGGGACATTTTCCCAATGAACTTGGGGGTTTTTTTATGTGTAAACATACTGTTGTTTACCCCAATACCCAACTCTCCCCCCTGGAATCTTCGATAATTTTACACTTTCTTCCACTGCCCCCCAACCCATCCTCCGCCTTGCCAACTGCTTCACCTTTTTCTCCCCCTCCTTTACCTTCCCTAATACCCCTACCTTCTTTGTAGACTTGTATATTTACCTAGTATAGTATTTAGTATATGTACCTCGTCTCGTCCCAAATTCTTTACCTCATAATGATGTAGTAAATCGAAGCATAGGTCGGAATAAATCAATTTCACCAGTGGAAAATTGCAATTTCTGTCTCCGTCCGTGCTTTTGTTAAGTAAACTTACCATAATTATTATAACCTCATCCTTCTTAAAATTGCTCGTATGGTTTTATTTTCTGCACAGATAAGTATCTCGTAGTATCCTTGAATTCATAGCATTAGTAATACTAATCAGTATTAGTTTGTCAACCTGTGCTTTGCATATAATAATTTTTACCAACGTAGTACTCCCCTTGGTTTCTAGTTATGCCTAAAATTGTTCTTTGCTCTCCTAGCGACCGCAGGAGCGAGCGAGTCTCCATCTTGAACTAGGACGAGTATTGCGTGCCTTGTGTGGAATCACCCCTTGGCATACACCCTGGAGGTGGTTTGTGTGGTATTCTGTGGAAGGAGACGTACTCAACCAGGGGTATGCGCTTGATGGTTGTGGGATAACAGCTGGATAATGGTTGAGATGAGACAAGGATATTCCCATCGTGCGAGGTCTCCAACTGGAGGGTTTTTTGTAAGCTCACCTTTTTAATAACTCCTTGCGGGAAGGCGGGAGATCCGTTTCGCTCTCTTAATGATCGGCTCACGATCGGCCGAGGTCCGATGGTGGCTCCATTTCACGTTCCAAACGACAGGTGAGATGGAACTAATGTCATGCGGAACAAAATTAAACGGATAAAGAGTCGAAAGATACGGATCAAGGGTCGAAAGAGCGGATGAATCAAATAAATAGACCGGCATGCCGCGGGAGTTCACCATTTTAGAGCCAAAGATGGTCACGCCGCCTGGGTGGCGGAGTTGAACTGCGAAAAATGACGTAATTTTCCAAATTTTATGACGTATTCTCACTTAAGTGAGATAACAAAATAACCCCCCCTCCAGTGAACCCTAAAAGCCCTCATCAGGGTACACTCGAGGAAAATAAGCTACCTAGCAGGTGCTACGCAGCCGAAAAAGGTCGGGAACCACTGCCGTAGTAGAAGTCCACGACTACTCCACTGGGGAATCAACGTTTGATGGAAATGAGACTCACGATATGCCGCTCGATTCCTTGAGTTTATTTTTCGTAGCGGTCTCCACCGCCGCGTCGCGTCGCCGGCCTAACTAGCTAGTTCCTGGGAAGTGTCCACGGAAATAACATGCGGAGAGGACATCAAAGGTGATGATGAGCTCCAGCCCGAGATGGAATGCGAAATTACCCGACTGTGAACGAGGAAAATTTCCAACTTTAATTCCATCACCGGCGGTAGATGGGATCTTTCTTAGCAATCGACGTGTGCAGTTCGTTATTTCGCATCAGGGGTCAAAGTTGGAGAGAATTGTAAATATCAGCGGTGCAGATGGAAAACACGCTCAGAAAACACGCTCGGAAAACACGCTCGGAAAACTTCATCATGGTCCCGAAAATAATTAATTAAAATATAGATAGTCTTGTCCCAAAGTTAGCGCGAAGCCCTTCAGGCATCCAAAAGACCCCTCAGGTGTCTCGTGTTTGATCGCGAAATGCGAAGGCAATTTTACTTCTGGCATGCGGAGATCACCATGTGAAATGAATGAAATGAACGTCAAGTGAGAAATTTAAAGAGTGTACTGCGAGAAAATATTTTTTACAAAAATTATTAAATAGACTACCTTTTTGTTATTTACGAAGTTTTTATGAGGTAGAAGGATGGACTATTGGCAGCTGATATAATTTGCACCATCGAAGACGGATAGGTTGGATTATTAGTGTAAGGAAATTATTTAAGTATATGGTGAATTATGAATGGGTAGAGAGAAATCCGGGGAAACGGGATAGGCGTTGGCCTTTATTTACCTTGGGCTTGGCGGGATAGGCGGTTATTTTCACACTTGAACGTCCTATTTGAAGAAATAAAATAAAAATATCAGCCCGAATTCACTCAGAACATAATAAGGGACCAAATATAATCAAATGTCAATATTATATCGTGTTCTCTGGATTTGGCAACATCATTATAAATTGGGTGCTTGGATCTATCCTAAGCTCACTTTAAACCATGAGAATAATTCTCCTTGCAAACATATTTTCTATCCGTTTTCGATTACGTTTGGAGGGTCTCGTTAAAATTTTCAAATGAATTGAATTAATATCTCAAAAGTAATTCAAGTCTTTTCTGAGCTAATTATAGCAATCTTTTGATGAACTACTTGCTAAAAAACATTCGTTGATTTACGGGTGTGTTGATGATGACTGAGTATCAAACGGGGACCTTTATGGTTAGTGAGTCTACCAGGGAGAATATATGTAATATAATATTACGTTTGAACCCAGTGTTAAAAGTCAAGTGTCAAATTGTTGATAGAGTTAAAAATCAAGTGGAGATTTTTAAATGTCATTTTTCTGTAAATGTTTCGAGTACATTAAAGCTGAATTCAATGCCTAATAAATATATTTTTCGACTGGTGATCTAGTTGGCTTATTTGCAGTACAAAGATGCAAAACTACAATGCAAACATGCATATGCAACAGCAGGTCTTCAATGATAGCTTTACTTTTGTAACACATCACACGTCTGTATGTGAATTTGAGTGTATGAATTTGAATAATCTATTAACACCTACAGATCCCTTGGTATTCAATGATTTTAGTCAAAACTCACCCTCCACTTATCCATGGGGTGCCTTGCAGTCAATTACTAAGATGAAGAATTCACTTAAGTATGGACGACCGATGTAACCATCCTTCACATTTTTTATAGTTTTAAATAAGTTTCATTGTAACCCACGTTCACCGATCTGAGCTGAAGACACACCAACGCAGTGATCGATAAATTGTTAGCTTTTGCCGCCGTAAATTGATAATCCTGCTTTTCATGAGATGGGGATCACTGAAACTTGAACTGAGCCATTGAAATCATGAGACCTTATCGGCTGATGGACCGGCATGGGACTCAACGCCTTGTTCATGGGTCACACGTAACGATTATGGCCGGGTACCCCAACGACTTCGCCCATTATGAAAGGGGCTGAGTCTACGATAGCCTTGGTCCACGGGTTCCCCGTTCATCTCCCCATAATAATATCTCTTGAACACCGACTGAGCCACGGGCTTCCCTCGGGCACGCCTCGGACAGAAACCGCCAGGAATCCGTCTCGACACTCGGTAAGCCCTCGCCTCGCAGTCATGGGGTGGTGCAATATTTGAATTTCAGTACCGCATCGCGATATTGATTGCAACTGCCAAGCAAAAGAGATTGGAAGCAATAAAGATGTGGAAGAATTATGAAGATCAAATTGGGGGAGCGAGATACTAACAAAGAAGTCCTGCGAAGAGTTGAAAAGAAGTACAATGAAAAACTCCGTTGTCTCAGTACTACACTTTTTCTTTCTTGTTCTTTCTCGCTGTCAACTGAATATTGTATTTATATTCCAAAATTTTTATGTTTACTCTGTATTTTTTCTTAGGTGGCTTGTCAGAGAACAATAAACAATTATTATTTAAATACAATTCATAAATGACTCGAGATCGAGCTCCGGAGGTGGTGAAGATTTTTCAGGGGATCCCAAGAGCTTCCATGGTACTGTGAGGTAAGCTCTTCCAATGCAGGAAGTATAACAACCATCGGATTATACTTTAAACTTTGGAAATTTTGGCGCATTTTGTTATTTCAATGTCAATCGGAAATTGACATAATTGAAAAAAATCAGCAATTGCATCTGGTTGTGGAGAAGAGGGTCCATTAGGCTGAAGTACATCTATGCTTTTATACCTAAACTATGTATCTATAATTTTCCAGTTATACATCTGTGTACCTACTTACTCCTAAAATTCATTGAGTATTTGATCCAAAATAAAAGACAAAAAGCTTTCCCTTGCAGAAGCCCCTTACTCATATTTACGAAAAGGGGACTATAATTTTAACGATGCGTCACATATTCAGTCATAAGACGTCTTTTCGTAAATTCGGGAAAATAATTTTTTTTCCTATAAATAGTCACTATTTAAAAAAAATTAAAATTATCGTTTTCAACCAGTGGGTCAGTTATGCACGTTTTCACTTGATGGCGTGTTGTACGTGAGGGCGTTGAACTCAGTCATAATTAAGGCTGAGATGTACTACATTGAAATTGTCATGAGAAAAAAATCCTTAAAGATTGGGATTCGATCCACATTCTTTTTAATTTCCGGACCTATGATCAGACATTGCGTCATCTATTTCCCTTAAATTATTCTATAATTTCCATTACAAATGAAAACAATAGCCAAAAGAAAACCTGAATAGTTATGTGGTCTTCACGCATGCGCGGACTGTGATTCGACTTTCAGTAATGTAAATATTTGCTAATGGCAGTTTTTATGTTATCAATTATTCTATGAAAATTAGCGCTGCAAATGCAACTGAATTTTCAGAGCAACTGAAAGAGCAGTACACTCATAATCACATTGTTGAAGAGATTACTACGGAATATCGCTGTAACATTTTTTTAAAGAGAATGGAAAACCATTTTGTGATACGATTTTCAGGGACGGGGTAATCAATAAAATGTCGGTCTCTCAGACGTTCTCTTTTGAATTACTTTTCAAAACATTTTGAAACCCATTGTGGTTAACCAGTATCGAACAGCAGTTTGAGACTTTGACGAGAAAATAAAGGCGTGATAAAATGCTAGCGATGAGCTACATCGACGTAAAAATTTACCTATCGCTATTTTGTGCAGAATATAATTTTCCACCGTGTACAATACATGCTTCAATCGTGTACAATACATGCTTTGATTTTAAGAGTGTGAAATAGGTGCAAAATTTATCATTATGTAACCGATAGTTTAACACTTCGGCCGGTGACAGTCCCCGAGACGGAGAACATGCCACTCAAGTCGCGGGATGCTCCCTCTTGCGTCCCGCAACTTAACAGACGTTTCACCTTTAACAACTACATTGATATATTATACTTAATGTACACAAGTCCACGAACCAAAGTGTTCATGAATATCTATTGAAAAACGATAAACGAGAATAATTTTAATATGATATTTATCCGTTAAAATTTAAACTTAATTTAGAAGCGCAATTGATTTCAGGAATATAGACTCGCAAAGCCGAATCTAACTTTCTTTACAGAAAACAGCGGAAAAATAAAAAAAAATTATTTTGCCGCTGTTTTTACATTCTGGTACAAAAAGTTCACCCCTCTTAAAGTGTATGAATGGATTGAAAAACTGCAGCTAATTGAGAGAAATTGGGCATTTTTGTGCTAATTTCTTCTTATTCCACTACAAGAACAAAAAATAAACCACAAAATTGTCATTCAGGTTTACATTGGGGAAAATATCGAGTGATTAGATGGATCCACAAAAAATAAAAGCCTTTAGTTTATATTATTAAAAAAAACCTAATCATGTATGACGAAACTTTATTAAAATTTAACTCCATGTCGATTATAATTGAATTTATTTTTTTATGATATCGGTTTTTCTTTCATAAATATGCTCAACCTTAGTTTTCCAACATTAGCAATTTATTTTAAATGGCAAGCCGTCAACATAGATTCATAATGGGCCTACATTCATAATTTCCCATGACATAATGACATACATTGATGTACATGACATAATGACATACATTGATGTACATGACATAATGACATACATTGATGTACATGACATAATGACATACATTGATGTACATGATATAATGACTTTCATTCATAATGTCCCATGCAAGAAATGAAAAATAAACTCATAAGCAGTATATCGATTTGTTTATAATTCCAGGTGTAAAAATGTCAATACCAAATTGTCAATAATATAAAATTGGGTACTGTAGACCAACATAATACTACTGCCTAATTTCCTGTATGATTATCATTTATTTAACCACATTCCATATCTGTCTTACCTAGGAGCGTCCTAAATTAAATTTACATTACTCAGGGTATGCTTTCCCTATGGCCAAAGCTACTCATCATTCCCAGTCAATCCGCTATGGGTCTTTATCCCTATATTTGCTTATGAGACAACTGCAATGCTAAAGGCCGTCAGGGCGACAGTTGGGCAAAAACACCACATTTGAGCAATTTTATCAATATTTCATCATAGCTTTCACGATTTCGAACAGTAAACGAAATTCACACGAAGGAATAAGAATGAATATTCCACGATATTTTCTTTCGTTTGACGTTCGTCTCGACATCGCACGCTCAATATTTCTCATACAAGTATGCAAAAGAAAAAAAGGCTGTAAGCGAAAAAAATGAACTCAATATGTGTATTTCCTGATGGGAATTTGCGGACAGACAGACAAATAAACTCTGATATTTATATTAATACAATATCAGCTGTAACGCTAACTGAGACTAACTCAGGCACGCACTTGAACCAATCAATTTCCATGAATCTAGTATTTGCACTACTCCGTCCTCAAGATACGAAAGCCACATCTGCATTCTAGTCAATTACCGCCTTCATCAACCGCCCCCATCGGGGAATCTCCTCCGTCATCTCGTCCAAACGTCACATTCTCACTTTCGCGTTCACTTGATTCAACTCTTGTGGGAGAAACCTGTTCACGTACGTATTCCGGCCCGCTGGAGCAATCTTGTTCCTAATCCCAACATTCGGAATTCTCAGCACGTTTTCGGATGTTAGCTCCTTCCCCTTCAACTCCCCACACATCCTCGATATTCCTCCCACCGATCTCACATCTCTTCCTTTCCCAACGTTTATCTCCATCCATCTCGCTCAATACAATCTCAAGACTCTTTTTACACGATGCTCACTTCTACATCTAAATACTACCCTGAGAGCCGCCGCAGAGACTTGTGGCTGAGGATGTTAGGAAACGCACTATGGAAATGGAGGGAATAGGGAAAAGAAGTGGGGGCAGAGGACAGGGGTGAATGTTACGTTAACAATGAGTCTTAAATGTACGACCTATATCTACGAAGTACCATGCAAGCCACCACTAGGGTGAGTGGCACAGAGTGATTCAACACCAGGCATGCAGCACTCGTCCCAGGTCAAAACAGAACCTCGCACGTTCCCCCGGTCGCTAGGCGCAGACCAAAAAGTAGACAGGAGAACAGTGTGCAGCCAAAACAGAAACTGTGAGAGTTTTACGTAGACGAACATGCACACCTTAAGAGACAACGAATGGTTTATATTACTGATACTGTTAATTTATGAATGCTACGAGATCCTAATTTATGCAGAAAACAAAATAATGCAGGACATTTAGAGCAGGATGAGGTGTCGGCAATGATATTACGCTATTAACACAAGTAACAATTCTAATCTAACTAGTGAGGATGGGAGTTCCTTAGAATTTATCTATTACAACTATTATTATTCCTTATTGGACGTGGAAAATATGACATTTTAAATATATCGGTTTTGCAATCAATTTCTTTTATCTTTTGCCTGTGATCGTTTCTACCGTAATACGTTGGCTCTATCAAAATATGTCGAACGCTTGGCAAAAAAATTATATCATATGTAAGTTTCACTACCGTTATATATCTTTGTTTTTTGTTCTCAGCCGTAATGGTGTGAGGAAAGAATGAATGTTTTTATCCATCAGTTAGGCAGTGTATCTCTCTTTTTTGTCGCGTTTATCAGTTCTAGATATATAGCGGGGAGTCAAAATAATATCCTCCCTGTCATACTGAAACCTGCCTGATTTGAAAGTATAAGTAACCTTACCCAAGCGTGTAGTCTCCAAGTCTCTAAAGGCCGTTTTACACGATGAAAGATTTTGTACAAACGAATGTACGTGAGATTGTACGTTTGTCTCAACGAAATTAGAACATGTTCTATTTCCCGTGCAAGCATTGAGACATTCGCTCAAGCGTTCATAAAATTTTGAAACATTACGAGAGTGTGCTTCATAATGGCCAGTGATTGACGCCCAAAATAGCTAATAATACCATAAAAGGAATAGAAAAGGGAAGGACTAGTAATTACCTCCCTCACCCACACTTTCTTTGTAAGTGGATTAATTAAGTAAACCACCTGTGTGCGAGAGTTAAGCCTTTTTTGTGTCTCCAATAAGGGTAATATGGGTACTGTTTCATTGTGCTAATCTTTATTATTCATCTCATTTCATTCATTCATCTCATGAAGGGTTTGTTTTCACGATTTAAATATCTCACCCCTCATCAATCATACCACCTTTTTATTAGTTAGTAGAAGGGTATTCTTGTTTGTAATAGTTTGTGAGTCAATTCTTGAATATATGGCTGTTTTATTGAATGGAAAAAAGGAATATTTTGTTCAATCTATCCACTTGGCAAGCCAAATTACCCGTACACCTTTTCCCTGCGACCCATCTTCACCCAGCCCCGGCGGTAAATCTAGGGAAAACTAGATTTAAAATGCGGTCAGTAACCTACCCGCAGAGGCCTGTGGTGGAGAGGTCTCAAATTTTATTTAACAGGTGACGGAGTTTTTGCCCCGCGTGTCTCTGAGGCGGGAGGGTACGCGTGGATGAAGTGTTCTCGTGTCCCGTTCGCACGTCCGGGAGGGCGGGACCAGTACAATATGTATACAATATCAACGTCATATGAAACAATGTATAATATTCGCAAAGGAATATTATTTTATTCAGTACCACTGGTTTCAATGCATAGGAGTCATCCTAAGGTACAAATTATTATGCTCACGTCCATGGACATACATATACACTCAATTCCGGACAGGTTGGGGGAGGTGCAAATGACCCTAGCCGTCGACGCACCAAAAAAACCCAATGGTTGGGGGTGGGTAAGGTTTATCGGGGATAGTAAGTGAGGAGAGGGTTGGGAAGAGAAGAATGATTAGAAGGAGAGTGGGGTGAGGGGAAGGGTTATAGGGTACATGTGATGAAGGTTAACTGTCGCATAGTTTTAAAAACCCAACCCCTCTAACCATACTCCTTACCCGAATTCCCTACTAAACATCCCACTACACCTTCCGCTCTCACAACTTACCCTAAAGTGAATAAATATGACCCCGGACTATAGTAAATTATTTTAACTTTAGGATGACGCTCTTGCATTGAAACCGGCAGTTTCGAATATAAAATTTTTGTTAAATTATACATTGTTGTATGCAACCATTCTAGCAGAGGTTATTTATAGGCTTAAATCGCAACGTCATTGCAACTAATTAAGGGTGTATACCTGATACATAAAATGCTCTTACTCCAATTAGTTTCAAAGTTTCTATTGAGAGCACGACTCTTAGAAAGTTTCAGAATTGAGTTGGAGTCTCTCAGAATGCTGCTGGTGTTGTCCAAGTTCAAAGTTTCTACTTACCCATGAAAAATCAACGATTCGGGCTGATTATATCACTATCGATAATTATCATTCGACCCTAAGCCGCCGCTGACTCGTCCCGTTTCTCTCTAACCTTGGCCGGTGAACTCTGCCTAGCAAGCGGTTTTTCTGCACTCTTAGTATGCAAGTCCACGGTTCAGGAGGTCAAATTTATAGCATGGCAGCTGCTTAGTTGGCTTTATTTGAGCACACGCATGAATGTGATGCCCGTTAATTTTGGCCCCTCAAGCTACCTTCAAAAATCAACAATTGGTGATGACGAGATGCGACACCGGCGAGCTACATTTGGAAAACTGGGATACATCTTAGAAACGAAAAGCTGTAACACGGGGATATTGAAGGGTGATTCATGAAATACCTCCGGGGTGATCATTTTCAGAGCGTAAGTTGAAAGAAAAAAGTAAGGTCTCTTAAGTTCATTTGAAGCCGATCTATTTTCATACAAATTCATAAGCATTTTGTAAACCCCGACATACCAGGGTCCATTGGTTGATAAAGCATGAAATTAGAGAATTAGACCGCCGTGCATGTAGGTTTATAATGCCGTTTTTACCGCGAATAAATTATCAAAGATCGTGATTGCTGTCCTTAAGATGATCAGTAGGTTATTTGTAAGGTAGCGTAGTTATTTTATTTGCTGAATGGTTTGTTTAATATACTAAGCAACCTGTGACTAACTAACATTAAGAGCTAGCCTCGAATTACCACATCAATTTCCAGGATATTAATATTTCAATGAATACACGATAGAGCTTAATTCATTAAAATTCCATAAATGCAAGATGTTTTTGTGTAAAAATTCATGACAAGGGATGCAGTTTATACTTATTTATCGGGAATATACTTCTTTAAGGAGGCTATCAAGTTACATTCCAGTTGTAGATCGTGCTATCACTCTGTTCCCTCTTAATTCATTTCTGAGACCAAAAAGAGCAATGCGAGAGTCTGGGTTTTCCTAAATTGTTTTTTCTCGGCCCTACAAGGGCTGTAGCGCCGAGGAGTAAGCAAGTAAGTATTACATTTTTTTGCGCTGAAAGTAATTAACGATACCTAAATAGCAGATGCAACACTCTGTTCACGCGATTAAACTCCTTAGTGCACATTGTTTAATTATAAAATATTTACTCCAGGTTTATTCAACCCACATAGTCTACCGTACTCGGGTTACTTTTGTCGCTTCAAAACATTGATCTTGTCACTTTCATTCGACTTAATGAGTGTAAAAAATGGCATTTCAACAGCGATATCGGTAAACCTTCCCGGTGTTAAAAATACATTTATTCAGGCCAGGGAAAAAAAGATTTTAATTTAACCATCACCATACACCATTTTTTCAATATTAATCAACCTCTTTCGGAAAACAGGTTGCAAACTCAAATTTGAATTTTTAGATCATTAGAATTGGAAGCAAGAGAGGGAAGATATGGAAGGAAAAACAGATTATATATTATGTGTTGTGATGACCTGGCGGAATACTTTACGGAAAAAGAGGTTGCGATCTTTACGAGTGTTTGTTATGCTACCAAGCAATTAAGATAACGTGTGCATGATAACGCCGAATGCCGACATAAACAAACCTATGGTGTCTTTCGTGGTGCTGAAATTGCGATGGTTGCTGGATAAGGAAAGATCAATTATCTGATTGGAGCACCCTAGACTTCCCACCAACAAATGTGCAAAAACAGCAAGCGTGGAATATTCAGATTTTTTTCAAATAAATTCGTTTTATTCTTTTAAGGGCTTGGATATAATTATCATATCCCCATTTCAAAACGCCCTAACACTATCTCTCCCTGAGCAGCTAAATTGAGAAAATATACACTTTAATTGCATATTTTGAACTGAAACACAACAATTAAAGGTGTTGCTACATATTATTAAATAGATATCTACTTTATTTCCACCAGGTATTTCATGAAAGTTCTTACTATATTTCAAAAAATGTTCACGATTTTACAAAGTTCATTCAACTGTTCCAATAAGTTCAACAGATACAGGTTTGAAAGCTAATTAAACCACACTATCATTCTCCAGTCAAGCACTTCCAATGGTTGTCGGGAAGAATGTATTCATTTTTACCCAGAAAAACTTAACGATCGCGTTTCCAATGACTTCACTGATAGTGCAGTATTTTAAAGTATCGGGGACTTGATTATATATTTCTGTGGAATTATGTATGGAAATTTGTCATTTTATTATTCCTCAGCCGCTTTAAACGACGTAGTTCTTCGCGTATTCAGTGCCCTGGCATTCGTTCATCGGTCTATGACGGCGCGGCGTTCTTTGCTTCGCACAAATCCTCACTAGAGCTTACGGCCTTTAGATGCGCAGAACAAAGGAGGTGAAATGTGTGGGAGGGGTAAAGGAAAGGAACGGAGGGGAAAGTGAGCGCGTGGCAGGCCGAATAGACAACATAGGGTCTCAGCGTAAAAATGTAATTCCGAGCCTTATTGGACAATTCGACTCGTCGCGGAGCATGGAGCAGGTAGCCGACCCTTCCCCGCCATACCTCCATTCCGCGGCCGGGGCTGTGGAATAGATGGTCTTACGCGATGACTCACAGCTGAGCATTTCAATTACTTCAAACGCATAAACATTAATTCAAAATTAATAAAAAATAATATATATAGTCGTGATTCCGCTGAAACTCTGGTTAAGTAGACACCAAACTTCGCGCATTTCCGTTGTTTTTTAGTAACATTGCTAAATGTTTTGGCGCGTGAAATTCTGTAATCCTGATTCAAGACATGCAATATAAAATTACGAAATAACAATGCATTCTATATTCTTCTTTTACTTAGCTAATGGAATGAATGGAATCGGACTTTGGGTACCACTAGCTAAAATTTCAGTCACTGAAATAAGAAAATAAAAAGTAGGTACTTGAAGAGATCATGTCATAAATTATCACTATTTACAAGTATATTTGATGAATAAATGGGACATTGAGAACATAAAAGAGTGGAAATATAAGAATATATATTAGAGATGGAGAGAACATATACATAATACTAATATAATACATAATAATACATAGATAATTTCCGTAATTTATTAAAAAAGAAAATCGCAATAAATATGAATGTGATATTTTTTTGTTTAATATTGTAGAAAATATTTAATAATTGTTGCAACTATAATTCCACTTTCGAGTCATCAGCCTGAGATCCCCAGGCCGTGACCCCCTGGCGCGCGCTCAGGTCCAAAGGGACGACGCCCACTCCATAACACACTGCGGCGAATAGCTGGGGGCATTCATATTTATTGAAGGCATATGGAAAACTTCAAAGTTAGTGACGAAAATCGTAAACATTAGCCCACTGGTACATTTTTTTCAAAGGTACATTTTTTAAAAATCAGGATAATATTAGACGTCACTTGGTCTCGAACCTGCTGCGACCCTCAGGTTGGGAGTCGAACACACTACCCGTGGGCCAACCTGGGCCCCCTGATTTTTACATCAGTTTCACAACTTTGGCGCTGTGTGTATTGACATATTTCATATTGTATATCTGTAGAAATGTGTGCCTAGTATGAGAGACGGACCTTGAATAATTTTGCTATCCGTGAGATACACCAAACGCCGATAGAGTAAAAAGTTTGTGTACTCATAATGTACACTTTTGCACTCATTCTTGTCGCCTGTCGTCAACTCTTATATCGCGGTATTTATTAGTATGTAAAGTAAGCGTCCAAAGTCGCTTTTGAGATAGTCGAAATCGCCAAAATTGTTGAGTGTCGACAATAATTAGAGTAGAAGTGATTATTTAGCTCACACAGCCATTTTTCGTCATTAATTAGACCCAGCCTCATCAGCTTTAGTATATAGCTTTACTGGAATGGAAGCAAGCGTTGCTTCTCATCGCACGGACACCTCCCGCCGCGCCGGTCGCCGCTCGCCCTGACCACCATCCTTACCCGGTCACGCTTCCCGCATCCACCGACTCACCCCCTAGCCCCTAGCCCCTGCCCCTCTGAAAACGAGCTTCAAACTTTACGTCCCCTCCCTTCTTACCTCTCTACAGGGCCCGTGCCCCACGATACAAGTTCCTCGGAGCTTTTTCAAATAACTATTGTACTACGTCACTAAGCACTAAAATTACTCTACAGTAAAAGCAACAATGGAGGTGTATTGCGATTTTTGCTTTTTACTTTATCGTGCAGGGGACCATGACAAATGATCATTTGTAAATCATCTCTTAAAGATTCCAAAAATTGCCAGAGATATAGGAGTCTAAAGTTGAATGAAAGGGCAACCTTCCCATAACGGCCGTGACGTCATTTCATCCATCGCTTCTTCCCTCTTCTTCCCTATCCATTCTAAGAAAGAAATGCCTAAAAAGGCTTTTGTGAAGATGTCCATTTCCGATGGAAATTCAACAGTATAAATATGTGGAAAATACCTTGAAAAAATATCCGTCTTCACCGGGAATCGAACCACGGGCTTTTGATAGAAGGATGAAATGACATCAGAGGGCGTTTTGCGGAAACAGAAAAAATGCAACTTTCTACGTTTGGTTTGCCCCGTAAATCTATATGAAAACCTTTGCAAATTTGATTTCAACGGTAAGATATAAAAAGCAACCGAAAAATAATTCCCCGTTATTTGTCGACAACTTTTGCATTTTTTGCAGCAAAATGTCGGTGCTTAGCGACGTTAGAACAATTGTCTGTCGACAGAAATTTACTGGGGTAAAGGATTCAAGATGGGCGGGAAAGAAATCAAAATACTAATAACCTACGCAGACGATTGTGTAATTGGCTGAGACTAAAGACGATCGCCAGAGGTTGTTGCATATATTAACGTGCCATGCAAAAATATAGCATGATACGATGAAAAGGAAAAACGCATGACAGCGTCTACAGAATCCCGAAGACGCAAAATTGAAGTTGGTGGTCAGATAATGCCACAACAATGAAAACTTAAATACCTAGACATACGTATAAAAGCTTCAAAGATATCGGAGGTGAGATAAAACAGCTAGTAATTAAGGCAAATAAGGAAGTAAAATGATAAAACTTGAAGAAATAAATACCTAACACCAGAAAAAAAACAGAATAAATTTAAAAAATGTATCAATAATGACATACACAGCAGATTCGAGGTCAGAAACATCCAAGACTAGATGGCTATTAGAGACTGCAGAGATTAAAATACATAGGCGGAGAGTAGGCAAAACACTGTCAAACAGAGAAATATGTGAAAATATAATTAAATCTTGTAAATCAGAAAATATTATTGACTGGGTTTTTATACGGACAAAAGATTTGAACGAATATATTCGTTCAAATCGTTCTGTTTATATATATATATAAACAGAATGACTAGCTACAGATAATTACGTATCGCATAAGATAAACCTCCGCAAGTTGAGAGAACCGTTGGCCGGCCAAGAGCAAGGTAGTGCAACAGCTGTGACAAGAGAAGGCTGTATTTGAGAAAGAAACTGTCTATAGTAGCCTACTGTAAAATAGTAAAAGGATTATGACACTGAAGCCTAGAAGCCTATATGAATGTGTTGGCACCTATGGGAATACCTAAACATATATCTGGAGCATTCTCTTATATGGCGGCGATACCGTGATAATTACTTCTGCAGAGCAAGAGAAATATGTGGTGACATCGAAGAAAGATAAAAATCAGATGGTTGGAGAGAATCACTAATGGAGAAGTCCTAAGAAGAGTTGGAGAGAAAGAAGTATGATGAAGACTCTTAAAAAATAAGAGACAAACTTATTTGACACATTTTGCGGTACAATTGTTTACTGAGGACGATATTGGAATGATAAATGAATGGGAGGAATCAAAAAGGAAGACCAATAATGGAATGCATGGGGAATATTATGAAGGACGTTGGAGTGACTAATTATGTAGGAATGAAGTGTTTGGCTGACAGGAGAGCAGAGTGAAGAGTTTCTGCAAACCAATCTTTGGATTGGTGACTGCTGCTGATGATGGGAATTCTAAGCAGGAGATGCTAATTAAATGTTTTTGTAAGAACTGTGCGGCGGTGGAGCAAGTGTTATCCGTCAACCGAACTGAAACAACTCGGCTTCCGGGACGCTGCAGATCAACTAGTCGGTACTGGAATAATTTGGTCTCGGGGACGGTTTTATCGAATTAACTGAAGCTATCAAAACAATTTCACTTGCAGGGTTTTCAAGATTTTCGAGTGTGCTGAAGTAGAATATGCAGGTACTACACTGCTTTTTATTTTTTGTTATAATTCTTGCTCACCTCACAAAATATAAAATATCACGTGTAGGGAAAGCAGTAGCAACAAACTGAGATAAGTCGACCCATAATTATTCAGAAAGTGATATTTATTTATTGAGAGTGTACCTTTTTTGTGAGTTTTTTGTCCATCGTGCCATAACTATTGACTCTGCGTAATATTTATCGCGATTTGTGATAATTCCGGGAACTTTTAAAACTTTTGCATTTTAAACAGCATGTTGGTCTGAATTTTTCTGAATTCGATTACCTACTCTTATTTCTTACATTTTTTCTTACGTATTCATTTATTTACAAATTTCGCAATTCGGAATGTAGTTCATTAGTCATACATTGTACTTACTAACGGAAGAACTATAGTATGAATCCCTCTGTTACTGTACGCAAATCCGGCAATCCTTCGCTCATGCCCAAAATAATTCATAGTTTATTCAAGGTGCCAAGTTCAGGCGAGGTGAAGTCTTAGGGGCGGCAAAGATCCGACTCAACTGCAAGTGAACGGAAAGAATGAATCGGAAAATGTTTCTAACCTCACCCTAATGGGATAATCACGAGTTCTTAAGGTGGTTCCACCGTAAAATGACTTAAATGACATTTTATTCATATTCTGTCTACTTGTAGAAAAAGTTGTCCTCTATCTGATATGAACAACAAAATAATGCCTTTCCACGCTATTTTATTATATAATTGAACTTGAAATAACATGGTGTTCAATGGGACTATGAGAGAAACACGGGGAAAAATAGTATTTTTCCAAAAAATATAAATGCCATTTTTGCGGAAAACTATTTATCAGAAGGAAATAATCCAGAGAAATTGAATAAAAATGTAATATAGGCATCTTACCACCTTATTATTTTTAGTTATTAGGGAACTACTGCCGTAATTGAAGTCAAAATGCGGTAATTCGTAGGAAATGGCGCTGCAGTCGGCTCCTATGTCTGGAAAAAAGAGCTCATTTAAAATACATTCGTGGAATAATCTGCATATTTTGTACCTTACTTTTGGGTGTCTATAGGTAACGCATTTCATCAGCGAAAACAGGATTTTTTGGACAAAATATAAAAAATGTGGAATTTATTATTTTTTTGACTCACACAGTCGCGGCGGAACCTCCTTAACGATCCAGCACCACTGAGTTCCTTAGAAACGTAAGAAAATACAATATGAGTTATCACGCAAGAAACTGAGTGCAATATATCGTTGTAGAGAAAATCAAAGAGAGAATCGTGCCGTGGGAGGTGTCTTCAATCATTTTCTTCACACTTTTCTCCTCTCCCTCCGCCGTCTCCGCCCGGCCAAACTTCATTCTACTCCCCCGACAAATGGCGATCACCTCCCGACGAGCACAGCAGTTCGTTCCACGGCGCTAACTTCTTGTCCCTCTTCACGCTCCCGTGCATCTCCCCACTGGCCCTACTCTGTCCCTATCTCCCGGAACCTCCCCATGGACCTTCCGCGTGCGCATTCACGGACCCTGATTCTGGCCCCCCTGACCCCTTTGCCCCTTTGCCTCTTCTCAACGGACAAAGTCATCGTTAGGAGGACACTCACAGCTTTCTCTCCCTCCCCTCCTCTCTAACCCTCCCTCCCTCTCCACAGTGGCGGCTGGTACAGAAGATCAGCAATGTGCTGCCCCCCCCCCCCACTCCGCTCGCCCCTTCTCCCTCCCCCGCTCCTCACCCCCACCCCAAAATGAAATGTGTGGAAATGTAAAATTTACTCACTCAGTGACGAAAAATGAAGTTCATACGCCGCTCCTTGCTACAGAATTTGTCAATCAACCTGGCATTGAACCCGTGCGTGGTGGAGATCATATTCTTCTCAATGGAGAGCATTGCCAGTGCACTTAGCCTTTCCTGTGACATGATTTTCCGTAGGAAGGTCTTAATCCGTTTTAGCGATGAGAAACACGATGTTGTCATCGGTGTTGTTATTAATATTCTCAGAAGCATCGTCATTTGGCAGAAGGCACCTTGCAGATTGTCGTTAATTTTGAACTGCAGTAGTGGCACTGCTCCTGCTATATTCTTAAAATCTGGCCTACAATACAAAACCGATAGTTCTGTTTTGAGTCTATTTTCTCCAGAATTTTGTAGGCCCTGACTGTTATATCTAATTATTTATCTGGAAACTATTTCGAATATAGTACGAAATTTGTGGAATTCAAAAATTTCGCAGCTTCTAAATGATCCAAGGAATGGAAACGATCTCGTGCTTCTCGCGCAATTCTGTCACATACTTCTTTGGCATCAGTACGTTGACATGATACCTTTCTGCGTTTGTTTTCTGCTCAGCGTAATTCTTGAGGGTTAACGCCAATATTTTCTGTCAAGTCTCTTATTCTGTTGACTTCATGAATGAAATTTAAAGCAGCAGATTTAACTTTCACAACATCAGCTGTTCTTGATTGTAGCTGACTGTAGAATATATCCACATGTGGCATTAATTTATGGAAAAAATCGAGCCAGAAGATGAATCCCTCGTCTTTTAAAATTCACCGAAGTCCGTTTGCTTCAAGGCAAAATTTATTTGACGTGGTTTTCTCTAAGTTTAGCAAGCAATCAAATAATGAATCCCTATATTCAATAACGGTGTTAACAGTGCGTGACTTGAAATTCCACCTGGTTGTTGATCCTCTTGGAATTCTCCGAGATGCTACAGCATCTAATGCAGACATTCTCTGCGGCGACCTTGAAAAAAAGGCAGGGAACGCTGACAGATTTGCGAAAAAAACGCTTGCCGAATGATTTTGTGAGGTGGCGCGTTTCATTATTAAATTGAGTTGGTGAGCGTAACAATGGATGTAATGAGCGTTGGAATAGTAGGCTTTTATCTTTGCTTGCACTCCTCCTGTACCACCACTCATTACTGAAGCACCATCATACGTCTGTGCAATGACAATATGGGGAGTGTCCTTAAACATTCCGTCCATTTCATGTAATATACATTATGCAAGAGCATTCGCACTTTGACCCTCTGGTATAAAGATACCCGAAAATCGCTCATAATGAACACCTTTCTTCTCATGACGAAACACCAACACCAACTGCGTCTGCTCAGAAACATCGGCAGTCTCATCAGCCATGACAATCACGTAATCTGCTTGTTTTATTTCCTCTGCTATAACCTCTCTGCAGATTTATAGAATGCAATCCAAAAGTTCATTTTGGATGGTTTTTGAGGTCCCCTTGAAAATATTATTGGACTCTATATGCTCCTTCACTGCACTATCTATACTAGAAAATAAATCTACTAGGCCTAGTAACACACCAGAATTATCGGAACGATCACTTTCGTCGTGGCCCCTCAAAGCTAACTCAAATGCTCCGCAAAACTTTATGCAATCAATTAATCTTGAGAGCACATACCTGTTTTTTTCCACTTGTTGATTGTGCCTTTCTTTTTCTTCGTGGTTAGCTCGACTGAGTAATGTTGCCATGTTAACAGAACCAAGAGCGCTCAGGTTTAAAAGGTGTCCATGATCTCGAACACCAACTGTTCCCCAAGAGTCACTTTTGCCAAAGAGCAAACACGGAGAACAAAAAAGAGCGACAGTCTCTGGCGTTATATGGTGGAACAGCATTTTAGTACTTAAATAAAACTGCAGTAGTTGTACTTTCCACTTAAATTCTAATTTAAAGTATTACCCTACACGTGTTTCGACGTTTCTTAGGGCGTCATCGTCAGGTCTAGGTCTAGCCCTATGAAACGTCGAAACACGTGTAGTGTAATATTTTCCATTAAAAATAAAGTGGAAAGTACAACTACTGCATTTTATTTAAGGGCGTTCCTAATTTCGCATCCACACACCCAATCATGCTCGTACACTTTCTTGTTAAATTTTCTAATGTACTTGGTTTTGTTCGAAGAAACACTCTGAGTGATAACCAATTCCGGGGTGGGTCTACCTAACTCTTTAACTTGAATTTTTTCTTCCAAAGTTCTGGTATAAAATGGACTACTCAGCAGTTTTTCCACGGAGTTATCCATATTGAACTGGAACTAAATACGAATGTTGCAATGGTAAACTCTATTCATGCCCCAAGATGGTGAAATTCGCCATGAAAAAATAATTTGACTTCACCGGGATTCAAACCCCACTGCGTACCATACCATTTGTGCAATCGCAATAATTGAAAAATCTATTGATGCCATTCACCATGAATATCTAGGTGAATTGAGTTAAATAAAAACATTTAGTTCTGAAAACGTATAGGTACCTACCATCTTCCCTTGAGGTCAGGGGGTAGGGTTCTCATAATCAACCCCAACTCAGCCAGTGGCATTCCATGATTTTGAACTGTTTGGACTATTTTGCATGTTCCTACATGCAATATTGACCGTAATAGCCAAAACATAGAGTGGTAATCTTAATATGCGTAGAACTAGGAAATTTTTTGGAGGAACTTTAGAAAGGTTTGGTCCTGCCTCCATCTCCTACTCACTGGATTACCACCTTTTACTTTTAAATGATAAGGACATTAATGAATATAACTCGAACGCTTAGGTCAGTACCGTTTAAAGTAAACCACGTTTAAATTTTCAAGATATTTCCGTAAACTGGTGAAGTCCCTTCCTCTTAAATGAATATGATCAGATTTGAAATTCCATCCGAACTCGTTCATATATGGAGATTCTTTCTTATCGACTTTTGGAATTTTCGCTCATTCCAACCGGCCTTTTTTCATTAAGGAACAGAGCGATACTGTTAGAGCTCTTAGTCTTCACAAAAAGTAATAAATGCAGGCTTCCATTCTTCCCTTTCTAATGCTAGTTCTATGGAAATTCTTCTTAGGTACTTTCCTCATTATTTGGTCTACGTATTTGTCCCTTTGGAATTTTACCTCAATATATCCTTCAATTATATTCTTCACAAACCTATTGTGGCGCAGGGTGTGTCCACTTCATCTTATTTTCTGTATCGTGTTCCATATGGTCCTCTCCTCTTCTGCTCTTCTGTACACTTCTTCATTTCTTATTTTATCCATCCATTTGATCTTCAACTTCCTCCTCCAAACACCAGGTTTCGAATGCTTCTGATCTTATCTTGTGTGCTTTTCCAATGGTCCAAGCTTCCAATCCATAAGGTGCCACGCTTTACAAGAATGTTTTCACTTGCTGTTTATCCGTTCGTAGGTATTTTATGAACACATTTGCCTTTTTCGTCATATAAGAAACAAATACAGCGATTTAACATCACGATCATTGGTCACTCCATCCTAATATCGGTTGAATACAGCCTTCCCTCCCTCTGGCTTATTGCAACGACATTAATCCCTATCGTAACAGTTCTTTTCTATATTATTTTTACTAGGTAAACATATTAAATCGAATGTGTTTTCCTCGCGGGATTTCCATTCCATCATGCTCCTCATAATTGCATCGTTTCTCAGGGCGTGGGGAATCCCTCCTCATCTTCTTTAACAGTGCGCCATAAGGATTTACCCTCAACTATTCTTCTATATTCTTCCTGGTTTCAGATATTATCTGCCCTTTTGATCCTAACACTCTCACTGACGAATTTATAGTTCCATTTCTTTCGTAGAATGCTGAGCATACATGAAGTCTTTCATGATTTTCCAAAAATAACTACAGCACCTACATACTTAAATCATTAAGTTATTAATTAACAAGGAAATATTAAATTAAAAATTAATTTTATATTAAATTGAAATAATCCACTAGGCACTTCAAATTACTTTGTAATCAAATACTGCCCGAAAGATATCTAAAATGCAATCTTAAAATACGTCAATTGGCATCATCGCCATTTTTCGGGTGTTTTTAAATAACATCAACTGATGGGATTCGCACCAATAGTGTCAAGCAGCCGCATCCGCTATCAGGTTTCGAATACATTCATTCACTTCACATCCGCTTTACCAATCGTCCATGACTTTGATTCGTAAATAAACTTTTGTAACACCAATATGCTTGTTTACCTACTGCTTTTTTAATTGAAATATTTTTTTACTCAAACACATTTGTATTTCTCCATCATTGAAAACATTTCTAAGCTTATTATGGAGCAGAATAAGAAATATGGACATTGAGTTCACTGGGACTGTGCGGACGTCATATCCCTAACTGATTTCACTCCCTCCTTGCCCCATCCCCCACACACTTCCCCTCACTACAATCGTGTCTCCCCCTCGCGGACATACTCCTCTCCCTCCTTCAACCCACTCTCCTCCAAGTCTTGCTGTCCCAATGCTTACATTTGCCGAATTCCCTATGCTGGCGGAATTTGAATGTTCGATGTCGAGCGGTTGAGACGCTGAGGAAGCCTCGGGGAACGGGAGCATCTCCGCCGTCCCAAGAAGAGGGCTTTCATATCCAGGGCAAATGCACGGGTTTGCAATTTTGTAAACATACACACAGTGTCCTGCATAGCAACTCAAGGGTGATTGGCACGTGGGGAATTTTCGCCAGAAAATACAGCATATAAGGTACTTGTACTACAGAATTAATTAAAACCAGAAGTCCTAGTTGATTTTGCCGGTTCAAACATCTTAATAAACATACCTAATGCTATTTAAGCCACAGCACAGGCGTTTCGTAGGGGTTTTTAGGACACCCACCATGGAAGGGGATGGAATAGAGAAAAGGAATGGGGAGATGAGAGAGCTGCATTGTAACTTAATGATGTGCCTTATGTTAATGCCATGCGGTTTTGTTATAATCACTAATGGTGCGTGGAAAGAAGGAATTTTTGTACCAGTCTGCTCGGCATTACAAGTCCGCTTCCTGCAGTCCTAGAGATAGAGCGCAATATCAAAATAATATCCTCCATGTCGCACTGATACTCACTTGATCTGAATTTTTCAAGTAATAAAGCCTAGCATGTAACTTCTGAGTTTCCAACGGCTCCCAACCTAATACTTTCATCAGTTGTATGACACTTTGTATTTGCTCGTTTCAGCTTTTAATGAAGCGTGTGTCTTTCCTCTGTATACCATTTACTTTGCGAATCAAATCTTTCTGTATACTTATGTATAGCAAAAGAGGAATTTTGAAAGAGGAGAGAGAATGCGAGACGCGCTAAAAATAAATGCTTAGGATGTCAATAGAAAGCTTTGTAAAGCAAATTTAACTAATGAAATGCCGTTTGAAATATTTATTTATGTAGTGTTAATGATATATGGTACATCGCATTGTATCTATGCAATAGCGGGTATAATGAAAATTGAAACCGTTTATTGAATGTAAACATCAGAAATCTTAATTTTAGGCTCTTTCATATAATCGTAGTACGCCGAGGCTCACAAAATGAGTATTTTGAAATCAGGAAACAGATGAAAGCTAATAATAAGGTTAAGCGTTAACTATAGCATACTGATGATTAATCTGATAATGATTCCAAGAAGCTAATTTCTGCAGTAGGCTCGTAGCCCTGTTCAAATTTCTATAAAGGTCATTTGCATATCCTGCCTCTATCCGCTTGTATAATTGTTATTCTTTCTTGAGCTGTGCACAGTAGTTGAAATTGATGGATGGAAAGTTTCCTAAACTTTATCGACATTTTGTCTCTCGAGTAGACGAACGGATAAAAAAAGTCATTCGGGTTGACTAAAATGCAGTCCCGTGATGCACTGGCTAACCAATGTCTTCGCAATTCCAACTAACAATATCAGCTTCACACCAAATCCCATCAATCATTTCAACTCTTCCGATGGCACACTGACCATTTCTTCAGGGTAAATGCATAGGAGATAAAGTACAAGCTAGCCTAATTCCCCTCCTAATCGTTGTATACTCCGGTTTGCCTTCCGCTACTACCTACCTTAATCGTATGATTCATGCACAGATTTCTAATGAGCCGTCTATCTCTCCAGTGTAAACTCTAATTTTTGCAGCAAATAGTCACATTTATTTTTACAAAATTTACAAAATATTAATTAGACCTGTAGTTACTTTCGGATGTGAGGCATGGGCACTATGAAATCAGGAGGGCTATTACGTATCATAGGGACGAATTTTGTCGCCTTCTATATTTCACCCCCTCCGAGTCGCTCTTTGCTATTACGTATCATGGGAATCACTTATTCTAGCCGGCGACTCAACGGACAGTAACCCCGTGTATGAGAAATTTCAGAGCAGTCCCCCAATAATGCTCCGGGCCAATGAACAGCCTGATAAAAGTCACATGTGGCTGCAGACGACTGGCGAGGGACCAGCACTATGTAAAAGCATCACTTCGCTCTTTTTAATAATATATTTCGACTGAATTGTGCACTTTTTTGTCGCCTATTTATTTTTATACGTCTTTAAATATATGCACATATCGTACTACATGTGCATGTGCATATATTTATGTGAGCATGCATTTATTATATGCATAAGTGAGCATGATTACATTTTATGTGGTTACAATGGACATTTAAATTTCATGGTAGGAACTAATGATATAAATGACGTAATAATATTTAAGGAGAGAAATAAGGACATTGAAGGATATGATAATAGTTCGTCAATATACAGAAAATCAATGGTTCGTTTTATGTATAATGTCCGCGTTAGATTTACGAGCGCGTGGAAATATGATCAACGAGTCTCAAATTTGCAATGGACATCATGGTTACATTTCTTCCAAACACAATATTTTCCACATGAGAATTTGAAATTTTAATAACATTCACGATGCATATAGATGAACACTCAAGCAAAGAAATTGTAACTACATAGTACCCGGGATACGATCAGCTACTGAAAATCGCTTACATTGTCACAAAATAGCACTCGCGATACAACGTTTACATTTCTTCTTAAAAGAACTACGGCGTTTGGGCTTCGTGCGCTAGAAATATATTAATTTCCACTGGAACGCTGATAGAGTGAAAAGTGTTAAAAACCGCTGATTCACCATTATACTGTGATAGAAGAATTAAAGAGCAATGCTTAAGTGCTCTTTTAGCATATCATGATCAATTAAGCTATGCGTAAAGACAAAAAAATAGGACAAGTGGTATCATTATTTTCAAATATGTTATACAATGGAATACATTTCAATTAAATTATAGTTTTGCATTTAGCAACATGGAAACAAAAATTCAGGTAAATATTCTGAACAAATATTAACCAGAATGCGGTAATGGTTACCTTCATGTCGGAGCATTTATACTTCGCCAGAGGTAAGTTCACAGGGGATGGTGACGATAGCAAGACGGTGGGAGCAGGTAAAAGGGTTACTCGACGGCCCAACAAAAACAGTTGAATAGTGGAAGAAGGTGAGTAAATAAGGACAGTGGAAGTACACACCCAGGAGAAAAATGATACAGAAAATTGTGTGTATCATGACACACAGTTTGATGTTTGTTTTTTCATGATGCATGCATAGCCTAGCTAGATGCATAGCCATAACCCTGTAACACGATACCGAGTAACCTACTGCTGAATCATTAGTACCATTTTCTACCCAGAATTTCTGTATCTTTTTCTGAACCAATTTTCTCATGGGTATACATATGAGATTCTCTGAATTCCCTAAATTATTGTTTTTAATGAGCTGGTGTGGAAGGATATGAAGGGGAAGGTGAGGGCAATAAATGCTCGCCTTGGTGAGGAGAGATCAGCTACAAATAACATAGAGGTAAAACATCAAAACAAATGTTAGCATTTGATAGTAATATCAAAAATCCCTATGTAACCACTGAATTTTTCTCTAGGAACATTCAGTACCCCTCAGCCAAATGGAGGAGATGGTATTGGCCATCATCGGTCGAGTGTCCTCCACTCCATTGTTGGATGCTGGTGTCAGATCAGCAAATCTCTCTGCAAGTATTGTTCATAAATAATCTCATTTTCAATTCTTACTACGTCGTGAACTGATCTCTTTTCCTTCTTTTGAAACAGAGTCCATCCTCTGAAATAAGGAGTGTCTTCGAAGAAGGTGAAGTGCTGGTTTTATTGAGGTTAGTTTATTTAAATTACTAACTTATGCATATGATTGCACATTATGTGAAGAGTTAACTTGGTGAGTTTCAAAGGTAACTCCAAGCCAAGAAAGAATAAGTGTATTATATTTTACTCTGAATAGGTTGAGGTTGGCAATTCAAATTACATTGAGGAGCTTCTTCCAGAGGCATTTGAAGGTGATGAAGGTTGGTACAGTAATTTATTAATTGATTATTATCATGTAACATGCTAAAGTTCAAGAAGAATCATGGCTGTTAAAACATTTTCAACTAATTACATACTACTTTCCATATTTAACCTCATAAATCCTTAGGCCATATCAAGCAGTCTCCAGGAAATGGTGGGACTCCAAAAAGAGGCAATCCAGGAAATGATGGGACTCCAGAAAGAGACAATAATGGGCCAAAAAAGAACAGAAGCTATGCTCAGAGAAATAATGGATTATCAAAGGAGGGTTGAAGTAGCCAATGGACTGCAGGCAGTGGATCTGGGTCCTAAACTAATAATTGGAGTAAATTATTTGAGATGCCTAAAATTAATATTGTTCCAATTTTTTATTATGCACAAAGTTACAGTTTGCAAACTTATACAAAAAAATGTACAGACTCCAAGTTAAAAATAAGGAAGTTTAATTTTATGTAAAAAATGTAAATTTTCCTTGAGTTAAATTCTAAGAAAAAATAAATTTTCCATAATCAATCATGATAATGGTCACTTTAATTACTTAATACTATTATTACCTTCCACCCACCTATGACCAAAAAGTACTAAAATCATTTAGCAATAACTTAAATAATGGGAAAGAATAGTTTGCCAAATTAAAAACCATGCATCAAAGAATTATAGGTAATACAAAATCTCAGTCTTTACCTGGTTGAGCAATGATGCTTTGGACTCCTTTCCAATTTTGGACTTAATCAATAATAGAGGGTGAAAATTCTGTTGTAGTGGAATGGATGTTATCGATACCTCAGAGTTGAGATTGCCCTAAAAGGCCTGGATCTGAGTCTCAGTGGTAGCAAAGGTTTTTCAGTAGATTTCCAATCCCTACTTAGATGCAATATGGAGAGCATTTTAAGCGCAACACTTCATTCATTGGATGGGATGCTAATAGGGAACCCTTCGGCATCTTTCGTTAAGGGTAGGCCAATGCCGATGCCGAGTTTCTCTCCACCACTCCTTAATTCCCCAAGTACCTTCACTTACCAGCCTACTACATAATGATTACACTTATCCACAACTTCCTTGCTCCATAGCTTCCTCTCACACCATTCTCTCCTCTATCATATATCTGTTTCATTATTCCACTTCCATGTATTCTCTTGATATGGAAAAACCAACGAAGCACTCTCATTTCATGTACGTTTATCACTGGAGCATAAGGTAAGGCCCAATAATATACAGCATCCAACACCCATTGTGGCTTCAGCCATCCGAGGCTACATTTCGGCTGTTAGCAGTTTGTTGGAATAGAGTATGCCAGACTACCAGCATTTGTTGAACCTGTGCCACATGAAGCTTTCCCTGCTAATGGTTATGGTACTGCACTGGTCAGTTTTGTCACATAACATTGGGCAACAGCCTGGCACGATGGAAACACCGGTTCCCCATCAGTGTTCAAAGTTAAGCATCGTTGGGCTCCGCTCAAGTTTGGAGGGATGATCCTCCGATTCGTCCAAGTGCTGTTGGCTCTGTCTGCACATGGCAAACAGTATGTAAACCTTAGCCATCGAAGCATGTTGAACAAAAATACTACCACTATTACAATTAAAATAATATGCTTCAATCAAAACTAGAACAGCATTACACAACTTTTGTGTGTAGAAAAAAACTATCCATAAATGTAAATTACAAACATGAAGATGCACCAAAGGGGAGGAGGTAAGAGTACGAAAATCCCCAAAAATAATGAAGCCTGATTCAATAAAACTAAGCAAAATTATACAATAATTGATGCACCTTGACTACAATGAACAATATTTAACTAACCCTTAACCCAATAAAATATACAAAATTTAATGAAAGTTGTGATGAATGATGTCTCTCTGATACCTGCGAGCAATTGCCACTCTCTCTCCCACAATGACATTGGCATTATCTTCACGAATGCCATCCTGTTCATTTACAATATACCTATCAGGTAGTTGCACTCTGAAAGAGAATAGGGAAGCCAATAAGCCATGCATATACACTTTCAAATGCAGAATATTACCACTTTTATATATTGGTGTTCTATGATGGAAGAACTGATAATCTATGATGAAGTTGTACATCTATTAAGGGTTAACTTACTTAGCCGGTGGTAGGTATATCATGCTTGATTACATGCCACCTCATCTTTAAATTAAATCTACAGTTACCCTCCGCCAGACAATTTCTGAGTTTTGTGGTAAAGGAGCTTTGGGAAGGGGAAGGATGCATTCTATACTCCATGGTAGGCATGCAGAGGCAAATGTTCTTGACATGCTAAGACAGTAACCATTCATGTAATTTTTAAACAAATTTTAACCCATCATTTCTTTAAATATTATGAAAACGGACATCAATTGAAATATTATTACATTGACTTTACAATCTGTTATGAATAAACATAGAGAGTTACCTGTTGGCAATGGAGTCCCTCTCGCGATTATGCTGAGGAAATTTGACCCAATGCTGCAAAATTGTTTCGCACATTGCATCGGTCACCCTTCTGATGCAGTTAATGACCGGGGGCTGACTTAAGCAAGTCAAAATGTCTTGCCCTATCCCTCTTTGGTAGCTGCGCCCGGCCAAAAACCGTAATGTGACCAACACCTATGGAATATGCAAACCTAAATTGTCATACAAAAATATTCAACAGAAGCAATTGCATCGGATTTTTTTCCCTCGGCCGATTATGGTGGTTCGTATGCCCCTGCGATCCCGATAAGCCATCCCGATAAGCTTGTCATCTGTTTACGAGGGTCCGAACCACCAGAACTTGACATCACCCATTCCCTGGATAGGCGAAAAACCGACCCAGGCGGGACTAGAACCCGCGACCCTCGGATTAGCAGGCAAGGACTTCACCCCGCCGCCATTGGGGCCGGCGGGATTTATCATCGATATTTCGCATATGAGAACTTTCCACGAAATAATAAAATTATTATAGCAAGAACTCTACACTGTGTATTCGATGACCGGAATTGTTACTTTTACACAGAATAATAATAATTCAAATGGTATTTATTCTCGACCTCTTTATTGAATGGTGCAAATTTCATGAGTATAGGTCAAATAATTTTTTTATTTTTAAACTTTTTCCGACGTTTCGGATGTTTATTCATCCATCTTCTGGGCTATAAGTTAATTCATACATCATTGTTTATAGCCCAGAAGATGGATGAATAAACATCCGAAACGTCGGAAAAAGTTTAAAAATAAAAAATTATTTGACCTATACTCATGAAATTTGCACCAATAATAATAATAATAATAGCACAGTATAATAACAGCATCCTCCCATGAATCTGATAATCAAATTAAAATACTTTATCTATGAATTGCAGTGTATTAAAGAATTGAATTGGAGAATATATTTCATTTACAAGATCAAAAGAAAGCACTCACTTGCAATTGGACTGTCAAACCCGGAGCCCGCCTTTTCCTTAGTGACGGCTCAAGTGCTCCACACTAATATCTTGCAATTTCCTTTGAAACGCGGAAGTACCTGAAGAAGTCTTCCTCCCGGACATCAAAGGGATTTTGACAGTCCCTCAGCCGTCTCCTCTCTATGGAAAGCCTCTTCCTTTCCTCCAAATACTCTTCGTAAAGAAGAACAGCTCGTCTTACCAAAAAGTTCGGTCGCACCATTTCTTCGTACATTAACAGCTGACTATCGCCAAGCGTATAAGAATCGAAGTGGCGACTCGTCTGTCACCCCCTCCGTCAAGGGTGACATTGGGAGGCAACAACTTGTCGCGCGGTGACGAGAAAAAGATGGTACGTAATCGCAAGAGGCGAGAACTGAGGTCCGGGCGACTCAAAATCGCCAAAAACCGAGTTGTCGCCGGTTACGTACGATAAAATGATACGTAATAGCCCTCCAGGAAAGGAAATGAAAATCAGGAAGGGAGATTAGAAAACAACAACGAAATAACTAACCGTATTCTGAGTTTCTTTCTGCTAGCGTCTTCATCAATCTTATAGCGTTCCGCATTCCTTTTTCTCTTCTAAATGCTAAAATGTGTCAAAATTCACATGCAAAAATATTTTTATTGAACAGTCTATCCTAATTTAAGAGAATAAAGGTCAATATTCAGGAAAAATGTTTGGTTTAGCTATTGCGAAAGTTCCTGGCGCTGAGCTGTGAAGCTAAGAGGGGAGATATAATTGGAGGAGATGAAAGTAAAGGACGGAGGGAAGAGGGGAACCATACTGCTGCGCAAAAAATCACGAGGCACGCACACACACACACAAAGCAAGTGGCTAAAATCACCCATCGTTAAAACTTTGCCAGAGAACCTATCATGAGGTCTCATTGCGACACAAGTTGAAATGGGACGGCAGGTGTTGGTGGCGAGTCATCCCACTTCTCTACGAGCTTCTTTTAGTAGCAATTAGAAAGGTTTTCTATTGCTTCACACTCAACAAATCTTCCTACCTCGTCTCGCAGGGTTCACCAAGTTTGTAGCCCATTTCCAAAAATCGGCTACTGCTTAGGTCCAGAAACTTTTGCGAGAGCGATAAACGACGATGACGACGGAAAAAAAGCTCAAAAAATCATCGACTACGCCGTATCATTTGCTGTTTTATTTTTCGCGCATTTGTTTTTCCCAAGGCGATGAAATAAAGCAAACATAAGGGCACCCGGTTTACTCTTTCCTTCACCTCCCACTCTTTCCCTACCCCTCTACCCATCGTGGGAACTTAAACTCCGAAATTGTCGAAAGAGCAGGATAATATGCCTGAGCAGAAGGCAGCAAGTAGAGGATGTGGGATATTCAAATCTCGATATCACAGTGCGATATAAATTTCGCATCGTAACAGACACATGTATCTCATTGCAATGCATTAAATACAAGGCTCTAAGTATCGGATATGGGGTTCGTACCGGTTTGGCTTCGGTATATCTTGCACCGAATATCGAGCGATATATTCCCACGGGCGGCGACGTGTGTGAAGAAGAGGAGAAGGCATTGGCGGCGTGACGAATGATGAGAAAAGGGAAAAAATCCTCTTTTATTGTCTCAGTCTGAAGGCTCAATTGCTATTATGCTCAATGGCGCAAAGTTAAGAAAAGCCCCCACCTAGAATAATTCGGACTTGTACGACCAATGCGTGGTGGCCCAATACATCGGTCATAAAAACGATACATCGGGCGATAGACTCCTAAGCGATAAATTAAACCGCGACCAACTTACCTTTAATGCGAACCCGGATATCCTAATCGTCAGTCCCGGTCAGTTGGTGCCCAGCCAGTAATTATAGTTCGTTGTAAATGGCTAGGTTAGCTGGTACAATTTTTAAATGTAAAGTAATGCCTAACGTTAGCTAATTACAAGAATGCTCGTCGGTGTAAATTGTCTGCACTACTGACCGGCAACAGAAAGATCTGGGTTCAAATCCCAGTAAAGTCAAATGACATTTTTCCTTGCGGTTTTCATCCTCTCTGGCGTAAATCTTTGCGCCCGTGCTCGTGACAGCGTCCCATCATCAATTGTGCAGTCGCCGGGATTTGGAAATTGGTGCATGGAGACGTTATATTTTGGATTTCTTCCACAAGTACATGATTTCCAACCCGAATTCATCGGTAGCTCTAGACAATGCCAATGCCGGGTTTCTCTGAATCTCCCGTTCTCCCAATCCACTCCATTCTCCTACCAGTCCATCTATTAAAATTGACCGTCTCAGGCGAGATATAGCGAAAGGAAACGAAAAACACTTTATTCACACCACGCGCTACGTGTTTTCTTAGCCATCATCAAGGGGTTTAAAACTCTCCGTATTTTTCCTTTTATACACTCTCCCCCCATCAAACTCTGTTAAAAAGGAACTATACTATTAAATCACGGAAAGTTCTCAGTCTTCTGATAGCAGCTCAGTAAGCCAAAACGCGTGATGTGAATAAAGTTTTTTTCGCGAACAAGTGCTAGTTTAATTTAGCGGCACTGCCCACCTATTCTAAAAAAGCGAAAATCATCTCAGTTATTAGTCACTCCTAATATGGATAGTCATCCTTCCCCTCAAGAAACCCCCAGTCTCCCTCATCATTCTCTCCCCAATGCTACGTTCTCCACCGTCCGTCGTCGACGCATCCTGAACCCCTCTCGGTTCTCTCTCCTCCCCCAACCCCATACCCCCCGCGCTTCAGAGCAGAGTTGATCCCGGGGCCCGGCGGCCCTCATTTTTCGGATGCTACTCATCATACCAGTCGTCGGGAAGTGACGTCACTCCCACCTCCCCCTCCCCCCACCCATCAGGAGAGGAGGGCAAGGAACCACACACTTCGCTCCGTCCAATTTAAGCGGAGTGGCGAGGGAAATGGGAGACCCGACACTCGGCAACCGCACGGTCTCTCCCCGCGTCAAACCAATGGTTCCGAATGGGGTGGGCCTTAAAAAGCAACCCGTCATGTGGTGGGGGGCGCAAACATTTCAATGAAACACTCCAAAACACCACCCGGGTGGGTGAGATTGGCACGGAAAGGGGCCCTATCATACACATTATCCCCCTCGCGCTGAATTTTGGCTATTTCTGACATTTCAAAAATTTGCAAAACTCAGGAAGCTGCCAAGTACTTTTTAAAAACTTGGCTTTTGGGCGTTCCTCCACGTAGTGCCCATTGTTGGTGACAGTTCCTCCTGCCATCCTGCTGGCGTCTTCAATTCTGAAGTGGCGATTAAAAATTTTCATCCGTCTTATGTAGCCATACAAAAAAATATGAATACGAAGAAAACTGTAGCAAACAGAGACCAAAAGTACGCTTCTCTTCGTAAAAGTAACCTATGTTATCTCACACACATGAATCTAAAAGTTAGATGAATTATCTTCTTAAGAACATGGCCAATGTAATTAAAATAAATTGCCATGCAGTCACGGATAGAGGACCGGATTTATTTGCGGATTACCTACGTATCATCATTATTATGCTTCACGAGGCTGGTATACTTTGATTTTTATTATATTTGACATGTTCAAAATACACCCCTAAAGTCAAATTGAGATCTGATTGATAAATATTATAAGGTCTTGACATTATGAGGTCCTGTCACCATTTTCCTTCATAATATTCCATCAAAATGCCCTTAAAATCTTGTTGTGGAAAATTAATTACTCGTGAGACCAAGGCAAAATATGTATCAGAAGAACACATTCGGGAGTTTTTCGGTGTCTAAAAACGTATGTGTATCTGTTGATAGCCACCAACATAATAATCATTTGATGAAATTCCGAGACCATAAAGTTGGGACCCATGCTGAGGTTTTTATAGCTAAATAAATGGATTTGAAACATGTGATGTCTATAGCACAATCAAGTAAACATAAACATCCGCCACAATCACCCTGGCATTCTTCACTGACATCCATCCTTTGAACGAAGAGCGTGAAAGTAAAAAATTAATCTTCTCCATCTGGCATTATATTCAACGGTTTCCACCTCAAAGCATACCCTGAGGCTCTCGGAGCACCATGGCATTCTCCGCCTTCCACTTTGCACTCTTTTGGGGGGTCTTGGCAAGCCATCATGTCGGGACGAAGGAGCAGCTTCCATACATTGATAACATCGGCTTTTCCCACAAGAACCGGACCGTTGTCTTCGACATAATTTCAACGATGAATCTGACTAAGCACTGGACCACCAAGTTCGCGTTCAACAACGAGTCGCCGAAGCTGCCAAATAGTTGGAAAATCCGTGTAGAACAACGCGTCGATTCCTATGGAGGACTGGAAAGATTTCATCTGAAGGGAGTTCTTGTCGGTATGTATTCGTATTAATTCACATAGCCATATCCTGTGTGATACGGAGTCGGCAATTCTAGTTTTAATCTTCTTCGTTGGTTGGTTGGTAATTTGGGGAGGCGACCGACGACTGAGGTATATGACTGTAGGCTTTCCCGGAGAGTAATACGAATGAAGTATTCTTGGGTTTCACATTGGCTCAGCACCAGGTCAGGCTTTCCATAGCCAACGTTTTGACGAGAAACTCGCTCTACACCATCAGGGCAAAACTGAGTGCCGAGTTTGGTGCTGGCCGGTTTTTTTATATTTTAGTTTCCCAGTTCTGGTTCCTCTTGATTGGTCGGGATTTGCCTTCGAAACGTCGGGTATGGAAAGCCTAAACCAGTGCTACACTTGAGAAAAATTATTCATATCATATTCACCGGGAAAGCCTACGGTTATTAAGTGGACGACATTTTATACTTAATTATTATCAATAGCCACCTTTCCAAAGATTTGTTGTTTGCTGATCTGGAATCCATGCTCCATTCAGTTAATCATGTTACGCAATATCTAAACTAATATTGCTAGTGGTGATAAACAGAAAAGGCTATATGTAGGGATGAACGGGTAGGTTAGAGCAGTTAAAGTTTTAGGTATAGGAAGAAGGGAGTAGAGATGCCTGGCGTCAATTCTTATCAACCGGCACTAAGGGATCCTGACTTTTGCGTCCCATTCGGAAAATTGAGATAACTGTCCTTGCAGGTATCTCCATGTTTAGTGACGTAGCCAGGATTTCGTTTCGTAGGGGAGCGGGTACACTCAAGTGTTTTGGGGGAAGGTAAAAAGTTTAGAAAATCAGGAGGAAAATTGTGTGCTTAGTAAGAGTACAATTGCGGCTGTGGTGTAATAGCAGATTTTTTTAAGATTTTAGATACGCTACGCTACGATTTAGGCATTTTAACGAGGGTATTTTTCATATAATTCTTTCCATTCGCTGTTACTTACGGCTCCATTGTTTATGCATTTTCAATGTTATTTGGGGAGGGCTCATTGTTACGCATGCTGCAATTTTGTTTTTCTCTCTTCCCCGTTGAAATTCATCGGGCATTATCTCTAAGTAGTAAAATAGAGATAAAAAAATAGCTATCCACTGGTTGACATTTTTTTGCAGATCGTCATTCAGGTTGCTGTATTAGCTCTATTGGTTTTATTATTCTTACAGTTCCACCACAAGTTCCGCCTGGTTACAAGCTGTACTCCGGCATTGGTTATTACAAACGCCATGAAAAAGTATCAGGAGGGTGGGATGAAGCTTACGCCAGATGTGCAAATGAAGGAGCGCATCTGGCAATCATCAACTCGGAAGCAGAGTTTAATGTGATACGTTCACTCGGCAACAAAGATTCTGCCTACCTTGGATTTCATGATAGGGTCAAGGAAGGCGAGTGGATCACTATATTTGGTGAGTGCAACACAATGACTCTTGATGATCAAATAGATATCGTCCATGCCTTGTAAAAATTAGTTGCGCCTAGCGCATCTTTATTCACTTTCACTTTAGTGAATATGAGTGCTCAAAATATCACAATTTGTGTAAATTGATTTGTGCGCGATTTTGTTTTGACTGATTTTTATCCAACTCAACGAGGTTTTTCATTGACCATAAGTCAATTCTCGCTAATAAATAATTAAGATGAACAATTTAGGGTATATTCCATTCGTTTGACCAACTAACTAAGCAAGTACACCTTTGACAAGGAAGTGAGTTCTTACGGCTAATAAAAATAATAAATTAAAAAACTCCAATAGCCGTAAACAACGTACCTTTCTTAAGGAAGGGGATTTGAGGGGGATTGACAATTATCAACCGGCTTGGAATTTTCTGACCGCAGCTGCAACCCCTGTTCAAGAAAAAGAAAAATCCCAAGTCAGGCACACCCAAGTAAGTGGTTTAGGTGTAGTATACCAAGCCAGGAACCAACTTTCCACAAGTACACTCCACTCCACTGAGTCGTTTGCTAAGAGTGACAACGCTCAACGACCGCGTGAAGCGTCACACACACTCAAATGCACACACAAAAAAGAATTGTGGTAAGAAAAACCACTAGTCACAATCACTTAACCCGAATATGTTTTTCTGGCAGGAGCCGTGAACCCTGTTCAAGAAAAAAATAAGTAGGACACACACAAGTAAGTTGTTTATGGGGAGTAACCCCACGCCAAGTATACCTTGCATGGCTGATAGCTCTGGCCGACAATGAAAGTAAATACGTGGATGAGGACTATTTATAAAAATTAACGTAGCCAGAATAATTTTATCCCAGAAACTGGGATAAATATTTTTACATGATGACTTCATGGAGAACATTCGAAGATAGATTCTATAGAATCATATATTGGAACCCTTTTTTTATCAAAATATAGTGAGCATTGTTCCTCATTTCATAACTTTAGACTGTTTATTTTGAAAGCGAAGAGAAATCAGCTATTGTCAATCGAAAGCCATGTGGTCTTATGAAAGCATGTGAGTTAAATGAATTGAAAAATTTGAAGCCCCTTTAAATTTAAAAGCTACTCCTAAAAATATAAGAAACATAAATGTATCTTTGGCCCATTTTCTTATTCTGCTGAAGTTACATTAGGACTATATTTCGAGTTTTGTAGACTAAAATGCTGCAATTCCTCCTTCATTATGTATAAGAATAAGTTAAAGAAGATTTTGTTTCAATAAGCAGTCTTTCACTTGTAACCAGTGTCTTAGAACAATGGAACATTTTTTATTTACCACGTTTTTATTAAGTCGCTTTCTTGTTTGTTTTTTGGTCCTTCCGGGCAAAATCTTGCAACCCAAATTTAACCGACTTCCCGATTGGCTATCAACTTAATATTTTCAATACAGATTCGATTCAGATGACAATAAATTCTTACGCTATATCTAGCTCTTCAGAGACAATATAAGCCGCTATTTTCGACAATTTACATTTTTATTAATCGCTCAGCTGTTTGATTTGACAGCCATTTCCTCGCGTTGCGTGGTGGCCCAGGGAAAGGAACTGGCCCCCCTACCCTGAATGTGTGAAATTCACACGCCTTTGGCTTAGTCTGAGGTGAGCTCTACCCTCACCTACCCCAAACCAATCTTCGGGTTGAAGCACTGAGTGAGTGAGCCATTTTACCACGTTTATATTAAGTCGCTTTCTTGTTTGTTTGTCCTTCCGACTTGCCACCCGACAAAAAGATTGCGAGCGGAAGGCGTCTGCTGCTCGAAATCAAAATGAAAGTGATCAAATTTCTCACCTTGCTAAAGATCTAAAGCAAAAATTTTTAGCCTATGTTTCTCGCCTTACCTCTCAGCGAATTCACGCTGCTGGATACGCTGCAATAATCCTTTGTACAAGGATTTGACCATCAACAACTTTGTGCGCATGGACGAAGCGGAGATCGTCCGCTATATTCCTCCGGAAGCACCGGAGCAGCCGCAACGAGAAGAAGCTGCAGAAATAAGGAAAATGATAATAATATAGTGCATATTGGACATCAGGACAAGGCAGGTTGGCAAGATGAAGAGTTGAATTTCTAATTAAGGGTTGTATTCAAGCTCTATACAAGCTCAATATGAAGCGCAACGCAGCCTGAGACCCCCCTCTCTCCCCTCTCTCTCTCTCTCTCTGTTTGTAAAACTGCCAAAACTGCATCTCACCTTGAATATTTTAATGTTGTCTGAAAATTTAAAGGGCAAGGCTAAATAAAACAAAAAAATTCCATACTGTTAAAATTTTTCTTACCTGCAAAGTCTCGCAGATTTATTTATCACTTTGGAAATAAATAGTTTCCTTCATATTTTTTGCTGTGTATAAGCCTAACTTAACCCTTTTCGATAATTGTCATCATCATCCGTTAAAATATCAAAAGGCATAAAAAGATTGCAGAATAAACTCAAAAACGACGCATTCGCTGAGCAGTACAACCAAAAAAACATTGGGGGTCAAAATGACCCCTTCGGAATCCAAGGGTGTGCGCAAACTTCAGACATTCTAGTGTTAATCCACCGTAATACTTAAAGATACACTATAAGGGTTTATCAAAATCCTTCATTCCCTTGTGTTCATTTTCCCCACTATTTTATCATAGCTGCTGCAGCTATGTGCTTTTCCGGAAGGTCAATGCATGAAAATGGATACGCATATGAATATTGACGATGGTCTCCGATATAGTCGAAGTCAATCATTAAATTCCAAACCTAGCTTTTACATAAAAATATTCGCATCCTGTTCCCACAAGGAAAGTTCCCAATTAAATATCAAAATATTATTTAATGTGTAGGCCAAAATACTGTCAAGAGTTAGTCAGTTTGTTTCACCGTATATATATTTTGATTACAATCTGCTTTAAACCAATACCTAAATAGTTGATAAAGTAGGTGATATTTTGATAGGAAATAAAATGGTTCACTTTTCACGTGACTTACTGTCTTCATCGTCGTGTCATTCATCGTCATTTCTACGTTTAGGCATTTCGGCCTGTTTTACTTCGTCTAACAATAAGCCTTGATCGACTCACATTTCCTTTCCGTTGGGAAGCATATCGAATTAGACTCCAGGCTTTCCTGTTCAAGAGCATTCGAGAAACATTGCCTTTCGAGGCCGTCTTGCAACGATAATCTGTTATTATTTCTTCAACCTACTATGAAGCTCTAACATCGTCATACCTCATCCTGTCTCTTCTGGAACACCCTCATACTCTCTTTTCTGTAGACTCCAAGGCCCTAAGGTTAACCTAGCAAGTTGCCCAATATTTGGAGCCATTTAGTGATATGGGCTCGGTAATTACCATATACATACAATTTAATTTGTGTCTCTTTACTGCCCGTCTTACCTAAATTTCTTGAAATTGGTGAACATCATTTTTGAAATCTGTACGTACACATGTAATTACTGTCATTTCCTTATCACCTTCAAATGTCACATGACTCCCTAATTAGCTGAAATATGGCCCTTATGAATATTTTTCTACTGCAATATTTGTCGATTACAGTATCAATCGCACGGGGTAGGTCTTTGGAACATGTCTCCGTTTGTATTCACAGGAAAATTTATTTAACAAGAATGAATTTCATCCAGTTTCTCACACGCTGTTTAAGTAATAAAAAAGTACTAACGGTATAATTATAGTGAATATAGCAATTGAAAGAGAATATTCGGAAAGAATATAGGTAAATTGGATGAAGAACGTGTAGCGAGACGAGGGGAAAAGTAAAAGACCTCGAAACTCCTTCCAAAAAAATTGGCATGTTTCTTGGGGCACAGAAGGATTAATGATCTGTAAGTCCCCTGGGACTCCATGGGGTCCCAATATATTAATTTAATAAATTTAACCAACTTTTATTTCCATAAGAAAAGCAATTAGATTCGGTGCAGTGGTTGGATTGAAGTTTTTAGAATTGATTGGCTGAAAGAACAAGTTTTAATTTTTTGCATTGTATTTCCGCATACCCTTCTATTCCTTATATTTGAGTTTTGGCTCCAAAATCGAAAATACTCGCAATATTTCATCAATGGCATTTTTCTAATCACTTGGAAACCGCAGCGTAGGCTTGGAATAGGAACTTATGCCAGAGGCACTTAGCCACACGTTAAAGTATTAACATTACAGGATTACATTGAAATTTCAGTTGGCATATTTCGCCTCTTAATCCCTCCATGTATACATATTATATGCATTTTTACGTCACTTTAAGAGGGTTCTTTCAATCCAATGTAGCAATTTCCTTCTATTTGCCGTTGAAATTCAACGGGTAACTTCTTTTTTAATACAATAAACTGAATATACCTAAGTTGAAAATAGTGAAGAAAAGAAGAAAAAGCCATTATTTTTATATTTTGTGGCAATTTTATTACTTCTTCCATCTCTAAAACGGGCCAAGTGTAATAATATACCTGTAAATGTTCAAATTTAAAAACATACTTTAACATTTTACCGAAATGTTTCACAAATGAAACATTTACTCCGTTTCATTAAAGACTGTGACGATAACAATGCTAAAGAACATCTTTGACTTGTGACTCAACTTAAAGTAAAAGAAAAAACCTTAAATAAATATACAGATCCTTGAATCACATTTTTTTAAATCTATTGGTTAAAAAAAATATATTTTACTGAAAATTTCTAAAATCATATATATATATTAATGAATCACCTTCAAATAAAATTGATAGGTTTAACCAAAATCATGTACTGTAAATGTGTAAAGTATTTCTGAAAATGTCTTTAATGATTATATTGACGCGGGTAGAATTGTTTTCTATACATTCAAGAGAAAGGAGAAGTTGAGTGTTTTGTATTAGAAGTGATTTCCAGTTAAACACAAAATAACTAGAATTAAATTTAAAGAAATGGTATCTGGAATATCCCGGGGAGGAAGAATTATTCCCGTAAAATTTAAATTAGCTTAATTTATATTAGGATCCCTGGTGTAGGAAAGTTAGAGGTTAAAATGCAATTTAAAAAAATGAAAAGTTACGGTATAAAAGTCGAAAAACTTTCCATTTAGAACACCTAATCAGGAAAAGATTTGACTTGCATAGTTAGTTACCAATTAACATGATGAACGAGCCTGACCAGCTCTTGGATAGCATTTACTCGCATAAAACAGAAGCACGACGTCGTAGTTTCATTACTAACACTTTAAATCTCCTTTCAGGTGACCCTCTGGCTACTACAGGATATACACCTTGGCTTCCGAAACAACCAGATAATTCTAACAACAATGAAAACTGTGGATGCCTGTGGAACCCTGGAGGTGGCTTCAACGATGTGAGTTGCAATACAGAACTCCCGTTCATCTGTGAATTTGACCTCTCCTGGTCGGAATGAATGATTTTAATACTTAAGCAGTGGCAGTTTATAATATGATGGCATAGAATCCTGAGCTCCAATGCTCCTTATGACCTCCCGTAATGCGATGTGAATTCAATTTATGTAAAACGCGATTATGTAGTGTATAAAAATTAACTTTTATGTAATAAAGTATTTACTCCACTCATGAATAGAGTTCTTGACATTTTTATCGTACTTTTCCTTTTATATGTATTCATGCTGCCAATCGTTTTCTTTTTTCCTTGCCGTACATGATCAAATTTTTCTACTTTCGGAGAGATCGTTTTCGTGTGTATATATAGAAAACTAAGTTGATTGCAAATGCATGCACATTTGGCCAATAGATTGTAGGCCGGATCACAATGAATGTTAGAACATGGCTCAAAAACGTTACTTACCTAAGATAGTGTAGCTTGATCATTTAAGTGAGTTATAATGATAGCTTTAAATACGCGCAACAAGAACATACCACAGGATATGCTTGCCGTTTATTTTTTAACGTGCGTTTTTAATTTAAACTTCTCGGGTTTCCATCCAGGTGATGTCGGTGAGTTGCATCTCACCCGAGAACTCCATATTACAAGCATTCACCGGGAAAGCCAAAAATTATGGGCTTTAAAATATTTATATCAATTCGGAGAGAAGAGAGATTTCTTAAGCTGACTTATTAGAAGCCACCGTAACGGATAAACCGTCTCTACCGCGGACGAAGTGATATATCACTGAAGCAAACAAAAATTATTTAAGATTGAGTCACTTTTAATTGGTTTGATTCGCAAAAAGTGACTCTTTGGCAATGAAAAGATAGACATGATCCTAGGATTTGAAATAGACACGTGAATTTCATACAGTTACTTGTCAATCGAGAGAATGTCACATGAAGTGAAAATTCGACAAAAATATTGAGCTGGCATTTTACGTCCTTCACTCTTTGATTTCATGTTTGTGGTGAAAAAAACGCAAGCTCTAAACGAAAATCATTATATTAGGCATTATTATTATATCTCACGAAAAATAAGAGATGGATATTAAAAACCTTGGCCTCAACATTCCGATCCTGATGGTAACCATTAAATATTTATGCAGAAGTGTCAAACGACTTCATTAAACGGCCTTCTGAGAGTCGTAAAAAGGATTTTTTGCGAGACGACGTCACAGATTAGATTGTACATTTTTGCCATTGGAATATACACTTGCCCTTTATCCATGCATCGAGAGAAGGGAGATTTAGTCCTGACGCCAGAGCAAAAGAGTTAAGTTTCCCCATCACCACTGACGATTCAGCATTGGCTGCAAGCATCAGCTGTCGAGGTTTTTTGGTTCCCGTCGCGACAGAAGACTAGGTAAGTTTATAAGAAAACAATTCGTGTTATAATCTTTAGCTATACTAATAAAACCTTTTAGCGTTAGGATGTGCTACTTTCCGGCAAATGATTCCGTTGCAGTATTTCCCGATGGGTGATTGATTCTGCTCCCAACGACTCGAAGGCCAGCTCCGCTATTGTCATCATGGCGTGGATTACTGGGCCATAAATGCAATAGCGGAGTCAGCCGTCACAGCTTCGGTAGCAGAACCACTTTCACGGAAAAAAACCGTGAAGATTTTGTCATGGAAGTTACATTATGATCGTCATGATTTGGTTCCCTGAAGTAAAAGGGCAATGAGCCTTAAAAAATTGTAATTTCATTATATTCATCATATATTGTACACATGCATAAATAACCACCATACCGTCCCCTTTCGGAGTAGGTACAGTCAGATCCTCAATTCCTCAGTTCAATTCCTCGTAATAGGCCTTTGATGGTAAAGATAACTTTGCTTAAATAATTTCCACCATACTGCACTATCCTTGCATAACTCTTTTGCTTCAGTAACCAGATGCATTGCTTCATACAGGTCACTTGGCTCATTTTTCTGGATTCTTTCCACCCATACGGCACAACCGCATTTATTTTTTCTAACTAACCACTTAAGAAGGGGAATGCACACAGTACCGTCCTAATGAACTCCATCGATTGAACCTACTGGTTTTAAGCACCACATGAAATTTTAAAAATAGCGTTTATATTTGTGTTCTCATGTGTGCAAATGAAAAATAGTGATTACGCTAGTGCACGCGTAATGGACAACCGCGATTGAGACCAGGTGCCCTATTTAGGGAACTAATCTGACTGTCGCTGCTTCGAGTATTCCCGTGGCTACATAAATAACTTGCATATAAAAACTGGATATACTTAACCAAAAAATGACAACACAGTCACCCTCTAACCTAGATAATTAAATTTTCCTCTGTCTCTCTCAGCATTTTTTTGAAGGTCACGGCATCCAACTAATTCATTTAAGAAGGCAGAAAGAATCTCAACAACAGAGGATTCTACTCGTGTAGACGATATAGAATGGCTTTGTCTCACTCCATACTTTTGATCTTCAACCTGCTTTTTATAAGCTTGCAATTTGGGAATGCTTATTTGACCTGCGAGAGTGGACCATCGAGTGTGAACCAAAGGCTGGAGTTCAACATTTTCAGCAACAAGAACTCGACTGGGTATTGGATCACCAATTTCACTGTCACAAACGATTCGCCAGCAGTGATCACCAACTGGAAGGTCAACGTGGTGCACAGCGTGGAATGCTCGGATGGAATTCAGAGAAACAAACTACAGGGCATCGCCATTGGTAATGTGCCTAACTTCATACGTTTACTGACAACTTTACATTTCTTTAGATATAAGGTGAAATATCTTCTCTATGTAAGACAGGTGACTCTTGAAAAGTTACCTCCTCGTAATGAAAAATAGGGGAACAGTACGGAAATATGGAAAAAAATATTTATGCAAGAATAAGTGCCGATATAGCTAATATAACTTCAACGGTATGATAGTAAAGGCATACTTGGTATTATTTAATCCTAGCACAAAGAGTACACATATATGCAAATGCAATTTGAAAACTTATGGAAGAGCAAAAAATAATTTAGCAATACATAGCAGTAGAAATATCATAATTTATTCACGCAATTGAGTCGAATCTGACCCTAATTTAAAATATCTAACAACTTTTCAATTCAACTGATTTAAAGATCATCATTGGGATTATTAGTTATAGGCTAAAGTTCAGTTTAAGTATGTTTGTGTTTACATTAAAGGGTTCCATTCTATCAATTCTTTAAATGAAAGAATGTTTTTAACCAAATTTGGGATAACAATGACACTCGAAAGGCTTGCCATCCATTGGAAAACTTTCCTCGCGAAGACTTTGTCACAGGTATTAATCCGACTCTGAACACAACAATGAAAAACCAATAATCCATAAGGCATACCAGCCAATGTCCAAATAAAATATGAAATCCCTGAACAGCTGTTATGTAGATACTATTATAAAGGCTGCGACAGAATAGGCATAAAATGTCTTAAAAAGGAAGTCATCACAGTCATACTCGATATATACAACGCTATTCTTAGCAAATGACCTCGAGCTCTAAACCTACACTCATTGTCAGTCCTAGTGCCACAATCAATGGCAAACAGCATGCTCTCCATAAACAAAACCGTTAGCCTAAATATTGTAATGGTTCCCTTCATGCCTCGTGTAATCTAGTCGTGTTTTCTTATTTTATAATACGGGAGAATTAATGACAGGGCTAAGAGATGAAAACCAACAATCCCCACCAGGGTCTTTCACCAGTACCTAACCGAAAAACTCACATGCAGAGAAAAAGTATAAAGGAGAAGATCGAATTGATCTAATACATGAAAACAAGGTGCTTTCTCATAAAATTTTTAGCTATTCCTTTTTTTTCAGCACCTCCTCCAGTTCCATCAGGCTATACTCTTTACCCTGGAGTAGGATATTACAAAATGCACCCGCAAAATGTGGGTGGATTTCCAGTAGCGGAGGCTACCTGCATCAAAGAAGGTGCTCACCTAGCCGTAGTCAATTCAAAGGCAGAGTATGACGTCATCCGCTCGCTCGTCAAAGAGGGATCAGCGTATCTTGGGTTCCATGACCGCCTGAAAGAAGGAGAGTTCATTACAGTGCAAGGTGAGCTAAATTATGTTTCATGGCCTTGTATCAGTGGACAGTTCAGATATTATTTTTTTGATATTTTTCCTAGTGAATATAACATTAGAAGAGGTATGTATTTTGAAAAACAAATGGGAATTACCGCAATAATCTCTTGTATTGTGTGTATTGATGGCGTTGGCATGCTGTTTACGTGAACACTGCGACAACTTTGATGTTCTGGCTCCGTTGGCACTGGCCGATTCCTGGTATCTTTTTTTCACTGACATTGATTTATATGCGGGGAAGAGGCGACAACAGTGAAAACTATCACCTCTTAAACAGGGAATAAACAGGAAATGCAAGGATCCTATAGTTCGCTGAGAGACTGATAAGAGAAAATGTAATTGCTGATTCTACAGTCTCAAAATTATATCAAATGCATGACCCGACGAAGGGGCTTGCGTTAACGAAGGTCACGGCTACACGTACTATTATAACCCTCGGTCTGCTTTCATATTTATACAACATTTACCTGGTCTTCAATCACTATTGTTTCATCATCACCACACATTATCCTCCATTAATATCGCCCTCTCCACCAAAAGACACTACTATAGCTATCTCTTCAACACCAATATCATCTCAAAGGTAACCAATACTTCCGTGGTTTCATCCTCCCTTTTCTACGTATCATGCTCTAACTTTCCCGTATTTATTATTTATTACTTACACTGATATTGCAATTAGACATTGTCTAGTGGCAATATAACATAAGTTTAGGTTGAAATAAAATTAATAATAAAGTTTTTAAAAATACATATACCTACATAAAACATCAAAGACTCCTCTCGTTTTTTATGTGTAATATTTATTTTAAATATTTACATTTCTTGGTAAAGGTTTTGTGAGATCTTCTGATAATTCTTTCCATTCCAAGACCCCACAATTTAATAAGGATTATTTGGCAGCATTCGTTTTTTTCCTCCTTAATTTGAGTTGCAGCGGGCGGTCATTTTTCCCCAAAACATTTGGTGGTTCCAGCCTCTTCTCCAATTCCAACCAGGCTGGATGTTTTGCATAGCATTTAAACATTCCCAACAACCTATTTACTTTCCTTCTATCTTGCAGTGGACTCCACCCCAATTCCTCTAACATGCTGCTAACACTATCTGTATTTTAAATTTTCTCAAACAAGCAACGGTTTCTTACTAACTCCGTCTTCTTCTACAATTTTTTCTGCTGCTTGTTGTTCTGTTGCGCTAAGGATTTTACATGGTTGTAACACGGGAAAACTTGGGAACCTTAGGAATTCACAAAATAATTTTGGTTTCCGGCTTAACTTTGTGGAACCGATAGACATCACTGAAGAATCGCTCCTGTTTTTTTCACGTTCATTCATTATCGACCATAGTTTTAATAGATACAGACAGAAATCTTATTAAATGTTTTAATTTAATAAAGTTCTATATTGAATCTTGACTTAAAATCGGATTGGCTAAGATTTTCAATACTAATATACTGTGAAAATCATTAATCAAGCTATTGCTTAATTCCTTTTGACCTATTATGATCAGTCCTCCATGGTAAAATATATTCACTATCCGTATATTATTTTTATTGTTCGTGATAAACGATGTAACTGAAAGAACATTCGCCCTCACCTCATAATTTTAAAAATCAGTACCTACTGTTCTCAGATTATTGATAATTTTGAATAACCAGGATTTAACTGATAATAACGGCAATATACTAATGTTAAAGTCTTATAAAATGGGCATAATAGAAGGATATAGCTTTCACAGGGAAAATATGTTGATATAATAATAATAATTTCTCTTTAGGTAACAGCTTTCGCCAATTACAGCCTATTTATTATGTTTGGACAAAACACACAACCATGCGCTGGATGGGTTAAAAACCCCCAGGTGGGACTCAAACCCGCGAATGAACATTTTTTACATTTACATAAATTTACATCAAGCCTCTGCACCGAGTATGATGAATTCTATATTATAGGGATGACTTGGTTTGAACAGTTCATACCATTTCGGGAGAACACTATCATTGCCTCTCTCTTTATCACGAAAAATGCATTCGCGTCTCCTTCACGCCTATTGCTTGTCGTAAATTGCCAAAGTATCACCTTAAATATTTCTGACGACTGAGGTTTACGACGTTTAACCTTAGTATTAAACCGAAGTCTTTAATTCTTAAAGTAGGCGCGTGGGGGTCTGTCACACCTCAATGCTTTTATCATTGATTCTAATTTTTTAACTGAATAATAAAATATTTTGGTATCTTCAATATCTTCAAGGCACTTGGTATTCACCCATAAAAAATAAAAATATTTTTAATATAGATGCTAAATAATTTCAATTTTACTTACAATGTTTAAGTAATGAGGGTCCCAGAGACCTCGGGCATTGAACATTCTCTCCTTGGAGTCCATATGCTATAAATACCTAATAGTAATCAATGTGAACCATATATAAAACGTTTTTCATGTATTTTATCTAGAAACTATTTTTGAAATAAAAGAAAAAAAATTGTATGAGCATATTATTGCAGGCAAGTTACTGTAACTCCACGAAATCATTCTAAAAAAGTTGGACATTTCCAATAATGGTGACGTTTAAGGTAAAATTAATCGATATAGTTGGGTGTTCTTGGGATTCACACAGGTTAAAATAAATGGATGCTTCCAAAGTTTTGACTGAATACTCTTCAATCACCATCAGGCCCTGATGATGACGAAAGAGTATTCTGTCAAAACGTTGGCAGCATCCAATTACCTTACCCGGTGTGAATCCCGAGAATACCTAACATTTGTCATCCACCGGGAAAAAACCAGATCTTATTTAATCGATATTGATGTATAAATGATATTCAAGTTTAAAGATTATATGTAAATAGAATATTCTGGAAAAATAAGTTCAGAAAATATTTTAACTCATTAGTAATTTATTTTAAATTTTGGGGTCTGCCAAATCCCATGCGCCTACTTGCATGACTAAAACTGAGCGCGCCGCAACCTAAGGGAAACCACTTAATCTCTTTTTTTCTTCTAGGTCAACCACTGAACTCCACTGGCTATACCAACTGGCTCCCCAATGAGCCGAACGACCACGGGGGAAACGAAGACTGCGGGACTTACTACGTGCGCGGAGATGGCGGCTTCAACGACAGGCCTTGTGAAATGGCGTACCCGTTCATCTGCGAATTTGAGCCTACATGGGTTTAAAAAGGAATTACTCTTCGATCTAACAAAAAAACGAACGCGATCTTAAGTTGCAATAGCTTCGGGCGATTACAGCTCCTTACCATTTACCTACCTTGAATCTGCGTAGTTAAGAACATATAGGTACAATGGAACTTTCTTTAATTAAAGGCACTCAGTTTCCAAATAGCACTGCGTGAACGTATGTCTTGATATTAGTTCTTTATAGTTGGTGATGTTTGGAAACCCACGAGAGAAAGAGAGCTAATTCTTGAATGAAAACTGAAAACATTGCTATAGTTATAAAGAATTGTAAGTTTGGGTGAATAAAATAAAGTGATTAAGAATTCTGAGCCCTGAGCCTTAATTGATGCATTGTAAAATTGCAAATATAGACATATCACTTGGGCATATATGTTTACTCCCACCAACATGGATATGTATTTTTTTTAATTTGAGCTCATTGATGCTTACATATATGTACATGTATGAATATTTCTATGCAAACTATTTGCATTGATTTTGAACATTTTGACTTGCATTGAACAAAAGTTACGTGATTTGCGCGTTAGTGATTTCAAATTTATTTTAAATGTATAGATACTGCAATGCCTAAGCCAGGAATTTATTCGAAGCTGTAGTTAGGATTTTTTGTTCTGCATCGACCGGGAAAGTGAAGCAGATGAGATCATAATCGAGAAGAATAGTATACTTCAGAGCGAACATTAACAAAACCATCGCAAATAATTATAAATCACCTATAAAATAGCAAACCATATATGCAAAGAGAAGAGCACGCAACCGAAATCTTGTCTACAAGGTGCTTTGAAAACAGCATTAAGTATTGTGGGATACGCCATTCAAATACTATCATATAAATCCAGTATTTTATGCCACCTTTGTTATAACTGTTGATACTCATCATTTGACACCTCAAGTACCTACTCCACAAAAAGTGAAAACATGGCTGAAATAATTCAGTAATTTGTCAGTGACCATGCTTGAACTCATCTACAAGTCGCTATTGTCTTCACTGCATTAGGCAGCATGAAATATAAAAATGCATTCTATTTTTTTGCTTGTCATAACTGATACCAGACATCTAGAGTCATGAAATATGAGCTACCATACTAATTCTTTGTTGGAACTAAGTTGGAATAATGTTCCGTAGTTTGTTAACAACAGGCAGAATTTATAACGAAGATGAAATATCAGGTTTTGGAAGTTCCTTATTAGGTCGTTTGGACTTACTTAATTGCTAAATCTGTTACATTTCCTCTAAATTCACTAGGATTTAGGATTTATCAAGCGAAGTCTAGGACTTATTAAGCGAATAGAATGTGGGTCCCCGGATGAAAAAGTGAAAAGTACTACTTCGCTCTAGCTTGGCCACATCTGGTAAACACCGTGAACCTTGTGAACCCGGCTCGGAAATATTATATACGCGAAAAATAAAATACAAAGGAGAGCCAAACGCTTCATTAAAAAAACGCGAAATTGAACAGGGAGTGTTAATACAGATGATGAAGGGAATAGGTTTGTAGTCACTAGAAACTCGGAGGATACGCGATAGGCTAAGATTACTTTGAAAAAAATCAGATCGGGTGAGTTTTAAGGTGACCCGGAAGATATCATGTCAACCGTACACTAGATAAATTCAATGGTATCACGCGAAATATGATGGAACTTCTTCATGATTGTTCAAAAAGGAAAGACAATGGCACCTACACTAGATTACTAGAAATGATAGCAGCTAATAGAGAGTTACTCTGCCAAAATTACAGACAAAAATGTATTCCCTCGCACGGTGGTCGGTGACTACAGCATAAGCCTAGTGAGACACTAAGAGGCTCCGTCAACATACAGTTCACCTCTTCCTTTCAATTTTCCCATTTATTTTCCCAATTATCTCCCATTTTCATGGCTGGTGCCCTATCACCACCCCCACACACCCCCACGGTGGCTTGCAGTGTAGTATGAAGATGCCGACAAAATACATTTGCTAATAGCACAGAACCTTGTTTGTGCTATAAGCAGCACCATTCATTGTAAAATCTGGTTCAACTGGTATTTAATATTACAGGAGCCATGAATTTGGAAGCCTATCATGTACTCTTAAACCCGACTTGAAATTTTTATGACCCCGCTACACTGAGGCAAACATTCTTATATCTGTAGCGACTATGTGACTCGTGAAAACTTACTGTGAAGGCAAGGACCTGATTCCGGTCCCAGCGCTGTATCTTTGGCTTAAGAAATTAATTTATGGCACGTATCTAAGGAGTTTATCGCTTTTAAAACCTTTTTCGTTGACTAGGCTGAAATATCAAGTATCTGTAACTTTCTACGCCCTAGTTGGAGGCCCTTTGTTCGATGATAAGAGACTCTTAACGGTAACTTGCCATCAGTTTCGGCATTTGCTACCCAGCATTCATCATCCTCACGTTATTGACCTTTCTCATACCCATTCTTTTTGTGGCGGTTTGCGGGACAGTACGTAAATATACATAATATCGGATCGGCCGATACCACAAAATAATCAACAATATTGGCATTGTCGGATATACAGCGGATATTTTTCCACACAAACTTTAAATTCAAGAAGGATTATGCATTATAACTTTGATTCTCGCAACAACGTCGCATATGTCCGGATTTTCTCTGGTTGAGCTTATATTTAATTCCTCTGATCCTCTCTCCTCTTCCCCGTTGGGTTATCACAGAATATTCCAAATGAATACCAACCCAGCCATTTACTGCCCGGGGTTAAAGGGCATCGGACGTTCGGACGTTTCAGCCTTCTCAGTGAATGAGTAGCTTTGTCAATCAGATACTTAATTAGTTCAAGAAAATCATTTATCCTGGTCAATGCAAATAACTCGAATTTTGATATCAGGTCAGCAACTCAAGAAAGTTTCTACACGGCTTAAAGTTTCCAGAAATATTCTTAAATTACCGGGCAGGAATAATTTTGATGTTGAATAAAAAATAAGCCATGTCTTATCTTTTATTTTTATTTCAGCATAGAAAAAACGCTAGCCGGAATTTCGTAACTTAAGTATGCATAGTAGATTTATCGTTTCTTAAAACTGACACTGTTAGCCAAGCAACGGTTAAAATGTTTGAAAATCTATTTGTAAAAAAGCTGAAATTCTGTTAGTTTGAACGATAAAGACCTCCTTCATTTCTAGACGTATTCGAGCAAAATTTGGCACACACATTTCTTAGGATCTAGAAAGATTAATTATCTCCATGAAAAAGGGCAAAGCTATGTATCAAAGCTAGGTATACTATTTTTAACGAATTTTTACTTTACCACGATAAAATCATAGAACTCTGTTTTTTTCTTACTTGCACTCATGAGATGACTAATATTGGATGACTGAAAGAAAAAAATATGATAGTTATAGCATTCAATTTATATTCAATCAATTTTTTATCTAAAACCCAAGTTTTGGTCAGGAAATCGTCAACTTTGGCGATAAATTACTTTTTAGGTTTTCACAGGAATTCATATGAACTAGCTAAGTCATGACATCAAATTACTTTCCAAACAATACAGTCCTCAATTTTTAGCATTTAATTTGCATTCATTTGGAATGGAATACGTTGGAAAGCAATAGTTCGTGACTTCATGCTTTACCAGTCTATTATAAAGAATATTATACGGTGTAGCGCCGAGCAAATTACGCGAAACGTTGAACGTAAGTTCAGAAAAATACATAAAAGCCGAATAATAAATCTTTAAAATCATTGCCATATTGCAACGATAGACATTTTTATTTACTTGGTAACCACAACCTAGGCTTGGAATGGGAACTGATGCCCAATAACCTTACGGCTCAAGTTAAATAATCAATAGTATCGGGAAGACCGAGCATTCCTCGGTAGTTTTTTTTTAGTTTTACACGAATTATACGTTGTTAAGTCTTTAAATCTCATACGTTGTTAAGTCTCATCTAAAATATAGAGAGATAATAAAATACCAAAACAAATTTTCTACAATAAATAAAATAAGTAATTGCATGCATCCTAATTTATGTACGAAACTAAATGTAAAATGCCAATTTTTAGCTCTTATAAGGAAGCGAAAACAGAGCCTGAACTTATTAGCTGACCCTTTTTAAATTATTGTTTTACTTTAATCATCCTAGTAATACAAGTAGGCATCGAAATTTGAACACAATGAATGCAAAATGCCCAGACAAATTGTAGCATGGACCTCTTTGTTTACTGTCTTAGAATTTCTTCGTAAGCGAAGGAAGAATGCGAATATGGGAGTAGAAAATCTGAAGGAAGTCTGAATACGAAACAAAATGTAAATTTATAATTTGTAGTTATTGAATGACAGAGAAAATAGAGGTCCTTGTAACAGTTTGTCTGTCTGCTGGTTTTGCATCCATTCTCTAAAAATATAAATTCCTTAGTACGTTCATCTATACCTGTGTTTCTTGAAGATGACGACTGGATAAAGTTATAATATACCCTTTTTGTCGACCGTTTTCAAGAAATGATGAGTAAAATATATTAATAATTATTTTTTTATTTCCTATAAAAGGTTAAAAGCAAAAGATTTAGTTTTTATTTGGATAGGTTATTTGGTATCCACCTTGGGAACCCATTTAACTCCATGTTAATGTTTCATAACTTTAAATTCATTTTTCTAAAATTTGAGATTTTTTAGGGGGAGAGGAACCATTTAAATAATATTTTTGGGCCCAAAAAAGCTCAGGGTAAATTTTAATCAAAACCGTTGCCATTTTTGAGATCGTACGTACCAACAAAAAAGTCTTGCTCGTATTAGAGTTTAAGATTGGATAAAATAATGGCAGCGAGATTTTAGTTATGGTGTTTTTTTTATCCCAACCACTTTGTGTGTAGTCATTTCAGAGTGCATGCGTTTTGCACATCATTTTGGGTGGATTCATTTAATCTCACGTAGTCATTTTATTTTTTCTTTTTCACATTGAAATTCAACGGGCACCGGGCAACTGGCATTCTTAGAATACAAAATATTTCCTTTCCTCCGTGCATTGGATAAAACGTGGACACGTCTCACTCTCCCAACAGATAGCGAAAACATATTTTTTATTTATACGGGACTGTTTTCTTAAGTTTCAACTCAACCTACAAGCCAACGATCGCGGATATGATCAATGTTGAATTGAATTCCATTCACATTTATGCTTAACATTATAGCGAGATAAAAGCAAGTATATAAGATGACTAGCGGCTCTGAGTCGTTGTGGGTGACTCCACTTCGTTATTCCGAGGGGACGTCACTGATAACAGTATATCTTCACGCCTTGCACATTGCCTCTTGCCCTTCTTCTCACTTCACACTTCACATTGAAAAATAAGAGACTCAGTCTCAAAATCAGGCTCAAATAGTTCTGTCCTTCCGTTTTCACAGCCTAACGCTAGTTCTTAGCCTGGAATCTGCTACGTACAACTCATTTCAGACTTCAGACCTCATCAAGCGGAAAACAGCGGAAAAGGTATGTTTTCCAAGCACCAGGTCATTGAAGCCGAGGTCTTGGGGAGTGGCACCGGCTCCATCTCTGGTTTATTTCTTAGCTCTGGATCCAGCTACGCTCCAGTCAAAATTTTCGGTTTGAAATAACGAATAATATTTCCATAATCAAAGATTTGCCAATGTTTTGACATAATATAACAAAATTAGTTCCCTGTGGTTATCAACTTGCAATAATTTCTTTTGAAATAATTTAAATATAAAAAAACCAATACGCAGTATGCACCAGATCATGTGTACATAAAATTAACCGCTAATATTCTTAGTGAGCGAGTGTAACTGCACATATGAAATTACTCTCTGAAATTCATTATGGTTAATGATAACACATATGTTTTTTGTAAATTTATGTTGGGGTTTCATAATGTATTATTAAAACTCTTGATTTGTGCGTAGAAACAATAGTTTTCCATGCATAATTTTTCATCGATGTTACGAAGTCACCAAAAATGAACTTAAGCGACGAAACTAATAGCTCTACACTTGCAGTTGAAACCAGAAAATTTAAATGAGATCTGAATACCTCCTGGACTCAATCTGTGTACATTTCAATCACTTCAAAAGAGACATTATTATTCGCACCAATTTCTCAATAGGGTAGTTTCCTATTTTTTTTATCGATGGTTTTATAACCCCTTGAGGTGAGTGTTATTTGAAGCTGTTCAATTTCAAAATAACGTTAAGTATATTACCTAATTAATTAAAAATAAAAACTTTTCAACGGTGCGAATACGAGACGGCAAAGTATCATATTCCGGTAAAATCAATGTGTATAAACGTAATCATCGTAATCGTCATGATATGCAACACCCTTTAAACCTACCTTTACAAGCTTAAGTTTCCTAGGAGTAAAAAAATGAGATACTGGACATTGAAATTAACTGCAGCGAAGCAAATAACATTTTCAAATACGTTTTCTTTCCTTTCCAGCAGTGACTATTTTATATCTTCCGCGAGTGTTCTTTGTTTCTTCTCAAATTTTTGTTTTAACTTTTCCCGCTATTTTAACAATTCAATAAGTTACTTATTACCGTTCAAAATTCAGATGGTGATATGAATTGGCTCTCTCAGTATTTCATAAATTATTTTAGAGAAATTAATAATTTACAGGATCTATTGCTGCAACTTGTCCACGGAATGGACGTAAAGCAAAAAGTCACTGAATCATGCAAAATTTTGAGTTCCACCAAGTTTAATTATCCAACGCTGGATCAATTTTGTTTTTGCTCTCTGCTAAAGAAACGGTGCTAAATACTCCACAGTTTTTCACAAAGACCTAATTTTCCCCAGAAATGTTTATTCAATGATTTTCCAGAATCTATCCATCACGAAAAAGCTTTAATAAGTAGATCACGCAGCGCGTGAGTCTATTACCCGACGACTGCTTCTGAAGCCATTTCGATAAAATAAGGCAAGGCTATTATGAAGAAAATAACAACTGAATACATAAATGTGAGGTACAAAGGTTGTGGGATTCTCATACTTGATTAGTTAATTTGCTTAAATGTAAGGATTGCATTACAATGCTCTCAAAGAAAAGGAGATAACTTATTGTTTGAAGAGCCCGGACCTGGAAATGGATCACTACGTACCCTTCAATTTTGGCGCTATGAACCTGTGGATAGTTGCTCGCCCAAAAGGATTCGTTCACTCGAAGTAATCCCTACAGGGTTCAGTAAACGAATGAAGATTTCGGTCAGAGAGAATTTATTCTTTGGGCAGGATATAAAAACTAATGAGATAGTCTTGCTAGAAAAAATAACAATCAGAGAAAGAAAATGGGGGATTCACACGACATTATGACACTACCAAAAGTAATATTGAATAATTTATAAATTCTCGTGTTACGAATGTTAACAGGAAAGAAACTCAATTAATTTTAGTATGGCACAAATGCCCGCATCGGAGACTAATGTAATTTCAAATTGGTGGTCGGAGCAAGAGCGGGAAAGCTATAAAGATTTGAGCTCCGGCTCCAGCAAAATTTGGAGCTTTCGGTAGCTCCAGCTATACCTTTGACTCCAACTTCAAAGCTCTGCCCAGCACCTTTTATAAATCTTTAATCTTTGAAATCTCACTCTGTCAAATCTTACCAAACAATTCATCTGGAATATTTTCCCCTACAACTCCTGCCTAAACTCGCTTTCAAGATTACTTCTTGGTAGGTATAAAAATTAGTCTCACCCTAACATAAGGCATGAGACATTTTTATTTCTTCATGATGCCTAAAAAAAAGTGCCATTTTCTACCCTTACATTCATTTTTCAGCATTAAACATCAAGTCATGGTGTCTATCTAAAAGACTCTAATTTTCTTTCTACTACCATTCTGTACTCTACCTCAAATTTTAAATTCAAATGATGTTATAGATAGCTCGAATAAGTCAGAAAACAACTATAAAGAACATGTGGTTCAGTCAGGAGAACATTCCAGTAATTCACAGTAATTAGTGCAGTGACAAAAATGAGACACAGTGCCCACTTCTCTATGTCATAAAGGGCAACCGCGTTAAGGTCCCATATAATGCTGAAATTGGTAAAAAGAGCCCATCAGAATTCTTATTATCAAAAAGGAATAAGTAATTGCATCACTGTCTCAGATGCTAACCATCACACTGAAGTTATTTTAATCAATGATATTGAAGTTGACATTAATAATTTAAACCGTAAATTATTGAAATCTTGGTTCAAACGAATGGTCAATAGGAAACAATAGCTTGTTGTAGACAACTAAATCTCAACAAAATATCATCATAGAGTTGTCGTAGGCAAAGACTGTTGATATTATTCTTTAAAAATGATAATTTAACTACTGAAATATTAGTTTACAGCAAAAATATAATCCTTAGATTGAAAATAAATATTTTCAAATGGAATTAGGTTTCCAAATCTACTATACATAAAAGACTACGCGTCTTTCATGTGATATAGTTGATAGACGTAGAGATTCAGATGTGTGCCAAAAGATATCAAGGGAGATTCCATATGTACAATGCCATGGATTTTATCCATGACCTTGGATATACAATCTCCACTAACTGACACATGGAGTATGTCTTTTTCAAAATATGCGTATCATCTCCAGAATGTTGTATTCAGAGAAATATTTGACATTAAGATATTATACCTACATTTTTTACGATGGTTACATATTTTTTTGTATTAAAAATAAAAAAACACACATGAAGTTATATTTAATTGTTTACTAATTTCAATAATTGTTTGCTGTTTCACCTATATTCATGCCAGATTTAGCAAGCTTTTCAACTAGCACCTAATGAAATATCGCAAATTCATCGCAACACATAAAGAATTTGGAATGGAAAGTCAGCATGAAACATCAAATTACACCTATGATCTTTCCAGGCGTAATCGAAGACTTGCACTTCTTTAAAAAAAAGTAGTTTTACACACAACATGGTAGAAATATGCAGCAGCTACATTTATCACCAAATTAATATAATACGTAGTATCCTTACTCTGGAATTAAAATGCCCTTTTACTTCCAGCTTCATATATTTACAATGAAGAGGAGCATTTCTTGAGTGTTTACCAGCCTCTCATGGAGTAAACATCTGTAATTTTACTATTAATTCTTTGTGAAACAACGCAACTATTTCCATTGATGACTTTTATGCTCAATCATTAAATTCATTTACATCTATGTATATTATCTCAAGATAAAGCCATATAGGTGAGACAATAAACTCCTTTGTTTTGTCATTCTCATCTTTTTATGGTATCCATATACCCCTATAAATTCCTGGATGCCAAGCAAATATTTTCATAGACGTTGTCCTATTCTTTTACTTCCAAACACTATACCCTGTAATGCTACACCAATCACCCTGTGAGTACATAACCTAAACATTTAGCATTCCACATCACATGTATCAGTTTTCTCTCTTCGCAATCTTCCCAAAACTTCCAAAAGAGAGTTTTTGTGCTTTAAGTGTCTAAGTTTGAACATTCCTTTTATATCCACCATGGGCTACTTTCAAACGGTATCTGTAAATTGTTCTTGAAGAACATCCGCTGAAGCTAAGCAAATACTCAAAAGTAAGTTTTTATTTGTAAATATTTTGCTCACTCCCTAAGCTATGTGCTTGCTGGACGAAAAATCTCTTTTGCGTTGCAAACCAGGCTATGCCACTGTAATTCTCTGAATCACATCTCGTAATATTCTGTTTCCATGAATAATTAGATAGTAGAATTATTTAACGCGTTCAACCCTTGTTTTTTTTTCGTTTATTTTTTATTCAATAATCATCTTTCCTGTGCTCTTTCCTTTGCTTAACATATATTTCATAATTTTCCTCATAAAGAACTTTCAAAATTCTATAGATTTTTTCCTTTACTTTATTTCTACTATCACATCATCGGCAAAACTAATAATGTGACTTTTATTTCCATTAATTCCGAGCCCTTTTGTATTTTTCTTGAAATGGTGAAACCTCCTCTTAAAAAATAATTAAACATATGGGGAGAGAGAGTGCCTTTGTCTCACTGCTTTCCGTACTAATTTATCTATTTCTGCTTCATTTATAGTTATTTATTTTGGCTGGTTTTGATGCAGTTTCTTGATCTTACTTCTGTTCTTCCAAACTTTTTCTATATCTTTATAGTAGCCATGCAAATAAATACGTTAGTCACTTAAACAAAAACTTACTCTAGGTCTAATAAAAGTAGTACACTTTCTCGATGATTACTATGAATCTCTCTTGTTACAGCAGTAGGGTCATTGGACCGAGTTATCCCCTACCACTACTAAACCCAAACTGGACCTCTCGCATACAATGATATTTTTTTTATCTGTCCTTAGTACCTAAATTAACACTTTATTATCATAATATGGCAGAAAAGGTGTTCGATAGCTTCCACATTCCACAGTATTTACAATTTTGACAGAGGCTTTACCTTTAAGAATGTTCTCCAACAATTTACCTCTTTCGTAACCATTTGCTCAATTCTTCTCTGGCCGAACTGGCCTGGTTGGCCTAGCTTCTCCATTTATGCTTCTTCTCCCATACCCATACCTGTAGTTTTTTCCATACACTCTTTCCATCCATCACGGACACTATTCTACTCCGACCATCCTCAGTTTATAGTTTCAATTGTACGCATTGCAATCAAACCATGTACATTTAGCTCCAAGAGCGATTGCCACGCCTGACTTCTAAAAGCCTTTGACAAGTAATCCTGAATTCTTATTATTGTTTCAGCCATCTATGGATTACTATCACAAAACTTCCTCCCTTTTTTGAGTTCTAGTTTATTTTCACCAATTATCCCCTGTATTTCTGCCACATGTTCTTCTAAGAATATCATTCATATTCTCCTTGGATTTTCACTAGACAGATGTGTCAACCTGCAATCTTCATTTTTTAATTCTTCTAATAACCATTTTTATCTATCTCATTGCCCTTTTTTACCCATAGTGCAGGTTGTTTACTTAATAATATGATGAGTCCTCCCAAAACTTTCTCATACGTCATAGAAATACCCGCAGTGAATAATTCTACTTTCCCTTACGAATTTTTCTCTTTTGTACATAGGTTTTAAAAGATCGGTTCAAACAACCGAGAAGGTGTGCAACGAGTAACTGAAGCATGCTTAAGTCGATGGAAGCAATGGCTGTAATTAAGTTTCTGGTTCTGATGACTGTCCTACTCTCTTCATCCGTGTCATTCGGGAATGCCATTCTGACGTGTGATGCCGGACCGGCGACAGCGAATAGGAAGGTGGAGTTCAACATTTTTAGCAAGAAGAACTCGACTGGACATTGGATCACCAATTTCACGGTCAACAACGATTCCCCGCAACTGCACGGCAACTTGAAGGTCAACGTAATGCACACCGTGGACTGTTCCGATGGGATTCAGAAAAATAAAATCCAGGGAATTCTTGTCGGTAATGTGTTGAAGAAATAATTATTTTTTTATTATTTTTACCACCTGCCACTTGATCTATATTTAAAATTACATCCCGAAAAATGCCTACGCGATGTTTTTTTTAACGTAATTCTACTAGCTGGACATTTTTAACATTCAAGGTAATTTCTTAAAATATTATTCCATTAACGCAATATCTTTAACATGTATGAGTCAATAATATAAAATGTTGAATTAAATTTATTTAAGATACAGAAAGAAGAAATGAAGAATCTGGTACTTTCTGGAGTATTTTAATATGTATTTATCTCAAGATTTTCTACCACGTCAGGTGTTTAGCTGCTGCCGACGTTTCAACGGCTAACTCTGCCATCATTTTCAGGGCGTTGATGAGGATTATCTGAGGAAGATGATAGTGTCAGCCATTGAAACGTCGGCAGCACCCAAACACTACACACGGTGGAAATCTCGAGAGAATTTCTCAACGAAAGCAATCCTTTAACGAGCGGAACAAATCAGTCGGTTACTACTTCATATTTACAGCGCCTCCGACTGTTCCGCAAGGTTACACCCTTTACACTGGAGTGGGGTACTACAAAATGCATCCAAAAGTTGTTGGTTTTGATGCGGCAGAGAATATCTGCATCAAGGAAGGCGCTCACCTAGCCATAGTCAACTCCGAGGCGGAGTTTAATGTCATCAGCTCACTCGTCAAAGAGGGATCAGCGTATCTTGGGTTCCATGACCGTGTGAAAGAAGGAGAGTTCATGACTGTTTTCGGTGAGTCAAAACCTTAGTAATTCTAAGACGAATTTTATACCTCCGTACCAGTCAACAGTTCAAATACAATTTATAAGTTTTTCTCAGATAAGACCACAGAAAATATAAATGACATAAATACGGTGACGTAGGCAGGATTTAATTTCGGGGTGGGGTTCCATGTTGAGTATAAGCGAGGGTAGTAATGGGGAATTTTTGAAAATCAGGAGCAAAATTGTAAATTTAGGCAAGTAAGTGTGTAATTAAGTGTAACAGCCGATTTTTAAAGATTTTTTCCGTGTAAATTTCTGAATGGATGTAATACCCACGGTTGTTTATGCTTGAAAATTGCAAACATATAAATTGAAAAAGTTTTAAAGAATAAATAATGAATTACATCAACGATCACATATTTTTGTAAAAAAAATAAATTTTAATAAATTATATAAATTTTCGTGGGTGACGGATCGGACGTTGAGGGATCGGATCGGAAGAATAAATAATGAATTACATCAACGATAACATATTTTTGTAAAAAAAAATAAATTTTAATAAATTATATAAATTTTCGTGGGTGAGGGATCGGACCTAATGGACCTCCCTGGCTACGTCAGTGACTTTGAAATATTTGAGTGATTGCTATAATGTCAAAACAGCAAACATTCCATATTGATCTCGAGGTAGACGCAGCCTTTAAATGAACGCTGCAACTGCAGTAATATTCCATGACCGTGTGCAACGAGAGAGGTCTGGTACCTATTTGTCACTGACATTGGTTAGTATGCGATTGGAAGGCGACAACAGCAAAAGAATTACTTCGAGAACAGGAATATTATTCAAGAATAATGGTATTCTCTCATAATATCTGATAAGGTTAATGCTGAATATTTTTTGAATGAATTATCCAAAATAAAAAACGTGTGTTTTAAATTATCTTGTTTTTAATTTAAAATTATAAGGTTTTCAGGACATAATAAGTCATTTAAAAATACTAAGAAACAAAAGTCCGCATGAGGAAATATGTGTGAATTTGATACATCATTCAGGAATGTAAAATTTCCATTACATTACTTTTAGTATCCAAATTGACACATACCATATTCACAGTCACTTAGTGCTCCAGCTTCGGTCGACCAACTAATTTCAGGTTTTTCTGTAGGTCCAAGTAGCTGAGCCTCGACTTGCCTACTATCCACCCACGTTGGCTTAGAACTTCTAATGAATTTGCTTATTATTTCTTCCAATTTTTTTCTTTTCTTCTTCTTTACACATATCCATTTCAAAACTGGGAGTCTGTATCCTAAGTGCAGAAGAGGTACTTTAACATATAATTCCAAGTACATGAATTCAGTCCAAAGTTAGTCCAAATTTTAATTTCATTTTGCTGATGGCACCATTATCATCATCAGCAGTCATCAATCCAAAGAATGGTTTGCAGAAGCTCTTAACTCTGCTCTCCTATCAGCCTACCACTTCATTCTTACATGATTAGTCACTCCTACATCCTTCATAATTTTCCCGATGTATTCCGTTATTGGTATTTCTTTGTAATTCCTCTCATTCAAGACTTCTTCGTTTGTAATTCTCTCCATCTATTTGATCTTCATCGACCTTCGATAACACTACGTCTCCATTTTTTTTGCTTTGCAGCTATTATAGTCCAGGTTTTAATGCCATATAAGAGAAATTTCCAAATATATATACTTAAATAAATTGCTTTTTTAAGTATCGGCTTGTGTTACTAGCTGTTAGCAGATTTTTATTTGGGTAGAATGCTATCTTTCCTTGGGTTATTCCGTTTACAACGTATTCCTTGGGCTATTTTTCTCGCAACTTATTTCCTTGCTTCATTCATCGCTGGTGATCTTGCTTTTCAGATTCTTCTACTTGCTCAAGTTTGCTTACCAAGTTTAAAGGCCGTTTTACAGGGTACATTTATTTGTACTATCTATCGTGCGAACGCATGTACAGTCAAGTGTCCAAGAAAATATTGTACGAACGACTGAATCAGACTGAATGTCGCTTTACACGATGAGTGCAAACGCACAATTTTCCGTGCAATTTAACGGTAGAAATCGATCGGAATTCGCGAGTGCTTCGTTTATAATTTTTATGTTTCACTCATAAGCATATATTTCACTCACGTATTTGATACCTTGAAAAGCTGATCACCTGAAATTTGGAAGCCCGACTCGACCATCAGCCTACTGATTATTCTCCCGGTTTAGACAAAGCTCTCTTGGACTCTTCTCTCTGGCTTTATATCCGACCTCTGCATAGTTTCGTTTTTTCTCTTCTGGATTTTAGTGAGACAAGTCATTGACGTTTCTCGCCGGATCTCCACTCTTGATAGACTCATTTCGTAGGTTTATTGTGTGTGTGTGACAAAGTGTTATTATCAAGTGGTATAGTGGAACACGGGAAACGCTTCTTTAGAACCTCCAAATTTCCCTCGTATTTGTACCAGTGTTTTCATGTCTTTTTTTACGATTTCTATGCTACTTGCAAACCAACAGAAATAAAATTATTATTATTATTATATCACACGGGATATCGAGCACTCTAATTGAGGACGCGACCAGTCGTCATTTTGGGGGAAAAGACACATAAGCCAAAGATCGCGATTACACTGAAAAATCAGAACACCAAATAACACGACGAAATGACGATGTAAACATTTGAGCAACTTTGAGTTAACTCTTCTAGGGTTCTCCACTGGTTCAAACTATTCATAATTACCGACGTAATTAATTCTTGCCTTGAGAATGAGTGACGAGTCGTCTCTCGAAACGACGACGATTATGAATTGTTTGAACCTGTTGAAAGGCCGAGAAGAGTTTACTCATTAAAGAGTATATACACAGGATAATAGTTACTCATATTATTCGACGGGAAAGTGCTAATTCTTTTTACAAACAATTCATTTTCAATCGTAACACAGGCACCACAGTTTTTTCCATATCTGTGCCATCTGTTGAATAAAACCGGATCGAAATTGTATGATTGTCTGATTGGAATTAGAACAGGTTATATTTTCCGTTCAGTCATTCATACATTCGCACAAGCGTTCGCACAATTTGCCGTTTTACACGGTACAATTTCCTGATACATGCGTTCGCACGATTGATTGTACAAAAAAATGTACCGTGTACAACGGCCTTAAGGGTGATTCTGTCATTATTCACAAACCATAATTTTGATTTTATTAACACTAATCTTCAAGGTATATTTCCTAACGGTTTTTTCCATGCAGTTCAGGATTCTCCTCAGAGCTCCTTCTCCTCTTTCAAAATTAATATATCCTCAGCATTCCGATTTTTCTTATAACACTTTTATTCTCGTGTTTTATTCATTTTTCCTTCATTTCATTTATTAGTTCTTTATGTAAATATTGAAAACCATGGGTAATAAAGTACATCCTAATAGTACATTTGCACTCAATTTTTCTTTCTCCGCATTACCGCCACGTGTTGTCACTACCGGCTCTTCTTCATATAGTCTGCATACTACCTACTTTTCATGAACACGAATGGGTTTTCATCCAGGAATTCTTCAGTTCCAACTTCCTGTAGATAATTTTGGTGCAAACCCTCGATGGATTAGAAGTCATGCTTATTGACCTTAAGTCTTAACGTCTCTTGGCTCTTTTCCTCTTTAATGATGACCATACTCTTTTAAAGCCTAATGGTATTTGAACAATTGAAAATATATCACCTATTAATTTATATTTGTGTTTGTAACTCTTGAATTCTTAAGAAAATCTGAAGAAATTTCATCATCTCCTGGCACCTTTCTCTCTCTCTCGTATCCTCCACTACAACATCAAAATCTGATCTTCATACGGCATATCCTTTTTCATCTCCATCCACAATGTCTTCATCTTCCAACATCCATAGGTTCAATAATTTGTCACGATATATTTTCTCCAGCTAATTTTTCCATTTCTTTCCTTTTTCATCATTTTTATTCCGTTTCATTATCTTTACTTCCAATGGCATTACATTTGGATGTACGTTCTTTGAGTACCATAAGTACTCCATAAGCAGCTTCAATTTTTCTCATGGAGCATTGCCTTCCCCTTCTTGAAATAAGTTTTTCATCCATTCTTCTCTGTCCATTCTTGCTTTACGTCTGATTACATTTTTTATTATTCTATGCTTATGCTGACCTTCTTCTGTTTTAGAGATTTTTTTGTACTTTATTCTTTTATCTATTAGGTTCAGCACTCCGGGTGTAATACATGACTTCCGAATTTCTGTTTTTTTCTTTCCTACTTTATCTTCTGCTGCATTAAGAATTCCTTTTTACATCTCTTGCCATCAACCTCCGATTGATTTTGTACAGTATCCGTACTCTTGACCTTTTATTCCAAGAGTACTTTGATAGGCTATTCTGTGATCTGTTCCAACCAGTCTTTCAAATTGCAAGCGATTCTCCCTTGATCTTCTTAGTATTTTAAATGTGTTGCTTTTTTCGTTACTCACCATTTTGTTACTCACCAGTTACTCACCAGCCTTTCTTTCACTCATTTATACAAAGCCTCAGTCATTTATTCTCATATATTAATGAACACTTCTATCGCTAACGTAAATCTCCTCCTAATATCCTCAATGTACAATATTTTGCTTTTCCAACGATTCTGGTCTACCAGCATTTGCGCTCCCGATAGGCCACTCTTAGCTTGTCATCAGGTTTCCAATTGGCCGAATCTACAGAACTTGACAAGAGGTGAGAAGGTGAAGTCGGGACTCGAACCCGTAATCCCATGATTAGCAGGTGAGAGCAGTCCATCACAGTGGCTGGCTGAGTAAATTGATCGTAATGGTAAAGTATAATGATCAACCTCACTTTCATTGTCCCACAAAGGGAATTACATTATTTTTATTGTGTAATCTTCTTTCTGTATGTCATTCACTCATTTTCTAGTGAGTCTAGTTGAACAATGAGTGTAATATTTTGGACGAGTGGAAAACTAAGCCTGGTTATTAGCGAGTCAAACCAACTTAATCAGCTCCTCATTCTGCTACTATGTCTACCTTTTCGAATTCCTATCTTATCATTCCTCTGAAAAGCTATAAGTATTGAAAAGCTATGTTTTATCAACGATACTGGCTACCTAAATAAGATCGTATCCTAAGATCTCACTAAATAGTTGATTCAAAGCCGGGAATTTCCAAAATTTCGCCACGAGGGGTACTTCAGCACTTTTCAGTGGCCCGCAGTGAAAAAAAATAGGTAAATAGGTGACTCTTGATATGAATTTTATCAAAATCAACAAATTCTAATTACAAAGTATGTGAATTGAGAAATAATATATTAATGACGACGAATATTGCCAACAAATTTTCATATTTTCATCACAAGTTATAACAAAACCATAAATATGAATGATGTAATTATGTTTGCACTTTTAAAATTATATTTAACTAAGGTTCAAATTTTAAAATTACAATTGTAACATTACGATGGTCACTACTAATTACTAGTAGTGACCATCGAAACTAGAACTAAAATTACAATTGTAACACTAATTACAAGTAGCGAAAATCGAAGCTAGAAGAGTTCTTCCGCAAGCCGATTGAAATTATATTGCGGTCCGGACCGTATATCTAATTTTTAGAACCCTGGTCTAACCCATTTCTCCAATCTACCCATTGGACATCAACTACCTCTTAGAGTCAATTCTATATGAATTATATCTATTTATTCCGAATAAAATAACTTTTACCGTCGATAATCTAATCAGCTAAAAGAATATTATTAAAGGAAAATTTTGTTTTTTCAGGTCAACCACTGAGTTCAACAGGTTTCATAAAATGGCTTCCCGATGAGCCAAACAACAGTGGAGGCAATGAAAACTGTGGTACTTATTATTTCACTGGAGGTTTCAACGATACTCCATGTGATAGGGACTATCCCTTCATCTGTGAGTTTGAACTTGGATGGGTTTAAAAAGGAAAAAGTCGCCTCACAAGAATTGCAACCTCAATTCCGACAATACTATAAATAGTAATATAGCTATGGTTACCAGTCCCCCTTTTAAATTGTATCTCCAAATATCATCCACATGTTTTTAAAACATGTGCTGTTGAACTTTTTCTTCCAATATTCAGAGCATTTGTCATAGAGACATGTAAATGTATGTATATATTTTTAATTGCCACTAAATACCGCAGTAGAGATCTGTGAAAATGGCAGAAATGGCAACCTATGAAACTTGATTTCCACAGCACTGTGGTGAAAGACATTAAAAATAAATAAATACTTCTCTATGGTTTTCCTGATTTTACTTACTACCTGTCCTGCCACAACTACCTTAGTACACCCTCAGATCCAACGGTAATTTTTTCTCTTCTACTGTGTATTTATTTTCCCATGGACTACAACCTTGACGAATTGGAAGGGTTTGCGCGCTCTAGTGACCCCTAAAGCTGGACTGGTGGGAGTAATGACAATTGCTCTTGGTAGGGCCACCCATGCCAAATAGTTTGAAGGGTGGGAGACAGGCGGAGTAGGTGGTCCAAGTGATAGTTTCACGTAAAAAAATACTGTCGGGGACGGCAACGGGAAAGTCCCCTTAACTATCTAATTCTCCGAAAAGTGGCAGTTTATCAGAGAGTATTGAATTCTGGTAACTAAGGGACTAAGCCCACTAGGGCGTATGTTCTGGACGGCAGCGGAGAAAGCAAGGTCTCCTTGGTCGTCACCACGCCAAATCCTTGCGCAACCACGACAACTAAAACAGTGGGTACAACGACGGCATAAGAGAAGACCATGAAGAAGAGGAAAGGGATGTAAGATAATGAACTTGAATTGCTAGGATATTGATGAGCACAGGAAAGCTAAAATATTTTAAATAGGAGATGGATAAGGGAAAAGGTATGTGCTGGGTTTGTATAGGGGAAATTAAAGGACAGGAGAAGTAACTAGGTAGGTCCCGGGTACGAAAGATAGTGATGGGGGATTGAAATGCAGTAGTAGTAGAAGGGAAAGATAGAAACGAAGTGATAGGTATGGCTTGGTATGGCTTAGGGACCAGTAATGACCGAGGTGAGAAGGCAATTGAATTCTGCCGTAGAAATAAATTATTAAAAAATAACGTGTGCTGACACATCGAAGCCAGAGAAGGGATGTCAGGACAAGAATCACTCTTCTATAAGGCCGAATAATAGGTTGGCAAATGACGGGTTGAATCGGCTTCCTATAGCGCAGCGCTTGGTTTGTAGGAAAAAGCGGTCATTGAAGGAAAACGTGTTGTGCATGAGTATGAAGTGGGATAGATCAATGAAGAATTCATAGCTGGGAATAAGAGGAGGAGGACGGGCATCGAGATAGTGAAGAAGAGGATTTTGGCCAGCGGAATGCAGAATGCTAAAATTTATATCGACGACATCTTCCTTCTTTGGCCTCACGACGTAGATTGCTTAAATTCCTTCATTTCTTCCCTTAATAAATTCTCCTCAGCCTCCTTAACCCCCCACATCTCCTCTTCCCTTGTTACCTTGCTGCATTTTGAAATCTCACTAATGACCTCACCACTTCTGTTGACATAAAACCAAATAGCAAACGGCAATACCTCCATTACAATAACTGCCACCCCTCTCATACAAAATATCCCTTCACTACTCTCTCTTCATCCGAGGCCACCGCATTTGCAATACGCGGACGCAATCCGAAAAATTTAGATATCGTCTGATCTTCGCCGCGGAAACCTGCGCACGAGTATATGTGAATCTTTCTATATTGGGTCCTCTCAGTCTCTGAATCAACGGTCATAGATCGTCGTACAACCATTTCTCCCAAAATGCCTCTCTCCCGGTCCACGGTACCTACACCCAAAACCTCAAGTTCGAAAGTTGTTTTAACGTAGGCGTCATTGCCTCTCACCCTCCATCGGCCGCTTATGTTGAACTCAAGACTCTTGGGCAGGCATTCATTTATTTGTACCAAGCATTCTATTTTCCAGGAATCAATTGAGCTCACTAACTCATACTTTACCCCTTCCTTCCCCATCTTTTTCCCTGGCTACTCTTCCCCTGCCCTACCCTCCCCCTCCTCCCCACCTTCTTTTCTTCGTCCTGTCTGTCTCTTCCCTTTCGAGCAGATTCGCTCAGCTCTTGAAGAAGACCTGACCATTGCTGGTCGAGATTTCGAAATTTTACTACCATGAGTGTTTCTTTTTTGTGTGTTTCTGTCTACGTTCAATACCTAGAGGATCAACTAACTATTAATCGCAATTTTGTATACTTCCGAGAGCTTATATCATTATGACTTAATTGTAAAATTGTACCAGGAAGATGGCATAGCGTGCCAAAACCTTGGTCAACGCAAGCCAAGAGTGTGGAAATTTTACTAGAGTTTCTCTCTCTTGAAGGTGGATATCCATCGTTTCCACAAAGATAGTTCCAATACTCTCTCATGTGATACTATAAGCTGAGAGGAGAGTAGATTGGAGAGCTGTAGCAAACCAATCATAGGACTGATGACGGCTGATGATGATGATGAGGTGTATATCATTAGCATTTAACATGTGGCATCTGTTAAAGAGTCAATATTTTATTCTGCAACCGTTCGCAGGAATGGCGCGCTGGTGGGATAAGTGTGAAGAGGGTAGCGGCATCCATGCTGATTGACTCGGGTGTTTTGAAGTGGGATGCGCAAATGGAATGATCGCGCCATTACCTCATTCAACTCAGCGCCGATCCACCTTTTCCCTTCCTCGCCCCATCTTCCTTCCATCAAACAAGCACGGTCACATCCCTTCCGCGCTACGCCGTCAACACGGACCCTAGATTAAAGAGGAGGATGGATGGAGCCGTATCGCAACAGGAGGATTTATGAAGCCATATCACATAAGCACATTCTCTCGATCACTGTTCTCACATTCCCTCCAAAGATAATTTTGGTATATTCCAGTTCCGCCACCGGTGTAATTCTCTCGAGCGTCTCAACTCGCCTGCTTGCCTACAATTGGTCTTTGGATCCAAAAATCGAATGGAAAAGATCCGAAGATTGGTTTTGCTGAGCCAAGGAGAAATGAAGTGGCAGATTGCAGTGCCATTCCTCGTATTTTCGCAGAAATTCCTGAGCTGACGGCTACCATCACATGTCAGGTATACTCTTTAGGATGATATATTGGTCCAAACTACATCTGAAAGGCTGTTTTACACGGCACTTAGGTCATTGCAGAAATCACTACTGAAATGAACGCCGAAAACACGAAGTCAAATTCGGAATGTAAATCTAATTGAAAGCTTCGGAGCCTAGTTACTCGCGTAGTGTACAACGGTGAACTGAAGAGCATTATCTGCTCTACGAAACCTAAATAAGCTGATGATATTGTTTTTATTTTTCCGTGCAAGTTCTGCAAACTCGACAATCTTTAAGGTGACGCATGATTTCAATGTTTATGTCTTATTCACGTGAGGGAAATTGCCACTTTTCCATTGCCACTTTTGGCGTCCATGTATGTTCAATATGACACGGGTGCAACAGCCGCACATTGAATAAACAAAGCGTCAAACATTATGACTGATGTCCACTCTTTCTCTCACGCTCTCGCATCAATTTTGGATAGAGTTAGCGGCGTCACCCACAATAGAAATCCCCCAATCTCTTCCCCAGAGATTACTGCTTGCGGCGAAGTAGTGCGAGAGCTATATCTGTGAGGAAAAAAATATCAAAGTGGTTCAGTGTCCTTTCCCAACATCAACATCTACTTACTAAAGTCAAATTATAAGTTAATTTCCAATTCTTTCATCGCATAGGAACAATTTCTTACGCAGTCATCTATCTACATCTATTAAACGGAAATGTTGTCGGTCTGAGAGCTTATAGACTTCCTTGACGGATTCGAAAAAACTTAAGCACACATGTTCCTTAGGACCCAGAAGACCTAGGAGAATAGGCTACATCAGAAAGGCTCAAGGGCCTTTTTGTGAGCCCTATATTAACCTACTTTTACATCCATAAGGAAAGATCATTGGATTTGCTGCAGAAGTATATTATTTTTGCTTCTTGTCAAACTTGCACTCGTGATATAGGCTTGGAACTTTTAGTATCAGATTATTGCAAGTATACAGTTTTTTTCTAGCATTTGTACACGCTTTTTTTCTTCCTAAAATGCACATTTTTTGCTCCGAATTCGTAAATATTTGCACGAAGTACCTGCTTCAACAATAGTTTTTTTATTTTAAAACCGCAGCATAGACTTCGAGTGGAAAATTATGACCCGAGGCACCTCCTTATTCTTCACGTTAAGTAATTAATACAATTGAATTACTATGAGATATTAGTTGGGATACTTTTCACCCCAACCTATACATGTGTGGATAATGACTGCAACATAGTATATGCATTTTACATATTATTTTTGAAGAACACATTAAACCCTATAGAAATATTTTATGTATCTCTTCTTCCCGTTGATATTCATCTTATAGTGCGTAAATAAAAAAGGGAAACACAAAATGCCGGAAACATTGGACACGGTCGAGCCATCTTCTTATATCGTTGTGGACTCCCCTACGACCTATTACTTATTCCTGTGAGTCTAGAGGAGCAATAAACTCACCATTCCATAACATATCCATTACGTCCAGTTCGCATTAAAAGTGTAGTTGAACAAGAGAGTCTACAACGGCTGTGGAAAGCGAGTTGACCGAAATGTCTTTTTTTACCGTCCTCTTTTTTGATTCTGTGTGTACGAGAGATAATTTATTCCAAAATTATTATCAGTCACCGAGAGCGAATCAACTGCAAGATTTACAAAGATAATCTGTTCAGGTAACTACATATTTTTCGTATTCTTCTTGATCAAAAGACTAGGATTTCATATTTCTTACCTCAACTTTCTGTTCATCAATCTGGATTTATCTTCGCAGCCGTTGACACGGGAATATAAACGTCTCTAAAAACTTATCTTTGGCGCCTCAATGAGCCTCTTTGTATCGATGGCCCGTCTGACTCTTTTATGTCATTTTGATCCACACACCCAGCCTATTTTAAGTCCAGCAGTATAAATTTTAAAGCCCCATGAAAGAACCACCAATTTTTTGCTATTAAGCTATTAGATTTCAAGCCACTACATTTTTCCATAATATATCTCTATTATTTAAAGCAATCTAATTCATTTATTCTTAGTCATTCTTTTACCATTTTTACGTCTGATTAACAATCTTCTTAATTATGTTACCAACATAAAATAAGCAACGAGTACCATTTACCCCCTCATATTGATCACGATATCTTTATCTAAAAAAATGATACTTCGATTTTTTGTGCACTAATATTACTAATGTGTGGATAATTAAAATTAATGAGAAGTGGAACTGGCTGAAAAATGCAGAGAGTAATCGTGAAAAAATGACAAGTGGAATCAACTCAATGAGTTTCACCGTCTATCATAATATTTAGTTATAATAGGGTTGGAATCTTTAACTGATCGAAGGATTATATTAGGGCAAATATAGGTTAAATCTTTTGCATAAGTTGGAAGCAGACTGAGCTATTACTGGGCAAACGTATAACACATATTACTAAAGCCACTGAAGAACTGAATTAGCGATCACATGCATTAGAGGAAGAAAATAGAGTTCAGAACCTAAATATTTTATATGTAATTTTTTCCGCGACAAAAGGGACCATAATAGCAGCGATAGAATATTTCTATGAAATTCCCACCCTTATTACGTAGAGTAGATTGTGTACTTGAGATTTATGACTGATCATTATTTCTAACACATCATCTCGCTGGAAATATCTCGCAAGATTTTGTTATCTTCATGGATTAGCGTCTCGTGGCATGTCTCATGTCATGAATTAATGTTATTGGCAATACGAATCAGTAAGGACCTAAAAACATGTGAGGTTATTTTTTGGTGGGAAGTAGAGTTATTTTTCCCCAAAAGTAGTTTATTTTTTTGAGGAGGTAGTGTTATTTAATATATTTCCGGTAAATACGTTTAACAATAATAAGGTTTAGAAAATATTTACCGATAATATTTCCATTAAAATAAAAGAGCAGAAGAAAAATGCTAGTCAATTAGCAAACAAATTTTGGATTTATTTTACCTATATTTATTTCCAGAGGATACGGTTAGAGGTGCATTCTAGGATAAGATAATGGTAGAAAGAACAGAATGGGATACTTTTCAAACCACTGTAAAATGCACAGATGCCAAGGTGCACAGGTTCAAAATGGTTAGGAAATTGGAATGGACTTGAAAAAGATTGGTGAAACAGTCAATAACCCTCAAAACAGGACCTATATTTATGTATCCGACAATTGTTTAATCATCATAAAAAATTGTCAAAGTGGCCAAATTACTCTTTTACAAGTTGGTTTTGTGCTGAGTAACAACTCTATTATCAAGTGAAAGTAACCTCTTTGAATCTACGTCTGAGCAATGTTACCAGATAATTTCAAAACAACCCAAGAAAGCTCCCTGATCTGATGCCTCTTTACTACGGGGCCATAAATGGTGCTTTTATCCGTGCAGGCCACAATATCTTCTAATTCACCGTCACACATTCTATCATTTTTTAAGATGCCCTGGTCATAGCCAGGTGCCGACAAAGAGTGTGGTTCAATAAGCCACGTCTCGATAAATGTCCAGCTTCCATATGATGATTGCAATTTTTCCTTAGCTGTGAGACATTTCCTGTCAGATTGCAATTGATATCAGGGTGTGCTTGCGTGGCTGAACACCTGGGGAGACCCAGGAAAAATGCTAGGAGATGACTCTGATGATTCCAACCGGGATTTAAGTATTTCTTTGCCTGAAACATGTTTTAAAAGATTGCAATCATATCATAATTTTTAATTGCAACAAGATAAATTTTGTTTCGATTTTACTTACGTAGTTTTAGTAGATAACGGATTCCGCGTGGATGCCAAAGTTGACGACTCAACCTCTACAACTTTCCAATTTGACATCTAAAAAACTTTAAATTTAGTAATAGTTTATTATAAGGATATATGTCATTGTAAACCAGTGACTATCATGTACATTGTACAAGCATGTTCCCTCACGCATGCATGTATGGTCAAGTGACTTCTCTGCAATACCCGGAGTCAGGGGATCAGGGAGGTGAAAAGGCTTCGGGGCGCAACACGCGCGGCGCTGGGCGTTATGTCACGCGCAGCCAACGCTTGCCAATAACTCCATGAAGGCGTCCATATACGCCAATAGGATAGACATTTTCGTTCAGGAGTGGTTCTAAAATGGCATGATTACTATACAGATAGTTGTTTCGCACAGAAAAAACCACATCTTGAATCGGCTGAACTTTGACCTTGGTGCTGGGCTACGGAGAGTCAAACAGCTGTAAGTCTGAAAAACATCCCTCCCATGCCCTCCCACCAATGTAATAATTTTAGCGTATGCATTCCAATGTCTCTCGAATTTAGAAAAATAAGCACCGTCCTACTTCACATACGTGTTGTCTCGCCGGAGTTGTTTCACAAATATGACGTCTTGCAAACTAGGTGGCCCTAAATAGGATTCTTCCGAATCTCTTGCACAGTTAGCAAAAGTATTCCACGAAATTATAAAAGTGGGCCTGATATACCTACTCTTTGCTCGAGAGGTGGGAAAAATGTTGTTTAATCTTCGAAGAAGTATGGTGCTACAGTACGATTGTTACGGAAGTATTGAGATACAATTAAACGAGCTTATTCAACCAGTAAGACATTTAGAGAACCTTGAAAAGAAAGATTAGAAAACCATGATAAACGAAGCGAGGGTTTTCCCATCCGTCAATTAGATAAAATGAAGACAGCTGTGGAAGTTTCAAGGGAATTAAGATTCCACTCAGTGCTTCCTAAGCAAGCATCGGTTAGCATAGAAGGATGCTGCGACGAAAAGGCATTTTTTTAATTTTCCGAATTGAAGAACAGCGTCCCATCATGTAATTATGCAGAGAAACTATAACATCACGTAAAAAGCACGGCTAACATCTCAGGCAGATGGTAACTAGGAATGAAACTTCATTTTATTTGTATATGTCAGCAAACTTCACTATAAATTCTAAATGTGTTACATCAAGTTCGTACATAATCAATTACATGCAGGGTGAGAAGAATAGAAATACCTTATTAGTTGCAGCCACAGTCGAAGGGCAAAAACTAAGCCTTTTTGTAATTTGAAGGCGTCAAACCGTAGCAAAGGAAAACCTATCATCAGGGTTATTTTTCATGTGCGGGAAAAAGGACGGATGATTGGCGAACGTATGTATGACAGGCTACATTTATTCTGAGGCAAGCGCCCGGATCCATTATTACGTCAGAGGGAAATTCACATACTGACACTTTTAAGACTCACCTGAAAAAATGCTAAGAATAAAATGGTTGAAATGCGTGAAGGCGTAGTTCTGTTTGCCCAAGCAATGACATCAAAATCGTAAGGTTGAGATGTGATTTAAAAGCCCTTCAAAGATTTAGAAAAACTGTCGTTCACTGTATTAGGAAAGGAGATCAAAACAACTTGGGACTTGGTCCCACAGTTTATTGTGCACGGATTTGAAAAATGCTACGCATCCAACAGCATGGATAGCAGCGAAGACGATGTTTTTCTTAGGATAAAGAAAGTTCAGGCAGTGACTCCAGCAAAAACGCTGTAAAGGGAAGAACGTTCCTTTGCCTATGGGCATCATTCCCCTCATATACCTATCTCTTACACAGACACAGAATCATCCTCCTTACGAATCGAAAGGAGGAATGCTGTACACCATGCGCATTATAAGTCTTGAAGGAGTCGCGTTTCCGCATTGTGGAAATGGACGTAATCATGGTCCGTGAGACGTATTTACTCATCGTATACGAATAAAAGTAAATTGTCGGATAATTTAGATATATAAAGTTGGAGCATTAGGTTGTTGTTTCTGTCACTGCCATCTGAATATCCTTCACCGTATAAATGAATGGGAAAACTTAGTCTTATTCCACCAATTTACCTGAAGATGACGCCGCTGCGTCGAAACTAGTCGTACAGTAAAATAAGTTTGTGGAAAAAGACAAAGTTTTCCTTTTCAATTATAAAATGAACTTCCACAAAGTTGAGCCAAAGACGATTGAGATAATACTTCATCGTAGTTGATGCATAGGTATATCAAGACCATAATGAGGCGCAAAGCAACAAAAAATATTTTAGAATCGTGTTATTTGAATTAGACATTAAATGCGTGTTATTCGCATGAAAACTATAAAAATCGCGTAAAAATTCGCGTTAATGCATATGCTAAAAATATGTCATTAATCAGTAGTAGTATTTAAACCCGTATGCTGTATGTTTGCACGTTTGCCGGAGTAAAACTCTCCTAGTTTCTGGTTTGGCCTCGCATTGTTCTCCTGACTGCTTTTTTGTCCGGGCCTATAGGACAGGGGAGCGAGTGTGGTTTTAACCTTGAACTAGGACGAGTATTGCCTGCCTCGAGACAACTCGAAAGGAGATGGTGGCTTACATGGCACTTCGTAGAGGTATATTACGTCACTTACACTGAGCAGTATTAATGAAAATGAAGAAAAACTGTTTCAGGAGTTTTAAGGAGCTGAAGCGATGAACTCCTATACGTCGGTCAAAGAACAACGAATACCTACTATGATGTTCCCCCAAGGAAAATTGTTCCAGGGTTAAATAAGTCAAATATAATCAAATTCACACGCCGTCACAACTCAAGGAGACAAAGAGAGAAAAACAACCAAAGTCAAATAGCCAAGAATGAAACTGCAACAGAAATATAAAAAGTATTTTACTTCATCATCACATCACTTTCAACAGCCAATGTGGAATTTGATTTTATGAAAATTCTAGATACTTTCATGAACGGAAAATAACTTAATCAAGTAAATCCACACTCTACACTGGATATGACAAAAACTAATGAAAATACGTGTAATAAGAATAAATACATGAATGTGTTAACAAATTGATGTCTGAAGACACGGGATAGCGGTGGTATGATCTCCATTCTCGAAACGTAAGGATATAGCTGAGAGCATATCAAAATGGGCAACATAGGTCTCCCGTGTCGCCAGTGTTGAAACAGGTCCCGTCGGGTAGACAAAGTACGCGTTTCAGGCAGAGATTCAGCACCTCATGAGGAGACAGCTGGAATCTACTCATCACCCAAGTGACTAAATTCTTTCGGAACGACGATGGAGTGTCCATGTTCTGAAACAAAAAGTAGAAATCAAGGTAGCATATATTGTATACAATGTGGGATCAAGGGAGGCTAGAGTACTAGCCTCCCTTTCTAAGAGTCCTGATTTGAATCCCGGTCGTGACAAATATTATTAATTGGAATCCCGATCCCTACTTGATTGGAGGGCACTTCAAGTACAGTACTCTGTCTGTCACCTGGGACGTTAAACTGTGGTCCCCTTGGCGCCTTTGTTTACAGGAGGCTATTGCCGACGCTGGGTCTCACTACACCCTTCCTCCGATCCCTGAAAAACCCTTATCAGGTCACCCACCCCAAACAAAAGTAAACCCATGGAGCAAATAACCTCAGCTGCCAGTCGTATGACCAAAATTAATCAAGTAATACTATGTAAAGAATTCAGTATTTGACTTTGAACATTTTGAAGACATTATGAGTAGGATTTCCACGCGAAATAACTGAGTTCGATTACGGGTTGCCGTGGAAAATCATCAGTTGTTCTCCAATCCCTGCCTGGGTGATTGGAGGAAATCGCTTCAAATTGCTTCAAAAATTCCGTTAGTCGGAATAGGCGTTTAGACGAGGGTTCCCTGGGAATAATACGTGAAGATGAGGTTAAGCCATCATCGAGTCTCTCAACACTCTTGAATCCTAATTAAATTCCTATCCTTATATATGTATGTCTTCCCAATCAGGAGGTCCGAATCTTGGATCACTGCAGACTCGCATTACTTTCGTTTATATTTGAAAACAGAACTACGTCAACTTAACTATTCCCACCTACATCTACATGTTACACTGCGAGTCACCACAGGGGGTTTTGGGACACTAGCCTCGGAGGGGAAGGAAATAGGGAAAATAGAGAGGTGAGAGGACAGAGGTGGAGTGTATGTTAGTGATGTGTCTTATAAATAAAAAGTAACCGATATGGTACTGTCCACTATAATTTAAATTGACTACTCGAGTTTCGGCTTTTTTACTTAGCCATCTTCAGATACAGTGACTGTACTGACCTGTACCTTAAGATGACTAAGTAAAAAAATCCGAAACACGTGTAGTCAATTTAAAATAAAGTGGACAGTACCATATCGATTACTTTTCATTTTTTATAATGCAGTTCCACCAGATCTTGCCGGACACGGTTGACTTGATGTGTCTTATGTTGGTGTCACCGTATTTTGTTGTAATCCCCAATGGTGCGAATTTTTGTACCTCTCAGCTCGGCAGTGTATCTAATTATTTTATCGCTTCTTTCAGTTCTAAGAATATAGCGCGGGGTGATAATAATATCCTGCGTGTTATACTGAAACACGCCAGGTCTTAATTTTTTAAGTTACCTCCGCATCGTAAGAGTGCCTACTAGTCTCTATCTCTTTAATTTTAGTCCTTCTATCAGCTGTGTAACACTCTCTGCTCACTCGTAGCAGTTTTTAATGAAACGTGTGGATTTCCTTTGTACTTTATATAATTCACGAATTTATTCTTCCTGAACATGATCTCAAATGCTCGTAGGTTATTCGAGATGAGGCCTAACCTGAGCAAAGTAGTAGCTCTCTTTCACTTTTTCATCGGAGAACATTCCTACTATTCGCATGATGCGATTGCAACGCGAGTTCCGTGGTACAGACCGAATGACCCGTGGAAATCAGAATACAGGGAGCACTGAAGAGCTCTGAAAAATTAGCAATGGCAATTTATATCAAGAAATTAGCAATTAAAATTTCTATCATTGTCGAATTCTCCGAAGGAGGCAGGACACTACATATAATTGGAGAAAACATAGGGTTTTTTTGGTAAGAAAATAATTAACTATGCCTCTCGCAAAAGTTCCTGACGCTCCACAGTGGGCGATTTCAGGAAATGGTCTAGGAAACCTTCAAAATGCTGCGAAATGGGGAAGGAAGGTTGTTTAGATTGTAGAGTCGTTCAGCAAATATTTCTTATTGCTCCCATCACAAGCGCCTCAAGAAGTGAGATGGCTCACCACTACCCACCGTCCCATTTCGTATGGTATCACAATGAGACCTCAGAATAGCGTCCCTGGTAAAGTCATAGCGATGGGTGGTTTTAACTACTTGCTTTGTATGTGTGTGTGCCTCGTGCCTTTTACTGCGAAGTTATTTGGTTCCCCTGCCTCACTCTATCTTTAGTTGGCTCCCTCTCTTCCCCTCCGTCCTTTCCCATCACCCCCTCCACTCTTAACTCTCCTTCTTGTCGTGGAGATCTGCGCCAGGAACTTTTGCGAGAGCTATACTTAAACCAAATTCGAGAGGCAATAGAGATTGCCAAACGGAATAATACAAACAGGTATGACGGATATAAATTAGTAAACTCATGGAAAACCCACCACACCGGCTGAACCAATACACGCAAGGCCACTGGAGCCAGGTTGAAGGGGGTACACAAATAAATATGCACCAATGGTCACTGAATCCACCAAAAATCAGAATAAAATGATGATAAGTATCTTAGGAAGTGAAAGAAAACGGTACAATTTACTTTGCCGCCGAAGACGGGCGCTGCAACGCGAAAATAATTGCAGAGCCATCAAAAATTACAATACAGAGTCACTTTAACGTCCCATCCGAAAGGACGGAGAACTGCACCTTGAAGTACTCTCCACATGGCAGCTAAACGGGATTGAGGTTCCGCTGAAATCCACCTTTGGTGGGATTAGAATGGCACAATTACTTCTGTCACACTTGCAAGGTGGCTGACACGGTAATCGTGGGACATTAAACGCGTATCTTAATATTTTTTTCAAGAAAATCGAAAATATACTAGTGCCTAATTTCACTAAAGTGCGCCTGTTTATGCGATGGAACTCACCATATATGAAGTAATGGAAATTATTGATACAATGATTACATTTTTTACATTTATGCCTAAATTGAACCATGCCAGGTAGACTTGAACTATTGATAGTTTTCGGCGTGGTATACGAAATGTACGTGAACATTAACGAATAGATAACAAATATCGACTTGAGGGACAGTGATAATAAGAACCCATGAAATATGATCAAACTAGGCATCTCCGATCACTATTCTCAATTGGTGTACATCCCAAAGACTAAGGACATACTATGCAAGGCATATCGTAGGCATTACCCAAGTGACAGAGTAAATCATTTTAATGAAAAGTTACGCGAAATGCCTTGGGATTTGCTATATGAGCTAAATGATGCTCAAGAAATGTATTCCCATTTTATACTAAATGTTAAGCTTATATTTGAAGAGTGCTTCCCAAGGAAAAAAGTCCCATAAATCCTAACTATAGAAGTAAAAGCTGGGTGACTGAAGTCGTAATAGCAGCCAGTGCCAAATTTAGGGAATTATGCGAATCAAAAAGTTGGCAGAAAGATCCAGACTAGAAAAAACAATTCCAAACATGTAAAAAAATTGAAGACCTTTCTGATAGAAGCAAATAAAAACTACTATAATGAATTGATATATAAATCGAGTAATGTAAACAAAACTTCATGGAAAATAGCAAATAATATTATTGGTGGAAAAGTTATGAGAAAAGAGAATCTTGCATTAAGAAACGAAAAAGGTATTAGCTTATCAGAAACCAAGCAAGTGGCAGAATTTGCAAACACATTTTTAGTATATGTTCCCCTGAACTTATAAAAACAAATAGGGAGCAACTGTGTTTCAAATGCCCAGCCCTGCCGGCATATACAGTCTTCCATGACCCTTTTCCCAGTAACAAAGGATGGGGTTTTGAAGTATATTAAAAAGCTGAAATGTAAAAATTCTGTAGGTTTTGACGAAATCCCAGTGATGATCATTAAAAATGTTCACTTGCCTTAAGCAAACCATTAACTGTTATAATAAATCAATCTTTCATGAGCGGCAAATTTCCTGACCATCTAAAAATTGTTAAAGTCAAACTGATTCATAAAAAAGGGGACAAGAACGATATAAACAATTACCACCCTGTTTCCTTACTATCAAACTTTTCAAACATTTTTGAAACTATTATGAGAGACAGGATTACAGGCTTTATCACTAAAAGTAAAATTTTGCATGCTGAGCAATATGGTTTCCAGAAAGGTAAAATTAAAAATGATGCTCTCGTGAGTTTCTTAAAGAAGATTATGACATTCTGGGACTAATGAGTACCCAGTTTGTGTGTTTAATGATCTCGTGCATTTGACACAGTGGACCATAAAATTCTCTTAGCAAAATGTGAACGTTATGGAATCAGGGGCATTCCAAATAAATGGTTAGAATCATATCTGAAGGATGGAAAACAGATAGTGGCAATTGAGGGCATTGGTGAGTATAATGTGATATCAGACTATCTTTCCTCCCCTGAGACAACAATTATAGGAGTGCATCAGGGCAGCATCCTCGGACCCCTTCTATACTTGATATATACAAATGACTTACCAAATAGTATTTAAAAGGAGAATATAGTACTTTATGCAGACGATACAACCCTAGCAGTAAGTCACAAGTATCCCCAACTATTACAAACCAAGCTGAATGCCTCCTTAAAACTCATGGTTTTTGGTTCAGGGAGAATAAACTATCAGTAAATATACAGAAAACCAATTTTATCCAATTCAGTAAAAAAAGAGAAGTTCCCCATTTGGCCTTAGGCATAAATGGACAATCTTTTGAAAGAGTGGGCAGTACCAAGTTCTTAGGTCTGACAATCGATGAGTCCTTAAGTTGGGAAATCCATACTAATACTCCAAATTATCAAAATTTAGTTATATTTTGAGAAATCTGGATGGCATCATAAATTTGGATGTGCTCAAAATGGTCTACTATGGCAATTTTCAGACCCACTTAAACTATAGTATTATTTTCTGGGGGTATATGGTATTATCACCTGGTTCCCAAAAAGTTTTCCTAATGAAAAACAGGTCTATTAGGTATTTAGCAAACATTCCAGTGTGTAAATTCTGTAAACCATATTACAAGAAGTTAAAAATTTTAACTCTTCCTTGTTTATACATTTTATACTTATGTTTATACCTGGTGGATAACAAAAATCATGTTACCATCAATGCCCAGATACATGGGTATAAAACACGCCACAGGGTGGATATCCATTTTTGAGCCACTCCACTGGCATGTATAATAAAAGCCCTTTCCATGCTGTCATTAAAATATATAATCATTTACCTGCCAGCCTAAAACATTCCCCTTCGAGGGGCTCATTTAAAAACCAGTTGAAAAACTTGCTGCTAGATAAATGTTATTACAGTGTCAAAGACTATTTAGAAGACTGCTTATAAATATTAATATGCATGTATGTACTAATAAAATCTCCCACATTGTACAAAGTTCATGACTTACATGATTGTTTTGCTTTTGTGACCTGTCCTATATTTTACAATGTAAAATCTCTGGACCAATAAAATATTCTATTCTATTTTAATGTTTTTTCGAACCTTTTATTCAGCTTGACACCTTGGTATTTGATAGTAACCATTATGATAACATTAAATGTATTATTTTACGTTTAGGAGAAGATCTGGACGTATGAAACCAATTATTACGAAATATATACCATGTACCATAACGCTACGTGCTGAAATATCTTTGAATTGCCAAAAAACAAAAGATCGGTTAATGCAATTTTCTTAAAGTTTTCTGTTCATATCGCAAATAAGAAAAACGTATGCGAAGTTTCACTTAACTCTGTGCATAGATAAGAATCACTCTATCCACCTTAACTGAAGCCTGTAATAGGTTTTCATTTTTGGTCCAAATTATTGCTTTGTTGGGCTCATTTACGAATGACTGGTTCCGCTAAGGATATGCTGAATGTCTCGCTAGTGGCACACCTTGGATATTCACTATGACTTCTGGAGAACGTTACTGACAGAGATCTTGAAGAATGTTATAATGTAAATTTACATAAGTAAGCAAAATTGGAACCATTTTAACACTTTTCATTTATCCGTTCCCATTCCTCCCACTTGCGCCCGGTATTTTTTGCAAAATAGATCGGAAGCATAATTCAAATTTCATGGCGCAGCTTTGACGCGTATTTAATTGGCAGAAATTCCACTTGTATGCATACACATCCATTTTCAACTTCATGAAGTGTTGACTTATAATAATTTTTAATTCCTGAATTAAGTAGCATCATAGTGAATATATTACACAAAGTCTGAAGAAACGGAGCATAATTCAATTGTGTAAAGAAAATGAGCATTTAAACGCAATAAATACTTATACTGGTAATTTCAATGTATATTACCTTAAACTTTTCAAAGGCATCTTCGGTTATGCTCAAATCTTGAGGAATCCTTGGTGGCGGGTAGCGCATCCAGCTTTCAGCAGTTGGCCAATGTTCTTTCAGTCCTAAAACTAGGGACACGACCAAAAACTCTGTTCGTTCTGTAGAAAAAAAACAAAGGCATAGGTCATAAAAAGGGTAGCTTGGCAACTACCTTAATTTAATTTTTTTGCAATGCTACTCATATTTCCCATTAGGTTTTACACGCACCCATGAAACAAATGGTTGGTGCCACTTGCAGGTCGAAATCTTAGTGATCACGATTTCATTTATGCAAATAAATGTTTTACACAATTTATTATACAAAAGATAAACACAAAATTTTCACCAACAATTTTTAATAAACGAACTATTGTTTCCAACAGTGAGCATTTTCATATGGGTCGTAGGCCGTCTATCTAAAGATCTGTGATATTTCACAAAGTTTTTAAATCTTTTTTAACTCCTACCCCATCACCTTAATATAACTGTTGTGAGGTTGTTTTATTGAAAATGATCTATATATAATGTTAAAACCGCCGTCGACCTAAAATAAATCGAGTTTAAATACCGAGTGTTTTTTTTCCACGGTACTAAGGAGCGATCGTGTTTCTGAAAGGTCATATCCCCAGTGGATATATGGCATAAACTGTCACCACTCGTGACCAGCGGTCCATTGTTTGATGCAATACGTAGGAAATTATCAGATTTTTTTCCTTAACCAGGAATTGAACCATGGATCTTGAGCTTCACAGGCCAATGGGTAGGTCATTACGCTATCCAGGCCTCCAGGTCTGGGTGAATTTTTCTCATGACAATTTACATGTAATTAAAAGCCGTAATTTACCTCTAAAGTTAAAGACTTCTGCATGCCTCAAATATTGGAGAGCAAAGAAATTGGATCTGTAAATTAGTTAAAGAACATATTTTATTTCTAGCCTGCAATATCAGTATGAAGGTGGAAATAAGTGGAAATGAGGACGTCATGAAAATGAGAATATTTAAAAATGGGAAGGTGCAGGCACAGATGAGATATCCAGCGGATTTTGACGTAAGGGAGTAGGCTATCCATTAATCCTATGCATGAATTGTTTATACGTTTGCCTGAATTCTTCTGCTGTGATAGCAGGTTGAAAGAGTGCCACAAAAATAGCTACGTTTATGAGAAGGTAAAGGTTGAAAGAACGAATGGCAAATGATAGAACCAATAGATTAGTCTTCTGAGTATTTCGAGAAACAGGGAACCATCAAATTGGCAAATTGGGCACAGAGCAAATTTTTAAAATCTATACTTACCCTCCTTAGGTATGGCATGAAAGAATTTGTTAGCCTCTGAATCCAAATTTTTTATATCATTGGTCGTAAATGCATGGAATGCAGGGGATGCTGCAGCCGATACTGCAATCAGAAGCAGCAAAGCAGTGGGCAAGGAAATCCTGTAAAAAATTAACGCAATAATTGGGTCACTAACTACCGTCCTCAAGAATATCATGTTGTAGAATTCAAAATTGGTACAATTAAAGATTTTTTTATATTTGTCAATTAACTTTGTATATATATAGCAGAGGTAAAAGGTAAAGAATTATTTCTAAAAAAAATATTAATCACATGCTATCCACCCAGTGTCTTTTTCTCATTGAGGCAGCTGCTAAGTTGTTTAGCCCCAAGGGGGGGGGGAATATGCCACGTTGAAAATAATACTGCAGAAACATCCGGAAGACCATCCTTATTTATATTCACATAATCTAGAAAGAGAAAATTATCTCTAGCCACTTTGTGACGCTGCCCACTCCTCAGGCAGATATTTCTTTCCTCTATGCTGCCTTTACTTTCCCATTGTCCTAATATACGGTGACTAAAGACATGACGAAGGATACGGAAATAAAGAATTATTCGAATGCATCTCTCAGTAATGAACGCTATAACCATTAATAACATGATTAATGCACTCTACCCGTTAGTTCTATTGCACTATAAAATATGTTTCCAATACAAAAAAATAATAATACTTACTAAAGCTTTGGAAGAATGGATGGATAGGTAGGTATCACACCAAATATTCTGCAATTAACTAAAACGGAACCTATTTCATCCATTGGAGCATGAATATTAGTTAAATATCTCAAATTTAATTCTATCGATAACATTGTTCCGATTTCAGAAGTAATTTTTAAACTTAGGTATTGCTCAATTAGTTCCATATACTGAAAAACCCAATATATTAAAGCAATCAAAGGCTCTTGTAGGAACCCACTCAAATAAAAGTCATGCTTTATGATACAAGCGATAAAGATCCTCAGGGTTGAATACGTAAAACTCAAGCATATATTTGTTATCACAGTAAATTTATCAGTTACACGGCCGGATCATAAAAAGTCTAAGGTGAACGATTTGTCTCTCATGCTAACCAAAGTAAGTTAACTAATCAATTTACATCCTTGCATGAAGGAATCTAAGAAAAGAAAATCTATAAGATTGGACTAAACACATCAGTGAAGCACAAGTGAAGCCTGCGAGGAATACATTAGTTTTTTCATAAACAAAAACACAGAATGACATCGCCACCGTTACGCAACCGAGTCGAATCAGCAAGTTTTAATCCTCTTTAATACCACATTGACAATAATTGATCAAAATAAGATCACCGGAGCAGAGATACGTTTAGACGTGACGAAAATTTATGGCACCCAAGTAAGATAGTAAACCGTTTCAGAGGAAAGACTTTGGAGTGATGCGGATAAGTTTGAAGGAAATGTTTATCTTAATCCACATTGCTACAAAATATGTACTTAAGATTAGGGAATCCCTGCTTACGGAAATCTTTTCCCATTCTCTGGCGACGCAGAAATGATTTAAATTAATCACAGAATCGGATTTTTCTTCAGCAAAGGAAAAATTACCCAACCTGAACGCACTTTCATGGGAAAAAAGGAATCTGATTCAGTTTAACTTTACAAATTGGAAACATTACGCATATTTTTAGAACAATGAAGTTTTCGATAAAAATGAACTAACCTTTGGCTAATTTAACTTACTAATGGAACCATTATTGTTTAAAGAACATTGCAAAGTTTTTGAGCATGTGAGTCGACGATTTCTCCTTGTCATTGAGATTTATTCGCAAGCATTCATCCGAATTACCATCGCAATGTGAGTGCATTGGTTATATTAAAGTATGGAGAATTAACAGGTGCTAATTTTCGTGACCGACTGAAGTGAAATAATATCTAGCTTAACTAACAGTACTGAAGTATTTTACTGCTGTAGCAGAGGTCGATTAGTTAGAATTTTTTATAACAGAACTACGGTGTACATAGGACCGAATTAAGCATTTGGAACTACGGGTCTGTCACATCAATCATTCACTTCTTATTTGTGCCTAGGAATATATGAAGCGATTTAACTGTAGTTTCCCGCCAGAGATATGGAAGTATTTCTCATAAAACCGATAAAAATTGTTCATGGTCAACTCATATGAAAAATACATATAAGCATCGATACACAGTCACGCACAGCATTACTTCAGAATCAACGTAACCAACTGAGGCCACAAATTGTCGTTGGGAATAGACATTGATGTAAAGGTGAAAAAGAGAAAAGGATACATCGCGAAAACGTGAAGTAAAATATAAAACAGGTTATGATTGACATCGAAGAGAAATACTAACTTACCTGTTGTCCATTCCTGAAGACCCGGTTTCTTGACAGGTTGGATGTACTCAGTAAACTGCTTCTCTCTCTTAGATCTCCAGACGCTAGTGAGTTGAACGGCGTAATTGAATTGAATAGTCTTCGTAACAGATTAAAACCTTTTATATCCAAGACCTTAGCTTCCATCTGGTCCATATGATTGGAGATCGCGCCTTAATCCCCCAGAGCTCCCAAGAAAATCTCATTGGTGGATCTTATCTGAGGGTGAACGAGCTTTCTTAAGGGGTGACTGCGTCATTACTGCACAAACAAAATTTCCTCCTCAATTTCCTAGATAAATTTTTCCGTGAAGATAAAAACCGTAGCAATAACAAAAACAATGAGAAACTAAAACGGAGGTATTTATAATTTTTTCTGGCCATGTCGAACGCACACACAAGAAAGTTCGCCTTACGCTTCCACAAAACCAATATTCAGGTAACTGTGAGAGAGCTGCCTGTAGTTCATCCGGGCAGTTCAAGTAGTTCGGAGAAAGTTAAACCTGCAGTATGCTGGATGGATTAACGTGATGGCAGGCAAAGTACTTCGAGGAATGGTAGCATATGAATAAATTAATCTCCTGGTGAAAATTTCACACTGTTATCAATTTCACTGGCACGAATCTCAATCTTTCACGGGTACATCTGATCTCATTGCTTTGTTTCTGACCGATTTCTGATATTTTAAATCTGATGATGATGTCTTAACATCGAAACCGGCCAATTATATTAAAACAGTGTGGATTATAATCAAATGATGCGTTATTTAACTTAGCGAGCTAGATTGGTGCTGAATGTTCATACTCGTGAATAAGCTAAAGGCCAACGTTTAGTCCCACTTGAATCCCCACTGTGACCCCGACCAGGGCTATGAAAAACCTTGTAAATGCCTTATGAATCAGCCTCTTAAATGGAAATTCAAATGACTCCTCCAGTTAAATTTCTGATGCAGAAGAAGTCAAGGTGGATCCAGAAGAAGTGAAATTAGTACACAACCCTATTGCACGAAATAAATGTATGTCGCTAAATTGCATGCATCCACATCCAAAATGTGCTTTTTTAATTCCGCATTTTCTATACTTACTCCCTTGAAAAATTCAGCTGGTCTCTCGTTTGGCGCTTATCATTTGTTTTGAAATTCTTTTGTTTGCTAAAATGAAAATTGGACAATGGCAGTTAGTTCAAAGATAGTACAGGAGGCCCTGTTGGAATGATGGTTGGGTGGGTTGGTTGGATGGGGAAGTTTAGCCTGCCAGTGCTGACAAACTTCAAAGGAACAGGTCAGCACCGGCACTTAAGCATGAGTTTGTATGAATTTTAACAATAACCACTTGGAGTGCTAAGTCATAAGTTATTTGAGTTCTCTAAATAATGAAAATATTTCCATGAAATACCGAGTATGCTGTTAAAACGCCTTGCAATCAGCTGTGTCATGGCCAGTGTCGGCCTAAGGCATAGACAATGTGGATGAAAGTCACACGCTGCTGATCGTTGGGGCGGTCAGTCTGCGACCGTGAAAAGGGAACAGAAAGAATGAAAATCGGATGGCGTCATTAACTTCCTGCATGCATTTCCATCCAAAATAGCCTTCTCTTGTACATCGTAGAAGAGACTGACCGTCCCAGCTAACTTCAATATAAAAGCACAAACAAAAACCTAAAAACTAAATATTTCCTCCGTTAGCATTCTTGTCACCAGCTCATTGAATGAAACTGTGGGTAAAACTCCACTGTAATTTACGGATGAAATCACACCCACCCAACATAAGTAGGTAAGTACAATTTTAATAATCCCTATAGGTGAACACTTTTTCTCGTAAAATTCAAAGCTTGGAGACCACTTTTAGAGAAAAAAATTGAGTAACTGGAGGTAAATGACACTATAATGTAAAATTTGATCGTTCTCACACCCCTTAGTTTATCTCGAATTAAATATGGTTTAAGAAATCACAATGGGTGATTAAACTCTTCATTAGGGGAGGAAAAATTAACTTTTGCCCACGCTGGTAATATAGCTTGGGCTGGCACTGGTCATGGCGCAGCATTGCTTGAAGATATGAGTTAGCATTCTGCCGTGTTCCGCCCATTTATCGAAGCTTGAAACCTGCATTCAAAGAAACAGGATAATCCGCCGTTATAAATCTCAAATTATCACGGTAATTGGAAAATAGCTCCAATAAATTATTCTAGGATTTCTAACATTAATCTGCTGAGAGTAATTAATGGACAATGAGTTTTGCTTGAATGCCTCATTCATAGTTGTCATATCATTCCATTATGAAACCTTTCTGGTTGGTGTGTCACACTCTTGCTTATTACGCTTACTCTCAATATGCTTATCAGTCACGGCAAACAAGGAGACGGGAATTCCAAGACGTCACCTCCTATTTCTTATACATCATTGCATACGTTTTTACGTTTCCCACTTGCAAAAATAATAATTTATTATGTTTCTTAGCATGATGCTGCAACATTAAGACAGAAAATGCAATTTTACAGTGGTAAAATTGAAGGCTAGCCAGTACGCTGGACCATATAACTTTGCCTGTATTGCCATATTATCTTTACGTAGAAAAAAGAAGTATCAGGTGTGACGTGGTTGTGGTTAATTTCAACGTAATAAAGACAGAAATTGCAATTTTTCACTGGTTAAATGCATGCTTAAAAGTCTTATTAATTTCCCCTGGTCCCACTGCCCAGACTCCTAGTTCCTAGCTCCATCCTTGGCGAAGCGTTCTCGTCATCTGCTTTCCCCTAGCAGTTCTAACGATAATAGTAAGATATCCATTTGTTTCATTTTCGCGGTAAATATCACTACAATTTCCATCGAATAAATTGACAAGGGATAAATAAGAATAAATCAACTCTATTGCCAACGTTTCTATTTTATTTTATATAATTTTTATGGTTTTTGATTTTGCCGTCAAAACTCAAATATTATATTTCATGAAGAACTGTAAGGTGCGGGTGGAGGGCAGAATACGAACCAGTATAGTAGATTCAATTAAGAAGTTAATTTAGGTACTTCATCGAGCAAAATGCTCAATAATGACGATTCCCCTTCAGCGCATAGGATTTGAAAGTTATTTCACAGATGCTATCGTTGAACAGATTGTCGCGCAGGTCCACCGAGGTTCCGCCAGCGCACCAATAACGAGCAGGAGGTGAAGAGCGCCAAATGTTATAGTTTACTTCCACGTCACACAAAATTCTGAAGGAGTCCCAAGTTGTATTTGCGTTTACTTGCAATAATTATGTATTATGAATAATGCTCAAATTCCCTGACGAATGTGAGAAATATGTACAAACAAAAGTATAGTTTACTACCACGTTACACAAAATTCTGAAGGAGTCCCAAGTTGTATTTGCGTTGACTTGCAAAAAGTAAATATTATGAATAATGCTCCAATTCCCGGACGAATGTGAGAAATACAAAATGAATAATGATTCTTCAAGTGTAGGATGAATATTTTCTATTATTCTAAGTTCTAAGAAGAAGGACTCTCAGCAAAAGTTACTTATACGGCTGTTACCACGGTCTTTTTAGTCAAATAACAATTAAAATCTATCTTACAATGCATAAATAGATTTGAGTGGTTAGGAGATGGTATACCGACGTATCCACATTGCAGGTAATGTTTCTGCGGCCTCAAACTGACTTTCTTTATAAATCTGTACGGAATTTACTTCTTCAAAAACGTATCGGTCGTATTTCACGTTTTAAAAACAAGTTCATTCAAATATTCGAATAATTCAGTCTCACCGCAAACAGTTTCGTGTTCTCTCAATAGCAGCACGATTCAGGATGTATTTCAATTGTAACTGCTTTTAGCGCCACGCGCGGGAGATGTAGATACTGCTTGATGCCGTAAGCAAGTCTCAGAGGCGGGGAATCGGAAGTTTTTCGGATTGACTTACTGAATTTCCATAACCGTCAGTTAATTTCCAGCCCCATCCACGTTAATCAGTCATCAAATTAATTAATGTCACAAATAAATATTATCATTTTAGAAAGTAGTGCTAAAAATGACGCGACCAGTAAAAAATATTCTCGATTGCCCTTATGAGAAAGCTTTTAAGTGCATTATTATATTTCATTTTAAAAAATGACATCAGCAAACTGGGTGCAGATTGTCTGTCTGCCAAAAAGTTTCTTTTAATGCAGTATCTGTTATTTTCAATAAGCTGCCTGAAAATTTTCAAACCATCTCTTCCATTCATACATTTAAAAGAGACCTAAAAAATTGCCTACTTATAAATTGTTTTTATTCGGTGAATGACTTTCTGAATGAGAGGAATGCCTAAGTTTATTTTATAACTTTATGTGTATTTTTTAAATCTAACACATAACATGAGAATGACTGCATTCCATGCCTTTTGGCCAATGCAATGAAGATAAATATTATGATTATTAAAAGCATATGTATATTTCATTACGTATTTAACGAAAATAAAGCTAACGCTGAGTTTCCACATTGATGGTCAATGAGGCAGTTACAATGATCATACGAAAAAAACTATGAATTAGTGAGATATCGTTAGTTATTAATTTTATTAAGGAAATCTACAAGTTACGGTGAATTTAAATGGAAGTGAGTAGAAATCCTCAATATATTTTCACATGCACATGCCCCTATCTTCTTACGTAATATCTTTAATGTAATATTTCTTCTACTTTCTCGCTTACCCAATGTCCTCCCCTCCAACACGGCCTTCAACAACCCTTCGCCTATCATTACCTCCTCCTACAGACTACTTTGCCTCTTCCTAACCTCCTGCAAAAGTTTCTTCCCTTCTCCCAACTTACCAAGCACTCTCATTTGTTTTCCTTTCTGTCCACAGTACCTTCTCCATCCTTCACCACAACAAAATTCTGAACGCCTACAGCCTATTCTCGTCTTCTTCTGTAAGAGTCTACGTTTCTGCACTATACCACGCTACACTCCGTGGCAAATTCTTTACCTGTCTCTTCCTTATATCCTTACCCAAGGTCTCCGTCATCAGCTCCCTCCTATGGCTGAACGTATATTTTCCTAGGATAATATTCTTCCCCTAATGACTTTGTTACTACGCCCATTTTCGTACTGGAATTCGTACTGTTCGGTAACTAGAAGAGCAAGAGAGGCGTTCTTTTTTTTGGCACACCTGTGTTTAGTGCTCTACATTTGTGAAAGGTGTCCGGTAGCCTCCCGAGGCTCCCGTTCTGATCCTGGTCCACTAGAAGGTCATGAAGTGCCACATCATGTACTAAACTCTCCTTAAACCGATATTTGCTGGACTACTAAGCTACGAAACGGCATTACTAGAACTTTTTTCGGTGCTTGACACAAGTATAGTCTTTTTGAGCACCAATACTTGCCGCAGCACCCCGATCCGGCCCGCCTACAAGGAGCGAGAAGTGTCTGATTGTCTAAAGATGATGCTCGGATGCCTTTAAATGGTGCTATTTGCTCGAGTATTCGCTTCTTCTGGAACAAATTGTGGTTGAGCTGTGACTTTTCACCTACTTTTCTCATTTGCTATTCCTTGGCATTAAACTGTCTTGATATTGAAATGTGGAATCCTCATTCAGACAACAATCAACAAAAGACTTAAGGGTGACTGGATGCTTGAACGAAAGAATATGGAAGAATCGACGTATAGGGATAGAAGAAAAATCTAGGTGAAAGTATTTCAGATCTGCCAAAAACCGGTGATCAAATTAAGTAGAAACTACAGGCCTTTGCCTTGCTGGGACAATTCACAGACCACAACGCTACCCAGGCTTCCTGATTCTTAAGGCAATTTGGGAGGATTTAAAGGAACTAGAATTTCAGCCCCTAATGTCAATCAAGGATCACTCTGGTAAGGGATATATGGACCTCTATACTGAGCACGTGGATAAATCCTGTAACATAACTTATTCCATGATTGGCTAAGTTTGATGAAATGTCAGGCCTGCCGAAAACCGGAGATGGAATTACGTAGAAATTGACTTAAGAATCAGGATGCATGGGTTTCGTGATGGTCTGCGCTTTTGCCAAGCAAGCCAAAGGTTTAATCCCTGGTCGAGGTTGATTTTTTCCTGAAGCAATTTATACGCAAAATCTAGAGTTTATAAAGCTAGTATAAGATCACTTATGACATAAATGGTGGAGACTCGGCCAGACACAGCAAGAACAAGAAGACTCTTGGAGACTGGTGGGATGAAAGTACTGCGGAAAATCACCGGTGAAACATTACTGGACCGATAATGAAATGAAACTACAAGAAAAAATTGCAAAGTAATACTTACACATTAACGAGTGGACCTTCAAAAAAGCACGCATGGAGTGAACACATAAATCGTATGGGCGAAGGAAGAAAGGTAAAAAAAAGCTCGTGATAAGTTACCGTTGGGAAAAAGGAAGTATAGGCTGGCCAAAACATCATAGTGTGATCATTTTAAAGTCGAGGAAGAATAAAAGGCGAAGGGACGAAGAAAAAACAGGCCATGTGACTACTTTATAGAAGGAAGAAAAGGATTTACATCAACTACTCGCTAGTGGATTACTTTTGAACGCTTCTACTCTTTACCTCACTACTCCCCATTGTGGAGGTTGCTTTGAACGTTCGCAATCGTAACTATCCATTTGCCATCCGTGAAGTTTCTTTTACGGTGTATTTAGCCTGATATCTCTACTCATAAAAGTCAGTGAATTTATTCTGATTAAAAATGAGGGGGGAAGGAATGCTGAAGGCCGTGATTGAGGGGAGGATGTTGGGTAAGCGGGGAAAGAGAAGAAAAAGAATATGTTTAATGGAAAGGAGCGAAGAGGTGTGCTGAAATTAAGAAAGATTTTGCGTACGTAGATTCAGGCCTGCGCCTGTAAAAACAGGAGTATTTTTTTCTCACTTCAATTTAACCCTATTGTTAAGTTATAAGTATTACTGTGATTATTATTTACAAAGAAACAAGCTCATTTTCAAGCTGATATCAAAATATCAGCCACTTATCGCACCATTTGTCGAGATATCTGTAAAAAAATATTGGCCGCTTTCTATTGGATTTGGTGTGGCTGTAATATCCACGGAGACATAAGAAATGAGGAGTTTTGAGTTAAGAATCACGTCGTAAATGTAATAGTGTGTAGTTTCTGTTTTCACAATTATTGTTAAAACTACTCCACGGGGTACTATTATTAAAATAGTTTAAAATCGGTGTTGAAATAATTTTCAGAGTAAGGTGTGAAACAAATAACCGAAGTTTAAGCTTTAAATGCGTAAATGTTTTTAACTATAGAGAGGTTCAGTAATAAAAATAGGTTTTGAGACATTAATATTATTATATATATATTGCCCCTTCTTTTAAGTAGCTGGAATTTGAGATGATTTCGACCTCTCCTGAGAAAACGGTTAGTTTCCTTTCTTTCTTGGTCAAGATAATACACTTTTTTGAAGACAGTACGCATCTCTCCGGAGTGAAATTTTGCTAGTGCTATTTTGATGCTTGCAAACGTATCCTAAATTAGTGAAAGTTTTCTTCTCATTGTGTTCAGTGCATTATCTACATGCTACTGTCGCAAGCTATACTTCCTCCTAATACTTGGTAAGTCTATTTACTTTAAATTGTCGCATTTATCAAATTTCTACAATCGATACGTCTTTACAACTCAGCTTACTTAGACATCATTACGTTTTATAAATTTTCTACGATTTTTTCATCTGTAATTTTTTTCCTTTTATCTTATTCCAAAGAGAAACTGAGTCAGATACACCTGTCATTGCATTATTTTAGAAATAAATTTCATCATTTATTTCTGAGAACACTGTATATCGGAAGCTGTTGTTGGTGGAAAGGCTACAAATTTCGAGAAAAACTCAAGGTACGCTCGAAATCGACATCGAAAAAATATAGTGGAATGTGATCGCTTGTGTTCTGACTTTTCATTTCGAAGACATAAGTTCGAATTGCGGGGGTGGAAGGTATTTTTCATTCCATATCCCAACTTCAGTGCCATTTCGAATATGTAAAACTGTTACCCCTTTAGAGAGGTTTTTTAAGAGAAGGCTAGCGCCAGCACCGGGTTTCTCTCCACCCCTTCCCATACAATCCTTCTATAAAGCTGGCTGGGGCTATTTTTGTAAGTGTACAGGTTAGTAAGAAACTTTGCATACGCGTTATTATTAGTAATACCGGAAAATAAAAGTAAAAAAATTGCACTTTACCGATTAGGTTTTCAGGTTATTAATTCAATGCTATTCCAAAACGTAGCTTTATGGCAGGTGAGACATATTTTGTAATAATTTCACTGCCTTCATATCCACAGATTTTCCTCTAAACGCGAAATTTTACATTTAAGATGATTATAACGGTTACTAACAAATATCAAGGTGTCACGTCGAGTCAAAGATTCGAAAAAAAGTATTCACACGAATAAAACATCAGCCTAAATTTCGAATACGGCCTCAAAAAGTACCAACAGCCAAGTAATAACATTCTTCAATTACGACAAAAATATAAAACATTTGGTGTTTATAAAATCGTCTTGTATCATTTCCATTACTCCATTCAAGGTGAGTTCCACCGCATAAACTACAATTAAATGTGGTCCTTAGTATTTTTTCAGCTTACTTGAATGGTTAAAAAATATGCACTCGATGACCCATGATTACGCATCAGCCACCTAAAACAGAAATCGCCAAATTTGCTTACACTCGCCTGATTATAGAGTGGCGTTACGGAAATTAAATCAGGCGAGGATGGTAGGACAGAAGGACCGAGGTCTCTCGCCACCCGATAGTCTAAAATTCTTCTTTTCCCTGATATCAGACTCTTCACCGATGAATGCCTCCAAGTCCTGCGATAAAAATGGCACAAAACTGCTGAACGACATTTTATACGCGTCTTGAGCTGTGTAAGTATTATTCTTGAAATATCGCCTCGTGGTCTTCAGTGGCAAGGCCATGCCATGTCAGACGATTAGCGATATCAGACCGTGCCCATACATCATGCAATGGGGAACATGAATAAAATTTATTTATCATATTATAGCAATATATATGGCAAACTATTTCCTCAGGTACTCAAATATAATATGTATACGGACCCTTTCCACGCGAGCCTTTACCTCTTTGTCGTTATGCTTCGCTCAGGCGATTGTCATCAAGTTTACCTACCACTATACTTCCTAACCTTCCAATCTGAAGAGCCAACTCGTGTGGAAAACACAAGCAGTTTATTCTCACTCGTCCCTCGACGTCCCATATTTTTCGTCATCAGTGAGTCACCTCTTGATAAATGTCCCTCGAATTAATAGATTGAGAAGACATATTTCCGATAGCTCTCGAGATATAGTGTTCGTGGAAGGATCACAGAAAGCGGAATACATTTCTGGAGTCTTTGCGTCACTGATTTCGGAGATCTATGAAAAAACACGATTTTTTCTTTTCTTAATTAATAATTTATTCATTCACCCATTGCTTTTCTAATCTAATCCTCTCATACATGACTGAAAAAGATGAGCATGAAAATGCAACTTTTTTATGCGACGCTCAGTTTTTGGTACAAGAGCCAAAAGTGGAATAACTTACATACTTTTCACATTATTGAATGACGCCACATCGTAGATAATGGGCTACTTTTTTCACAGGCAAATTCTAGGGTTCGACCGTAAATCATTTAACATTATTTTTCATGTGAGATGCAGGCATGTCAAGTTCATCGCTTCCTGGCTTTGTTTCTTTTTGCAAAATTATATAAGAAAAAATTTTTGCATGAACTCAAGAGAAGTGTGATAAGAATGGAAATTGAATTAAATTTTTTATTTGGCCATCAAATTTTTTTTTAGATTCGAAAGAACGCTCTACAAAATATTTCAAGGTTTCCAAAAAAATCAGCTATTTTTTTTTAAAGCGCCCACTTAGCACCCATTCCCCTTGTTGAAGAATGTAATAAAAAAGAAATCAATGGAGAAATCAATTTTATCGCATGCAGACTTTATTTCTTGCGCAATATTAAATTTAAAATAATGGTCAAATGAAATGGTCGCAAAGAGTGCCGTAAGAAATAAAATTCAATAATAAATTTTATCTAGAGATTAAAACACGTTTATCATACTGAAAGTTGTAATTGCAGCGTGGAAGGTAAATTTGAAGTTTAAATTGCGTAGGACACTGTCTCTAAGTAGAAGTTCTTCTGATGTTAATAGCACTCTTAGAAATGTTTTTTGTAAAGAGTTTCTTTAAATTAATTGCGGTATAGTATCATAAAGGTAAAACTTTTTCTTCCTAGTTAAGAAGAATATAATGGAAGAAAATATAAGAGGGAAGAATTCCAAGAGGAAGACCATGGGATAATTATATAGACTAAGGCCCGGTTTTTCCATCTCCTAACAAAGCCACAGACAATTGTCCTGGAGGTAGGAATATGTTTCCGACAAAACCACAAGATCTTTCTTTCTGTAACCGTTAATTTCGGTGGGAAAATTATCCTGTCAATATGCGTTCGACCAACAGCAGTGCCTTTTACATTTACAGATGACAGAGAAACAGCAAAATATGATTGGTTGATGATTCAGTACTCTTTCTATTCCTAAACGCACGTAAATAGTAAATGAAATTTGCAGGATACATTTTTCACGCATTCTGGTTGTTGATTCTTGGTGCTGATCTAGACTAAAGTTCATGAACTTACATCGACAATATCAAAAATATCAGATATAACGTGCAAGTAAAAATCAAAGGTATTTATAGCATAATTTACCATACATTGCTCTCAGAATATTACGGTACACAATGTTGATTCACTATATGTAGGTTCCGTTTGGCTAATTTTGTAGAAATGGAGAAAACGGGGAAGAAAAAGCCAGCGGCAACTACATACTCTCGTTCACAGTATATTTTAGTGGAGAGTATCAGAGGAATTCAATTTCACCGCTACAAAAGCATTTAATTTTACAGTTGTCCAAAATAAGAATTAACATCCGAAATACATGTATGTGTTAGTGTGTTGTAAACATGAAGTTAATAAATATCGATACACGATTGCTACCGACAATTTGATATCGATTTGCCAATGTCCGGAAAATTTATCGAAAAATTTGTCAGGAAGATAAGCCTTGTTGGTACATTGACAATCAGTAAAATGGAAAAAAAGAATCCCAAAGGCCGTAAACTTTAATGGCACTGGTTGTGAAAGAGGCAGGTAAAGACGTGGCAAACAACCTAAAATTAAAAGCACACCCTCAATCACTCGGGTGTGTCGGGAAACAGTGACCCTTGTGAATCAAACGTGCACACTCAGGGTTTTTAAGGATCTCTCCTATGCTCGAGACTCACCAATCACACCAAAATAATATAAAAACAGGAAACAAATAAATAAATACGCACTAACAATCACTCAATCACTCGGGTGTGTCGGAAAACAGTGACCCTTGTGAATCACACGTGCACACTCAGGGTTTTTAAGGATCTCTCCTATGCCAGGGACTCACCAATCACACCAAAATAATATAAAAACAGGAAACAAAAAAATAAATGCGCACTAACAATCACTCAATCACTCGGGTGTGACCCTCGTGAGCACACGTACGCACACAATAAAGGTTTGCAAGGATTTCTCCTATGCTAGAGGCCTGTCAATGACTCCCTCGCACACAGTAAAGGTAGTAGGTGAACGCGAACTGGGTGAAGCGGGATAGTGCCCAGAATAAACCTGACACCAGGTGTTTCGCCAGTCAAGCAGGTGTCTTCGGAGGAGAATCTTGGGAAGAAGCTTGGAGACAACTTATAGATTGGCAATTTTGCTTCTCGTTGGAAAGGAAGATAAAATTTTGATAAAATAGTTCTAAAACTTCAGAGTACCCCTCTAATTAACTCACAGCTCAAGAAATCACATTTGGCAAATAAATTCTTTATCAGGGGTGACCATATAAAATTTGTCCCGCAGTCGTAAAATAGCTTCGGCCGGCCGAACAACTCCTCCTTTTGTAGCGTCATTCGACATGGAAGTCTGTTTCTTCAATAAGCCACGCTAAACTTTCGTTGTTTACAATGAAATAGTGTGATAAGGATGAAGAAAGAAGCAAAAACTACCCACGATCCCGCTTTTGCTTGGTAATTAGCGTCTACTTATCCTCTCCTCGAGTAACCCGAACCGCGGGCAGGCGAGGTGATGATCTCAGAGAAAGTAACGCACCACGAAGCTGAATGCACTCTCACCACTTAGCTATATATCTTGCACTTGTACCAGTTGTCTGGGTCTATCTTTCCCATGATCTAGTTTCTCTCCCCTGTTGCACACGAGTTCTGTTGAAAAAAAACGACAGATGTGTTCTAGGAAAACACGATAATTAGTGAGGAAACAGTGCGCATGATCATTCGCGTGGAGTGCTGCGCTTTAAAGCCTTGTGCACAAAGCAACATTTCTGGCCCCAGAGCTGGCACGGGAAGTGGCTTGCAGTATAATTTTCCGTGTGAACGACCAAATCGCATGCCATCTGCTAAAATGCGATAGAATCGCTTGTAATTTCCTTGCTCTGGTAATGGTTAGAACACGTTCTATTTTTTTATCGATCTGGCAGCACATTTGAGCACACATCCACCTCCATGTGCTTTGGAATAGAGAAGTAAAACTATATAAAGAGGAAGATTTAGAGATAGAAGTGTTGAATATTGATCCAACTAATCATTGAGTATTAAAAGCAATTCATTTTTTGTCATACGTGTATTCATTCATCTGAGTAATTATGCACAGATACATGATCAAGGGCTATGTTCCCCGTTACGAAGCATGTTAATAACAATTATGACGATAAATTAACTCTATTAAAGTAAATAATTCACAGTTTCACTAATTCATATGCTATTATTGATAATAATCGCCAATACTATCTGAACGTCCATTTCATATGCCAAGCAGTCGACCGCGTTTAACTGCTTCCACGACTCGGTCACTGCCCGTGGCTTCAAGTGAATACGTGCGGTGAAATGTTTCTCGCCACCAGTTACCGTCATTTCATCCGACATGGCTGGACGCACGATTGCAGGCCAATTTTGGCTCAATAAATTTCCCCGGGTGTACCTACGGAGCTGGATTGGAGACATCTGCGTGATACCCTGCGAGTAGAAGCGGCTTCATGGGTCTCTTCCGTTCGGCACGGCTCAGCTTACGCAGCATAACGACAACAATGGTTAAGTTGTAAGTATTAAGTTGTATTAAGTTTTATTGTGTTGTATTGTAATTATGTTGGTTGAAAATCAGAGTTGAAAGCATTTAATTGGCAGAGAGAGAAGACGATTCGCAAATATTACTATAGTAACCGAAGTAAAATCACTATGTATCTTTACTTTGATTAACGATTAAATTTCACAACGTCAGCCTGAAACCATTGAATGCATTACTATTCCAGTTCCACACAATTTCAATAAATACAACATACTAATTCAGATAGGATGGAGAAATTGGAAATAGGTTTTAGGGAGGGAGTTTTTTGCTACAGAATATCGAGTGAACGATTCAAGGAAAAAGTCTATAAAACCATGGTTAGAAATGCGTGTTTTTTTATGGTTCGGAACCCTGGTACATAAACATATAGGAAGATAAAATAGGCAAACATGAGGATGGTAAGATCTCGGAAAAACAATAAAGGATAAGATCAAAAATGAAAGATAGGGAAAAAGAGTCACTGAAATATGAAAAGGCCGGGTGAAACAACGTAGACACGTATCGAGAATTTCTTGGGCAAAGTGAGACTGAATATAAACACAGAAGGCAAGAGTATCCTAGAGAGACTTAAATTAAAGGACTTTAGAAGCAAAGGTCTCACGGAGGAAGAAAACGTGGATGGAGAGGAGTGGAGGAATATTGTCGAAAATGGCGACCCCATATGGAAATAAAAAAACTGGGGTAGAAGAAGAACAACGCTAATAAATACTTGTGAGAATTCAGAAACAAATTTCCGGGGATCCGACAGGATATAAACTGGCCCTGGATGATAACACAATAAAACAAGAGATAGAAGTGGAATATCTGGGTATTAAACTGTCTAGTGATGTGAGGAATGGAGGAAGGGGTAAGACAGCCAGTTAGTGAGGCAAAAGGCGAATCGGGTAAACGACAGTGCGGTGAAAAAAGTTTTTTAACGGCATTGACATCTGAAATAATCTATTAAAACTGTCTTTAGACTCCTTATAACATATACTGCCCAAGCCAGCCAAGATACTAAAACCACAGAATAAGAACTAGAAGCTGCGGAGATGAAATTTCGGAGACGTATAACAAACAAGGCACCAAGAGATGGAACAAGATGTGAGGATATCAGAGGTATGTGCAGGGTGAATAATTATAATATGTGGATTATAAATCTTAAAATTTGAGTGCAATGCACTTATTCACAGAGTGAAAGAAGATAATAGTGGTATAAATAGCAAGGAAAAAGATCCCTCAGAGCAAGAGATCCTTGAAACACCCCAAAAAGTGATGTATATACAATCAAAACCCAATAGAGTGCGCTACCTATTTAGTCAAATAGGCACTGTGCCAACAAGATACAAGGATAAAGAAGGTTTATTAATAAGAAGTAGACAGTGTGTTATGTTACACACTATTTATTTTTACCTCCACGTTTATTTCAACGTTTACACGTTACTTTTAAGAGACTGCTAAACGGGGAAGCAAAACGGATCTTCTTTATACAATGAACAGTAGAAGACGGCGGGTGAGGGGGTATGGTAAAGAGGGTGATTAAGATCTACGAGAGAGACTAAGGTCGGGGTCTTGGAAAAGTGATCTGGGAGGAGGAAAAACTGGCACAGAAAGAAACGGTGAGTGACTAACAGAAGTAACCTCATTTAACAATCTTTCACCGCACAATTTATAAAAACGCTTTTTTATAAATTTCCCATGAATCCAAATTAGCAACTTTTTCATAATTACGTTGTACATTGAGTTTAAAATCAGAGAAATACTTGCTATCATTTCAGGACTCGGCAATCATAGATTTGTTTAAAACATGAATAAGTAAATGGTGTGTAAAATTACTAAATATCTACCACTTATTACTATGAATATTTTCCACCCTGCTATTTTATCGATGATTGATTTCAATAGAAGAAGAATTCTGAAAATCATATATTTTTCTTCATATTTCTTAATTATTCGACTCTAAATAAATCGAAAATAACCACAGCATTTTGCTGGATGGGTAGTAGTGGCAGTTATTAGAGTAGCTGTAGTTATTTGGACCGTCAAGGACAGAATAGTAGTATTATTGAGGGAATCGTGTAAGTGTCGAAAGAAAATCCCTGAGGCGGGATTCAACCTTCGATGGAATGCCACATCCGCAAGCGAATGCTCCTAAGTCCGGCGATACCTATGGCGAAGTAGGGCTGTGATGCGCCGGTTGCGGCATGCGGCATTCCAGAAACGTCGCATCGTCGAACATTGTTTACCAATCATTCATGCATTCGTCACCGCACAAAATGATCGGTCATTAACGAGTCTTGGACGCTGACTCAATAAACAAGATATGTGCAGCGTAACATATTTCAATGCACTAGCCGCTGAATGGTCGCTTTCGGGAGTAGCTTTCGCTTCTCTTGGCGCGTTTGTGCCGCTGTCACCCCAAGAACTTTCTGAACCAGCGACTGTATGCAAAGGGACAACGGCACAAAAAACCCGTACGAAATTATTTCTTAAACCGATAAGATGTGCACGTTATCTTTAAGTCGGAATGAAAAAAACCTTTGTAAATTTCAGATGAGTCCCCCACTCATGCCCCACTCATGTGAAATTTACAAAGTTTTTTTCATTCCGATATGAAGCAATTTCACAAAGTTACGCCTCAAACCATTCAATTTATCTTTAAGTAATGGCATTTCATGTCCAGATTTTATCATGACATCACCAGTATCATAAAGTCCCAGTTTCATTTGCATTGACCGTATTCTGTAATCATTCTTGCCCCCAGTCCGATAAAAATCCGCAAGAACTGAGGAGTAGTTGGAAATGCCGATCGTGCACAGTAGTGAGGGTAGTTCAAACCAGCTGTTGCTATGGATATCATGAATGAATGCCTATTTCATAATTCAAAATGGGGAAAATCTATAGTTTATTATAAAAGTTCTACCAAACATCTGTATGTGACACACTTCAACATTAAAAGATATACGTTAATTTTCATCGTTTCCCTATCATAAATGCATAGATATACGCACTGCTAATTTGAGCTATAGTTGTATCGTGCAATTACTTGTGATGTAATAATTAAAAGTAACTTACAAAATACCATAATTATGAAATTCCATGAAATTTGAAAAGGAAAATGGGTAATAAAACTTATTTTGGGTCTTTATTTGACGATTGAAATTACATTGGAACTTTAATTATGGATGAAAATGAGGTCCTAATTTATGAATGACTTTAACCATACCCTCCATCACCGAAAATTTGAATTTGCGATATTTCCTAAATAGGCGCTCAATTTCGGAAGTGGAAAATCTAAGTCATAATCTTTCAATGTCCATGTAAACAAAATGTGGAAGTTAATTCACTATTTAGGTATTTTTTCCATAAGAAACCAATCACATCTGACGTAATTTAAGCCCCGGTAAGCTATTCAATTCTTTGTTATTCCCTACACAGGAATAAACTCATTTGACCTGGCAAATTTCGGATATGCAGTATGTAAGAGTCACAACCTCCCAGCAACCCAGAAGAGAAAACTTTCTCAGTGCAGTGACACCGATCTGACAAGTTTCCCGTTGGCCATTAGCAGCGGCAGGAGTGAGAAATGAGGAAAAAAATTGCCGATGGGTCAAGGTTCCGAAGCCATTGGTGGAAAACCCAGGCAGAGTCATGTTTTCCCCCTTTCAACTCTTTCGATGCATTACGCAACAACAAGGGCAGTGGAAAAAGTGGTCCGTATTGACTGACGTGTGATTGCTCTCTACTGTTAGTCGGCCAAATGGGGAGGAAGTTTTAGGGAAAAATTGAGGATCAATACGTCCGCTACCGGAGTTATAACCCTAACCGGTAGGTTATTTGAGTGAAACGACTAAAAAATTAGGTCAATAGTGCTAAAGAATATGGGAGAGTATAATGGTAGTGAAGCTTGGTGACATTCACCTACGCGAAACATTTTATTTTTATTTTATTTGAATTTGTCCACGTATCTACAGCAATTTTGCCAATTTATAGTAGTCCAAACAACATCACATAAAATGAGAGAAGAATTCATGCAAACATACCAAGAAGCATATAAACAAAATATCAGAAATATAATTGATTAAGAGGGAGTGCTAATTATTTTCAGCGAGATGAGAGGGTGAGAGCCAGGTTTGTAAAAGCGTTGAGAGACAGAGAAAACGGATTAACGTTATCGGGTAGTGAATTAAGCAAAGAGGGGAGGCGAGAAAAAGTGAACATTTGGTGAGCGACAATCTGAGAAAGGTAAATAGAATAGGGGATGGGTGCGGGTAGGCAGAGAGGGTACTCGGAATTTTATTTATGAAACGAGTTTAGGACAGTCTGCGGTGGAATTAATGGAGCTATAAAAAATTAGGTCACTTGGAGACAAGGAAGCTTGAAAATGGAGAGTGAATACAGAATGACATTGATGGACGTATTGTACACATGGGGGACTTTGTGATTCTCTATTTTTGTAAAGAAATGATTCGAACTTGGGTTGACAGGATGTAAAGTCAGCACTATAGCCACTGCAACGACTTTTCCCCTTCAAACTCACCCCGTCTAACTAACGACTAGGGCTCCCGTAAAAAACGATAAGATCCGATGTCATCCTGGGATGAAAGACGTAGTGGTACGAAACTTGGTGGTGGTAACCTATGCGGACCATGACATCAAAGAGGGGAAGGCTCACGTGGAAGGGGACGGCAAAGGAGTGGAGGGGAGAGAAGAGCTCTTGATAAGCAACGCGAAGAAAATACACCTCACTTCTAACCTCCTTGGACAAAGTAAACCTTGGAAAAAAGTACACCTCACTTCTAACCTCCTTGGACAATGCTGCCAACATAACTGCATTTAACTTCAGTGGGCGGAATAGTGTCATCGCGTAGCGCGCATAGTGTAGCGCGTTTCACAACAATTTTCACGTCCAAAAACGTTTTTGTGGCAATATATGGTGATAGTGCTCGTAAACCATTTAATCAATTGAATCAAGAACAATAGGGAGCGGGAAAGTTTCAAGAGAGAGAATTTCGATTCTGGCCGCGAAGGATAGCATCCTTGGCAGGTGTCCAATTAAGTATACATATCACGTAAGACGACTTTGGCTGCTTTTTAACGCCTCCCCTCCCCCATGTGAGATATCCCAATATTTCATGAACCCCTCACCCTACTCTCCCAATCTTACGTAAGTTTTCATGTATTTTTTAAACCATGGAAAGAGAACAATATATGGGCGATTCCATGTCCAACAGTGGAAAAATTAACATCAGCCTGTCCCTGTTTTCTATTATTTTCTAATTAGACGCACCTACGTAGCAACTTAAAAATATGAATTATTAGCCGGATATTGATAACGATTATCGAGATTTAGCGATTCACAGAAAATTCAATAGCAAAGAATTAACCATGCGTTTTTGTATAGTTTAGCGTCAAATCAAGCGTACCACCAATCCACCACGGTAATCTAATGAAGTAAGATTCTTCTTCCGACAATAATAGAAACAATGATAAAAGTACGATCTCGTAAGTGAATAAAATCTTACGCAAGATTGTTTCGGACCCCATCACTCCCCTACGTGAGACAAAGTAAAAAACGCTCAACCCCCCTCCCCCGTACCTCACAATCCCCAAAACGTCACGCATGAATGACCCCTAGTCAAGCGCGGAGACTACCTTAACCCCCCTTTGTGGAGCCAGTTTGGGATGAATGGACTCTTCCAATGGAACAGGTCTTCTGTACAACTTCCAATATGTTTCGCGTCCAATATGGGAAAGAACTATGGGAACTGTCAAATGAATTGTAGAGAGAACTCCGGTATCGGCATTGGCGTGCTCTTAACGAGAGGTGCCAAGGGATCCAGCAGTTTAAAGTCCCGTCTCACGAACTAAGCTATCGAACTGTGATTCCCACGTGACTCACAAGAAGGGATGTGAGTGCCACTAAAAAATCTCCGCCACTGCCGGGATTGACCTCGGGCCCACAGGACTAGAAACCAGTGCTCTTGCCACCACACCAATTCATCGAACTTGATTGAGACTTTTACGCGATACTATATTGAGTATGCTGAATTTTGTTCGAATATCATTCCTGATACAAGTGTCTAGTATAACGGACTTGACACCCCTTGCACATTCTGTGGCTTTGTGGGGTAGGTACGCATGTGAAAAAAAAATTCTAAGGATAAGAATTTTTCTTTCTCCTGTGCATTTGGCAGATTGCCTGTTCTATCTTCGTCCCCCTGCCTTTCATTCTTGTTCAACAGTAAGATTATCACATCATCTTTTTTACTTTCTACACTTCTCTTTCCCAAAGGCAACTTATCACATGCTACTTTTACTATTCCTTCTTCGCCCATACGATTTATGTGATAATTCCATACGCGCTTTCTTTTTAAAGTCTACAAGTTAATGTACAGACATCAAGCGTAGAATATCCCGAGCTAAAAAAGTGTTCATGATAAAAAGGCAACTACTGTGTTCAAAGAAGATAGGACAACGAGCGAGAAAAATGTATGTGAAAACATTCGTGTGGAGCTTGGAACACTATGGATCGAAAACATTAACTTTTGTAAAAGCGGAAAATAAAATACTAAAAGCATTCGAATCCTGGTGTTGGAGGAGAATGTTGAATGTAAAATAGACGGATAAAATAAATGAATAAGTATGCAGAAGACTTAGAAGAGGAAGGGACCATATGAAACATTATACGCAAAAGAAGAACCTGTTGGATTGGGAACACCCTGAGGCACATTGGGCTTGTGAAGAATATAATTGAAGGAAAAATAGAGGAAATAGTTCCAGGAGGAGGAAAAAGGGATAAACATATAGACCAAATAAGGAGGTAAGCACATAAAAAGAACTATCAGGGAGTAAGGGAACTAGCATTACACAGGGAAGGATGGATGGCTGCAGTTAACCAATCTTAGGATTGAACGACCAACGGATGAATCGTTAATGTTTTCGACTTTGAAAGTTATTTTTATACTTTCGTTTCATTATCTGTCCAGTAGTGTTTTACCCGTGATTTTCCGTAGTACTTTCGTCTAAGCAGTCCCCAGTAACCTGCTTGTTCTTGGGGTGTCTGTCCGAGTATTCGCCATTTATGTCATTACTGATCTCATGGTAGCTTAGCATACTCTAGATTATTCTTTTTTTCCTATTTGTTGTTCCACATTTGGTTCCATTTTTCCTTCCTTCCGTCCCTTTTTCCTTTTCGTTCAAGCATCCAGCTTTCTTTAAGGCTTTTGTTGTTTGTTTTCTGACTTTTCATTCATCACCATATTCTGACAGTGTATGTATTTGAATATCATTCCCGGATGTATAATTTTGCCGGCTACAGCGAGCTTGCATCTAAAGGGTGTTTTAACCGTTGTCAAACATTTTGCCTCTGAGGCAGGTATTTTCATGCTCAAGGAGATAACGTACGCAGTACATAATTATTTCAACCATGAATGAATCATTTCCATAAAGTCACGGCAGAAACAATCTTACGCAATATCACCCCCGCTCCTAAACGTCGTCTTCCCACTCCCCTCGACCCGTACGTCCCCGCCCTCCGCATGGCTCGTAAAGGCGATCAGGATCTCCAAGGGGGAACCGGTGACGAAACCCTCAACCTTCCGACGGGTCGTTCACATCTCCTGCCGGACGCTCCAATTACATCGCCGTCAAGAGATCGTGTCGTGTTTTCCCACTTTCCTTGTCTCCCTCGCCATCCCATAAGCCTGCCCCTCCCAAACACCCCTTACCCTCTCCCGTCTAATCCGCCCATCTGGGCATTCTTTTTTGCACGTGGATTATACAAATATATAGCTCAAAACAGGCGTTGTCCATTTCGATGAATTGGTCGAAAGGGCGCCAAGGTCGGCTGGTTTCTTCGAGTTGCTTATCCGAGGTTCCTCTTCCCACGGCCGGATGAGATGAAGCGTTTTACTAGGACATCGATTATTTTAATTTAGTGCCGCGGTCTAATGGCATTCATGTGCGAACAAGACACGTTAATAATACATTAATATGTAAAATATGAGTATATCTATAAAGCTTTCAACGTGCGTGAATCATATTGGCCAGGAAAGTCAAGTATCAGAAATTGCGGTCAATGTAGATGGGATGTAACGATTTATTCCCCAGAGTTACAACTTTATATTTATCGACAAAAATGAGTTTTACATTTTCAAACAACTTCTATACATTTTTTCAATAATTCCAATCGTTCTACCAGACTCAGTGGGCACTTAACCGTCATAGAATGTTTTTGAGGATACTGGGATTTGCCACGGTATTCACCTTTACAGAGCCACCCACACTTAAAGAAAACTTCACGTTATCTCCATCGTCTCAGGTTCAACCTTGTGGAAGTTCATTTTATCGTAAATGAAAAGGAAATCTTTGTTATATTCCACCAATTTATTTTCAGGTACAACTAGTTTCTGAAGTTAGTACCTGAAGATGACGCCGCTGCGTCGAAACTAGTTGTACCTGAAAATAAATTGGTGGAATATAACAAAGTTTTCCTTTTCATTAACGAGAAAACTTCACGTTCTTTCCATATTCCAAGTGGTATTTACATATTTGTATCGTAGCTGTTTGTAAACCGACTAGATACACTAACTTTTAACGTTGTAATGAGCCATATTCGTGTCCAGGAAAAATATATGATAATCTATTTATTCTTAATTCGAGGGCGTAAGAGAAAAAATAGAGTGTGAATTGTGACGCCGTAGAAACACCGGTTCTCACTCTACCACCGTATTTATATCAGGATTGGCTGGAATTTGGATGGTTGATCATCGAATTCGTCCCAACTTCTGCTGTCTCTTTCAGTTTTACTCAGGCTGTCAGCAAATCGTAGACAGTGAGTGTGAAACGTCCTCAAGTGTGAAAGCACGTTAAACTTAGTTTCTGCTGCTGCCATAAAGTTAGGAAATGTGTCACTCAGACTTTAAAATAAGATAAAATACATCAAGCCGTCAGCGCTGTTAAGGTTTGCCTTCCATTCCATTCAATGCTACAAACAAGGAACAGCACATTTCCTCTATGGAACAACTAAGTGTATTTTACCCATAAATATGCTAAAAGAATTGTTTCCATTTAAGAGAAAAAAAAAGATAAAAAAGCTTCCGAATAAAACGACGCCAAAGATGAATTGAGTGAAAAGAATAAAAATATTACTATTGTATTTCAAAGGTCAAACCTCCCGAGGCTCCTATTAAATATTTTGTTACTGTTAGATCCATAGGTATCAGATATATGATTCCACTTTTGTATAAAAATTTACCCTTTGAAACGACATGAGAGAGATTTTGAAAAAAAATCGCATTTTCGCGCGCTGTGTAAACCTACTTCGATTGGATCGTGTTGCAGACGCCAGAAAACTAATTTTAACAAAAATTCCAGGGGCTGGTGTTTCCACCAACGACAAAATTGGTGAATGTTAAAGGACATTTTAAAATCAATATTTAAGGAGAATTTTTGCATTTAAAGTTTTTCTCGACGCGTTTCAAAACAAATCTATGAATGGTTTCGCAAATATTTTGTCAAGTCAACACCTATGGGCCAAATATTTTTGACAAACATTTGACCAAACAGATTTTACTTTAGTGTTACACGAAAAATTAAATGAAATTAAATTTTATTTTAATTTACAAACAATCAGTCAGTGAAATTCTTCCTTAGGAACAGTCGGTGCACCTATGGCTAGTTCAACCTGATTGTCATTTTCGTTTTGATTATTTGGCAATTTTTTATTAGCATGCGATTAGCCATTCAATTAACTACGGTAATAAATAAATTGTGTTCCTATTTATTAATTTTTGGTACCCAGTATTTGTGGCCTTGCACTTTTGCACAATTTTGCACGCGTAGTAAACAGTCATTACGACACACAGAAATATTCACTAGTACAATGTAACCGGGTGAAACCGGGACAAAATCGGGACATTTAAAGAAATAAAAGTTAAGCTAAGGGTATGCAGTATTTTTATTCTCTGATTCCAATTACGAAAACAAATTATTACTTGCAGCTACGGCAGTTTCTTTTAGTATCAAATCTCTGGATTTACGAGTACGAATCTCATCACTAATGAATTTAATTAGTAATTTCTCTGGACCCCCTGGAAAAGTTGAAAATGAACGTTGCTCCGTGAGGCTTCTATCACAGAGGCTTTTCCTTTTAACCAAGTTGTAAACTCTCAATGTTCAGTCGAGAGCCTTCAGGAATGCGTGATACAATTTGATTCAAAGTTTTTTAATCTGCAAATAACTCACCATTTATATGTCGCAGCGCATTTCTCCGTGCTGGGGACACGGGTCTAAACAGAAGCAATCCAGTGCCTTTATTCAGGAAGAACTCGACCTCAACGATGTCGTGGGCATAACCTCTCAGCTTTGACATATTTCAACTTCTGAATGGTGTTATATATTTTAATTTTCCGAGGTTGCGCCGTTAAAATTACGCTATTGTTGAGGCTCGAAAAATCGGAAGCCTTCCTGAATAAAAAACCAGGACTTTTCAATGCCAAACGGGACAAATTTGCCAATCGGGCAGGACACCGGGACAGATCGTTCCAACCATAACGTTCCGGCCAGATCGGGACGTGTGGTAAGCCTATTTATGCATATAGTCACAGAAGTGCATGTCTCGTGAAACTAGGTCTTAAATACACCTATGGTTTTCATAATTTCCGCAAAATCCCGCGCCCATTGACCGGTCCAAAAAAATTACTACACGATGCATGTACTTTACAGAGTCTGTGCACGGAAAAATATCCCTTCAAAATTGCTCCGCATAAACTTAACAACTTGAGCAAATTCGTGTAAATTTCTGCACAAATAGCCCGTTTCTGAGCGTGTGTTCTCGCAACTGTTCACGCATCTACTCGCGCTCGTTGTCATAAAGCTTAAATCTTAAAAGGGCCGAAGAATTCATTTATTCATTATTTTACTCCATTTCCCTCTTATTCACATCAGTTGCTTCTAATTTCACCAATTGATTTAAAAAATCTTAAATTTTAACGCGTAACAGGGTATATTGGGGGGTTACAACTCTCCAAGTCATTTAGTTATGATCATGTACCTATTTCATCCCTTGAAAAACCCGTGGGTCATTTATAACTCCCTAAGCTGTGTTTACAATGTCCCCTAGGCACGGGTGCTGCTACTTATGAAACCTTATATTATATTTATATTTACAAAAATACGCAAATAAACACACATAAACATAAGTCTTGCTGGTGACAGTCTCAATTCAATTCCGTAGCTTAGGTAAATCTCCTCTGAGTAATAAAATAAAAACTAGTTTTTAAGAGTAAGATAATGAATTTTATGCTACGAAAAAAATATTTAAAAACTCGGCCACATTTTGAATCTGAGACACTCGGCCACACTGAGATCAAAATACGCCCCCGAACTTTTAACGGTAAAGTGCGACTCTTTTAGTGTTCATTCATTAAATATTTTAGATTTCAATTCACTCTTAAACGCAAATGAACGTGATCATGCGCAAGAATGAAAGTCCATCGCTACGGAGGTCTTATCCATAGCACAAACGAGGTCAACACAGCTTAGATCAATGTGTCCTTGAGCAGCTCAAGGGCATTTATAATAACCACTTCGTTTATTGCGGTTAACAGAGATGAAATATGGCAACTAAGTAATAATTGAGCTTGTGTATTTGACATATGGACTCATTCTGTAAAAATAAATATTTCTTCCAATGCCAACCCTTTAAGGGCAAAAATTGATTACGGCCGACTGACATTATTTTCTCGCATATCGTAATAATGGACTTCATTTCCACGTCCCCAAAATGCATTCGTAAATCACGCCTTTCTCCTGAAGCCAAAGACATATATAACATATGCGGTGAAATGGTGGCTAATATTGGAAAAAAATTGCAAATATCTGTCGCGAAATTAGTCCACGCTGATGTGATATACCTATTCAGGATTAGAAGAGGAAATGATTGCCCTAACTAATTTTTCATAGTCGCAGACTCAATCCTCCTTACATGATAACTTTTTCACTTCGACACGTGTCCTGATTCTCTTCTTACCATTCATAAAACCCATTCTCTTTCTTCTCCTCCCCTGCCAACCTCACTTCCTCCCCTCTATCGTGTCGTTGAGCATCCCTTCATACCTTATTACCTATTACAAATACCTAACATTCCCATGCTGAAGTTTTCATACCTATCATTTTCTCGTCTATAGAGCAATATTTTAATTTATTTATTGCTCTAAAAACGAGAAACTCGCTCATTACTGTGGAGGAGGGAGCAAGTATTGCAGTGTACATTAATGTACTTATTTCCATTTCCTTGAGCGATCGTGAAACTTGGGTAAGCCAGGATAAGCATGAGTACGCTGAATGCACTGGGTATGGCGTACATGAGAAATTTTTGAGGTCAAAGGGAAAGGGTTAGGAATGAGTGAGTGGTGATAGCCTGTGAAACTGATACTGCAGCAATGGAAATGTATGAAAATAACGGGTTAAGCTGGTTTGGCAATGCTGATAGAATGAATGAGAATTTAATAAGAAGCAGATTTAAGATAGAGGAGTGATAGGTGGGAGAAGAAGTCGAGTCGAACCGAGAAAGTCATGAGTGAACGTGGTGGAAGATTCTTTTAAGAGAAGGGGCATTAGAAGTCTTAAAAATAGGAGGATATTGTATGAAGCAATATATGAGAGTAACTGAAGGAAAAATAATATGCAAGGATAGGACAGTAATGATAAAACTATTCAATGAAATTCACATCTATGCCTAATCCGAAATTTAATTAATACATTCTAATTTTTAACCGTGAGAATTTTCTACAAGGATGAATGGTGAACGACAGAATTAACGTGGTAAGCGACAAAGAGCTGGGCCCACGAAACAAGTCATACAGATGAAAGTCATTGTCACCGATGATACGCTTATTCGCTCTTTTCGAAGATTACTGACAATAGAAGTACCATATCCATCCAGCGTGGCAGCTAGGATCTTTCATTGCATCCGCGCATAACGTTGAAGTCGAATATTCAATCGGTCAGCTAAAATCTTGTCGTCGATGAAAAGGTTTTCTTAAGTCCTAGCACAGCAAAGAAAAGCTATGAATAAAATGAATGAATATTTCTATAGCTTTTGCAAAACACTTAGCACCATGAGTGTTTCAGTAAGTAGGAACACAAGATAAAATGTTCAAAAAACATAAACATTAAAAAAATTACCGAATAAACATTGACGCCATGTTCTTGAGGTAGTAAATATAAATGCGACTGATTGTGAACGAGGATAATCGGTATTGAATAATGTGTAGGGAGCAGTAGCAACCTACTTACCAAATAGAAAATGTTTTTTATCCCAACGCAAGTTAGCGAAATACCGGAATGTTGCAGTTCAATCTCCAAACTTATCCAGATCAAAAATGTACCTCTGCATGATAGTGAACTTTATTTCACTTGTATTCGTCATTGCATTAATATTTGACATTTACTTAAGCAATTGATTCAAATGTTAAAAACTAATCCGGATCTCAACAAAGCTTTAAGAAGCCAAAGCGTCGAACGTCAGAAACATATTTTTATTCTACCGTACCTTCATAATAAACAACTTTTGACATTATAGAGCCAGTTAATCTCATTATTACGTAGTTATCATCAGGAATTAGCAATGATCAACTTTCAGTTCCAGCTTTAAGAAAATTATTTTACCAGAAATTACTACACTGTAATTCAGTTTATATGGAATCTTCAAACCACGAATTTCTGCTCGGATTAGGTGGGGGCTGTTTAATCCCAATAGTAGTTTTATTATTATATTTTAAGTTACGCTAACGTATTAAGTTATCTGATTTACACTTTAACACTCGCAACAAACAAAAGCCAATTATACACTAAGTTTGCAACTGTAAATTTTACAATTTTACCGTACAATTGGATTTTGGTAATTTTTACAATTGAACATTACGCAATTCTGAAAAATAATAATTTAAAAGGGGATTTTACCTATCGAGATTTAGTATTACAAAAAATACTCTAACAATTTGTAGAATATCTATAATTTGTATACTAGGTCTCAATTAATTAGAGTACATTCTTCCTTAGCAAGCACAAAAAATGTGTCCTGCATGGACTCTAATAGTCTTATCCCTTAAACTAAGAGCTTATTTACCCAAAATTATATTCCCCTTTACTTGATCCAATACAAGGAAACAACCCACATCTAACATTGAAATGAATATTTACCTACATAGTTAAACTCATATGGAGTTTAATGCGTAAAATATGGCCGACATTACCAGCTTAGTCGCTTGTTATTCTCAGTTTCCTCAAGCCATATGCACATATCTACTGGCCATTAATAATGGCAGGTAATGGTTTCGAAAGTAATTCAATTAGATCCTAAATATAATTTTCTAAATAAATACACACGTAGGCTATAAGTATTAGGTGACCAAATGAACAAACATTCGAGTATGCAATGAGTATGAGCCGTGAAGGCACATGTGCTTTACGAGCTCACGCGGTAAGTTATACTCTCTTAGTAAAATCAATCGAATATCTGAGTAATATAATCCATATAAATTAGAAATGTCTCATACCTATGAAAGGTTACTCCAGGTTTAAGGCAATCGCTGTGACAACTGCACCCGAATGCAGCACAACACACCATCTGAGAACAAATTAATAATAGTTCATATTCCCAACGAAAATCCATAGTTAAATCCAGTGCAATTAACAGCTCAAAACAATTAGAATATGATTCAAGACTTACTCACCTTAGCTTTCTAGTAGAAGGCAGATATTTCAGCGTAGTATTCACCAAGGTGTCCACACTTCCGTTCAATTCAATGGCAAGTCAAGAAAGAACAGGGGGGAACCATCATGGCGGATATTTCGATCGTCAGGCTTCAGCTAAGTGACGTCATGCCCCTTCAATCTACCTCAATGGGCAGTTCACACCCGTTCATTACGTCAGTAGAGCAGGATGACGTATACAGGGTTGGCTAGCCCTGCAGGGACGACTGAGCATAGGGCCCTTAGTGGCCAATGCTTGAAGCTGTAACGTGCACGTGGCCGGTCCACCATCTTCGTTCCCCCCGATTAACCTTAACTCTTACGGCCTGACTTTGCAGTTAACAGGAGGAAGCAATATGGCGGATATTTCGATCGTCAGGTTACAGTTTGATGACATCAAGCCCTCTCCATTTAACTTAATGGTACGAACATAGACGCGCAATAATTTTTAAATTTTAACAAATCAGATATAAAGGTCAATTTCTGAGTAATTTTCTGGTAGAACTATTCCGGCAGTCCACATTTTGTTCAAAGCACCGTGTATCATATTTGCAAAACATAGCAATGAGTGGCGTAGAAGGAACTTTTCTATGAAATAGTACATTCCCTACGAACTGGCTCCGCACGAGGGAGTAGTCTCCACGTTTGAGTTCAGAGTTCCTAAGGTTGCAAACATTCGTTGCCAACTTTGTAATACTCGATATGTTATTCGCATAAACTAAAATGCTCTCTTTGTCTCTTAATTTAGCTGCATAGATGGCCTTCTCCAATGGCTTTCAAACTTCTTATCAGAGTAGTTTGATGCAGATTTATTTCGATCGTGACATTGGCGGCCATTGTAGTCATTTCTGTGTCATAAACCTTAAAAGCCTAAATTATTTTGTTCCTTTTTTGTTATTAAAGTTTTGGATAATTTACTTTAAATCCAGTAAAAGTTTGTAAAACTAAAACTGTTTTTAAATCCACAAGCTAAATGCGAATGCAAATCAAAATAATTTTGGAATTAGTCGAAAATTGGTGGTAATCTTAAAGGGAAATATGCATTTAACAAAAACTTGCTCTTCTTAAAAGATAAACTTTTGCTTCCAAACCACTTATAATGCGCCGTTTGGCACAAAATAGTTTGTTACAAATTTCCGGGACGAGACCCGAGAACCCCCCTTTTCCTGGGGGGTATTCCATATCCCAAGAGCCAATGGTGTCCTTCCCGAATCTCAGGTCTGAAGCCGCCCCTGGATCGTAAATATTGTCGTGAAACACGCTGCTAACACTGCGCGCCCTCTCAAGTTAAATGCAGTAATGTTGGTAGCAAATCATGCCATGCCCTTTTCTCTCACCTCCGCTTCTTTACAGACCCCTTCCACAATAGCCGTCCCCTCCTTTGCGTAACGCTTCGCGCAGGTGACTACCACCATGCTTCGACAGCACCACACCGAATTCCAGAAGTCAAACTAATAATTTCACATTAACAACATTAAATGGCCATCTCAGTCAACAGATTGGTTTCGCTGGTATCATACGCCGCATTCTTGCTTCGTTTCGTACCATTCGAAACTCAGCAATAATGACAGGGAATGGGAGGCGGGGTACACCATCTGAACGCGGGATTGTTGACCATAGTATGGTATCCAACTTACACGGCCTTGAGTCGAGGCAACGTTCTAATGCAAGAGTTACGCAAGCACAGAGGTTGCGCTCAAAGCACTCAAGATGTTCTCTGTAAAACGATTTCGTTGAATCATTTCAAAACAAGCCTCGAGAAATTGCTCTCCGACTGAGTCACGAAATCCTTCATATGCCTTACAACATCGGAAGGAAACAATTTTTAATGAAGAGGTGCAGCTCTCGCAAAATCTGGTAGCAGACTGATAAGTAGAACACTTGGATATTGATGGGTTAGTCTAGTGGAAGGGGTAATATGAAAAGACGGATGGGAAGGAGAGGAATGGAAGTGAAAAAGTCTCCAATTGTGGTAATGAAACATGGCGGCAGTTACGCCGAATGAAATTTAAGTGGAAGAGTCCATTCCCATTGACCTGGCTCCGCACAGTGTAGTAAGGTAGTCTCTGCGTTTAACTATCAATATTCACAAGGTGGCAAACCTTTTTTTCAATGTATGTAATGTTTATTTGAAATGTTTTAATAAAGAAGAGCATACAAGTGTTTACAAATATACTCATCTAGATAAAATACCAACTAATCCTCGCCAATTCCAAAGACTTGTCAGCAGGTTCCACCAACAAAAACATAATTGTAATTGGCAACAGTATTATCCCAAAAATGTTTCTCTGCACACCTTTTCCGAAATTTTTCTTTCCAGATTTATTTTATGATATTTGCAATCTTACATGCTTTAGAACGCTACACAGCTTTTCCCTGGCAACATTTTCATTCTTCAATCAACCATGATTTAATTTTTACCTTCACTTCATTTTTGTGGCTAACTTACTTATTCTATGTGGTATCTGATTGAATTTATTTGGTACTACCACTTAAAATGTATTTTTACCATACCTTTTGTGTTACCAAGGTACAATAAAATTTCTTATTGATCGAAAAGTTTCAATCTTCTTTGAAGGACGTGTTTTTTAAATCATTACAAACAACTTATCAAATATAATCCTATATATGCATAACTTGTATTGTTTCAATATGCCTAAATATTTATACATATTTTCAATATTTGTGTTCTTTTTTCTATCTACCTACTTTACCTTACAGAGCTTTGATGAATTTATTGGTTTCCAACATCAATCAAAATTCCCTATTTGTTATTTACATTAGGTTTCTATCTCTTGATCCTACTGTTTTGATGGGGTTTTCCGATGAGCTGCTAGTTATATCAGCGTATTTTGGTGTATATTCGTTTTTTTTTCGTAGACATGGTCGAGAATCGTGCTATTGACAGCTACCCGCCACTCTTATCCTCTCCGTTCCTTAACCGACCCCTTCCACACGAACCCGAAGCAACAGTCAGGTGACGGCCACCATCTTTCTCTGCCACTATACTTATGCAAGTTTGATTCGCAATTCTGGTTGGAATGGTGAGCAAATCGTACGCAAGTTAGTCAGAGGTTGACAAAGCGACAAAGGTATTACCCACAGTGACTAAGTCCATTCAGTCTATTCAGAAATAAACTCTCACCGTCACAAATTTGTCCGTCGCGCATTTGACACCAACTATTATAATGTCTGTAATACGGTCAGGTATGTATGTGGTAAGTGTACAGAGCGGCACAGTCCAGATGCCAGGTACGAAGTTCACCAACGATGTCCAGTGTCTCATAAAAATCCTGAGGTAAAGGCGCGTCCTTGTCACCGATACACAATTCTAACTTCCTTGGCTAAAAGAGAGCTATCCTACGGTGTTGATGCATTTTGTCTCGGGCATTACGGACACACTTTTTATCCTTAGAGAGAGAAATATATAATTTTAGAATAAAACAATGGGAATGATCTTCAATCGTAAAAATATATGTGTCAATAAGTCTTTAAATAGACATTAAAGTGTCTTTAAAAAAACGATCCTATAATTTCATGAAATGAGAAAAATAAAAATACTCCTTTATTCCCAGAAACAATTCAGGACAATATTATTTTATGTTTATAAATCTTAGTGAATCAATGTCTACTCGTAACAGCATTTACATTAGAGTATCATATTTTGATATTGGGTACTTTAGGTATGTAACTCACTCATATAAGTAAAAAAATGCCGTCTGAGACAACAAATACGTTTGCGCGTGAACGTTGGTGAACATATTCAACTTGAGGATCTAATATAAAAATGCAACGCAAGAAGTAATTGCTACAATCATATATAAGGTTGTTTTGTGCACTGTGGATGTAGCTTGCGTTATAATTAGAGGCTCTTTTCGAAAGTCAAAAGTAAAAGATTTGCGAAAATTAATGACGAGAGTTATATATGCAAACCTCTAGTCATGATTAAGTAATGCAAATCCAGACTACATACAGATACAGAATCTGAGCACCATAAATTTAAAATATGCCCCAGAGGCTCCAAGAGAGGATCTCACCTAATGAGAACCATCGGCATTATACACCATGGATATAGAATCCTGGTATTTTGTGAGTATCAAGAAATAGCCCATGATAAATGATTAAAAACATAGATATTTTTCGATAACATAGCAGCCAAAAACTACTGTTTGATTCAACATTAGGCCTTGGATCGGTCATATATTGCATTACGTAGATCTTTTCCAAACCTGTGGTCACCAAAAATTGGAGGAGATTGAGGCAAATATTTAATAATGTTATTTAATTTAAGTGACTATTGCAGAAGATAAACATCAAAAGATACGAAAGGAACCCATAATTATGTGCTGACATTTGGCGCGCACCTACAAATTCAAAGAAGGCATTCAAAATGGGCATTCAAAGAGTAAACCCAAAATTTGTTAATATAATATAATGTACGTACATCAACCTTTTCTTCTACCCACTAGGACACAACTCTAACAAATTCGCATTTTGTATGTCAAATAGAAGAAAACCAAGAACTCCGGAATAGAATGTAGTGGGGATTTCACTTACTTCCGAGGAAGGTGAAGCTTTATGCATCCATGAGTAGAGTAACGATTCTTATTCACAGCTTGATTGCAAAATCTTCCGTAAAGGAAAGCAAACACTGACGTCATGTGGAAGGATTCAAGAAATGAGAATTCACCCATCAACCGACCACATGTTTTCTCTCACCCACAAATGTTTCAACAATCAAACTATTAAAACAGTGCCATCATATAACTCTCCCAGGCTTTTCTAAAATCTTTTACGTAAATTAAATAAAGTTAGCTCCTTTTCAATCTAAACTTTTCTCTCAAGTTGATAATTTGCTAATGCTATCCAATACAGAATTCTTAACTTAAAGATATTGGCCTCATTTTCAATAGCAGTCGAGAGCAACAACTTATAATTAGGATTTTTCCGACACGCCTTTTTGATAAAAAGGCGTCAAATGACTCAATAAAAAAAATTCAACAGAAAGAGTCTTTTATAAATGGAAACAAAATTACAGGAAGCAATACACAGATGCAGGAAATGAACAAGAACGTTTCATTTCACCCGCGCAAAGTCGTATTTCGGCACTTTGCCTACCTGTTCAAAATACTAACGTGGATTTCTCAGTAATAAATAAATAAAAAATAATTACTTATAATCTATTGTACTATCAATAGCAGAGTCTTTAATGTGCAAAAAAGGAATTTCAAACCAATGTTTTTCGTCACAGAGAGACTTTAAAGTCAAGACTCGACTGAGGCGGCGAGTTGAGTACTCGCCACGGCTTTAAGCCACCGCATCACAAGTGTACATATGGTCACACTGGGGAATGTGTACACACAATGTGTGGCCATTTAGGAATAAAAATAATTAATCTAACGCAATCCTTTACGCATACCACTACTAATTTGCCAGTCACCTAAGCCTCCATTACAAGTAACAAAGAAAGGCGACCGATATCTGAAGTAATTATCGCCACATTGGATACAAGCGTTGGTTTGTAGGGGTATTCTTTTTTACTCCACAGCTTTTCCATTCGGAGAATGGAAAAAGGATGGAGATGAACCCGGCAATTGCACCGGCTTTCTTACGAATGGCGCCACGGGGTCACAGTTTCACATCCCATCCGTCGGATGGATGTTATGTTAATCTGTATTTTAAACGTTCTCCTTATGACATTCAAGATTCAAATAGAAAACCTTCACCGATACCGGACATCAAAACCGGTCTTTCGGAATGGGAATCTATTACTCTCGCCACCACAGCAACCCAATTACCTAGAGGGCAGCACATTCTCTACAATGGATATTTAGTCTCATGGGAATGCATATCAATTATAGACGGCATACTGTTAATTGAATGAAGAACTCTCGGATTTCACACCGGGTCAAGTACTCCACAGCTTCCGACATTTTGACGTGCGACTCGCCCATTGTCACGAGGTATCCAGGAGTCCGATGCCAATATATCACTTTGTCCGCCTTATATACACTGCGCCTGGTGGTAAGGTAGTCGTTTATTGGTTCCACGATATTTTTCTTTCACGCCAACTCCTTGTCTCGTCCATGTTCTCCAGTTCTCTGTTTAATAAATAACTTCACTACGTCTTACGGAATGGAGAAAGTGCGTAATTTATCCTATTGGAGTGGAGAGCGCCATAAGGCTCCATGTTAAAAGAATCTAAAATATCGCAAAAAGTATGTCGATGATCCCCCGTTTTTTCTTCGATATTCCATAGAATATCCAAAAAGGAACATATTTGGAAATTTTTAAGAAAATCTGTTCACTTTGGTTTTTTAGACCAGCCACCTTAAGGTGAAGCCGGATCTACATACCTAGTTTCTTTACAATGCGATCCCAGTATCCTTGAGATTTGCACAGGAGGTCTCTTCCAAGTAGATGGAGTGCTTTTCTTGGGTACTATGCACGGCTATTGCTGACTAGTCGAGTTGACCTAATCGGAGATACTTGAGATGTTCTTGTTTCTAGCTTATTTCGTCCGGCATGTCTCTCCAATGTAGATTTCCCCACACTCACAGTGTATGCAGTAAATCCGGCTGTTTTGAGTCCAACTGCGTCTATGACTTTTACCAATTGGTTTCTTGGTTTGAAAGGTGGTTGATAAATGGTTTCAATGTCGAGTCTTCTTAGAATTCTGGAGATTTTTCTCCTTACTTCCTCGCCTTTTCCTGATGGCTGACACCCTGCTGTTCCTAAGAAAAAGATTTGACGGTGACACCGTACAGATGTTACACCAGGTTTTGAATCCAACAAATCCCCAGTTCGAGGGAAAATTCAACGAATAGACCGATGGGGTGGCCATGGGATGACTTTTGTCTCCAGCCATCGGCAAATTCTTTATGAAACACTTCGAAAAATAGGCATTAACAACAGCTCCGTTACAACCGAAGAATTTATAAATATGTATATGTGGATAATGATACTATCATAGTGTGGCCTCACGGACCGGATCGGATTCCTGGATCCCTGATGACGATGGGCGAGTCTCTCGTCGAAACGTCGCTTCGTTAAAATATTACCAACTTCTGATAATAGCAATGAAACACTACCTTTCAATCAATCTTTGATGTTTATCATATTTTGATGAAGCTGATATGTAATAGAAAACACTTGATTTTACAGAAGTCTTGCAGGATTGCATAAGGATTACAGAAGTTTTGCCTGCATAAACCTCAAATACGTGATTCTAAATTTTTGATCACATAAATCACTGACGGATGTTCCCTACAGGGGCGGATCTAGGGAGCAATCTTCATAAATACTTCTATTCGAAAGAAATCTTGTGTGGTTTTAGGACCATGTTCTTAATCTATAAAATAATACATTACCTAATATATGTACCTATACCTAGATTAGGTAATTTTGGGTACCAGAATGCCAACAAAATTAGGCATAGTAGTTGATGAGACCTTAAGTATCTATACCTAGATAGATTGCTATTTACTGAGAATAGGCCACGAGCCATGAACACCATAGCTACCTTTGCCATAGCATTAGAAGTACCCATAGTGCCATGATCTTCGAAGCCTACTATACGATGCCTCAACCTGTCGTAAGCCAAACCGGGCTTCAATGACTTTTCGTCAAATAGAAGACAGCAGTACCTGTCATTCTCTTCCATTCCCTCAACAACAGAAGAAAGAAAGTGGAATATTTCTGTATTGATTCCAGGAAGAAAAGAGAAGTGGGAAAGAGTTTGGCATAAAGTTTTTTGGCAAGGGAGAGGAAGTAAAGCCCTATGTAAAGAGTAGCATTTTGGGCTTTTTTTTTAAATAGAGAGAGCAAAAACTTTCCCCTCATGGGATCATCTTCTTCCATTGGGTTTCCTTTTCCCTTCCCTCAGTATCATTTTCATTAACGTGACAGCAGATGAGGAAAAATTTTTATCCAGGCCATGTAACAATCTGCTGCCCATGAGGCCCATTGAACTCAAATCTGACTTATTATTTTCAGTAAATTTAGACAACTTCTTCCATTGTCTGCACTGATTCTTCAATCTATTGTACATAACTTTACTTTTTGGAGTCAAGTCAGAAACTCTTGTCATGCCAATATCTTGAAGAATTGAGCGCCGAGTACCTTTCCTAACCGAAGAACATATCATGGTGGTAGTTAGAGACTCACTGCAATCAGGCATGTCAGCAGAGAGAGAAGATGGTATGACAATGGAAGGTGTTGCAAGGGAAGGCTTTTCCACTTCTAGTGCAGGACTTTGGCAATGGGAACCAATGAAAGTGTCATTGGCTCCACCATCAAAGGTACTAGGAGAGGCAGATACAGGGGTTAAATCAACAGATAATCGATGGGGGGCTGAGGTGCCAGGTGTTGAGGTAACAACCAAGGAAGATGGTGATCTTACAAGGAGAGATGAAGACGGATGAGATGGTGAATGAATATGACATGAGGAAGAGAATGAAAAGGGGATAGCAGGAGATGAAGAAGACGATGAAAAGAGGGTAGGAGATGAGAAAGGAGGATGCAGGACAGGCACAGCATTCCGGTTCAGCTTCAAACAGACAGAAGTTTGGAAGTCCTCAACCCGGAAGTGTCTCTTACAGATGAAGCCCTTGTAGAAGAGCTGGCGTACATCCACCCCCTCCAGCTCCACATTGCCACAGAATGCTCTCCACAGCTCTACCCTAAAAATTTTAGAGTTAAAATACATAAATCTTCAATTCAAGCAGAATTATCTTTAACAGTGAAAGTATTCAGGTAATATAACATTTTCTAGATATGACGGAATGTACTCTAAAACCGTTGTGAAAAGTTAACATAAAGTTAATTACATTGCTGTGCATATCAAGGGAGCTACATAAACAAATAAAGGGTATTTCACTTATATGCACTCTGAAACTTGAGTTAAACAGTAAACTAAAATGTAATTACACTACTGTGTTTATCAAGAGAGCTTCATCACAAGCAGCTTAGAGCGTTTCAATTAAAAATACTCTGAAACTTATGTAGAAACAGTAAACTAAATTTTAATTGAAATACTGTGCATATCAAGAGAGCTATATCGCAAGGAGCTTACAGCGTTTAACTTTAGTATACTCTGAAACTAATGTGAAAACCGTAAGAAAACTAAAATATAATTACAACACTGTCACAAGCAGCTTAGAGCGTTTCACATCTTTTAACAGATTTAAAACTTATAAAGAATCACTGTAATTATAAATATGAATGCGATAACAGTACACTAAAATATAATTACACTACTGTGCATATCAAGAGAACTATATCACAATCAGCTACGAATGTTTCATTTAAATACACTGAAACTTTTGTGAAAACCGTAAGAAAACTAAAATATAATTACAACACTGTGCATATATGAGAGCTATGTCACAAGCAGCTTAAAGCGTTTCACATCTTTTAGCAGATTTAAAACTTCCTCGTCACCGAATTACGTAAAATGACTTAATGATGGTGAGAAAACAAGAAAATAGAGGAGTACCAGACACTAGCATTAAAGGAAATTTAAGTATATCAAGAAAATATGCACATGAGGAACTAAAGACTTCAAAGAAAGTCAACAGCGTCAACTTCGTAGATGAACAGAACGATGTCTACTATAAAAACCGAGTATGAAAATATTGTAATATTAAAATTAAAACATATAACTGTACTTACCTTTCCACAGTTTTCGGGAACTGAAACATTCTCCCTGCCGAAATATGGACCCCACAGCCTGCGACGCTGCAATATACCTTCATTACTGACCAAGAAAGTTGCACGCTAGCACGAATCCACGAAACACAGGGTCACAATGTGTTTTTCCTTTCCACTGGCGAACGTTAACAAATTTCGAATCCTTAGATCCCCATCCCACCCTCCCTTCCGCCGCTTCCGCCCATACTTAGTTTATGATACCGTTGCTAGTTGGCGTGGTATCACCCAAGCTACCCGGAAGTCCCGTAAGACATCGCACCGGGTGGGCACGACTAACAATGTGGTAACACCAAATAGATCAAAATCGAAGAGGTCAATGGTAATATCGGTCTCTTTTTGGTCGTTTTGACATGTGATTACCCAACAGGGATATTAAGAAACCTCCGAGAAAGAATATCCTACGCTCCGTCGGAGAGAACTTACGTACTTGTCGTTAATATTACGAAATGTAATCAAATTTACGAAGTTCAAAATATATCGAACATATTAAATCAAGTATATTTTTAATTAAAGTAATTTATAACAATACAAATTGGGAGCATGAGAGAAAAAACAACCTGTTTTACGGATGGTACAAGGACGAAATTCTATTAAACATTTCAACCAATGAAACATTTTATTGACTTTGGTTAATATTTTGACAACATGCGTATTCCATGAGAAATTACATGTTTAAGTCAAGCCAAGGATCAGAACTAAATTCTTTGTTGGGGATTTCTTGTTTGTCGAAAATTCTAAGGAGTATGTTAAAATCGACATTACTTGGTAAAGTTTTACTACCAGAGTAATAGATTGCGTCTTAGTGGGATTTAGTAAGCGGTAGTTTTTCCAATGACAGCGAGTGATACAAATTCTAGGAACCTTAGGCAGTTTATGATTTATTTTCACGGAAGCCTATATAGTGATAACGGAGAACAAAAAAGATACACATTTGTCAGAGTTTCACACAATTGGAGTTTCTTTTTCATTATATAATGGAGTATAACATTATGAAGTATTTGAGGAATAATGGTTTACTGATTCACTCGTTTTCGGATCCATACGGGATATTAGAAGTAGGGAAAATAGTATATGGGGGATATCATTTATTGTTAAGATGTACGTAGTTAGGCACTGAATAACATTTAAAATATGTACTTACACTTACCTTACTACATACACGTACTGTTTAACAGTAAAATAAGTCACTAGCACGCAGAGATCCGTGAACATAGTAGGATGCGACAGCTGTGAGGAGAAATATCAAATCCAGCATAATATATCACTATTTCCATGCACCTGGTCGTATTGTTAGTTGGAAGAGCTAATCTGGTAAACTCCAGTAAAACTAAAATCCACTTAGTTGTCGAAACGAATATGATTAGATAATCTTTCCGCGCAGTAAAGTAAAAAATACTTTTAAGTAGACGCCCCAGACGAGGTGCCGCAGGAGACGTCAATATGGCCAAACAATGTGAAACATTCAAGGAACATGATTGCATCTACGCGCGGAAAAGAGCGAATGAGACCACGTCAGCGCCCATCCAATGAAATACTCTTAATATCATCAAGGGAAAAATTTATATTAGTAGCTGTCCGATATGTCTTTCCGAGACCAAGACGAGAAATTTCATTCTAAGTGGATCTGGCATTCCATTTATTAGAAAAACGCTGTGTATAATATTTAGACTTGGAATTTCTTATAAGTTGCTTAGCTCAATACTTAACTGCTTGTATTCTTCGTGTACTACAGAAATATTTGTGCGTCTACATATTCGTCGCAGCCAGTCTCTTTCAGAAACATGACCTATTATGTACCATGTTATCCAAGAGGCCGGTTTATGTTTAAGGTTCTTTATTTTTACTATCGGCGCATGAACGTTAAGAACACGAAGAAAGTGAGAGTTAAAATTACAACTTTCCTGTTTACTGAGTGCTTAATAGAACTCTAACCAGTCAAGAGCATGACGTTCATTCTAAAATTCTAAAAAGTCAAAATGTTTAAAGTCTCTAAATGACAATTCCAAAGGAGTTTTCACAGGTAATCGGAACTGAATATCAATGTAAATCAAATCATGCTCCGACAAAAAGGCACAGAGTAATGTGAATATTCGATCAGTTTCGAGGAGTCACGAATTGTGTGCTATCACATTCACAACGGGCGTAATTTTCGAGTTTTTAGTCAGTGGCTGAAGGTTTTTAAATGCATATCTTAAACTAGTTCCCATGACTGCTTAAGCAGTCACCCGCACTGAATGTCCAACAATGTACTACTGTTAGATAAATCATGAGTGAGTTTGAAGGAAACCATGTAGATATTGCTGCTGTAGACTAGATTTCGTATATAATCACTACCATGAAACTGTTTTATCATATCAGAGTGGAAATCACTGGAAATTACGACATTTTAATTTACAGGAAGTAAATCTAAGAGTCCAGGCTTGAAGGACTGCCTCTAATATCCTATTTTTGGAGGCCGGTATACAACTGCAAATAGCAGCGTTCCATTGATCCCGGTTATGTCCACGAGGAGGAATTCGGGATAAGAACAAACTTTTATAACTTCGTACTCCAGGCTGTCATTATGTAAATACCAACACCACCACCCTATCTGCCATTTCTTTCATTACGAACAAAAGAGTAAACTTAACCGTCCAAGTCCACAAAAACTAATGACCCATCATGATTAAGACAAGTTTCAAAAACGCCTGTAATAAGTAAAGTGCATTTGTTGAAATGGTAGTGAAACTCATTTAGGTGTAAAATAGCGATTGTGCATTTACATGACAGATATTCAACAATGTGCTCTAACTACAAGAAATCTATATTAATTAAATTTAAATTCAATGACCGAATCCTGTTAAGCGTAATACATGCATCCTGCAAAGTTACATTTCTCTTGTGATACACCAGGCTTACTAATTCAGCAGAAATTGAGAAATTATTTATGTCGCTAAAGCACCAGAAACAGTAGGATGGCAGATTAATCAGAATCAAGATACAAGCGATTAGGCAAAAAATAGAAGAGCAGTTATGATATGAGCATCAAGATATGCAAGAACACAGAGGAAAATAGTAGAAATATCAGTAACAACACACATCCAATCATGTTGTGGAATGAGCTTAAACTAAACTGGAGTCTCCAGGGAACTTGAACATATTTTTATGCAACAGAAGTTAAATCTTCAACACAACGGATAACTAAATATTTTGCTTCCATCAGTCTGGCGTAGATAAATTTTGCTTTCACTAACCCATAGGTATTTGAACCGATTTTCTCTTTTAAGTTCGCGGGCACGTAGGAATGGCTTTCGATTGCAAGATGTCATACGCTCATTTACGTTGACAGAATTTTTAGAGGGGTCGGAAATCCCAATGTCGCTTGTGTATAAGTTAATTTTAACCCTGAGTGCTTGGCTGGATACTTGAGCGACGAGGTGTCAAACACAAACCAAACGACTATTATGGAAGGTTCATTTCCTCCCTCTGGCTGAAGAAAACTTGCATAAGCAGAGACAATATCCTCACCCGATATATTTAAGCTGAGTTCAAGCCCGATTTCACACACAATCGCAACCACTTCACCTTTACTATACCTAAGATATGCCTTGGATTTCCAAGGTATTTTTCAGGCATGCATGTCCAAGGTCATTGACGCCATTTTCAAGCTCAGATGTTGTCTATGCTCTAATGTTATCACTGACCACAACCTCAAGACTTTCGGACAATTTAGTAAGAGAGCAATTGAAAGACTACAAGGATTTTTTAGTTCGTCTAGAGAACCTTGCCAAAAATATTTGGCTTTTTTCATCTCTCACTGTCCCTAATGGACTTATTTTATTCGCACTATTTATTTCATCATACCATTTGAGTCGATCTCTTAGTGGGATGGTTTCGGCTTGAGTGTTTCGCCATCACCACGCTTAACAGGAGTATCTTCACTTCTGGTAGAGCGGTCCTTGGAAGCACAGCTCTGACAGCCAGGTTTTCTGCAGCTCCTCCAGCACAAACAGATCCTCTTCAGTTAGTTTGGTGCAAGTTTGGTGAAACAAGCCTTTGCATTGTACACAAGAAATAGATTTCTGCGTGCGCTTGGTTACTGCCGCGCCACATTTAACACAGCTGGGCATGGTGACCAGTACAACACAACCTTACCCAACGGCAGCTAGGCTGAGATTGAGAGAGTGGAACTAGAAAGGGAGTGCTACGTTGACAAATATGCTAACATGCAGTACACGGATGAACGAACGACTGCTTATTACTTTTATATCTTGGGTGCTACGAGATATTAATTCGTGCAGGAAAAATTCATTTGAGACATTTCATGCGAAATAGAGCGACAGTAATAATGACAATCTATTAAACACGAGCGGAAAACGTGCTATGTTGAAGAGCATGCTCAAATGCAGTGCACGGGTTAAGGTACTACTTCTGAAAAGTATCATTAATACTTTAATGTGATAACTCATGGATAACTACGAGATATTAATTCATGCTGGAAAAAAATTACGAGAAAAATTCCTACATTTACATAAAAGGGGTACCTAGATATCCACCTCTAGGGTGTTTGGCACGGAGTATTTACACACGAGGCATGAAATACTCGTTGCAGTTCACAGAAGAACCTAGAACTCTACATCGTCCGCTAGGCTACATGAAGCCTAGCGGACATATTTACGAGATATATCAAACATATTTACGAGATATATCAAACATGTGGAACTGTGAAGAGTAAAAGCGGTTTGCAGGTAAGCGAGTGGAGTGGAAAGCTGCAGCATACGAACTTGCGAAATGACGACCGCTGGTGATGACGATGAAGGTCACTCTCATGCTTCATCGGAAGAAAACAAAAGCTCGGCGGGGAAAGAGCATCATCGTGGACCAGCGGACAAGTTCAAGGTCGGCTCGCCCCTCCTCTCCTGGGCAGTTAAGAAGCCCAAGCATTCCTTTTCCGAGCGGGAGAGAGAGAGGGTGAGAGAAAAAGAGAGAAAGGCAGCTGAAATGAGTGAAGGGACGGAGAAGAGCATACGGGTTGGTGGAGGGGGCATGACATCACAAACCTTGCATCCACACTTTAAGCTCCAGTTTTTTTACCCTGAAATAACAATTATCAAAATATAAAAAGCAGGCTAAATATAGTATATAATTAATTTATTCGTTGAAATAATTATTGGATGGAAATGAGTGAAAAGTTATTCTTCCGCATTTCCCTTAAGACTAACAAGTTGCATTTCTTCCTCCCACAGCTAAATGTGGCCAGGCTCCTTATGTGTAAACAGATATTGTTTTTTTAATACGTGACTTATCCCAATTTTGATGACTTAGAAACTAAATTGTGGACCTCCAATTTTACTTGGCTGTCAATAATTGGCATCTTAGGGGAACAATAAGGCGAAATAAACGAAAAAGAACTCCTACACCTGAGAAATCCCACGTTCCCCGATGGAAGATTTTCGTCAGCGGCCCAGAGGTCATATAACTATCGCTTCCAATCTGGGTCACATGTGCAGAAACGGAAGAACTCTTCCCCACTTTTACTCTGAAGCTCTGATTATGTACCCACCGATCGCCATATTGAAAATCCCCGTTCCTCCCCTTTATACTTTGAAGCTCCTTTTTGTGAGACAGCTGTACTTTATAGGCTTTTAAAATACGATTTGATAAATTATATAATATCAAATGTAATACTGAATGGATTTAGTTAAGCTTAACTTCTTTGGACCACTAAAATTATTGAAGAAAATGCACTGCACACTTTATTGAGTTTCACAATTTATTATAATAAAAAATTTAATTTTAATAAACTTAATTCAGTATAATAAGTTTAATGAATTGCGATTAGCGGAATTAAACAGACTACTGCGTATTTACTTCAATAACTAAGTAGTACGTTCAGCTTATAAAACCTGCTTCAAATTTGAAAAATAGATCGTAAGTGACTCGTCTTCATATTGAGTGCTGACCTACGCTTGGGTACCACACTCAAAGCAATAGAATAGTTATTTTTCATGAGCAAGGAAAACACGCCTGAATTCAATATTTTCCCCTGCCCTAAGCCATCTCCTTGCATTACTGAAGTGTTAACATAAACCGAGTAGTTATTTATTCATGTGCTCTTATTTTAACTAAAACATTAAATCTCGATAAATTTAGGCACGGGTAAGGGAGTCAATGAGAACTTAATACAAATGTTTAGACTGAAAATAGCGAGTTTTTTATTAACAACGAGCGGAAGGTACCCGTTGAAATTCAACGGGTGTGAAAAACGTTAAACTTATTTTATAAGAAAACTGCAAACCCTGAAGAAAAACTGTATGCGTGGACATTCGAGGAGTTCGTAACCTATCTTGTATGTTGTGTTCGTTGTAGTAGACACGCTGACCGTTTTCCAGGTGCACGGAGAGATGTGTGACTATTGGTCCACTTTCATGCAAAGGAAACCCAAAAATCGGCCATTCAGACTCATTACTACTTAAATAGCAAAGGTTGATAGATGGTCACCTCGTCCCTACAGTTCTCTTGAGCAGTCTTGTGAGTGAATAACAGCTTGATCGCTTCCCTTGTGTACAATACATATATTTGCATTCAATGAATTATTTCAGTTGCACTATTCAACGTTGATATGTGCGTTGAGTTATTAATTTACTTGAGATTTATTAATTATATTATAATTCCCGCCATCTTAAAACAGATTGAAGGTTCGAAACAGATGGGTCTGTATTTGAACCAGGTTTATAGCTGGTTACCCGTCCGTACGTTGGGTGAGGATGAAATTTGTGCGGATATTAGCGTAACCCGAGAAACACCACGGGGAGATTCTCATGAGATCGCTGGTGGGCATGCCTTTGACCATCCAAGTCTAACCTTTGTCGTTTTTATTTCAAGGGCTCATTTTCTCGCAAATAAGACATTCATTTTGCATTAGAAGATTTTTTCGAAAGGTTACTCTTTTCTATAAGGCATGTTGATGGATATATTTTTAAGTCCAAGGAACGGAAACACAGCGGCAAGTGAGAGTCTAGAATAGGCAACTCGATGATTGAGGGAATGTACCTAAGTTAACTGCACTTTAACACTTTTAAACATATAAATAACTCGTGACGTTAATGATGTGGGAATTGGTCTAAAAACTGTTCGAAATCGTAATGGGAGGCAGACGGTTTCACTACGTTTAATACATCTGAGTATTAAACGATAATAAACAACGTCGTGTTTGTTGTAGCAACAGAGGCATTATTACCACTGATATTCGCTGCACGTAAATATTCTTGCACATTTAATTAAGTGTGTATCCTATTAATTCCTTTGTGTAACGTTTACTACATAAGTGCTCTCTCATATATATGCAGGTCTCCTATGAGAGCCACTTTGAGAACAGACGTTGAAGAGTATACTTGTTGTAAATACGTATTGAATCGTATCGATTACCTCCCGAATCAATCTATAATGGGGTCCTTGGGACTCTGGGCCCTCTTTATTCAGATTTGCTTTCTACATGCTATCATGGGCCTGTAGGAAAACGTGATATTTAACAGTTAAGAGGCGTGTATATCCTTTGAAAATCAAATCTATGCTTGTCAAGGAAATATGTTATTGTTGATTTCAGATAAAAATGTGATATTTTTCAACTGAAAACATGAATAGCAGAAAAATACGGAGCGTAGAAGAAAATCGATTGATAAAATTAGAAATTATATTTATTCAGCCATCCGATAAAAAAATTCCAGCCCTATATCTTGAGTGAAAGTACTTTTAAAAAGTAAAACATTAAACCAATGCACCGAACCCAATGCTTGCCATTGACCACCAGGGGGGACCTTCAGGGGGCCTTTGGGGGCCCTGAGGGCTTTTTGATATATCATATGTTACAACCAGATATGTCTTCAATCTGCATGCCAAATTTTAGCTCAATCGGTCCAGTAGGTTTTGCGTGATGGAGCAACAGACAGACAGGGACCATTACATTTTTATACATATTAGTAAGGATCACACCCCTAACCCTGAAAAAATAGGGTTTAGGTTAATTGAACCCTACAGTGTTTGTTGTCTATCAGTGACCAACTCGTGTTCCAAATTTCATCAAAATCGGTCCTGTGGTTTAGGAGGAGATGCGGAACATACATACATACATACATACATACATACATACATACATTGACTTTTATATATATAAAGATAAAGATCAGGCTAATCAGTGATATTCATTACAACAAATGACTTCACGCTTACCCAGCAGGTTCACGTTATAACTATCATACAGAGTACTCTACCTATATATCGATGTTGAAGATAAATAATAAAAATAGTCACACGAAACTAATAATAATATTGATTATAAATACAATAAAAATGAAATAACAGAAAAAATATTCTTTTAACCAATTTAAATTTGATCAATGAATTCAATGTAATATGTTTAATTGCGTTTTGTGGAATTTAACAGTCTACTGAGCTTCCTTTAAATGACCAAATATGATGTCAATGAACGGCAGATAAAATCTGCTTAGTATTTCAAAAAAAAATTATGTGACTCGCTTTTGAGGATGGACAACACTTACCTTACGAAACGAGATTTTAATCATGTTAATAACAGTAAGAATGGCAAACAATGAGCCTAAGGGTTAAAAAAAGACATGGAAGATAGGGGGGTAACGGAAGACATAAAGGAGGATAAAAATAATTTTTGAAGATTAATACGAGACCTCTAGGGTTTCCGTAAAAAGGATAAGGAAAAAGAAAATAACACCTGAACGGAAGAAAAGATGATAAAACAAAGGATGAAGAATTATTGAATAGGAAGAAAATTAGGATAAAATAAAAAAATAATGTGTTTGGTTATTATACGTGGTTCTTAGATACGGCCAAATCAATAGAAGAAGCGATAAAAATATAATATTATTTTAAATATCAATCATTGCATTAAAATCGCACTCTTTCCATCATACACAAAGCAATACACCAAATCTCAGCCTAAAAATCCAATCTTTACCGAGGAAAAAGGTGTATCAAGAGGGCCCCTACATGCTTGGACGAAAAAATTAACGTATGTAGTGAACGATGGGATAAGATTCGTGAATGGACCAGTACAGCGATTGGGGGAGATTATGTGCAAGGGTGGTGTAGGGGGGTTGGGAGACGATACTGGTGGAGAACCACTGCCTCATGGCCTCGAGTGGAGGCATGTTCAAAGGGCTAAATCAGCCGTGGCATCCCAGTCAATAGTTTTACAGCGCTCGGGGCGTGTATCATAACGTTGTTGTGCTGTTCCGAAGCTGTAGTAGGGTGCTGAATAGCTATCCATGTCCTTTGACAGGGGCAAGCGGAGCCCCTATAGGGTCCCCAGTCGTAAAGAATCCCTCATTTCTCTCAGGATTTGGCTCAGAATCCATTGGCAGACAAATTCGTAAAAACTGTATTAAATCTAAACATTTTGATTAAAAATTGTGTAAACTTCACAGTGAAAAAATCATTCGCCTGGACTGGGATTCGAACCCAGACCCCCCTGGGTTCGAATTTCGCGCAGATTTCGCGCTGAGTGCTCTGCGAGTTAAGTTACCCAGGCGTCATCTCTCACTGTGAATTTTATGGAGGCTTTAACGAGCAAATTATCTTCGCATGTCTGGGTAGCTTAAAACTGGTAGAGCACTCGGCGCGAAATCGGGGGGTATGGGTTCGAATCCCAGTCCAGGCGAATGATTTTTTCACTGTGAATTTTAAACAATTGTGTGACCACTAGCGGGTGACTCCGTTAAAGTTACTGGCTAGTTACGCGGCTAGTTCCGCAGTTCTTTGAATTTGTCAAAGTATACACCTTTGTGTTTAAAGTCTGGCTTTACCTCGTGGATAGTAGCGCTTATCGGTCGCACACGGGTACTTTGGCATTGTATGCACGGTACCTGTGAAGATAATTCGCTCGTTAAAGCCTCCATAAAATTCACAGTGAGAGATGACGACTGGGTAGCTAAACTGGTAGAGCATTCGGCGCGAAATCGGGGGGTCTGGGTTCGAATCCCAGTCCAGGCGAATGATTTTTTCACTGTGAATTTTAAACAATTGTGTGACCACTAGCGGGTGACTCCGTTAAAGTTACTGGCTAGTTACGCGGCTAGTTCCGCAGTTCTTTGAATTTGTCAAAGTATACACCTTTGTGTTTAAAGTCTGGCTTTACCTCGTGGATAGTAGCGCTTATCGGTCGCACACGGGTACTTTGGCATTGTATGCACGGTACCTGTGAAGATAATTCGCTCGTTAAAGCCTCCATAAAATTCACAGTGAGAGATGACGACTGGGTAGCTAAACTGGTAGAGCATTCGGCGCGAAATCGGGGGGTCTGGGTTCGAATCCCAGTCCAGGCGAATGATTTTTTCACTGTGAATTTGACATAATTGTGTGACCACTAGCGGGTGACTCTGCGGGTAACGTTAAAGTTACTGCGCGGCTAGTTCCACAGTTCTATGCATTTGGATTAAGAGCTAGAAAATTGATTTTGATTTATGACAGAGAGCATTTTACAGTCAATAATGAAGGTTTGCAACATTGGGAACTCAGATAATCAAACACACGGGCAATTAACTCCTCCTTGCAGTGATAGTTTGTAGGGAACTGTCTCTTGCATTAAATAGGGAGTTCTGCGCAACTGCCACAATACTTAGCTGCCGGTATAACACCGTAGACGACTACCTCGGTATGAAACCGGATTCATCTCCTAGCTGGCAAGCCCACTCGTGAGTCAATAAGGTAAGCCTGGTACGAACGAAAGCTACAAAGGTGAGGTAATAACATTGTCAGCAAGGTGTGACATTTTTTAATTTTAAGCGAGGTGATTTTATTATTAAATTGCCACAGCTCTCCCAAAATGCGGTGGAAAACGGATGGGCAGAACGCTTCGTCACGGAGGGAGTCAGTCTAGTGAAAAGAGCAGTGAGAAGGGACGGAGGGGAATACACTGAGTGAAATCCTATGTTTTTTACCTCTAAAAGTCTGATTTGACAGATTCAGTCTAGGTACTTGGCGCGTTTAACACCGAGAGTGAAAAGTATATTAAGATAGGTGGAGGGGTAATAGAGAGTCATTGAGTGCACATTTTAATTAATTTAAATAATTTTCAAGCAAGTATAAAACATTCTAGAACCACATTTCACTGAGGTTCATCTGTACATACGTTGGAACTCACCACACAGGCAGTAACGGTAATTAATATGTTTCTATCTAGGAAAAATTGGTTCAACTTTTTTCTTGATTGAAGCATGTTATGACTAGTTTTTTCGGCGCGGTATTCGAAATGAAGGCGAAATTTTTTATAAATAAGTTGTTTTCGAATATAAGACTGTGATACCTTGGTATTTGTTAGTAACAATTATAATAATATGAAATGTATTATCTCCCGTTTAGAATAAAATATATGCATAAGTTATCGGATTGTAACGAAATATATAATAATAATAATCATAACATTTTATTTACCACAACAAATTGTATATGTGCCATATGTCATGATCCATAAGGTTACGTGCTATCATTGCATTGAACTGCAACAATCAAATCGGTATGGTGAAATTTATTTCACTTTTATCCATAGATATCAATAATGAGAACACGTATACAAAGTTTCACGAAAATCTTTGAATAACCAAAAATCACTCCAATCACCTTAAGGCACTCTGCTACGCATTTATTCGGAGAGAACGGTCGAAATGAAATAGACCCCAACAGTCTCAAAATTGCCTATTGTAAATCTGCTTTGAGTCGTGAGGGCTGTGCAGTGGTAGCGAAGCACCGTGGATGTTACGAAGAATACCCTTTACAGTGGAAGATTCTGTTGCCTACAAACTGGCTCTTCGCGGGTCAGTGAGGCAGTCTCCACGTTGGAATACCTATCAGTGTTCCCAAGATCGCAAACTTTCCTTGCCAACTTCAAAATCCTGAATATTTTATTCTCATCATCTAAAATTCTCAAAATGACTATAATTCCTACTCATTAGACGGGATTCTAGGATGGGTTGCGAACACTATCAGCGTATTTTGATGATGAATTTTTTTAATCGCAGAATTATCTCAAAACGCGTTGGTGACATTTTCCCAACCTCTCAGGTTAAGTGAAATTATGTTAGCAGCGTCGCCTACCATGCGCTCTCCTCTCTCCTCCCCTTCTTCGCTAACTCCTCACTCGGGCGTCTATCCCTTCTTGACATCAAGCTTCGCTCAATCGACTGCCACCAAGTTACGCTACTACTGTAGACTGTATGAACTTGTTCCGTCCCTAAGAAAAGAGTTTCTGAAGACCTTGGTAAAGGGAATGATGCTGAGTTAGCAGAATAAGGGGGCTAGAACAGGCAGGACAATAATTCTCATGCCGGGAAAAATCAGGAAAAAAATTGGCAGAGTATCAAGGGAAGGGAAGTATGAATTAGGATGGGAATTTTGTTTCCTCACAAGGCGTTTGCTAGAAGGAAAAACTATTGACATGAACATTCTCTAAAGGTGTGAGGAACGTTCTAGCAAATCGTCTAATATGGAGAGTAGCGTTGTACAAAGCATAGGTCTGGAGAAAATAGGAAGAAGGTCAATTGTAAACGTTTGAGGTGCGGGTGTGGAAGGGGATGAAAAAGTGGCGATGGACGAAAAGTTTCTGGAGGGAAAAGAAACACAGCTTCAAATGCTGGGTGGTTAGAAGACACTACTCGGAAGATCAGGAAGAGGCTGTGTCCCTTTTTATTCATTTGCGTATTCAACTACCTGATTGGTAGGCTTCTTGACAGTCCTTATTCTAAGGCATCCCAATTTCTAAGGCATCTACTCACTTTCCTCTTGCATAAATGGTTCACCATCAGGTATAGCTTCCTCTACATTCCTCATCCACTCTGCTGCTCCATAAATCGTCCAAAAATACTATTCCATTCCTTCCTCTTCCACGCTTTCCCAGCGTTCTCCCCGCTGTCGTTTTCTTCAACATGCCCTTGCCTCTCTAAGCAACCGCCTCCTACTTCCTTTTATCTTCCAGCATAACCAATGTCTGTCTCTTCGTTCGTTTTCCTCGCCACCCAGCTTACCCTCTTCGTTCTCCTACAAAACCCACATCTCAAAATCCTCCAGTCAACGTGCATCCTCTTTCCGCAATGACCAAGTATCCGACTCATAAAGCGCCACGCTCCATATTAGAGTTTTCACCAATATTTTGTTACGTGCCTCCTCAGACACCCCCTTATCAAATTTCCAATCATTGCATTGAGAAAATGATGCGGTCCGCAGTCACGCGCACGGGTTATACACCGAAGACGGTGAAATTCGCCATGAAAAAATCATTTGACTTGACCGGGATTCGAACCCGGATCTCCCAATTGCCGGTCAGGTGTGTTAGCCAGTTACACCACCAAGCCTCTGTCTGCAAGTGGCAGACAGTACGAGCAAAATGACTTTAGCCGTGGAAGCACATTTAACTTAAATATGTACTATAATAAATGAAAATTTTCCCTTGGCCAGGGCAATTCTACATCTGATGTCCCTACCACTAAAGCCGTTTCCCTACAAAATACTACCTAGATACGAAAAACTCAATTTGCTATATTTTATACCCTTCCAATCTTATATTCAGCCCAGCTTTTGTACTCGTAGAAAATCTCATTACCTTCGTATTCTTTTGATATACCTTCATTCCATATCTTTCGCTCTAAACCTATAACTCATTCATCATTGACTGTAACATTTTGGCTGACTGGCAAACCAACGCCCGGTTATCTGCCAATCTCACTGACTTAAACAAATCCCCTCTCACATTCATTACCTGCTTTAGCCCCCCGCCCCCTATGCTGCCTTAGCCACTTATTCCAAGCAGAGAGAATGTTCATGTATAACGTGATGAATGGCGAAAGGTTGACGGAGACCTTGATGGAAGGGAGCATGTTGAGTAAGCGGGTAATGAAGAGAAAGAAAATTTGCTTCATGGATGAGATGAAGAGAAGTAAATACGCAGAACTGAAGAAAGGAATCATGCTAAAGACGTTTAAGCCTACAGTTTTAAAAGGTTATTCTATCTGCATCTAAACCAGTTATTTCATCTCTTTTATAATAACATTAATAATATGCAGGACAGTGTTAACTAAATGCAAAGACAGGTTATTCTTATTCTAGCTTCAAAATCTGTTTCATGGCCTCAATATCTATGGGAATCGATTTTTCGAAAACATTTTCATTTCAAGAACAAAATATTTTTTTGTGATCCCCATTTCAGTATCGATTACAGCACCGAAAGAGGAATACATAAAAATGACAAAAATAAAATATCCGCTCATGGCACAGTATTTTAATCAAAGCCAAAAGAGAATGTTGCTTTCAGCCACTGAAGGCAGGAAATTCATTAAACTCTTACCTCCCCTCCCAAGTGAATGGGGGACAGATGAGTCGGAATTCCCAAGAAGGGGGAAAGATTTGCATTTCAATATATAAGTCATTGCTAACAAGGAATTAGACTTCCAGGTGGGAAGGTTAAACCTTCATCGTACGAATAGCTCCTTAAGGTGTGGTAGCTTAAGGAGCTATTCGCACGATGCATGGTGGAAATATAATTAAATAATGGTGGATTAAATACCCAAGGAAAGCTCCGGCCGCAGGCGCAACTAAATATAGACAAATGCCTTACAATGAATGTTGATTAATCATGTTATCCTTAAAAACAATTAGACTGTGTTTACCACTGAATATGTTAATATAAAATTCGAATATTCCTGCGAATCATCATGGATATGTTAAGACTTTTATCGGTAGGTTTTTTGTACTTAGCCTGTCAGCTGAATATCCATATCGTTTTTTTCTGATGAGCGAACCACTGCTTACAGCAAGTTTCGCTAAGAGAAAACTATCGGGCACATTCTTAGGAATATAAGCCTCAGAAAAACAATAATAGGAGTATGAATTAATGGAAAACCTTAACGAGGAACATCATGGATAGAATGCATCCATAAAAATGTGAGCATAGGCGTGCGTACGGGTTGTGCCGGTTGGACACCAGTACCACCTAATGGCGAGAAATAATTAATTAAATAACCTAGAAATTATTGAAAATGATTAGTATTGATGTTTACAATTTTGCAAGATAATTCGATGAACCATAATTTGATAAAAAAAATCAAATACTTAAGTGTTTTTCCCTCTGTCTTATTGACAACTAGCGTTTAAAATTCACTGTAGCTGGCTGACTGGCAGTGCAAATAAAGTTTTGCATTTCGTACATTGTACCAAGCGTGCGCAGAAGTACACAACTGAGAAGTGCGTTTGCGGTGGCGTGTTAAGAGTTAAATTTTTAATATGCATGTACATAGGCTATACAATAACGAAGCAGAATAAGTTAATTCCTCGCTTTTATTTTTAGGCATTACAAGAAACACGTTTAATAAGTGTTTGGGGTGGTTACTCCTTGACGTCAGATCAAATTTGCTCAGTGAGTTCCAATGTGCTTTGAAAATTTTCTCAATAATACCGGTAACCAGTGCCCGTTGTGAAAGGCGTTTTTCTAAACTATGAACTGTCAAGAGTAAATTAAGAAATACAATGCCTCAAAATCACCTTGAGTGCCTAAAAAATCATTCATAGTTCAAGAAACTGTAATAAATGTTAACTTGGATATCATTGAAGAGTTTAAAGCTCTTATTCTTGGTGAGAGGAGAATTTTGCTCTAAAGCAAGTTATTAAAGTAAGTTTATTAAGTTTGACTTTATAGCAATTAGGTAAAGATTGAAAGTGTGTTTTGTTTCATACTTACAAAAATTTCGACACAATACAATTTTTTGTGTAGCATACGTACATACACAGATTTTTATTTTTTATTACCCTAATGTTGTTTGTTCAACTTTTATTATTAATATTTTCAAACATGTTCCAAATTTTTTAACACCATTTACAACCACTAGTTTTGATAATCAAAACAATTCCAGGCGCCACCTAATATAAAGGTCTGCGCACGCCTATGAATGCGAGAGTTGTTATCATAAGTTATAACGAGAGAAAAAAGTGGTTTTCTGAATATGGAATGGAGCTGAGAGCTGGAGGACATTAATTATCGGATTGATGCATCACCCTGCTCATCGAACGGGTATTTCTGATGGATGAACCTATTGGCTTTCAAACGTCTTCTTCCTCCACTTCCAACCACATATGCGCCCTGGGGGATGTACACAGTGACCTTCACCGCACGACCTTGCTACCCACAATTCAGCACCGCCGAACTACAAGTACTCCCTGTTTGAGTAGATGCTAGCAAAACTTCACTCGAAGCAGGAAGGTGGATTCTTCTTGAGGCACTGTGAGGCGTACGGTGGAGGGATGCAAAGTTCAATGTGTCTCAAATTGTGCCCCATTTATTTGGTTCTTCTCTATCAATCGAAAGAAATAAACTTCGAATACTCCATTTTTAATTGTGTACCTTGACCGGTTTCGACGTTATGCACGCGTCATCATTCCAAGCACGTGTATCATTATGTAATATCAAGACGTATAGCACAAAGAATGGCAATTGTTCGTGAAGCAGGATCCACAGATTTCCATTAATTACTCTCTTACTAACCAAACGGCGCTTCAGCCATTATTTATAACTTTTATTTAACATTAAATTCTGCATATTATTTTCATTGTAAATGTTTTCCCTATATCTCCAGGTATTAAGATGATTTTTTCCAAGTAAAATGACCGATTTCCCCACCTTTTCCCAGAATGTTTCCGCCATATTGATATGTATTCCAACTCTCCATCAAAGGGAAACGTCAGAATTTCACTTCTACTCATTAATTTATCAACCAACAGTAACCATCTCGAGGAATTTTATTCTTAAAAATGTACCACTACTACATTGTCCCGGCTGCAACTTTTACCCTTACAATGACCAACTTTCTCGAGGGATTTTATTCTTAATTAAAACACGAATTTATTGACAGGTTTATGTGAAAATTGGACTTGGTGCTTATGAGTTAGAGTTAAGGCGTGTTTAATTTTTCAATTTAAAGTTTATCTGGATTGAAAACATATAATCGGTGATTTATCCACACATAATTGGCGCTTTTCGTAAAAACATTCTTTATGACAAAGATGATAGTCGGACAACGATCGGACAATGAAATGGTAAAGAGAGGTAAAATGTTCAGATGAAATTGGTCTTTAACTAATCTGATACGAAAAACTTCGAAAATAGCTACGGTTTCAAATTTTGTTCGAAATTTTGAAGTTCAATCGGATGCCGGAAGGTTCAATCGGAAGTTTTTGGATAAAACAGCAGGTTGTGTCATTTCATTTAAATACTTGGCTATTCACATTCTCTGTCGTTATTATAAAGAGTTGTTAAATTCTCTTTCTTTCTGGCACATATATTGCCTCCATTTTGTCCAACAAAAATGTTTACACCCGCGTGAAATACGAATTGTTGCAAGTGCACACCACTCTTGACTTCATCTTGATATGTATCTTAAGAATTGAAAAATAATTTTCCAAATGTCACTAGACTGTAAAAACACAGTTTACTCAATGTCTTAACCTAAAGGAAAGGAGAGAATGAAGGGCATTGCCATAATTCTCTTTGCAGTAAACCTTTTCATTATGACGCGGGCATGGCGTCGAAACCGATAGAGGTACTCAATAAAGTGTGGTAAATTAAAAGTATTGTTATCATTATTCCACTTTTATTATTTTATCTGTCTACATCATCTTCCGCAGCTACCAAAATCACATAACTTCTCTTTAAGCTCAAACGGTATCTTTTCAAAAGGTCCACGTCTCTTATCTGCACTTCGAATTGCAGATAATTTCGGGTACGGCTTCCTTGTTTGTAATTGTATCCTGCTTGAAAAAAGTTTTCCTTATTTCCGGTAAAGCATACTTTCAATAAAAATACTTGTTTATATGTTCTTCAGCAATAGTTTATTAAAGAAATACAGGTGCCTATGGATGGATGTTCAAAAACAATGAACGAAGGGAGGGAATAGTTGTTTAAAAACTGAAAATAACTAGTAAATCATACCAAAGATTTTTAACAAAATTGAAGACAATAATAGATGGAGAATTAAATGGCTCAATTATGGAGGAATACAAGGACATAACAGTTGTAGTACGTCATAGGGGAAGATAAAATAAGGAATTGACATTACAAAGTAGTTATCACATAAATAAGAACGGTGTGAAGAACTACAGCTAACCAATACTTAGGACTAACTATTGGTGAAGAATATTTAGTGGAGAAAGCAGATAAGCAATAAAACATTCATGGAACATGGATCTTATCGATTTGGAAAATCGTTTCATAATTCCTCAAGGGGATTTCACCATCCCACTCCTGGGTTACGCCGTTAGTCTGGGAAGCTTTGAAAGAAAAAATAGGGAGGGGAGACAACGGGTGACAGGAGAATTGCAGGAGTGGGGAGGATGAGATGTGAACGTGAGCGCGCTGCGATATTACACTGCCGGGGGCAAGGTTGTCATCTTCTATAAAGTCTCAATCCCACCCCTTGCCTCCGCTTTTTCCACGAGATAATTTCTCCGTATTTTTTTCACACTGCCATTAAAACGTTCCTTCATACCTTTTGTTTTGGCGACAAAGAAATATGTTGAAAAATGGGAAGAACATTGTGCCTTTTTAGTCATATATATATCAAAACCCAACTGGAATGGCTGGAGTGAAATACTCTCATTACTTGAAAACGCAAGACTACACTTCAAAAATCTCGAAATCTGAGGAGATCTCTCTGTCAAGCCTTTAATCTGATGTACTCTTAAAGGCAGCAATAGCCCTTATACTTAAAATAATCTTAAATAAAGGAATTTCTTCTTTGACTACCTGGCTATAAACGTCATTGATCATCATCAAAATTTAAAAGTAGGATTACGAACATGGGCAGTTATTTTAATGCACAGCGCGTAACAAAATAATATTTTGGTCCTACTTAAAGAAGCTACGAGGTACTAGACCAATAAAAATTCCTGCATAAAAAATGAGCCAATAAAAATTTAAAGATAAAATGCAAGCGCAGAGTTATTATGGCATACTTTAAAATACGGATGCAACAGTACAGGAAATATTAAAAAAAGTTCTTTTTTGCATATGCATTTTTTGGAGATGTGCATGGCTAGTTATAACACTAAATGAATTATTTTCAATAATATGCTAAATGACATAAGTCATAATTTCTAATTCAAGTATGTAAAAGTGCGCTCAGAAGGCGCTGAATGAATACTAATGGCTCGGAAATATTTACACAACAATCCGACTTTTGATTAAAACTAGGGAATGATCATCCCATTAATAACTTTCAATTTGCATTCCAGTTTTCATGATAAATTCGAAATAACACAAAACTAATGTTTAGCAGAGTTACATAAAAGTTGCATTTTTAAATGTTTGTTATATCTTTTTCCTGTCACATAAACTAAAAACAATATTTCTCCACAACATTATTTCATTTCCAGCAACGTATTAGAGCTTCTTGTCTCACACCAATGCGGAGGTTTGCAAGGTATGGCTTGGATGTAAAATGGAGATCGGGAGATTGGAGAAGAAGAGGAGGCGAGATATTAAGATTAAAGGAAATCCGAAAATAGGGAGAGAGCAGTCACCCCATGCCTGTCAACAAAGCCAGTCCCCTTTGTATCCCTCCAAGCGTCATCTCCAGGGCTCGAGTTCACGGTAAGAGGATGAGGCTTGTCGCTATCATCATGGCATTTTCGCAAAGAACTTTTATGCTGCGAATTCCTTTACTCCAAACCAGAAATAGGATTCTTTCGACCATTCCGACCATCACGCTGGGCATGAAATCACAGACAGTAACGTCAGAGATTGTGCAAATGACATTGGTAAGTTTATAATGTTCTGCAGCAAATAATTTCTGTATCATTGACGCAACATAACTGGTGGATCAGTAATCCAAAGAGAGAGGGAAATATAACAAATTATGATCGTAGTCTAAGAGATACCCAGTCACTTAAATACAGTTGTAGGGGATTAGACTGGACAGAATGTAGTACAGCAACAACACTATTGATGAAACTACAAAATTATATAACTGAATAGCTTCAAAAATGATCCCAAACAGTACCGACATATACATAGCGGAATTATAATTTTCGTTCTACAGAGGAAAATTCAGGATGCATTGTTAACATCATCATATTTTATCTAATGTCGTCATATCTTATTCATCGACAGACATTTCATATAGAAACAACAATACAAACACTTCAAACGTTTATTTGAAAGGGTGAATAAAAAGATGGCACAAAGTCTTATGCAGACATTAAAGAACCCACGGGTGACATAATTATGCAGCTCGAAAGTATAATTAAACAATTACGCAAGCAACAAAACCCTATTTTGAAAATCATTTTGAAGGTCATTAGTGAAATCCACAAAGTAGGTATACGACACACAAAATAAAGCAGCATGCTCCGTAAAAAGACTGTAACGGGCAAGGAGAACGGGTTGGTGCGGTGGCTAGGGTACTGGCGTCCTGTCCAGAGTGTCTAGGTCTGAATCCCGACAGTGACTGAACTCTTTCAGTGGAATCCCGATCCCTAGTTTTGTGCCATGCGGAGAGCTCTTTAAGAAATATAAGTCTGCTTGCAGTTCCACTTTTTGGGCCAAAGTAAGTGCACGCAATTGGAGCCATAAAGGAGAGATTTTTATACGTTAAGGTCGTCGCGTCGATTAAATAAGAGAATGGTACCATAACCTTTGAAATTAAATTACGTTGAAGCCATTAAAAAGCGCCTTCGGGCATAATGAATCGATCAGTTATGCAGTAAATATAAGGAAACGTAGGTGTCAGCAGCAGAATTGTCACACTATCATAATGATTTATCAAAACAAATAAAAATAATTTTCATAAAAATATTTAATTTTTTAAAAAATCATGGACAAATTGCGTACGATTTTCATGACAATAGGGTCATTTTTGGCACAAATAAACAGGTTTCACTATCTTGGTCAATACGCCACCCAGTCCTTTCTTTAATCCACGGTTGATCTCTTGACGAAAGGGAGTGCCTGCCCCTTCGGGTGAAGAGAAAGTCACGCTGAGCAGAACGCAAGACGAAACATTATGCCACAATGTAACGCTGCACGAAACGAAAAGTGCAAGAAATATTCCTCACCTATTGCGCCGAGTTTACACTGAGCTTCGGGTGCGTAAGAGATCCTATGGATAGCATTTAGATCTAATCCCAAGGGCGCACGGTTGGTGCTCGTATCCTTGGATTTGACGTCCCTTTCCGTTGAGTGGGAAGCGATAAACTGCAACTGCGACCGACTTGAGCCTACGCGATGATCTCAATGCGTAGTCTGCGATGACGTAAAAACCTCATTCTATGCATAATTCCACCTTGAGGGGGGAGGCAAAGAGATTGTTTCATTTAGAGCTTCTAATGCGAGAAGTCGATTTCCCGAACGTGGGATGACAGAAGTATGCATGAAAATCTGAAGGCATGAGCAATCACATTCACGGCGGAGTTGGAGACGTGACTCAAGGTGCATGGGAATATTTTTGCCTACGTAGAGATTCACGTGAAAATTTGCATACGTGTTCTTCTTAGTGATATCTATAGAAAATAGTGAAAAAAATTCATTTCACCGACATTTTTATTTTTTAATTCAATGTTAATTTTACGTGTAGCCTTATGGCACACGAGATATTACTATAGATATATAAATGATAGGTGACATATATTTCGTTTTCACTGTATTACATGTGTACCGATTTTCTTTTAATCGCGAAATACATAATACATTTCATCTTATTATAACGGTTGCTCACAAATTTCAAGGTGTCACGCAGTCGAAATCATTAGAAAAAAAAACATTTAAATATACTTTTATGCGCATAGATTTGCTTTTCGATGAGCATTGTTTCGCGCAATTTCCTGAAATTACGCACAATCAGGATCTACTAAGAATACGCCAGGTGATTTTATGGGATTTTGTGTACTTTCATGACGTAAAGTATAAAATTGGAGTTTTTGGCCATTTACAGGAAAATTCAGATCCCCCGTCTGCAACCCAGTTTAATGCTGTGACAGGACCTTGACCATGAAAGGACAACTGTTTAAAGTTTCGGCGCTATGGGTGCTATAACTGGATATATACTTACTCTTTTTTTAGCGTATCCTTAAAATAAACTACACGATGCTTGCAGTACATGATACTAAAATCGCCCCTCAGTATGTACTTATATTAGTCAATTTTTCATGGCTCATAGTTGTATTTTTGTCATGGCTCTGGCAATATTGTACCCTAGTGTCTCTAGGTTACCGTAGCAGGTAGCGCTCAATCCACTACCTTATGTAAATCTGTGTGTGCTGTGTGCTTACTGTACAATGTTTTCAAAAACCAAATCATAAGTACACTAATTCATGAGTGGTGAGATATTAATAATTATATTAACAAACTTTAAATCTCAAGTTCCTCATTTAATCTACTTAATAAGAAAATGAAGTTGTAGACTACATCTATCGCTACTAAAATGCCCCTTAATTGCTGGCCAAAAAAACGACATTTATGGACATTGATTTATCTAACTGAGCGTGACGAAGCCGTAAGTGAGGAAATTGGTTTTCCATTCGACAGTTTAGTGGAATTTTAATAGAAATGTGTGGATTTTTATGTGTAAAATTGATAAAATTCTAAAATCGCTCCGTTCTCCGCTCTGATGATGACAAATTAAAGAATCAAATGAAAAGAACAGCACCTTTTTCGAGAACCGCGAAGGAGCGACCTTGGTTAAATGAGAGAGCTGTGAGAATGAATGTTACTCTTTACCCATAAGGAATTACAGGAAAACCCGGAGGGGAGAGGAAAACCATGCTCTGCCCCACCCCCCTTCCCTCCCACCTGGAGGTACACTACATCCAGGGGCGCAAACAGACTGTCCGCTTCAAAGGGATACCCACCCAGCCACAGTGAGAGATGCGCACAAAATAATCTGTTAGGGGCGGCCGTTCGCCCTCCCCTCAAACCTGCCCCTTCCCCCTAAACCTGCCCCTTCCGTGACCCTCCCCCTTACTGCCATCCTTCTTGCTCCACAATGCCCTTCCCCCCCTGCTGCTTCTTCATCCCCCGAGCGACCTCACTTCCATCCCTCCCAGTGGACGGCGAGATGGCGGGGAACAAGACTGAACAAGACCGACGGGAGAAGTGATTTTCAACCCAGGTGCCGCTACACCCCGTGGTGCCTGAAATACGCATCTGTCATTAGGTTATCCTTGGGAAAAACAAGTCTCCCTTGTTTTCAGAGCGCAGATGGCCAGAGATTGAGTCTTGGATCTATACTTATTGCCTAAAAAGTATATATTTCTTTCTTATTGATAATAGATAGACAGATAAATTTATTGCTCCACTTGAAATCAAATACAGTAACAAGTTTAACAATACAAAAATGGAGCTTTAGGTAGCTTCAATGGTTTACACCAGTATGAAAACTACCAGCAATAATTAATGCGTTCGAAAAATTAGCAAAAATAGTAAAAATTTAGCAATAATTTGTATTTTTAGACATGAGCAAAAATATGTAAAAACATAAAAGAATGAAGATGATGCAATTAGAGCTTACGAGAATAAAGAATAAGTTGCTTGTAATTTCTAAGAATTTAAGAAAATGCAATGACAACAGCAATTTATGTTCCACTTTTTTTATACAATACACAACCATGAAATCATAATAGAGCATCTATCTCAAGATGAGACAATTGCCAATCTCTGACCTTTTTACAAAAAATATATTTACTCTTCACCTCCTTAATGACGCACGGTAAATTATTAAAAGTTCTTGGCCCAATGAACAGAAACGACCTTTTTAATAATGAGAGATTTGGCTTTGGAATAGAAATTTCATTTCCTTTACGTTAGTCATAACACTTTACAGCGCAAGACGTTTCTCGAAAATACCAGTTCTTAAAAAATAGCTTTAAGGCCTTAAAAAAAATTATATTCGAGCGCGAACACCTTAGAGGGTGCGCGCTCCCCGTGGAATGCATTCCTTGTAGGGTCAAAGTAAGCCTGTTTTTTTTGACGTCAGATACGTTGGAATTTGTGGCGTTCACACGGTGAATCCCACCGGCATAGCGGAATATCCGAAAAATATTATACGCAGGGTTCGGGAGTTGTGCCGTTGAAACTATTGTAAAATGTGTCTTTTCTGGGTTGCATTTAATTACTCAAACAAAGGGGAAGAAAAGCGGTTCATCGTTCCTCTGCACGTATACACTTATTTCCCCTTCTTTGCAAACTACTCATAAACTTTCTTTGGACGAATCAAAACGGCTTCTCACACCTACATTAACTAACCGCTACATTATCTCCTTCTCCAACTCTTTCACCTGAATTCGCAAGAAACTTTCCTTTACCCACTCAAAGACACGTCTGTAGCAGTTTTTCCGCCTCGCCTCTTTGTGTCCCTTGTGTCCTGTCAGAATTCATAGCCTCATCCTACCTGCTTTAGTCATCAGGACTGATTTTAAGTACCACCTCTTAATCTCGATTCAACTTGATATTTATGAACACGGCTGTTTATGCCTGCAGTTATACCCACGCCGCGGCCGTCCAAATCCATACGCACTTCCCTTGCTTCGTTACGACTCCAATTGTGAATACTCTGACAGACTCCTTGCGCCAAGAAGCATGTTTGGAGGAGTCACGGTTGGGATTCTGAATCACGACACATACGTTCCAAGACCTACAGCTTCGGAACGGGAATGAGATCGACACAGCACGGATGCGAGAAAAATCACGAGAGCGACATTGCTCCTGAGAAACATCACCGATTACGCATGACATCGACCAAAGGATAATTATAAGAACACAACTCCGGAGCAACGGAAGCTACATTAGTCCACCGGCAGGAGCAAAGAAACATAAAGCAATGTGTTTCCTGGACCTGTGATCTCACGAACTCTAATACAGCACCGAGTCATGACAACAAGATCATCGTGACAAACGAAATCTTGACATTAAAACCCCATCTCTAAACACAGTGGCTGCAAATAAACATAATTTTACGTTGTGATGGACACTTTACTGTTACTGGTCCAGAAACTAGCAAAGAGAAAGAAGGACTAATTTACTATTTCAAGATTATACAAGGCTAGATTTTGTACTCATGTTTAATAACTTATCACTATTATTATCTCCTCAACTCTCTTGAAGTGTCTCGCAATATTTTATTTCCTTCAGGAATCAGTTGGTATCTCGTATTATCCATGAATTACAATTGTTAGTAATTCTAATCATAGGTAGTATGTTGACCCGTGTACTGCATATTAGCATGTTCGTCAAAGTAGCACTCACTTGGTTTTTAGTTTTGGCCGCGCATTATTCTCAAGACTTCTTCCTGGTCCTCGCCTAGTAGCTGGGGGACGAGTTGGACCTGGGACGAGTATTGCGTGGCTAGTGTGGACTCATCCCGTGCCACACGCCCTGGAGGTGGCTTGCGTGGGATTTCAAAGATGTAGATGGTTATACTACGAGCATTTAGGTGCCAAAACTTCCGAAGTTTTGGGTTGCAACAACTTCTTCTCGAAAATTACACTTAAACCGAAGAGACACCGCAACCTTTCTTTAAGGTCATAAGAAACGTGAGTTGTCTCCCTCAAGTGTGCTTCACGTCTCTAAGCGTTTTCAAAGATCAAAGCTGAGAAACTGCCTTGGAAAATATCGAAAACCGCGCGGCAGAACTACTCCCAAAACCTGCCCTCACCAGTCGGTCCCAATCATTGCGGTCTCAACGTCGAATTCGTGAAGGAAGGACCCGGAGGCTGCGCTACCAGGGGGGGCAGGGGAGGGCGAAGGTTGAGAGGAGGCACAAAAGGGTGGGGGGCCAAGAAGGGAAGAATGTTCTTCGAAACCACCCTCCGGAACTCGCGGGAGGGGCTAGAGGGGGAGGGGGGTTTATAGTCAGAGCGGAAAGGGAGAGGAAGTCCAAACTGGGAGAGGAGAGTTACAGCCGTATTCATGGTCTTCGTCATGCCTCCTTCCCACTACCAGCGTGCCAACCTTTAAATGTATAGTGGCCGAGAAACATGGTGTCAGTTGCACAGAAGAGCCTTTTCACTAAAAGGGCCCCATTGCCTATGAACTAGCCCTCTGCACGGGGGTGTAAGGTATAAGTTTCTGCATTTGACTTCAAGAGTCTCCAAGATCGCAAAACTTAACTCCCGACTTCAAATAGTCAATCTCTTATTCATATAAACTATCTAGTTCTCGATGTCTCTCTATCCAATTGTTTGCATGGAATTTTGCGATGGGTTTCAAACTTTATCATTGTATTTCCATCCATTCATCTGGATCGTGGATATTGCTAAAAAACACGATGCCAACAATTTCCCGCCCTCTCAAGTTGAATGAAGTTATGTTAACAGTGTTGTCTACCACGTTCTGACATCTTCCCTCCTCTTCTTAGGCGACTCTTTCCACACATACACCTTCCCCTCCTTGACGTCACACTTTGCACAACTGCCACCATGTTTCGCTGTCGTAATGCCATTGCCAGCGCCAATGTCTCTTTTCCACTACCAACGTGATAACCGTCGTAACCAACCTGCATGCATTCCCAGTACTCCGGCGTTACAGGTGTAATTCTTTGCTGGCCTCTTCAGGAATTCCGAGGACGTTTAAAGCAAACAGTTAATTTCAAATGAAATTAGAATTCCCGCATCCATGAGACCTTTCGTAATATTACGGATGGTTTCGAATGCAAATGAACCTCTTCCATCTTTATTAAATGCAAGAGGGTCATTTGCTATTTCATTTCTTAGTATCAATATGACTTCTCCATTTCCCTCTACTAATATCCCAAGCATAGTGCTTCACTTTTTTGTGCTTTCTTGATCTTGTGCTTTCCCAGCAAGTGAGATATGAGATGTAGGAGCTTACTCACCTTCTCTATGGGCTGTAAGGGCTGCATGTAGGCCACATACCCGATAAAAGTTCCCTTATCGCGTTTCACTTCCCCCCCCCCCCCCCCACCCGCGACGCCATCATCAACCACTGTAATTTGGCAGTGTTAGGAACTACGAGTTACAGTGGTGCATGCACATATTCCCAATATGAAGATACATTTCTTCCGGGTATTACACCGCGTAGGTCCATTGTTCAGGGACGACAGTTTCGCCGGCGTTGCAGTCGGCTTCTTCAGGTCAGTGAAGTGTGGATGCAGAATGTTGGCCGCCTTATATATCTTATCCTTCCCAATATGATTGCTGCCTACAGACGTAGGTACGCCGGTACGAATATCAGTATTGGAAACGGGGAATAAACGTCGTGTGAATGCAAGTTCGTAACCTTCGTACTAGTATCCAGTTCCTAAAACTGCAGGGCCGTGGGGCAGGGAGGTGTTAGGACTCCAGCCACGACTACAGGAGAGAAAAGGAATAGTGAAAGGGAAATGACACTAAGTGAGATGTCCTGACGGAAATAAATGGCTGTGATTAATGAATTGCAATGCCTAATGAGGATCAACGATAACTGAAGAAACGCATTACTGTACGATTTTCCGGCCGGCCGGTGGCGGTGGAGTAAGATCCTCACCTGGTGATCCGAAGGTCGCGGGTTAAGGTCCTACCTACTTCGGTGGAGTTTTCACCACTCCGGGAATCGTTATGAGTGTACGTCCTTTATCACTTGTTGATTTCACCGACGTAATGGGCCTTCTGATTGTGAGCAGTTTCGGTGGTTATGTAAAATAAATAAAAAATAAATAATTATCCCGATAATCTTTCTTTACAATTTCAGACCCAAATCCGGGAAAATATCGCGCTCTCATATTTATTCACATTTTCAAGTTTTCTGGGATTTTCATTTGTCGTTTTATATCAAAATCTTGTGGAGAAACGTTTTCATGGTTTCGGATCGCGGGCCACTCATTATTTTTCTAGTGTAATCTTCTCGGGCTTCACACCGGAGTTGGTGTCTTCACCATCGCCTGACGATTCGACGGAAGACTTTTCAATCATCCTCAGGTATGTTGGCGATTATATTTCTACCTAGAGCCCTGAGGATGAAGGGAGTCTTGCATCGAAACGTCGGTCATCATTAACACGTGAACCCGGCAAAAATCCCGAGAACAATTCACGAAAACAATTCACCTGGGAAGCCTGAAATCTTTCATCACTACTATTCATAGAAATGCCTGTCCTCTGTTTGAAATTTATTATAACATCCTACCTTTCTGCACTACATATTATGCTAATTGCACTAGATACCACATGTAGTTAAATGCGAGGATGAGTGAAGCATGGGTAAAAACGATATATGCCATTTTGGTGAAAAACTGTTTAAAAGAAGCAAATAATCCCAGGAAATCTATGGTAATTAATTATAGGCACTAAGCTATCTTGGCCATCGGCTCATAAGCACGGGAAAAAGTGTTCTTAAAAAATGTAGTCGTCGAATAATCAGCATACTTCGTAAAATAATCTTGTTTCTAAATAACTAAGGACTGTCATCAGTGGAAACAATATTTTTTAATGGTGCAAGCGAAAAGGTGACATTCAATATTTGTTTTGACTCTCACAGTCGCATAGGAACTTCCTTTAGAGTGGTTGGAGAGATTTTTGTTTACGTAAAGATTTGCGTGAAACTCTGAATACATCTACATCTACAAAATACCCTGCAAGCCACCTCAATACGTGTCCTTATAAGTGATATCTTTAGATAAATCTGAAAAAAAATGCGTCAAACCGATCTGTTTTTTGCAATTCAATGCTACTTTAACTCGTAGCCTTATGACACATGACATATATTTCGTAATTATTCAATTACATGTGTGCAGATTTTCTTCTAAACGCGAAATAATACATTTAATACAACTACTATTGCCGCTGACAAATATCAAGGTGTCATTCCGAAACCAATATTAGGAAAAAAACATATTTCCATATAATTTTGTCTACATTTCTAATTCCGTGCCGAAAACTCTGGTCACAACATCCTTTAATTAAGAACAAAAATTAATATAATTCTGGTATAATTTCCATTACTGCCTGGATGGTGAGTTCCAAGGCATAAACATATGCACTTAAATGAATTACGGTCCCAGGGTTGTTTTTCGACTTACTTGAAAAATTATTAAAATATACACTGCATGACCCACAATTACCTCTCCAGCCATCTTAAAAGTGTATACTTATTACTTTTGTGTCTAGAACGTGTCTTTGGGGCGAGAGTGAGAGTTGAATCACATGACAAAATATATTGCATGTTTCGCGTCATCTTATATCGTACTGAATAACATTTATATTTTTTTTGTTTAATTATAAATTCTTTAATTTACAAAAGCATGTTACAGTCATGTTTACAGATTTAAATGAAAGTATCACAACGCATCGCATTAAATCGCTTATCGCATTAGATCTCATAGAATCGCATTGTATCGCATGGCATCGTGTTGCATCACATAACATTGTTTGAAGATCGTAGCATCGAATATGGGATTTCATCGCATGTTCCGCACAGCACATTACACCGTAATTAAAATCTCTATACCTACGGCATGGTCTCGACATTTTTGTTGTATCGTGTTAAATCGCATCGCATGGCCTTTTACGTTCCACAAGGCATATCGAAAGTACATAAAAGTGCAATATGTCGCATAGATCAATTTTCAGGTTATATTGAAATACGATATATCGAACAGACGGAATGAGAAACATCGCGCAACATCTCAGTCCATCGTACAGCCTCTCCATTGTCCGGTGTAGACCTGCACAGAAGGGAAAATGGGAAAGGAAAAAGTGTTGGGGGAAGGGAGGGGAAGAGAATGAGAAGGGAGCGGAGGGGAAGGGTTGGGGTGGGGGCGAAGCTCGAGAGAGAGAGAGAGGGTGAGGAAGGAACACACACCGGCTTGGCAGTCAGTCGTGCCAGCGACGGTGTCGAGATTGGTTCGGAGAGAGCGTGGCTGACGAAGTCCCCCCTCGCCAAAAGCCTGTTTTTTTTATACCAGTGCCGCCACTTTTATCTCCCCCCCCCACCCCGTTGTTGTGTGCCGTGCCCCAGAGTTCTCCCCGGCGAAAGAAAGGAAGTGTGAGCGAGAGAGGAAGGGAACAACCTGGAGTTGGCGGTGGTGGTGGAAGTGTTTTGTGTGTTGTTGTGAGTTACCTCCCCATAAACGAGGACGGGGAAAGGTTTTTTTAACATCCCCACGGGGCTCATCACTCGTTCCGCTCTTCTCCGGAGAGCGAGGAGGTGGCGAATGCAGCCGGGTTTTCACCGGGGGGAGTCCTATCTTCACGTCGGCCTTGGCTCGGGAGGAGGAGGTGAGTTTGTTGTCCCGAACACGCACGCGACTCGAAACTTTGACTGACCGTGTCGCTATTTTGTTTTGAAACGTCTCCGATGGGATGAATCAAGTCTGTTCGCGGCGCTTGTGCGCGCCTCTGATCGGGAGGAAAGGTATTAGAATGGGTAGGAGAATTTCTCCTTTGAATGCAATAGCAAAAGCATTGTTTACATTTTAAGAAAACCTTAAATGTGGCGGAAACGAAGAATCCTGATTTGCTTCCAGGGCGAGAGAAACGATCATTAGTCATTAAATTCCGGTCGACCTCTAAAAGGAACTTATGACTTGCCATCATCATCGGTTTGAGTCTGTATCGCTCGAAACGGCGCTTCATACCGGAAGGAAAGGCGAGGAAGAAAGGATTGAGCGGAGGAGAGGAACGATGTGACCGCCATTATTATGCACTTTACAGAAGACTGCAAATAATATAAACGTCACATCCGACGGACAGAGTAGCCTGTGGCTCATTTAAATTACGTATAGAATGCAATAGTTTGGGTCAATCTGGTTATGCTTCTCAATCTTGGTATTTCCATCAGAAATGACGTACTGGGCAGTGATTGCTTTTCAGCAGCTCTCCACTCCATGTTCTTTCCAGCTAACTAACCTATTTATTACTTCATAATATTTTATTTTGACTATCCTAATGGGTTACTTAATTCATTCCAGCCATGTTCTACCTCATTGATTCTTCCACTTCACCGTACCTTTTTATTATTTTTTAAGGTGTGGTTATATATAGGATTCTGACCAATGACCTTTACCTCCTCGACCTCTGACAGTCTGTAGAGAAAAAAGAGCAGAGGGAAAAAGTTGTCGAGAAAAGTCAATGGATAGGCCCAGGGTCAATTGAAGATTGTTGCGGTTATCAGGGAAGGCTACAGAATGTCAAGGTCATTTCCGCCAACAAGAAAACGGGAAAATTTAGTACCCCACTATTACAGAGCAGAATAAAAACGATAAAAAAGATCAATTCATAGTAACAGATAGGCTCAAGATTAATTCCGTACCGCGCACCATTCGTGATCACAAGATCGGATCGAGACACTAATTCTACGTAAGCATGCCTTTCTAACCATCCCTTTCATATCCCGATTATTTTTTTTACACCCTGCTTTTTCTTGGCCTATTTCTTTAACACCAAAATCCGCAGGCACTTGCAGTGGCACGTTTGGATGCAGGAAAGAAAGGTGAAACAGAAACAATGCAATTTCCACTCTGTAATTTGTTGTCCACGAGCATGGTTTCGTTGCAAGGCAACATTATCAGGTGTTGATGATGTTGCATCGGAATGAAACCATGGTCTAGGACAATGAAATAGTGTGGAAATTGCAGTGCTTCTGTTTCACCTTTCATTGCTACAGTGAAAGACTTCCGTAGCATTGAGCCCGAGACTTACAACTGCGTGTGGATATAGATAAAGTTCAAGTTGAGTTACCTGCGAGATTTTCCACCACCGCCGAGGCTTGAACCAGGGGCTCCTCTGCGTGGCAAGCCTTGACTCCAGCCGCCTACCACAGCAGCCCGACCTCCCAAGTTTGTGTCGATAATCTTCGGCAGTAGCGCGTCGATTGCTATCCTCTCATACGTACGCTCACCTCGAGTCGCCCGCCCAGCCCGTCCCATAGACTCTTCCCCACTACCGCGAGTGCACTCGTCCCAGTAGAAACACAATGGGTGATTTCAACGAACGAGTCCCCTGCTACGTCCGGCGGTGCCCGTCGACATTGCACGGCGTCTCTCTCTCCTCCCATCTCTCCTCCTTCGACGCCCCCTCTTTCTCGGCAACCTGACTGATCCCTCCCTACCGGGAGGGACGACGTGTGTGAGGCGAAGGGGGTTTTAAAGGAATGATTCATTGGCTCCGAAGTGTAGTTGGGAGGGTAAGGAAAAAAAGGGATTTTTGGTTTTGCAGCGACCTGCCTGGATCGTGTGTGTTTGACGTGCGAAAAAGCGGTCTTTTCAAACGGAATTGTTTCGGGTGGGTGAGCTTGGGGGGAGGAGAAGAGTGGTTTATGAAGCCAATTCCACCTTAAAAATGGAGATCAATGAAAGTATTACAACTCTTCCAGCGCTAGAACTTCATTGAGAGGATCTGTTTGGTTTGTTGGCTTGAGTATAGGTAAGGGTAACAATAACTTATTATAACTTAACTAAAATAGGTGAAAGGACGTCAGGAAGAAGGAAGTATGTCAGAGAGATGGGATACGGGGTCCTCGGGAGCCACAAGAGGTCCATACAGTAGTCCTTCAGTTCCTTTGCCTACTCGTCGACGCTTGACTAACCTTCTTCTACATCTACAAAATGCCCTGCACGTCAACTCAAGGGTGTAAGGGGGTAAGTAGTCACCAACATGCATTAAACTATACCCTATTGAAGTTAACGTAACTACGACTTTCATCTACGAAGCACCCGGGTAAAAACCTGAATATACCAGTCAGGGGGTGAAATTTCACCAACATGCACTACAATATCTGCTACCGATACTATAAAAATGTATTTTGGATCTGTGTGAATGCACAGTGATAAAATAGTCACACAGGAAACATTCGAGACGCACTCTTAATGATACCTAACAAATGAATACTCGAGTATTCCAAGTCATATCAAACTAATAGCAACACTAATTACCGAAAAAACTAATAAAGGTCTTAGTGGTAGCTATTATGGTAGAATACCGTAAAGGGTAACATTGCCAATTGTTTCAAACGCGACCATTCTTTATGATTTCTTTTTTATTTTGCTTGAAATTAACCACGACCGGAATTGTTCCAATTCATTTCAAACACTGTTACCACAGTGTGAGTTATCGGTCAATCCACATCGTGAGGGCGATGTGGCTGCCAAATTTTGCATCTCGTGGCCTTCAGCTAAATGGAGCAGATCAGTGTTCACTGAGAAAACGTGACCACGGTGGACGTCATATCGCCCGGTATTGATCGAATTGTTTTGCAATGCACAGTCTGGATTGGCGAATAATTGATGGAAATATACGACGACATTTTGAAACTATTGAAACACCTGAAGAGGATGGACAATGGACATACCTGACTGACCCATTACTCATAACCAAATATCAACAGCACGGAAAACGTGGAATTGGTAGGACTTCTATCTCCCAGGACCTCTATATTTCCTGATCATTTTAACCACGCTAGCAATAATCGATGTCTCAATAATGTTTGTGTTGACTTAAAGTACCTACCCTTTTTGCAATGATTTCTTTATTTTTTCCTGTTTTGAATATGTATGTCATGATTGTTGATCAATTTGTTTTGTATGTGTGTAGTTTTCTAATAATATTTGCATTTCTGAATGCCTATCGAGGTATGAAGACGAAACAACGCCGCTAAGTAGACCAAATGACTTCGTACTTGTGATTCTAAACTTATAATTATCACTAACACCTCTTCCTCTCCCCGCTTGGTATGTCCCACATGATTTGTTTTATTCATGAATTAGAGCCTCATAGGGTACATGAATTATTAGTATTAGATGTGCTTAATCAGCAGTAGTGCCTTGGCCCTGGCACTGCATTTCAGTATGCTCGCCAACGTAGCACTATCCTAGTTTCTGCTTTGCTTGGGAATTGTTCTCCTGACTGCTTTTGGCTCGTCCCTATTAGCCAGAGGAACTTGCGGGGCTCGACCCTTAACGGGGACGAGAGTTGCGTGCTGGGTGTGGAAACATCCCGTGTCACACACCCTGAAGGTGGCTAGCACGGTATTCCCTAGATGTAGATGTGATTTTCACACTAAATAATCAATCGTATGTTGCAGTCATGTACATTAAAAGATCTGTCACATTACTTGTCCCAAGCAAACCAGAATCAAATATACTTGTGGACGGAAGGATTTAGTTGCAATGGGTAATGTAAAAGTGACGTTAAAGTCTTGCCTTGGATCCTGAAATGATGTAAATATATTTGTTTAATATATCGGAAACCGGAGTCGCTTCGGATCTGTGGATCGTTCGTCCCGAAACCAAAATATAGCTTTGGATACCGTCGTCACTCCTCGTGATGCCTGGAGATCAAAGAGCAGCATATGAATTGGCGAAGGGGTTTTCTATTCTAACAGAACAATTGCCTCCGATTTTATATTTTCCCGAAACTCCAAGCATTATCCTAGTAATAAAATTAGTAGGTTGATTACGGTGGGTAATCGCGTACGAGACCAACCAAATAAAATGGAATATCGAAAAGCCAGTGCAGTGTATCTACTGCTATCGGTGCAAGGCATGCCCGACTAAATGCTAACGTATATCAATGACGTCTCTTTTATAGATATCACCGAGAAATAGAAAAATCTCAAATTCGGGCTTAAAACACACCATGGTGAGTGGTGAAGCAACCACAGTTAGTGTTGCCTAGGAAAGACGCCAAGAAAAATGGATGTCTGATAAGCCTCAATGTTATTATATTATCCCACTCTCATTTTAGTACTCATACAATTTGTGTTATGAAGGTTCTTTTCGTTAGCCATCAATTCATTTTATTTCTATATAGCAAGATATTGAAATCGGAATAGGGAAGAATCTTGCATTAATAGCTATTAATCTTGTACTATATTAACCAAAACTTTAAATGGCATTGTTCAAGAAAAATCAACAGGAATGAATTTCTTTCTTTCCATGATTTTGCAATTTCACATAAGCCAAAACATTTCGCCACCATTGCGTATCCTATTCAGACTCATCCGTCAAGTACTCCTTCCATCTTGGTGATTGCTTGCGTTTTGCTTTTTCGTGCGCAGAGCGTTTACATTTCGCCCTTCTCACGAGTTTATAATACGATATTCATAATAAATGAGTAAAACAACGAAAGAACACGTCACATGACCACACGAGGTTTTGTGGGGAAACAGCAACAAGCAGGAATTTGCTTATAATAAAGTACTCGTAAATGCATTATAATGGTGATAGTTAAGTAAAGGTCATGTTAAGTTAATGAGATAATTAAGAACGTTAAACGAGTTAGAGTTTGGGAGAGAAAGATAATTAAGAAAGTCATTAATGTTAATGTGAAAGTGGAGCATACGTTCAGGCCTAGTGCCCCATGTTATTTAATATATACGTAAGGGTTGAAAGCAGCTTCTCATAATTTAAAATACAGCTCTGAAAACCAAGTTTTAAAAAATCTCTGGACTATGAAATTGATCAGTCAGCAAAACATGAAACCCCTAAAGTTGCCCTTCTCCCCTTCCAAATATACATACCTACCTAAATCCCCCACCCATTTACCGTAGTAACCAAGCCATGCTACGAAAAACAGCGACAAGGAATCGCCGAAATGAAGAAATGTTTATGAGTAAGTCAGGCGTGCGGGCAGTGAAGGAAAACACTGCAAGAAATTGTGGCGTGGCGTAGCGAAAGTCTTCCCTCCACTAAGGTGTTAGCTGCGGGGATTGCTTCCCACGAGATATCAGATCAAACGTGATTGATCGAACAACGATTTCTTCCCCATATTGTTTACTTCTCCATTAATGACAATTAATGTTTATTCTCCAAGTTAATATTCTTCAACCTGAGAAAATCTGGCCAAAATAACTTCACGGAAATATCATAGTTTTTACCATAAGTATTGTATTTGGAACAGTTATTATCAAAATTTTGTCAAACAGTATTAACGTCCTATTATTTGAGCGAGGAGAGTGAGCCGATTAGTAAACGCGGCTCTCTCAACACTCCCAGCAGTTGTACGCTTATGCTTCTCATGGCCGTAGAAACCTTAAAAAAAGAGTCTGTATTGATGCTAAGGCAAATGTTTGGACAAAAAAGTGTTTTATTGCTGTTTCTGTGAAATGTAAGTTCTTTGAAATGTGATCGCTCAACTTTACGTTAGCGACCGAAGGAGAGCAGCGAACCGTGTTCTGTTTTTTGTGGGCCACAAGTGCACCTGCACCCGAAATCAATCTAGAAGACTGTCATTCAAGGAATCGCGCAACTGTTAATGCAATAAGGCACGTGTCCACTAATAAAAAGGCAAGTACTGGAAGCACCATCCACCACACAACACAGCCTTTAATCAAGACAGCGGAACATATGTCCTCAGCCCAAGGGCAAACGCTTTAATAGTTACCAACGACCATTGAATCCCTATCGCAACAAAGTTTGGAAAATTTTAGGTGAAGTAACGTTCAAAGTTACGTTTGTTTCAAATTATAAGAACTGAAAAATAAATAAAAACTTAGATTTTGGAGTGAATATATTAATGCTAACCAGTCAGAAAATTTTGAACCCAAGAATAAGATAATACTCGTTGTCTCAAGCGTATATTTGTGGAATTTGCTAAGCATACTGAGGTGAAAGCAAAACTTAGTATTTACATACGTTTATAGAAACAGACACGACTTCGTTTCGAAGTGAAACTTTGTTATCATATTGATGTCAGTTTACGTCGCTTCCCTGATAGTTACGTTTTGCAACCTAGGTCACGGGTGACCCATTAAACTTCGTGTGGACTTATAATGTTTTGCTTTGATTTAAATATTGAAAGAAAGCGTTGCTATATCTCTCGAGATTCGAGAGAAACACTGTCGAAACAAAAACAAGAAAGAGGGCTCCTTAGTTTCTTGTTAGGAAATACTGCGAATGAAACCGTAATTCGAATCATATCGAGAGATAAAACATTCTGTAGAGGATTTTTTCTTGTAGCAACGATCAAGCTCACCGGTAGGTAGCCGAGGAAATTGCATCAAGTCCTCATAGTACATAATGAAATATTCACATTTTTGTCCTCAGGTCATTTCCATCAAATACTTTTTGCGTGCTCTTCCCGGAGGCATCGTAAGCGTCCGCCAATTTTCCACGAGTCAAAAAGTGGCAGAGGTGTCGCAATCGTTTCAGGCCTTTAACAGCTTTTTTTAAAGAAAGAATCGAAAAATCTCTCTTGACGCTCGACTTCGGGTACTGAAATAAAGGAGACGGTAGTTGAAATGTAATGCCGTTTTAAGTTCTTTCACCCTGATGTGACCTGATTTTGAGATTTTGGAGGATCATTCACTCCTGTGAAACGGGCCCAGCTGCCAATAAGGGAATAATAGCGTAATATGATTCAGTGGAATGTGTGTCATAAACATTAAACTCAACGAAAAGCAGCTACAGAGTCCTTGCAAAACATATATGTAGAAGCTTTCGAGGTCGTAACCCTTTGAAGAATTTCATTCAAAAGTTTGAAGATTACGTCTTCATTGGGTTGGAGAGGGAGGATGACCACATTTTCTGGAAGTACTATTCCATTTGTTAAACTGATTCGTCTTATGACTTAAAGGCTTTAGGGAATTCGCATAATTTGGGGTCAGGCAACTTAGAAGACGTAGTGCCGCAAGACATGGCGATATATGAACTGCTCTATGACGGATATATCGCATTGCAATCGTCCAGAATATGCGATACTTCGCATTGCAATTTAATGAGATGTAAAGCGATGTAGTGCGAACCAATCCATCCGATCCGATCCATCATATGCTGCCCCATACAATATGCGTTGCATTGCGTCTTATGCAATTAAAACAATGTATATTGTACTTTCATTTAGCCGAGTTTTAGTGTAGTTTTAACCTGTGCGAAATAGTCGTTTTTTTCTGAAGACAGGGGTCGGTGTTCACGGCTCCACACGAACGAATCTCATGATTTCCCGGTAAAATCAAAGTGTCCCCTACTTACACATACTCTTCGAAACACTCATTCATTCCTTTTTATTTACGTATATCACAAGTACGACATTTGGCACAGCTTTTCATTATCCACATGCGCATGTCACAGCAAACGATAGCGAAATTGAAAGAGACACCGCCGCCGTGCGTTTCCTTTTGTAAACAGAGCTTAAAATATCAGATACCCTTATCGGATACCAACTCCCAACGTTTGTGATTACATCCGTTTTATATCACACCATTCACCTCGTTTCACTTAACCTCACGCCGCCATATATTTTAACGCAGCTCGGAGAGATTGGAACGCTGTGCTCCGCCCGATATCAACAGGTGATTGGTTTTCCGTCGTGGTTTGCATCCTCCGGCGGGTTCTCGCGGGCGCCAAGATTACGGACCAAGAAAAACGATAAAACTGCCTAATTAATTCCTATCCTTTAAGCAGTGTAGCAGTATTCCAGGCCTCTCTTCCCTTAGTATCAACCATTTCCGCAAGAAACTCCAGAATTTTTAAGAAATAAAAGATTGAAACTATTTACCTTCCATCGGCCTAAATTAGCAGCATTTTTGTGAGGAAGAAACGCCCAATTGGACCCAAGGCACCGGGAGACAGGTAGAGCCATGAAGACCAGAGTAAAAGAGTACCAACGGCACAACCAGAGAAGTTGGCAGTTGAAAAATCTAATGAGACGATATTAAATTGCACTGCCGCCACCGGATAATGGGATCGGTTCACTTAAGTGGCCATCAAAATCCGCCCGGCATAAAAAATTTCTACAAGGGCCAAGGATTCAATCTCGGTAAGACTTGGAATCCCATTCTTAAACTGGCGGGAAAAAGGTTAATGAAACTATGACTAATAATACATTAGTAAAAACCTGCAAATACTTTCAGGAGGTGAAATTACGCCATCATTCATTACACTTTACGTATGCTACGATTGTTATTAAAACAAATTTTATTAGTGAATTTTGCAGCTACATTACTTCACAGATACACAAGAGCTTTACAAGAATCATACAAGATGTGCGCGTCATTGGCAGCTATTATGGTCTGTTATCGTTCGCAGTAAAGAAAACATTTTTAACCTGTCTTTTCTGCAGTCTATTTTCCTAATTTATTTCTCATGATCTAATCATTAATTATACCTACTTAATAATTTACTACTTAAATTTATCTCACAGTTCGAGAGATTGTTCTCCGTTGTCATCTAGCATGGATACATGAAATGACCCGCAGTCTCCGAAACTCTATTTAGGTCTCCCAGGAGAATTAAAAGGAAAAGGATTTTTTTATACGGCAGGAAATCCGGTTTTCAGCCCTCCCTGGAATAATGGCTCGCCTGGGGGGAGAAAAGACGAACGGGGAGAAGTGGTGAAGGAATCTTGAATCCAATGTCTGGATAGCTTAGCAATCTGTACAGTCAGCAGGCATCCACGACAACTTCGAATCGTTTCTAGATGAGTAAACTAAGTTATGGACGTAAGGGAAACAGCACCTCCCTTGGTAGAGCGATTAAAATTGCTCGTTAAAACCCTTTTTTTCGTATCTTGGTTGGTGGGTGGGTGGTTTGGGGGAAAAGATCGACAGCTGAGGTCATCTGCGACACTGGACATAAAGAGGTTAGATTGGTAAGAAAATATTTCTCGAAGTATGGAGGAAGGCGAAGAGAAACCCGGCGTCGACACTAGTCTACTCTAGATAAAAGCTTCTAAGAGGTCCATAGTTTAACGTCCAATCTCACGGATGGAGTAAGTACATACTACAAATAAAGTTATCTACACAAAGCACCTAAGTAATAATTGAGATTTCACAGATAGACCTGTGCCGCTGCCAAAATGCGGACCAGGGTCCAAAGGAATGAAAGCCAGTACTCCTGCCACCACACCAACCAAGCCATCTTTTTCGCCAAGTTCTCGTCAAGAAACCCTATAAAAAGACCCACCATTTCCGGCCCTTAAATAGTTCTTCATGAAATTATAACGCTCACAGCACCCAAGCTGCAATAAAAGAAAAGAATGTGTGAGTCAACAATGAGGCCCGCGTGTGTTTCCCAACCTGTCGAAGTAGCAAAAACAAAGATGGTGCAACTTCAAAAGCTGTAGAATTCATGTTGCATAATGAGCCTCTTTCATAACAATCTGCAATCACACCTTTGATGAAAGGCTCAATTAACAGAGCTTCATATTCCCAAATATTCCAAATAGAGTAACTGAATAATTTTCAATGCGCATTTAAAGCTAAATTACTGTTTTTCTCGGAACAAGTTTGGAGCAGACTTTCTACTTTTTTCCGGAATTGTTAGATACCGCAGTATATTTTTTGACAACCGCAGCCGTGACTGCTGTATTAAAAATGAATTATTCACTATACCTACTCGAGATTAATCCACATATCATAAGAGATGTAATGCAGGAATCTCTCCAGTAATGCAGGGATGAAGAGACCCGATTAAATGTCTACCACTTACACTAGTACTAAACGGAGTGAAGTAGAAATTGTTTAACTGAGATATGATGAAATATCCCACGAAAATATCAACTGACTTACCTGGCGCTCAGAACTCGAACTATGACTTAGTAGTTACTAGGAAACCACGCCGCCAGTGCTACAATGCTGAGGGTAGACGATAACGTCTCGTTCTTAAATTTCCCCTCCGAAATTCGTCTTGAAATACGATGATCTGATGGTGTACCTTAATAACAACCCTGACTTGCAATTGATAAATTTGTATTTGTAATTCGAACAAGTCGAATTATTATTTTTACGAACAATTTCAACACTTTGGTGATATAACATTGAACTTTTCAACGCGTGGCTACGTGCAGTGTTCATATGCCAGTGGCGTAAATGAATTTATGCTTGATAAGTCATCTCACAAGAGGTAGTAGAAAATTAGATCTATCCACGTAGAATATTAATCATAAATCTATATTAAACAGTAGTTCACATCTAAAAATCTGCAAAGTTTTGCGTCGAAACATTTGGGCTTGCACTCACTAGAGCTGGGTGCCACCTCCTTTGGCCATTTTCGACCGCCGCTTACGATTGCTTGTCAGAGCAAAATATGCACGTGTAGTTGATTTTAGATACCGAATGCGATGTTCGCTTGCTGTGGAGTTGAGTGCGTCATTGCGCATTACCTAGGTTTTGGCGTGCCGTTGAAAATCTAGAAACTCAAGCCTCTATTGCCTAGAATGATCCAAAATACCGTTGATGAACATTAATTTGTTATATATTTACATCTACATGATACTCTGCAAGCCACCTATAGTGTGTCAGGCAAGGGGTAAGTTCTCAACAACATGCACTACACTATATCCTACTAGTGCGACTAACGAGAATAAATGCAGAGGCAAAAACCTTCAGACACCAGTCAGGATGTGAAATTTCACCAACATGCAATACATGATGGGTATACTACCAATTTTGTAGAATCTATGAGTTTTTACTTCTATATCGTCTTACACCTTTCCTCAAACTCAAACAATAAATTATGACCAATATTCTCATTTAAATGTCGAATAAGTGCTCAGAAAATTTCAGTTAGCGGACATCAACTACACCTTCGCAGCTGGAGTGAGGTGGGTCCGTCTGCGGCGAGCCGCCGGAAAAAATTCAATTGTTGGCCCACCACTAGCACACACTGGGATAAATATTATTTATCTCGCTTCAGTCAGTCACATAGTAGCTTTAACGTCAAAGCAGTGCAGCATAAAATTACGGAGGGGAATGAGCTGCGCTTTCATGTGCTTTGAGCGCCCGGAGGAGGAAGAGAAGGGGTTCCAAAGGAGCGTTAATGGCGAAGAGGCAGAGAGACTTGGGCACTCGAGGGAGAGAGAGAAATAGACTCATGTATATTAGCGTTGGCGCGTGGGGTTCCTCCCTCTCCTTCCATCCCACCTCTCCCCACCCCATCCCTCCCAGTTGCCCGCGATTCGCAGAAGCTCATATTAAAGCGATTTTGAACGCGGAACTTGGCACTCTGCCCTCTCCTGCTCAGCTTTGCCATCGAATCGCGTTGTACTCCACGATACCCCGAGTTTTTGGCTGGAAGAGTGTCGATTTGCCTAATGCAGAGAGAGAGAAAGAGTTGAAGTCGGGGGAGGAATGCTAAAAAAATGGGAATAGGAAAAATAATAAATATTTTACACAATTCTACTGGAGGAATTTAATTAATCGACTCGGCATGTTTCAATGCACTGTAACATCGTCAGGGAAATGGGAATAGTTTATGCACGTGAGTGCTCACCACATCTGCATACGTATAGACACAAAGACTAGTTTCCACAACTACATATAAATCTACATCAACAAACTACCCAGAGAGTTACCAATTGGTAGGCCTACCTTCTAGGCCTAGCCATTCTCCATGCTCCTTCTCTAATCTTGTGCTTCCGATTCAAACTGTTACGGTCCCTTGGTTTCAGCGGTTTGGACGCCCAATCGAAAAAGGAAGGAAATAAAAAGAGGAAAAAAAACAATCGGGTTGAATGATCGATTGGGTCCCGCGCTTTACAAACACACACACCCACCTCCAAAATCCTCTCCCCCGCCCGGAGAAAAAAACAACCAGCTTGCACACAGAACGACCCTCTTTGCCCCTTTTTCCAAATCTTCCCCAATACCTTGCTCTCACTTATTTTTCCTCTCAAACATGCTCCCTTAGGAACTTCTTGCCCACTTTGGGGGGACTTTTTCTCATTTAAATGGTCCCTACACTGCCTAACAAGGGTTAGGGATTCTAACTCTATTCCTCATCAAATGAGGATATTTGAGTAAAAATGGATAACTTTTGAGGACGCAGTACCCTAAAGTTCCATGTCTATACCATGCGTCTTTATACTAACTGATATTTTTTTGGTGCATTGACTTTCAGTTAAAGTACATTTCGATCATTAAGGGCTCACCCTAGCAGTATTTAAGCGCAGCTTTGTTTATATGAGACCTAATATTTTCAATCTGCTACAACAGAGGATTCAGGGCATTAGTAATATGAATTCTTACTAAAGGCACATTAGGAAATAATTATTAAAACAGAGTTTATAAAGATTTTAAATTATTTTGCTGTGAACATTTTTTTTATTGGCGTCATAGGAAACCATATTCCAAATATTATGAGAAACTGTTTTTTATATGCTATTCACTTAAAATCTTGCTTTTTATATATTGACTTCCCTTATTTTTTATTATTCTAGTCTGGGCTATTTTAGTGTCTAAGTTGTTAAGGCTATTTTTGTAACCAGACGTACGGTGAAATATTAAAGCGGATACTAATATGAAGTGTTGTGAATGCTAGTTTTAAGTGTTAAATGATGGTGCCCCAAATACATGCTAACCTAATGGGGTATCTTAAGCTCCATAATGTATTTTTTTATGCTAGTTTTAAGTTGTCCTATTTACCATGTGTCACTTTTCTATTATTTATGGTGAAATTGTGTCAATGTTTCGATTATGCAATGATTCATGTTGTCATCCTTCATGTAATATCAATAGGTATTGGAGTAATACATATATATTCATTAAGTAGCTCTAACTCCTATGGTATAATCACCAAATCTTTACTACGCTGTTCGCTAACTTTGCGTCTCGTAGCTAGGAGAATCAAACGAATGAATTGGCATCAAGCGCAAGTGAATGAGACTATGATACTGTGTCCCAAAGTTCATTTCTTAATTTGCGCAGAGTCGCAATCACACGCTAATTAAAATTTGGCCAAATCTTACGCTCATCGTTTCCAAAACCAAACACGAGTTTAGCGGGCTGAGTTGCATTAATTTACGACGCCATTTCCGGAAAGGCAAAGAAAACTTACACTAAGAGTACACTAACTTTAATTTAACGTTAGTTTTACAATAAACAAGTTTTTTAACATGCTAATTTCACGTTAATTGTTTCATTGAATTTAACGTTAACTTTTTCCTTAAGACGTGCTGTAATTGTTTGGGAACACGGCCTCAGTCAACCCTGGAGCGCCTGCCAGTGAAGTGCGAGCGACCATTGCTTTCCTTTCCAATCTTTCCCGACCTCCCCAAAATTAAACTCTCCCATTCCAACTACTCCCCTTCCCACCACAAGGTGCTCGCCCTCTTTATTTTACGAAGCGCTAAATCCGAAAAAAGACGGCATACGAAAAAAAAGAAACAAAGAAAATTATTCGAGTCGGGAAAACAAACGGCAAACACGCCACTCGAAAAAAAGGGGCCCTCGTCCCCACGCGTTGGCCACATTGAGTCAGCGGTGTGTCGGTCTATTGATCAACGGGTCGATACAACGAGGAAATACTTAACGGCACGGGCGCCTGTAACGCACCCTCTTGGTACCGAACAGCCACCGGGTTGTCTTCGGTTCAGCGCGTACCGTTCAGTGCGGTGCTTCTGGCGAAGAGTACGAGCGGGATTCACGAATCTGGAAGCAAACAAAGAGAAATTATTTACGGTCCTTGTCACGAAATCCGACATCCCCGTCAGATTTTCGTGAGTGAAATTTTTATAAGATCAAGGGCACCGGGAACTTGAAAGACTCACGAGTAAGGCAGGGAAATAATAGGAGCAATGTACACATCTAATCCCTTTTAAAATGAACTGTGAGTTGGGAATATCTGTCTCACTCGAGAGGAGCAAATTCTAGTGGCATTGAAGGAGTGAATTTTGCACCAAAAATATTTAAACTTCTTCTGGTAAAGTATTAGTCCAATCATGATTAACGGAGCATGACAGTATAGAAGATGATTAAGTCTAAACTGTCTAGGTTCCGAAACCGTTCAAGTTTTTGAAAATAAGAGAAATGGAATTAAACTCCTAAAAGTTCCGTAATTTGTCTTTCACTTTAAAAGCTTCACCAGCGCAGGGATCTTTGCCGCACATAAAAGCGCATCACACCAAGTAGCACGGAATAAAATCGGAACTAGGAGATGAGTTTTGAGATGATTGTGCATTATGGTGTTGCATTTGGGAATAATAGTAGTAACCAGCGGCAGATAACCAACAAATAGTCATGTAGAAATTGTAATAATTTTAGTTAAGGATTTTCAACGAGAAATTACATCAGAAAGTTACACAAAAAAGGTGTACATAAAAACTGGGTAAATAATGACCGGAAATTGTACGAAGAAAGTTAAAGAAAAGATTTTGTGACTCTTAGGTGGAAACCTAACGACTTAACGTGGTAAAGATAAGAGTATTTGTAATTCCCGAAATAGCTGGGCCGGATATTTGGGAGATATGGAGGTTAAGGGAAATATACAGCGTGTGAAGGAGATGTACTTATTGTTAGAAGGAAAAACTAAAGGCACCGCCGAATGAAACGTAAGTTAGTAACGGAACTCCTTGGTTAAGAAAGGAGGAATATTGAGTGGAATCAAAAACATATGCAAGTCTATTAGAAGATAGGAAGTATCATTCTCCGTGGGCGTTTAAGACGTTTATGCATCATATGAAAATTCTTACGCTCTGTCTTTAACGTAGGTGAAATAGCAAATCCGTTTCATAAACCATACCAATCTTTTCGAAATTTGATTGGATACAAATTATCTTTTTTTAACATGTCCTTAGGTGTTATCAAACAGCAAACTGAGAATCAAGCAGAAGCAATATCAATTGAATTCTGTTGTAAGCCTTATGCTCTAACTTAACTTTCGCAGTAATTTCACAGATCCCAAAAAATGAAAACGAACTGCTTTCAAAAGGAATACATTGCATAATTATTACACAACTAACAAGAGGTGACACTGATCATAAAGGTCGAAATGGCAGAGGTTTATTTTACGGGAAGAGGAGATTTTTTATCGAGCAGCAATCAACCAATTTTCTAAATAAGTTCGACGAAAGTCAATTGCGGTTCTTCACGGAAGGGTATGGCGCAAGGGCAAACGAATTTGTGATAAAGGCTGGAACAAGCTGGTGTATTTGCTCAGCAAACTAAAAGAAGCGGGTCCGGCTGATGTTTGTAAATTAGGAAGAGGAAATTGTGTTGTGAGGCTTTATCAAAAAATATATAGAACTGAATCCGGCCGCAAGGTGATTTAACTTGATTTCCGGAACGACACTGGAGAAAGGTCACTCCGATCTAAAATACCTACATGACGAAAGCTGGATTGTCTACACTCCCAACTAAATTATGTATTGATAAAAAATTAGTGTGCAGCCCGGTCTTTCAATAGCATATTCCGAGCTTGTAAAATTGACGATCATTATGATAGGTGGGAGAATATCAATAGGAAAACGCATGTTAAAAACTTACCGAATATGAATAATACTCTTAGAGAAACTTAAACCTTAACACGTACCTTCACGCACGCACCGTAAGATATCATTAAAATGTTTTCTTTGGCTGTGAAAAATGTTTTCACTGTCACCAGTAAAGCGATCAAGGGTATTTGTTTTTTTATCAAAAAAATAATTATCTAATTCAGTGAGGGTAGTCTATCAACGTCAATATCTGTAAAACTGAAATTATATTTGTTTAAACGCTATATACTTACAAACCACTGAAAACATTCGAACACAATTTGACACACATGCTCCTGGGGACATAAATAGATTGATAAACTATATTAGAGAGGCCTAAAAGCCCCAGGGGCACCTATGTGAGCCCTTTTTTTTAAACCAACTTTTACTTATACAAGAAAAGCATTGGATTTGGTGATGAGGTTTATTTTTTGCTTGCTAAATGGTCAATAAAACAGAAATACCGCGATATAAAAGTTAAAGTATTTTTTACCACAACCTCTCCATGTGAGTTAAATGAATTCTGTATAGAATAAGCATTTTCTGTGTCACATTGGGAGGATTCATTTAATCCAATGCAACAATTTTTTTCTGTCTTCCCGTTGAAATCTTGCGAACACTTTATTCTAATCACTTACAAAAGCTGATCGTTGATGAAAGCAAACGCCCTCCAACGAAGCTGGTCCGAATTGCTAACACTCAATAGCTTTTAGCCGTTTCATAGGTTATACCTTTACCGAAGAATAAATTAGTATAACCTTGAATGTTGATGAAAAAATTTTTTCATAGATGACGTTCTACTTTTCTCCTGCTTTTCATAAGCTATGACTTTATTCATTCTAAGTTGAAGCAAATATTGATCCCAAGACAAAATGTATTCACAACTGTTAGAGGATGATTCCTATATATTTAATCCACCGATTTACGAATGTTTGTAAATGATTAAATGAGAAATGCTATTTTGAAACACTATCCGTCATAGCAATGGACACTAAGCTAAACAGCCCCTCTAAAACCATTAATTTGTCACACAACGTAGAGAGTTGAGAAACTTCACACAAACGCATTTCCAGTTTTGTGATTTTAAAATATATCACCCATATATCAAAGAAAAAAATTAACACCACTAGCATGAAGAATAGCATTCCACCTCTCAATTAAAACATTTATACGGGCCATTTGTTATAGGTTGATTGAATAATTTTCAAAATCACAAAACTATGATGTTGTTGAAGAAATAATAAATCAGCAGAATCTGATCTTGAGGAGTTAATTTTCAAAGAAGTCTTCCGAAATATATCGGCCATCAATATATTAATACTTATATATCCGGCTTTTCTGGCGTCTAATTTTCAGGTGCAATAGGAAATCGTAATGACAAAGAATACCTCCCGAGAAAACCGAAATGGTGAAACTAGTCTTCACTGTCAATAATAAAAATTACGAATGCCTTAGTACTAGAGATGTATGTGTGCAAAGTGTTCATTTTTCGTGAGTGAACCACCCAAAAGGCATTCTTCTCCTTCCAAAATTCTACGGTGCACAGCTAATTTCCTCCGTTTCTGATTCTCAAAATCTTCAAATTCAAGGACAGATGCAGCGGATCTCCGGCCCAGCGAATCTCAGGGATTAGCTGCTTTTCCGAAGGGATTGATCGACAGGGCTTCAGGACAGCATAAAAAATGAATTTAAAGCCGCACTATTGGAAAGGTATTGGTTTTTTGCGTGAGCTAGCTGTCCAAATGTGCTTGAAGATTTTGGTCCGTTTCTCGTAGTATCGTGAAAGATTTATTTCCGGTATTCAGATGTTGGAGCTCGTAACTTTTATAGCCTTACTGATGAATAATAGTTAACTCATTTTCTCTTTAAAATTCTGTATTGCATAGCTGCTTTTGTGAATTAATACTTATTTATTTTCATAATTTGAAAAGATTTGCAAAAGCTTTAAAATGACGGTAGAAGGGTGTATGAATAAAACGCTAGCTACTAATAAAGCCCCTCGTCTGCCAATCCCAAGGTTGAGAGTTCGACTTCCAACCTGGGTGGGTCTTACATCATCAAAGGTATGGGTGTTCGTGAAGCCATTAGGTGAGTTCTAAAGGCCGTTTTACACGGCGAATGATCTTGCGCATGATCATTCGAGCATTAATTCGCGAATTTATTTCAATGATGACCTGAAAAGTTCCCGTTTTAAACGGCTTATTAAGTCAGTGAATTTTCTGCGCATACTGAGTGCGCAGTAGTAGATATATCGATGTTGATCGATGTAGAGAGTGGTAGATCGATTGTATATATCGATTACGGGAGATTTCCGACCAACATAACTGTTTCGACAGACAGAGCAGACGGACGTTTGTTTAGATCTTGAATATTATAGATACTTGGATATTCGCTTACATTATTATTAGGTTTAGATATTCGTTTAAATTATTCAATTAAACACTGAGTAACTGCAAAAGTTTAGTGAGTGACGTTATGTTATTGAAGATGGACCGTTGAGACAATTTTAGCGACCGCTGCAGAAGTGTTTATTATGGCCGTTTTACACGATGAAAGATTTTAGCACAAACGTATATGCTGCGTGAGATTGTACGTATGTCTCAACGAAATTATAGCAGGTTTTATTTTCCGTTCAGGCATTCAGACATTCGCACAAGCGTTCATACAATTTGCCGTTTTACACGATAAAGTTTTCCTCATGCAAGAGTTCACGGAAGAGTTTGTACAAACAAACGCAACGTGTAAAACGGCCTTAAGACAGCCACATTTTGTCACAATCAATATTTTATAATAAGGGTTTAATTCTGCGAATTGAAGTGAACTCACTATCAAAACAACGAAGATGATCACCCGATATGAATATCACAGTGACATCAAAATTAAATTATTGCGATATAAAATGACATGTGATGCAGATGTGATTACGATCTGGACGAAATGTTTTCAAGTTTTTTAAACATTTTGAACAAACGCATTTTTTTGGACTATTAATTTATAACGATATGTTAAAAAAAGTTTGCATAGGAACGTAGGAAAACGATCAAAAACTTTTCCCCACTCGAGGGATTCGAAGAGGCTATCATCACTCGTACTTTCCAATGGGAGTCGGTCACGCTATCTACTCGTCCAACGATTGTCTTGTTTAGGGTCGAGCATTTTTACAAATATATACCCGATATATTCAGTCGGCTGTGAGGAAATAATGATATACTGTGTATACAAGGATGATTATTTCAATAAACAGGTCCAAAGAGAGATCATTGCACTAATATCTGTTCTGCGTTTCTGCATTTGGCAGTATCTCCCATAGTCTTTAGCCTAAAACTTTGATGAAAACATGTATCTTAGTGTAGATATCGTTGATATCATTACGAACATTTTTCTGCCGTCCATCCTGAAGTCAAAATAGTCCCAGATTTGTTGAACTCGTTGTTCTGTAGACCTGAGTAAACAATTCAAGGTCTGGTTAGATCTATTTAGGTTGAACCTATGAGATTTCGATCTTTTCATATTGCAAAACCTCCAAGATAGTTTTAATCAAATGACGATTCCACGTCTGCCAAAACGTGTGCATTGCATCCTGCCTGCAGAGATATTTATTCCCAAATACATAATTATGGCTTTCCTATCCTTCATTATATGTTATTATGATTTTGCTTTAGCGAAGTGAAGTTAATTCAATATCAAAACCACCAAGATGGACGTCATGCGCTCGTATCATGCGATCATTCACGGGATCATGCGATCAAAAATAGAACATGTTCTAATATTGATCATACGCATGGTTGATCTTGGTCATGCGGATAATACGCATGACCAAGAATTCGCCGAATGTTCCGTATTACACGAGGCATTAACGTCATGCGCATGATCATTCGAGTGATCATTCGCAAGATCATTCGCCGTGTAAAACGGCCTTAAGTAAAGACCTAGTTGTCTTGAATTCGAGCATAAAGACGCCATTTTTATTGTGCATTGGAATCAACCTCACTTACTCTACGACTGTCAAATCTGAATTCTGGCCCAATGACTCTCCTTCCCATGACTCACATTTACAGTTGAAACTTGAAATGCTCTTATTTTAGCACGATTAGGAAATACATAAATTCATTTATTCTTTTTCAATGCCTCAAGCCTAGGTAACTCGGTTGGGATATAGTCGTAGATATATGTTGTCAATCGTACTTCTCGGCTATTTACCGAGTCATACCAGAGAGATTACCTCAGACAGCTTGGCCCATATCTATTTTTCACACCGTTAAAGTGGAATGACGTGCACCTCACTCGTCGTTTCAACCATTGGTCTTTATTAGGAAAAGCTCATAGCTAAACTTTGTAACTGGGTACTCTCCTGCAAACCTGTCTCGAAATTGACGGATGTAATACTCTCCCTTGGTTTAAAGATATAAACTGGGATATTTATTTCGATTACACATAAATTTGAAATATTTATGGCCACATAAAAAGGTTTCAATCATTGAATAAATGGTGATCTTTCCGTTAAAGGTAGGTTTAGATGGATGTAGTTATCTTTTACAGCTAAATCTCCTTGCCTCCATACACTACTTCATTCTTCAGCTTGTCCCATTTGCCGTAAGAGGGTACTAATAAGTATTGCAAGATTTTCAAGAAATGGCAAATCCTATTTGCGTGGCATAGTAATTACCTTGCTTTTTTTTAAATCAACAGGAACACACCTCCAAATAAAATTAAAAATAGGGTAATAAGTAGTTGGTCATGTTTGGGTAAGCCCTCCAAGCACACGATGTTAAGATATCAAAATCATACTATAAAGCACTCATACTATAAAGCACTCATTCAATCTTTACTCTCTGCTAAAAGTTGGGATATAAAAATTATCAATTTAACGAATAAAATCCTGCCGAATAACCTTTATAATAATGCAAAAGTATTCGTAAATTTCATTTATCACTATCCAAGAATTATCAAGTTTAAGATTAACACAGAGAAAAATATAGAATATCGTAAATGCTTCATTTACTCGGGCCTTTTGAGTACCTACTTATTATTTTTATTTGTAAAAATGTTTAGGACAATTGTAGTATTTTTCAGTAAAATGGTGGATTATTTTTCTAAAAGAACCATGAAAGTGATTAACATTCCTATAACTTTCATTTGACGATCAAACCCTTTCTAAGGGTATTGACGTTATCCCGAGTTTTATGAAATGTATTTCAGCTTCTTTAAAGCCGCATGGAAAGCACGTAGGTGGTTTAAGAATACTACTTATTTTAATGTCAATCTTAATCAGCGGTATAAAACAATATTTCGCGTCCTAACTGCTCTCCCGTACGTAAGTCCCCAGAGGCCATTTCCGCGGCAGCTAAGCTCTATTTATTAGTTGCCTAAATACAATCCGCGCATTCACACTAATTAGAGGGAAATCCTCATCGTTGTAAGTATGAGAAATAGAGCTAAATATGGTACAAGCAACTTTATAAAATGATTGTAGAGTATATTGCCGACACTGAACCATTGAAATGACATTCGTCAATGGTATAAGGTAACTTCATCTGCAGAGACGGACGCCGAGTTGCATTTGGCCATTAATCTCTAAATCGGTAAATAATATAGCATGCCCACAAAAGTTAATTCATTTCCACTCTGGCTTCAGTTGAAGAAGAGGAATATCCCAAACGCTAAATAGGAATCCGCGATGAAAGACATAGCGGCCATTATAAACATTAGTTCCTGGGTAATGTTTCGGAGATATAAGAGAAATATAATCTATCGGCGAAGGCAATTAAAATGTCAGTGAAATACAAACAGATAAAAAGCGCATTATTAAAATTACTAGCTAAACTTTTTGCGTGAAAATTGTCTTTGCATACTTTTGTCTTGAAGATCCGGGCGTTGCTGTGCTTATCGGCCAATCCAAATTTTATCGGCCAATCAAGAATTTAATAAATGGTAGCTTATGAAACTTAGTACAAGGAACTGGTAAGCCCAGCTTTTCAACTTCACAGACTACACAGATTTATTTGGGGCATGCACAAATGCTTCAGGTATAACTTATACCCAAATTGGAGATACCTTTTCCTTCTGAAGACTTGACAGATGTGCAATATCCAAACTAGAGTAAAAAGACAGAACAAATCGCGATCATTATTCTATTAGAGCACGTTAACTTCTTTGATGCGAAAATTCAGGCGTATAACTTCAGTCCCTGTTAACACGAACTCAAAATGTTTTGGTTCAAAGGGAATCGTTGCCGTATTATTCATGAACATTCCAAGTGATGCAAATCCAAGCGTTTAGTAAAACTGAGCTTGAGATATAACGGAATGATACCTCCAAAGGATGGATCCCATTTCTGCCCTGCAAACGGGGATGAACCGCGAATGAAGTTAACTCGGGTTAAATTAAGTGAATCGTGAAATGGTTAAAGATCGGTTGAAGCCACAGTTTCGTTGATGGATTCCGGATTTCATGCGGTCCCTTGCCCCGTTTCCTTAGTAAATTTCCTGAGAAAATTCGAAATCTAATTGCGGAGACTACCCTGTGAACCACTCAACCTTCCTCTTAGCGCTTAGCGTTTAGAGGGGGCTAATTGAACCCACTTTAATCCTTCCGCCTATCTGTCACTCGCCTCTCCTGCCATGATTTTTATTCCTCATACGAGTTGACTATACGTCCTCATCAATAGCATCGTTATTGACGAATTTTGAAGATACCGACTCTAGCCATGGCATTACCACAGTCTATAAGCGCCAAACGCTGCGACTTTTTTACAACCAATTATTGCAAAAGTGTAACTACGGTGGGTAAAATCAAAGTCCACGTCATGGCTCAATCGCTTAGTGAGACGGTCGTGTTCAGCTGCTCCATGAGCAGTGAAGGGCGAGTCCCATAGCACCTGGTCAAATTCAATTTCTACCAAATGTGTGTTCTTTGAGAAGTGCATTACGTTTAAAAAAGCTATTCGTTTCATCACAAGTGAAAACATTTATCTATCGTCTACCAAATCAGATTATTTTGTTTACCCCTCTCGTAACTATGACTGAGTGTGGTGTATGTCACAAGAATATTCAAAGCCGTCAGCTAAAAATCGTGTGTTCTGAGTGCAAGAAGTTGTGCCATGCAAACTGTGTAAACATCTTTAAGGAGGACTTGGAATTTTTAACGGCTGAGAAGCAAGTCTGGCGCTGCCCCCCTTGCTCAGCTGCAAGAAAACTATCCATGTGTGCGGTTACTACCACGGACTCCGGCGATTTGTCTCAGGAAATAGCAATGCTTCAGGAAGCCAAAAAAGACAGGGCGAGGATGGAGGCTGATTTAAATAATTCATTTGATCTTGTGCATAAGAAGATCGACGACAACAAAAAACAGAGGATCAGTGCTCCAATATGGACAAGCCATTGAGCAACTTACGCAAGAAAACATGACCTTGAAACTACGGGTAGCCGCTTTAGAAAAAAGAATTTAAGGTAGTGAACAGAATGCCCGATCAAATATGTTAGAAATCCATGGTATACCGCAGGAGCGCAACGAGAATGTCCTTGAGATAGTGAATAAAGTTGGGGTGGCACTTGACTATCCCATTACAAGTGAAATGATAGATGCGTGCCACCGTATGGGTAAGAAGATTGACTCTTCCAACTTTCCAGGTATAGTGGTCAAATTTGTTCGTAAGTTTGACAAAGAACAGGTATTGTGGAGAAGAAGAATCGGAAGGAACTTTTCCACTCGTCATAACCTCGATGTTGATATCCCAGTCTACATCAATGACAGCTTATCTCCGGGAAGAAGAAGACTCCTTGCAGCCGCTCGTGAGTACAAGAAGAGAAAAGGTTTTAAATATTTATGGATTAGGAATGGAAAAATTCTTATTTGGGAAAAATATATTGATGAGATTGTTTGCGTTACATCAAATGATGACTTACAGTAATTATGGTTACGAATTTCATGTTTCTAATCTTTCCCAAGATGTAACAGTATTAATGTCTTAGTAGTTAAATCACACTTGAATAGCACAACACACATTAGACGACAGTGAAATAGTGTGTGGTGTACTATTAAATGACAAAACAAAAGAAATATATACATTTGTTCGTTTTGCAGAAAACCTGATTCTTAAAAAGAAATGTTGTACCAATTAGAAAGTCAAATAACAAGATTTACTTCGAGAGTTAACAAAAGCGTAATAATTATCGGTGGAGATTTCAACCTCCCGTCAATAAGTTGGGAAACCTAATCTGTTTCAAGGAAGCGTGATGCAAGCGAGGCCGTACTCAATGCATTTTCAAACCACTCTCTAACCCAAGTAGTTAACGAACCTACGAGAGGAAAAAAGTATTCGACCATTTGGCTGTCAGCCACTCTGCAATGATTAAACACGTCGATATCCTCGAAGACGTAAGTGATCATAAAGTAATTTTTATTACCTTAAAAACAACAGAAAAAAAAACGGCAGTAAAACCAAAAAGTAAAGTCTAATTATTTGAAAAATGTGATTTCATTAAATTTGGAGAGGCACTAGAAGCATCATTCTCAGAATGTGTAGCAACTACAAAAAACGAAATGTGGGAGTAAAAAACCTCGTTGATATAATCCCGAAGTAAGGCTCAGAAGTAAGTCGAAGAAGAGGGCTCAGGAGACAGTGGCAATTGCACAAATTATTTAAAAACTCAATAAAATTAGGCAACAAAGCAACGGAACTCGTGGCGAGAGAAACTTAAATTGCTCTACGCTCGAAAACAAAGAAATTAATGCGTACTACTCTACGAAAGATCAAGAATAAAATACTAGGAGAATTACGAGATGATGACCCCAAGTCATTCTGGCCTTACGCGAGAGAGCTTCAGGGCAAATCTTTAACAGTAGAGTCTTTATTGGATAAAAACGGCAAAGTAGTCACCAACAGTACTGACAAAGTCAGCAATTAAACTACTACTTCAAAAGTGTACACATTATGAATGACTCAGAGATGCACAGCCGATGGCTGACGTCATTATTTAACGTGATGGATTAAGTAAACAACCACGTTCGATTAAAAGTAACAAGCCCCCAGGTCCAGAGGGAGTACCTGCATGAATTCTTAATGACTTAGCGCAACAGATCGTATGTACCATTCCTAGAAATCATATTTAGCAAGTCATTATCCGAATGCTAGGTACCGCAAGTCTGGAAAATAGCCAACGTCACGTAAATATTAAAAAAAAATGGAAACAGACATGACCCAGGGAATTACTGATCTATATATTTAATATCTCTTATATTCAAGATACTAGAGCACATTATTGTTAGGAATATTACGAAGTTTTTGGGCAATCGAAACTTCTTACACGGCAGTCAGCACGGCTTCCGGTAGGGTAGATCGTGCGTAATACAGCTTGCGCTCTTCCTCAATGACATCCTAAAATCAGGTGAATCGAAAATACAAGTTGATGCGTTAGCCCTTTATTTCAAAAAAGCATTCGAGAAGGCTTCTCGCAAAAAACTTATATTTAAATTAAAGTCATGCGGGTTAAACAAAAACATAGTGAATTGGATACGTAACTTTCTAAGTGATCTCATATGCAAAAAGTAATCATTGACGGCATAAGCTCTGATAAGGCTAATCCGGCGTCCCACAAGGATGCGTGATTGACACCCTTGTATTCATTATTTAAATAAATGACCAAAGTTCTCAAGTTAGCAGTAACCTTAGATTATTTGCAGATGATACAGTCATCTACCGCGAAATCGGTGAAGATTCGGACTTAGAAATTATAACATTGGACCTAAACAGCATTTGCTCGTGGTGCCAGGAGTGGTGGCTTGAACCAAATTTTAGTAAATTCACTGCAGTACACTTGATGCGGAATTCATAAAACCAAAACCATGTCTCTACTGTGGGTGGAATAAACATAAAGTCGTCAGATGAAGTAAAATGTCTGGGAATTACCTTCACCTCAAACCTATCTTGGAGAACCTACATATTAAACATATTCGGCACACCCTTAAAGAAACTAGGAGTTATCAAGCGTATAGTAGGAAGGTCCTCCGATGAAAAAATTAACGAGAGGTGCTACTTTGCTCTGGTTAGGCCACACCTCGAATACGCCGCGTGCATTTGGGACCCTGGACAGAAGGATTTTATTCGAAAAATAAATAAAGTACAAAGGAAAGCTGTGCGCCTCGTTAAAAACTGCTACGAGCGAACAAAGATTGTTTCACTACTTTTAGAGGGATTAGGTTGGGAACCCCTAGAGACTCGGAGCCTACACGCTAGGCTTAGATTGCTTGAGAAATTCAGATTAGGTGTGATACAGTATGACACGGAGAATTCTTTTGACACCGCACTACATCAATAAATAAAATGCAAAGGAAAGCTGTGCACTTCGTTATAAACAGCTACGAGTGAACAAAGATTGTTTCACTGCTTTTAGAGAAAGAGATAGAATATGATAAATAGATTTCCAAACTGATAGCTACAAACATTTGTTCTACCCACGCACAATAAGTGACCATAATAAAAACTGATATCCGCTGCAAAAACTACCGAAATACTCTTCACCTTTTCACCTCCCTACAACTTTCTCCCTCACACCTTTACACGGCTGATGTCCTAACACCCCCTGTCACACTCCCATGCGGCGACTTGCAGGGTAGTATGGAGATGTAGACTAACAGATTGAAGGTTAAATTATAGGTTGGGTTATTTATATTAATTGAAAGCAGGTTTTGCCTCGGAATATCTTCAGCATATTTTATTTAACGCCAGCAGTACAAACGATCAGAAAGGTAAGGTGAGGGAAGTAGATTGCAGAACGGGGAGATGTAAAGTGCCACGTTTTCGGTGGACAGTGGGGGGCCATAGAAGTTGCATTTGGATTAGCCTATGTAACTTGCGATTGATAAGGTATAGGCACACATTGATATTTGTTGGCAAACGTTTATTGGATGATATCAGCATTTTTCTGGTTGCGTCCGCGAATATTTTTTAGGATCACAACAGTTTCGCCAGCAATCCTGCTGGCGTCCTCAGAGAAAGGATAGCAAGAACATTTTATCGTTCAATTCTTATAGAGGCCAAATATAGTTGGTTAGATTTGGCGCAAAAATTGGCCAATTCTGCGCCTAGTCATTGAGCAGAATCGTGATTGCGCGGGAGATAAGGTACTCTTTTCCATGCGCTGTGTAGGGGATATCCAACTTCTCTATTGAAATTTATATGCGTTTTTATGATTTCGATGGCTTCTATAATGATTCTTGGGAAATATCTATTTCCCTTGCCTGTTATTTTGGCGTCTTCGAATTTTATGGTATGCCCCGGTTCACTCCATGCGTGCTCTGAAATGGCTGATACTTTAAATTCCTTATTTTTTGTCGCCCTCTGGTGTTCTTTCAGCTTACGGAAGCATGACGTGGTCACGAGGTTTAACTTTGTGACCAAGATAGCCGACATCCTACCCGGACCCAAGGGCAGAATTCCATGGGCACTCTCCGAAGGCGTATACCAAGTGCCGTGTTTTTGTGGCAGGTCCTATATTGGCAAAACATGCAGAGGTTTGAGCACACGGCTCTTTCATCCTTCAGCTGAGGACGCCTGCAGAATAGCTGGCGTAACTATTGCGATCCTAAGCAACATACGCGGACTCATCCCAAAAAAGTTTGATATCATCTGATCAACGCCGTGGAAGCCTGCGAACGAACGAAACGTGTATGCAATTGAAAGTCTGTAAATATGCAATCGAATTATTACAAAATATATCTCATGTGCCATGTGGATACATGTTTTTAAAAATCATTGAATTTCTAATAAACCAAATCTGTAAATAGCATTTTATCACATTTACCAATAGATATAACTATTAGAACACGTATGCAAAGTTCCACGGGAAATCTGTACGTAGAAATGATAACTAAATAAATATCCTCTAAAATGATAAAGGATTTCTAGGAATCCGTTTAGAGGGCATTTATGTGGTTATCATTTCTACGGCCAGATTTTGTGAAACTTTGCATAAGGTAAGTAAATTTGAGCAGTTGGGGTATTCAATGCTTATTGCTGAAGCGGTAGGACGTCTTAGCTTTTTAACCGTAGACATATTTAAATTGTCTAATAAAAGAGAATGATTAGTATCAAAATATATTTTGCTATATCTCGTTTTCGCGAGACGTACTGCCGGTATATAAAGATGGTATACAACATTCTTCCGTGCGTAACAAAATCTATTTTCTGCCTAGTTATTTTTTTATTCTGCAGGGTAATAATAAAATATAAAATCAGATAATACATTTTAAATTGTCAGGTGACAACTTGTGGAAATGAGTGACAGTTATCATTGTCACAAAAATACTTTGTAAATTTTCAGACTGAGTTTGTTTAACCTACCAAAGTTTCGGCAAACATTTGACCTTGCCAATGGAAAATGATTTCCGGAACCTAGGTCGGTTAAATAAACATAGGGGAAATTCAATACGTATTTTTTTATAATTTTATATATGAAATAAGATCACAGTTATATATGATAGGCTATGGATGGAATGGGGCCAGATGTTAAAAATACAGAGGAGATAAGATTGCGATAAGGTAAAGATAGAGTAAATGAGAGGAACGGTTAATGGAAACCAGATAATTTAAAGTCCAAAGTATTACGCAACTGTTCCTCAACCTAATTCAAGAAACTACTTGGAATTTAGCGCGCCGAATCCATTGAACACGGCTTCCGACGTTCATGATTCGAAAGTTCTGATGTCCATAAAGTATTTTGGAGAATGCGAGTAACCAATACGAAACATATCAGGCTTCACTTCTTCTGCGAAATAATAATCAGCTCTAGTGTCCCCTAGAACTAGTAACTACAATTCCTGAAAATGACCCGTTACCGTTTATAAGATATAAAGGTATTTTTCAGTAAACTCGCGATCGCATTGATGATTCATCTGAAGGGGATTTGAAGATTAGTAAAAATCTGATAGGTGAGGAGAGAGAGGTATCATTTGGGCTTTTGGTAAGCTTACTTTAAGTCTTAAGATCATCAGCAGCCTTCGATCATTTTTACTACGGCTCTCCACTCCCCTCTCTTTTCTGTTAATCTCTTAATTCCTTCATTATCCCTTCCAGCTTTTACATGCCTCAAAGTTTGATACAGGAATTATTTCCTTGGTCTTCTTTGGTAATCCTTACAAATATTCACGCTTTTCATTATTTTTTTCACGTGGCTGTTATGTCTAAGAATATATCGAATAAGTTTGGCCCTCATGCTTCGTCGAGTTTTCGCAAAGCATCTTTTTCCTCATACTCTTTGGGGTTTTTTGTAAGGGGAGTATGTTGGTTCATTCTATCTTCCTTACTTTCCCATAACAAAACTTTCACATTTATTTCAAAATTTTCTCCTCCGCAGGTGTAATTTTCCGAGTATATGGTTCACTGCCCGACTAGAGCATGCTCCATACATGACTGTAAATTAAATGTTTCCTTACCTCCAAGCTTGTGTTGCCTTCTTCAACTATAGTCCCTCTGGTAACTTTTTGAATTGGCTGCTTTCAAACCCTAGTACGACCAATAATTCCCATTTCCTTACTGTGTAAAATTAACTTATGATTTGTATCTCTCTTGCCATAACACTCACTAGGAAATGTGGTAGACTTTTAGCCCTAATTTGAGCGAAACTTGCTTGCAAAATTAAGTCGAGCGTTCAAAACTTAGCTCTGTTTTTTTTAATTAAGCATATATTTTACTTTTTATACACTAATTTAGATGTCTGTATGACTTTCTTATTATTAATTTAATGCAGTGGATCTGCAGCTATGGCAGTCTCCAAGACTTGTGCGGTTTTGAGAGGAGTGCACAAAACAGATACTGAATTTATATTGAAATAAATTCGTAAGGCAAACAGAATTTCGCAACAATTGCACTACTCTGGAATTCCTCCGGCAGTGTCTCACAATCGTAGCCGCCTCAGATAATTCCCTACAGTACTATATCTTTGGCCATATCTCTGAGAGCATCGATTATTTCTCCGTAGATTTTGTCTTCATCGGGCGTCACGTTATCTTACAAGTCTCTCGCCACTCCGTAACATTTTCTTCACTAGGTGCGGACAAAAATATCGCTCATTCGTTATCAGCAAAGGTTCTATAGCTCGAGACGATATCGAGAGACCACTTCATGCTACTTCAAGGTACTCCAATGCAATGGGATAAAGATTTTATCGCTACTACGCTTGGGGCACCACTCGTCACTCTGGATCCACCGTGATCACGGGAAACACTGGCATGTACTGGACTTAAAGATTCAACGAATGGCTAATGAAGAAAATATTGCGCTTAAAAAATTAACTATTGGTGCAATTTACAGAATAATTGAATAAAACTGATTAAGAATCAGAGCTAGCTACATATTCATCATCTACGTAAAGACGGTTTAGTCATGATTGAGGGTTTTTGAAAAATCTAACCATTTTTTGTTTATCGGTAAAAGGTACTGCTTTGAAGAATAGTATGTCTAATATTATAAGCTAAAGTAAGGCACTTAAGATGCAGATTAGCAGCTGAAAATATGTTTTTTGAGATTTCATTTTACCCCGATTAGCTGGCTACAGCACCATATCTACGAAAATTAAGCTAAAAAAGCTTTAATAAAACCATATAGAAACTTGCCTCGGAGGAAAAAGGAGCGTTGACTAGAGGTTATTGAGATGAGGGCGTGAAGAAGAATGGGTAGAGCTCCAAGTAAGGGAAGAGGTGGAGATATTACTGACAGGAAAGGAAACTAACTTAACGGAAATTCGAAGGCGGTACCTGAAGCGGTTGAAAGAGTAACTGTGGAGGAACGACAGGCTAAAGAGAGTGACGGAGTTGAGTATGGTAGAGTACGAGTAGAGGAAAGGGAGATAATAATACGAATTTTAGACGTCGTGAAAGTATATAATACATACTGAGACTTTGAGAGGGACTTACTACAGGGAAGTACACAGATTTCCGAAGGAAGCATAGGAGAAGATTCTCCGTGGTCGAAGTTATAGGGAGGACTATCATTGACCTACCTTTGATTCCACGGAAGATAAATCATTCGCCTTGACCGAGACTCGAAATTAGATCCCTATATCTCGCACCAAGTTCTTTAGCTAGTTAAGCTGCCGAGGCGTCTATCTCCTCAGTAGATTGATTCGCTTAAGCACTTGGCGCGATACTGAGAGATCCGTGTTCGCGTCCCGGTCAAGGCGGATGATTTCCCTCTGTTGAGCTGTCGCTCTTCTACGCACTTGCGCGTGACATCATGAAGGTAACACCAAGGCTAGTTCTCGGTTTGATTAAAATCTACCTCTCCTTAGGATAATATCTCTGATAATTATTTTTTATAATATTTACATTCACGCCAAAAATATATAGATACATAATTTCCATGGAGGTCGTTACATCGGCGGCATGCAACAAGCAACAGATTGCCACAAGCACCCATGTCCTGAATAGCACACCCAGGCGGGACTCAAGCCCGTAAAATGTGGATTAGCATGCGAGAACGTTATTACGTGAAAAAAGGAGGAAAAAGATAAAGCAAGGAAACCATGATGATACTGAATGATTCTCTCAGCCAGAAATGGCATCACTTTCATTTTTCACCATCCAACAAGGATCCGAAAATCCTTTTGAAGCGACAGTGGCCCCACTCATTCTCCCCCTTCTAACGGGTGGGTAACAGGTGAGCGCGCAAACCGGTGTCCCCCCCCCCCCCTCCCTACCTTCCCGCTCTCGTCCCCTCATTCCCGCTCCCATCCTGAAGAGAGTTCAGCAGACTCGGGAGGTCTTACTACCTCACCACGCCCTCCCGCTCCAATCTCGGGCACGCCCCGCCTCCATGGACGCAACCGCCCGCCTCGTCCTTACCACGCCGCCCTCTCCCCCGCCCCCCGTTCACTCTGCCACCCCTTCTTGGGCAGCGCTCTCGCTAAAGGCGGTGTGCGACGCGCCATACATCTTCAGGTAGTTTGAGAGTGAGATGTCACTGCACATAAAATTCAACGAATTTGGCCTCATCATAAAGAAAAATATCTCATCTTTTCAATGATAAAAATATCAGCCGCTTAAAAACTATTCAATTCGAGTGATTTTCCAAAAAATGCCAGCCATTTTCCAAAGGAAACTGTATGGATATACACTCCAGGGAGACTTCATTTTAATGAATAAGGAATTTATAACGCATAGATATCGTCAGAAATTCAACAGTAGTTCGACTGTAGTTCTTGTCAGTAACTCAACTACATATATTAAAAAAATAAATCAATTACTCGACGAAGTAATTTTTTCAGAATTGCAAAAAAAATCTTCGGTTGTGAAGGCAATTTGACCGTACGGAGTGAAAAAAATAAGTTAAGTTGAAGGCGTATGCATGCATATTTAGTTAATGACTGAACTGCTGATATTAAGAAATAAAATTAGAATATAATCTCTATTGTGACTGGAGAAAAATCTCGCTCAAACCACCTTACGTGGTTTATATCTACGTTGTACCCTGCAAGCTTTTACAAATCGATAAAGGCTCATATATCTTATACCCTTAGAGAAGTAATAATTCTATATTGAATGAGAAGCAGTAACTTTGTAATTCCTCATGTATTTATTGTAAACGACCCGGGTTTCGACGTAGCACGTCATCATCAGGTGATGATGACGTGCTACGTCGAAACCCGGGTCGTTTACAATAAATACATGTGGAATTACAAAGTTACTGCTTCTCATTCAATATGCTAAGCAAATTCCATAAAGTTACGCCTGAGACAACGGAGTAATAATTCTATTTACAATTAATCTCAAAGATGGCTATAACGATTTTGATGAAACCACATACTGAGGGATTTAGGCAGGAGAATTTCATTGAGCTAAATCTGAGCTTCGGGAAAATTCGTTGAGGTACCGAGTCTGAGCTCAGAAAAGATTTCAGGGCAAAAAGCATGGAAATCAATGGGGATTTCGGGGTAGAGTTTTTATTTTTATTGTACGACTTATAAGTATAATAATAAATATTGAAGACAATAAGAAAACACTGAATTGCGAGAGAAAGGTTGATTCTTATTTTTCAATGCTCTATTTACTTTTCTATAAATTCAGATAAAGGATGCAGTTTTATAGAGAATAGGTCATAAATCAAAATACCATTACTCTTTGCCAACATTTCAGAATATAATGTATTCAATCATCAGGGCTAAAAACAATGCATCACATAATTTGATTCAATTTCTCGAAAAGTTTATGATAAATTGCCCAAGTAATTCCTATTACCTTTCTGTATATTGCACTCGTCTTCATGAAATACACATCTGGATTTAGATATAGTTACTAAATATTATGAGTTATCGGTGTTGTTCATTAATTTCTACAAATCGCATCGCGTAGTTATAGCAAAAACATTTTTGTATGTTAACATGACTGAAATCTAACAAATGGTTCCGTTGATGGAACCCCGGGAGAAGTAGTTGTATATTAACGAGTGTACTGCATGTTAGCAAGTTCATTTGCGTAGCACTCTCCTAGCTTCAGGTTTGACCGCACACTGTTCTCGTGACAGCTTTTTGGCCTGCGTCAATCGGCCGGGGGAACGTGCTAGGTTCTGATTTGAACTGGGATGAGTGCTGCATGCCTAGTGTGGAATCATCCCGTGCCACACACCCTAGTGGTGGCTTGCATGGTACTTCGTAGATGTGAATGAATTGGACAGTGCCTATCCCGCTTAAGTAAAGCGATCGCTATCAGCCATATTTCATTTTAAGTCCCTTCAACGTACGTAACTTAATTTAACATCAAATCATACTTATTAAAATGGCTAATAACAGTATTACAGTGCGTTTGACGGTGTGTGTCAGTTGTAGAATCACTCCCTGCCACTCACCCGTGCGATGGCTTGTAGGGTACCGCAGTTAAAGACTCCGGTGTGAACACGGCCGATGTAGATGAACGGGCATCTTCGCCGCTCAGCGGGAGTCGGCTGTTACGTCCTCGAAGGGGTGGGGTAGGGGAGGAGTTGGAAGTGAAAAACTTTGAACAGCGAGCTGCCGAAGGGGTTGCGTCACACGTAAACACGCGGCCTCCCCCCCCCCTCTATTCACTCTCCCTTTCTCCTCCCACCTCTCTCACTCCCTCCCCTCCGAGTCCACATCATCATCCCACCCGATCCGTTAAGCGAGCCAGCTCACGGCGAGTCTCTCTCCCGCGCCCGATGGCCATTCTCAGCGCACTGATCCTCCGTGACCTCAGTCGACGAATGCACATGTTTCTGCCGGCGTCGGGGTAGGTGATCGGATAAATGGAATCGGTCGGGAGAATTTGCTCACGTTTTTTTCTTTGAAGATCCGACGTGTAATGCGTTGGGTACCTGGTTATTCTGAGAGGCAACCGACAACTGTGGTCATTTGCGCCATTAAAAGAATGGTTGGTAAGGGAATGATGAAGAACGGAACAAGGTGGAGAGAAGCCCGGCGTCGGCATCAGCCTACTATTTAATGAAAGGTGCCGAAGGGACCGCAGTTAAACGTCCCATCCGACGGATTGAGTCCTGCACTTGAAAGGTTCTACGCGCAGCACCCATTCAGGAATTGAGATGCCTATAAAAAAATCTCCACCGCTGCCAGGGTTCAAACTCGGGCCCTCGGGATGGGAAGATAGTTCGTCAAGCTACAACACTATTCCAATTCCTTGGATGTCGAAGATCTTAGGGGTTATTTCTGACACAATTGAGGATTTATTTTTATTATTTTTTATTAATTAATATTATAATTTATAAACTAGCAAGTATTTACCATTAAATTGTATTATTTTAAGTAATTTTGGGGGATCTTGAACACTTTATGTAGTCACACTCTCTCTCGTGGGAAAATTTAACATGAATTCGAATGCATCGACAATCGGAGCAGATTTGTTTAGAATTCCGAAGGGCCCACTGCCTACGGATTTGACACTGTCTTCCCCATTGCCACCATTTTTTCATTCATCAATATAATTTTCACTATCATCGCATTTTAAGGGAATCGTTGAAAGTGACATGAATCGAATTGATAGCCGAATCCACTGTACCCGTTTGGTTACCCATCGCGACTGATGACGCGGAGTAGTTGTGGAGTTCAGTATAAGTGGAGTATAAGCTTCGCGGTGGGATACCCTTTTTCACTGCGTATCAAGGTCGCAGTGGCGAAATTTTTTTCCCGAGCACAAAAAAATACACAATCAATTTCTACGCTCAGCATATTATACATACGCCAACAAACTGCGACAGGAAGGATTACATGTGCTAGGTAAAAGAAACAGACAGCAGAACTGAGTTTTGAAAAGTCATTTCTTTCGCGAAGAATGAAGAACAATAATAGCGTACATATACATCTAAGAAGTACCGTGCAAGCCACCTCTAGGGTGTGTGGCACGGGGTGATTTCAGACCAGGCATGCAGCACTCGTCCCAGCACAAATCAGAACCTCGCACTCTCCCCCTGCCGCTAGGCGCAGGCCAAAAGCAGTCAGAAGAATAGCGCGCAATCCTACCGGAAACTGGGAGAATGATACGTAAATGAACATGCAAGCATGCAGAACAACACTATAGACACATCTAGTGGTAAATATTACTAATACTGTTAATTTATGAATGATACGAGATGCTACTTCCTGCAGAGAAAAAAATAAAATAATGACGGACAAATCGACCGGTGTGAAGTGTTAGTAATGATGTTGTGTTATTAAGCACAAGTGAAACTTCTACTCTACCAATTGAGGGTGGGAGTTTCATATGATTGATCTATCGCAACTATTATGATCCCTTATTGTGCGTGGGAAAAATGACATTTTAAATATATCGGTTCGGCAGTCAATTTCCCTTATTTTATTCCTGTGATCGCTTCTACCGTAGTACGTTGGGTCTAGCAGTATATTTTGAACGTCCGGCAAAAAACTATCTGCTTCGAACTTCCGCAAAAGATTTTACCTGTATTTCTCCCTTCGATGAGTTAGAGATTCCCACCCCAATTCCTTCAGCAATTCGTAAGTTTATCGTAACAACTTTTCACAAATCTTGCTGCTCTCCGCTGTATTCGATCTATTTCAGAGATTAGTCCTACTTCGTCAGGGTTCCATATGCTAGCGGCAAACTCCAGGTGAGGTCTCACCAGTGAAAAATAACATCGCTCTTTAATCTTCTCGTCGCATTTTCCTAATATTCTTTTGATAAATCCCAATTTGCGACTAGCCTGTCCGCAGATTTCCCGGACGTGTTTCCCCCAAACAGGTCCTGAGTAAGGGTCACACTTAAGTATTTAACTTACTCTACATTTGATAAGTCTTGTTTGATTAATTTTGTACGTTTCGTTGACCGAGTTATTCTTTTTCCAAAAATTCATTACAACGCACTTTTTAAAATTCAATTCTAACTGCCAAGTATTGCACCATTCATTTATAGCATCTAGGTCTTTTTTTAACGCAATCTTGTCAGACTCATTGCCTAGATCCCTGTACAACACTGCGTCATCTGCGAAGAGGCGAATTTTGCTCGTAACAACGGTAGTGATGTCATTAATTTACAAAAGGAACAATAAGGGACCGATGACACTTCCCTAGGGTACACCTGATGTTACTTTCACTACATCAGAACTAACGCCATCTAGAACTACCCTCTGTTCACGGTCGGCTAAGAACTCTCTTATCCAACATATTACGTCGTGGTGTATTCCGTAAGCTTCCAACTTAACGAGTAACTTCGAATGAGGGACCTTATCGAAAGCTTTTTTGAAATCTAGAAATATTGCGCCTACTTAGACAAGCTTTTCTCCCGAGGAAAGAATGTCGTGAAGGAAGAGGGCCAACTGGGTTTCGCAAGACCTACCTTTCCGGAATCCGTGCTGATTTTCGCTAACAAGTTTTGACTATCCAAGTACCCCATAATCGAACGGACAATTATATGTTCCAATATTTTGCACGAGATAGACGTAAGGGAAATCGGTCTATAGTTACTGGGTTCTTCCTTATCACCGCTTTTAAATATTGGTGTAACGTTCGCGATTTTCCAATCGTAAGGAACACGTTGTTGTGTTAGAGATTTTTCAAATATTTTTTTTTGAGGTACGGTGATATTTCTAATGCTAATTCTTTATACACTCGGAAGGGAATTTGATCAGGACCGGGTGATTTTTTGCAATTAATTGATTTCAGATGACTTTCTATTCCTCGACTAGTGATATTAATAGACTGCATTGGGTGCTTATATAGCCTAGGCATTGTAGCGGTGTCATTTGGAGAGCATTTTGTATAGACGCTTTGAGAAAAGGTGTTGAGGATATTTGCTTTATCTAATTTGTCGTTTGCTCTTTCTCGTAGATTGTTCTTTAGTGACGTTACTGTTGATTTGCAGCCTTGAACCTTCCTCACGTATGACCAAAATGCCTTTGCGTTATCCTCTAAATATTCGCCCAATATTTTATTTTTGAATTCCGTTATTGCTTTTTGAAAGGTCGCCTTAGCTGCTGTTTTGGCTTTCTTGTATTTTTCGCATAACTTCTTATACTCCTCTTCGGGGAGACCCTGACGTGCGTTCCTCATTTTTGCTTGCCAGATTCGTTGTCACTTGGGAGATTTCCGGACGTCCGCATTATACCACCTAGGTTCAGTATTGACCTTTTTAAGTTTACTTGGTGTTGCGCTAGTTATGGGTAGTCCTGTGATGCTACGAAATGTATTCCATGTATAGTCAGTGAAACAGTTTTCACTAATATCGCTAAATATTTTATACGAGGTCAATAGTTCTTGTTTTAAACCTTCGAAAATCCGCCTTGTGAAATAAGTATACCCTCCTCTTTATGGGTGCCTTTTAGTCAGTACTGATATGGAATCTAGCTTTTACTGCTCTGTGATCACTAATTCCGTTCACTGTTACTACGTTAAGGACGCTCTCAGGTATGTTGGTCACCTAAAGATCTAGAACGTTGTTTCTTCTGGTCGGTGTTGTGACTAATTGGTGTAAGGAATTAGAAGTGAATGTGTGGAGTAGAGTGTAGCACAAATCCTTATCTTTGCCGCCATTTTTGAAACTATATGTCTTCCAGTCAATCGAGGGAACGTTGAAATCACCACCGATAATTATGTTATTTTCGTTATTTTTACGTGTGAGACGTTTCACCTTTCTACCCAACTCTAGAACTGAATTTAAGTATGCATCGGGTGGTCTATAATATGAGCAAATAAAAATTCTTTTTGTTGAGTATTTTATGGAACACCATACACTTTCTAAATCATTATATGGAAATATTTCGGCTCTGCTGACGAACTCATCTTTGACTGCGATAAATACTCCTACTCCTGTTCTCGCTGTTTGGTCTTTACTGTATATTGCATATGATTTTGGGAAGATCTCGGTATCCGCAATTTCATTCAAAAACCAACTTTCTGTTCCTATTACTACATCAGCGTCCGTACTCCCAATGAGATGTTGAAAATCAGCGACTTTGTTTTTTATACTACGGCAATTAATAACCGCAATGGAAATAGAATCCCTGGGATACGACTTACAAGTCCTGTCTATCGAGTATTTTATTTCATTAATGGCACTTGTTTTTTATGTACCTAAGCCGCGTTTTCTATTTCTTTCGGATATTCTGAATATGAATTCATTCTGAATTAGTCATTATGAATTAGAAAAAACCTCTCATTCCTACCAATATTTACGGTGACCCCTTTACTTAATAACCAACTACATGATCTACTCCCTGCCCTGCCCTACATCGTTTATAAAATGATTAGTGGATAAACTTATAACGAAACAGATTTATGATACTGGTTTGAGTGGTGCTTGAGGAAGGGGTTAACCGAGAAAATCATTGGTGAACGTGGTGGAAGATCTTAAGTGGCTTAGATAAGATGAGTCTTAAGAACTGGAGGGCGTGTATGACGGTAACGCGAAAGAGGTATGCAAGGATGGGGCATTAAAGAGGATGTTATTAAAGATGAGTTAGATTTACTGACTCACCTCCGAGAATTACACTTTTTTGACTGTGCCAACCCCGAATGGGAATGGTGTGATAGGTTTGTATGCAAGGTAAAACTGTATAAGACTGTTGTAAATAATAAAGTTATATAATCGGCACGCCGAATGACTGAATGCCCAGCTTGATACGGTTTCTCGCATGACTAAACAGTTGTAGTATCTTAACCTGTGCATTACAAGTAATCCTGTTTCGTAAGCTTTCACTCCCGTAGTTAATGGCCAAGTCTTACATAGTCTTCACTGGTTTGTGGCCAAGACTGAGCGGTAAAATGAGTCCGAACTTTAACTGGGAGGGGTTTTGCTTTTTTTTGGGGGGGAGGGGGGTCCTTCAATCGTTCAAAATTAATTTCGGTACGTAACTAAGGACTCACTGTACAGAAAAACTACGAGTGAGTCCTAAGTTACTTACCGAAATATATCTCGAACCTTTGAAGCACAAGGCGTGGAATCGTACCCTGCCGCACACTGAATTGGTGACTTACAGAGGTCTTGTTCTAATTCAGGAATATACACCATAAGTATCATGTACTACGTTCAGTACGAGCCTGGGGCATACTTTTGAAGTGGACCGGACAAATAGCGCTTGTAAATACGTACATGTGGTCGAAAATTACGTAAAACAAATAAGTGATGGCAGCAGTCACCTCGGCATATCTCGTAAAAACGCCTAGAAAGAAAATTTTACTAGCAAATAAAAGTTTATTAAGGTCAGTCAGGAACATAATAACAGTTCAGCATAATAAAGGCAGATTAATTTTTATGCGTTCAAATTAGCCCTAGCGAAAGCGGACGCCTTGATTAATTAGTACGACTGGTACGGCCGGCTAGTAAGCCGTATAATATAAAAACCCGTAGCCTTATACCAGCCCCTTCAAGGTCGTAAAGTAGGTCCACAGTTTGAAATTGTGGCGTAAATTCCTAAATTTCATAAAATTATGTATGTTCATTTCGCCTTAAGTGGGTTGGCACATTATCAGAGCAAATTTAGATGCAGAAGGAGGCCGCTGCAGTGTTCATTCCTCTCCGACTGCTCATGCCGGAGAATTCAAGCCTCCCGCGCAGCATTTTCCGATTCTGTTTTCTGCGATTCGCGACTGAAAACCTAGTAACGATGTCGTGCTCGAGGTTGATATATAAGAAAAGCAGGGGGATGCTCTCGAAATGGAGATGTTTGTTGCCTTTCGAAGTCCCGTATTAGCTTAGTCCGCGCACACAACCGACATCTCTGAGTACCTACAGTATCCCTCGAGTGATTGCTTTCAACTGGGAAGTCTACGTGGCGGTAAAGGTGATGGAGTGGAATGGTTTTAAAGCTTCACGCTGAGATGACCATGAATCGGAAGTGGTGAAACAGTCGATTACGTAGGAACCATCTAATGCTCTAAATCAACTAAGAGATTTTTGAGTGCTTAGATCGCTAATGTGCACTCGGGGGATACTAGTGCAAATTTATTTGTGGAAATAAAACAGTATCAATTTGCAACTATTGGCATTAATAAAACTGCTGATTGCAGCACTGATTTCACAACTCTGGATGAACTGTAGCTCATCTGTTGTTGCATCAGCCAACTTTTCGTTTTCGTCCTCAAAAAAATGCTTTCATAAGTAAGCTGCCAAATACGCAGAGTATTCGATGAATGCACGAATTTATGAATACTCATTCCACCCCGATAATCCGACTGCTTCACCATATGTATTGAACTAACACATTTTCCTTTCGGAAGTTGCTGTAATTTGTTGATACAAAAACATGATACCTACCTTTATTTTGTAACCAATAAACTTTATCAAAAAAATCGCTTGAAGGCCTGGTTACTCGATACATTAACTCGTCCTAGTTAGTGTGTGAATCTATGAACGCGTGAATGAACGCGAAAATTCGTAATGTAACCACAGCAACTTGCACTAATGCATGAATGCATGCCCATAAATTAGAACGCGTTCTATTTTGGTTCATGCATTCGTGAAAGTTGCACTTAAAGTACTGGATTAGGCTATCTAGAACTTTATTGGCGCTAGTGTTTCAGTAACTCCTGATGTTAGATAATGGAAATAATGTTTTCTGCCCATTGGCGTAGGGTTCGTGGTCGTTTTTTTCCTGTAGTTTGTTTACTTCTGTGATTCTGTTTTTTAGCGTGTGACTCAGCTTTTCATTTTAATTTGGACCTCTGCTCCATTTGACTTTTGCTCTACTGTTTGACCTTTGCTCTTCCTGGACTACATGTACGCAACGTTTATTGAACTCTCGCCTTCGTTGTACCTATCCTTTTATCGACCATTGCGCCCCCCATGGGCTACCCTATAACTCACATCGGTTGTTAAATCAACTGTTGTAATTTGATCAGTAAATCACGCATTATTAATAGGGAACTGCTACGTTAGAATTTCGATGTGCATTATCGTAAGTCAGTGTGTTGTTTCATGTAATTCATTCAGTTGATATCTACATCTACAGAATACCCTGCAAGCCACCTCAAGGGTGTGTGGCAGGTGGTGAGTAGTCACCTACATGCATTACACTATACCCTAAAGTTTGTGTACTACGGCTAATTATGCATTAGCGTAAATCTCTAATGCTTATCACGAGGCGAAGCCTCAAAAGCATGCACTACACTACAGATAAGCTCACAATGGAGAGGGACCGTTTTTATACATGTATTATGCAACCACACAAATGGACAGAGACTCAAGAGTTATAGTTTAGGCTTTAATCATTTCCTTGTAATTATTGTTCTTAGGCTCGTAAACTCTGTGGAAAACTCTTCACTATTTGTCCATTTCGTACAGATTATGCACTATAGATTCTTTATAACAAAAAATTTCGTTCAGGCCGTCAGCCAGTCAGCGCCAAATTCATGAATGTTTTCTACTCGCGTGGCATGGGGGCATTTATTTTCATGAAACTTGTTCCTTGAACGTGGATTTTATGAATAAATTTACGAAAACTTTTAACCGTGGGACAAGGGTATGGAGTAGAAAGTGGAAAATCATGAAGGACTAATCGGTAGCTACGATAGAGGACTTGTTGATGGCTCGCAAACTGAACTACATAGTAAAACTTCATGAGCATAGAACCAAATCGGTAGGAGAGAGAAGAGAGACACGTCGCGGTGGGAGTAAATAAACAGTCTGTAGACCCGTCCACAGAAGGAATTGACTCACGTCGCAAACGGAAATTCCAACGCTCCCAGCCATTGGCCGTTCTTAGTACTGCGTCATCGAGACGAGAGCCACCGAAGGATACCTGTGTAAACGATCTTACTCCTCACTCTTCCTCCGTAGATTACCGACAGTAGAATCACCTGGCGCAGCCACTGTGGTCTTGCGTTGCGGCAATATGTACCGATTGGAGAGAAAACGTACACATTACGTGTACGGCTCGACAACTCCAGCACATTTTCTTGATCAAAAGGGCCACGATTTTTATAAAAGACTTACTATGTTTAGGAAAAGGATAAATTACTTTGCATTATTCCACTGGAGAAATACGATTTATTGAGTCGACATGTTTAATTGCACTGCAGCATCATCAGTCCTGATGATGCTGCAGTGCAGTGAAACATGTCGACTCAATGAATCGTATTTCTCCAGTAGAATAGTGCAAAGTAATTTATCCTTTTCCTATAATGGAATTGCACAACGTATCGGCCACCACCAATAACTTCATTACTATGTATATTTTTCTTTGATTCATTCATAGTGTTTATTCGTACGGTATTAATATTTCCAAAGGGATTGACAGGGATTGGCACGTAAGGCGAATATAGTGAAGGAGACAATATTCTCTATGATGAATGAGCGTAAACATACCATAAAGAAAATCGCTCTTTGTGTGATTGTTATATTATACCTCATACGCCTCCTTTTATTATTACTATTATTTATTTATTCTTCACCACATTGACTTTAATTACATTTTGTTTAAAATGTACACTTTAAACCTTGAAGAAGGTTGGATGCAGAAAAGACGCCTTATGAGTGTGAGGTAAGTAATTTTTACCAACATGCACAGAACAATATTTTAAAAATGTCATATATAGACTACGAGTATTACGAATATGAGTTACGGAAGAAGGAGGCAAGACGTGTTCTTACTACTGTTTAACGTATCAATGCCGTAGAATTATATGGCTAATCATCTAATTAAGTACACTACCTGTCGGCCAACTCAATTGTAAATTCTCAATGGCAACTAATAGTTTCTTAACGTTCGTGGAAAAAATAACATTTTAAACCTGTGTGTCCGGCAGCCTATTTCCCTAACTTTATGCTTTTGATATTATCTGCCGTCGTTGGCCGGATTTGGGTAGTTTTTGGCACCATCTGAATATAGACCGGCTATGTTCTTCCTTGAAAAGTTGGGTCTAAACTTTAACTGAAGGTTTGAATGTGATTGATATTCTAGTTGTTGAAGTAGTTTAGTGATACTTACAAAATTATCCTTATGACCTTTTACATATTTTGCCAATCGTTGCTGCTCGTGTCTGAACTTCAAGCCTACTTTATTTGTATCCCCATTACTAGTAACATATTCCAAATGAGGTTTCACAAGGAAGAAGTGCCCATGTTCCCTAATTCTATCACTGCACTTACCCATAACCCTTGTAAAACTCCTAATTTACATTTGACTTTCCCAGTTATTTCCCAAATGTGTTTGCCCACAGAAAAAAGCATGAGTCAGTATTCTCCAAGTATGATTCGGTACAACTCCAAGGAATATAAAGGATCTAGTTCTGCCATTCTGTACGAAGTAGGTGACCTGAGGAGAGTTGTTATTTTTCCAGAAATTCATTGCAACTCAGTCATTTATTTTTTCTAATTTAATTCTAACTTCCATATTTCTCACCACTTTTGTATTGCCCCAACTTCTTTTTCTAGCGTTTGCGTATAGGTACCATGATTTATAAGAGTTAAAAACTACTGCGTCATCTGCAAATAACCGATGTTAACTGGCAACTACTTCCCGGTTATATTCAATGTATAAAAGGACCCATGATGCAACCCTACTGAACTTCCGATGTCACTTCAACATCATTAGAACCACCTCCTAAAACTACTCCTAATATGTGATCACATGTGGGAACTCTTTGATCCCATTTATTTTGTTGTTGTGTAACCCGTCAGACTCTATTTCATAAGTAACTCTCTATGGGACATTTGATCAAAAGCCTTTTTTAAAGTCAAGAAAAAAAGCTTCAATTGCAACGCCATCTTCAGTTGGCATTAAAATAACGTTGGCAAAAAGTTTTCATTTGATTTCGAAAGACATACTCTTTCTGGATCCAAGCTGAGTTTATGTAAAATATTGGGTTAAATTAGTATTATAAAGTGATATTCATGGCATCTATATAACTTCACTTTTCTAAATACAGAGTGGGAATATGAGTAAACGTGACAAAAAAGCGATACACCACAAAATACAATGCACCAAAAATATTGCCGTACTTTAATCGGGTATCGTAAACGGTTAACCGATAGGTTTTGTCGGTATTTTATGCATTTATATCGTTTCATTTCACATCGCTCAAAAACTCTTCACTAGCCGCTACCGTTCCCATTGCATCCATCCTCCTCCTCATCGTCTCCTCTTTTTCAAGACACCTCGTGCCTCGCAGTCCATTTCCCTCACGCCCTCGTAAATTCAATCGTTCAAATTCTACAGTCAACATCCAATCTTCCTCCGCCAAACACTCAAACCACTTGAGGAGGTGAAGACGGCGTTAGAAGATGTCGAGACCTTCGGGTGCCTCTGCAAATAAGTCCAAATCGAAACGCATCTCACTCCCTATTCCTCTCAAGAGGGCGGGATAATGGCTGTTCTGAGGCAAAATTTGGAGGTTTAATATACTGGAGAGAATCGAAAAAATGCGGATTGATGATCAGAAAATTTGATGGAATATAGTCGGGTCATGGACGAGATTTTAGCTATGTGCAGTTTCCTCTATTACATGAATAGAAGAAGAACGTTTCCTGTATTCAGGAAAGTCCAATTGATCATTGATCGCTAGTAAATCAACTCTACTCGTTCATCCATTTGGGAGGTAAGGGTAAAGAAAATTGAAGAGGGGCATCGTGTTTTAACCCTGCCAATAATTGAAATATTGGTGGAAACAACTGGTGGAAAAAACTGGTGGAAACAACTGGTGGAAACAACTGGTGGAAATCTGGTATTAACTAACTAAAGGCAGTAGTAGTGGTTTGAAATAGGGTAGGTCGACGGCTAAGGTCATTTGCACCACACCGTACCTACGGTTTAAAACCGTCCTAATTAAAATATTTTAATGTAAACCAATTTATTGTTAACAGTTAAATTGGTTAAAAGGAGCTTGTTTTGGTGCCATGAAATGAATTATAATAACAAGTTGTAAAAATTTCCATTGGTCGTAATAAATTGGCACCACTCGTCAAAATTAAACAAACAAGAGCTGTGTTGGTTTGCGGGAAAAAGGGGGAAATTCCACGTCAGTGCCCAACCACAACCTCTCAACTAGAAGACTCTCCTGTGGTGGTTTACGGGAATTTTACTTCCTCGCCGGTGACATCTACAGACACACACGCTCAACCTAAATAGGAATCCTTAACTAGGGCTAATGGGACCCCGCTAAGGATGCCTGTTTCGTTTCTTTCAGGAACTCGATAACTCGGCTAAGGCGATCAGGTAGTCACATAGAACGCATTCTACGTTTCCTCTGATGCCTAATCTTTCGCGTGGTTACTAAAGGCGTGTTCGGACACTTCAATAAAGTGAAGTATCTTTTTGGTGCCTTTGAGCTCAAAATCAGAGCCACTTTAGCCGTTGGAAGGTGGGTGCTTCGGCCCCAGCACTCGAAGGTGACAAACCCCCGAACTCCTTCCGAGATCATACCCGTGCCACGTCCAGGTAGAGATTGGCGGTCTAAGGGCGCTTAATTAATCGGTTTCCAACCGTATGATAGGCACAGTAATCTTTGCCGGAAAAAAACTGGTGGACTCTTCTTAATTGGTTTATTCACCTGAATAAAAGAATACGCCCAAACACGCTCATTCGTGAACTTTTACCGCCGTGTCTCATTAATATTAGTTACAAAACATATTTATACATTTTCACCACCTGATAGGTAGGTGGCGTAGTTTTATTGATACGGGAGGATCGACCGAGTATCCCTAGTTAATACGTCGAAAACCACCAGATTCAATCACCGTGGAACTGCCGTGAAGATGGGCGTTACTTTATTGATAGTTTCCCCTGATAACGTGGTTACCAGTAAAAAAACGGACGAAAAATAACGTCTTTCTCATCCTTGTTCGATAAAAATCGTTTTCAGGTCCATAAAATGGATTCGTGCACAACGTTGAGTAATTGTTTAAGTGTGGACGGCTCCTGTGCAATTGTGCATTTCATTTCACGTCAGTGATCTCATGCTTACACCTTGGTCTAAGCCTGGTTAAAACATATTAGTGTATGGCGTTAACTCTTCACACCCCATCGGCATGAATGGTCCTTTGTCACGATAAAAGAGAAATCGCTGGGTAAAGGTGGTGAGAGAAGAAAAATCAATACAGTAATCCAGGTGTAGAGAAAGTGTCGACCGTGAAATGAATGTCTCCTGGCACAAATGCGACCTCCATTATGGCGGTTTGCAATCCAGATGAGTGCGCCGGCTCCAAGTTTTCCCGGCCTCTCTAAAAGCACCAGAGTGAACCGGGTGAAACGCAATAGAGAATAATCTACATAAAATTAGGGATAGATGGGGTAGAAAGACAAAAGGCTCGAAGCTGGAGGGAAGATGAGAGGAGTGTTTACCTCGGTCAACTCTTTTGTTTCTCCCCGCCCCAGCCGCCTACCTTCGCTCCGTCCTATTCTACCGCCTCCTCCTCCATCTCTTCCATTTATCTTCCTCCTCCTCCTCACTCAGCCTCCTCCTCCGCACTCCACACCATTCTCTCTCCCACCTCTACTCCACTCTTCTCCGGGAATCATATGCGTCGAGTTCCGGGTCAAGGCGAATCCGAGTGGGCTGCCCTGCCCCTCCACTCCTCACCACCTTTCCCTCCCGCACAAGCTCTTGGCACGCCAAACGAAAGACCGACTCCACCCTCGGCGCGGGCGCGTTTGTATGTAGGACGTCAAGGCGACTTTTGGTCGGTGAAATCGATCCTCAATATACAGGAACGCATAGTGCAGGAAAAGATGCATCCAAGCAATGATTATTATCGAGTGTATCGGGAAATGTCGTCGGATGTCGGACCGATGATTTCTTCAATTGTTACCATGTCCAATTGAGGAGGCACAGAAATGCATCGAGGAAGCAACGGTGCATCGACGTTACAATGATTATCGAGTACGACGAGCAACATCGTCGGTGGAGTACAGGACGTCATTGAGATGCTCAATGCATGATCTTGACCGTGGATGGAGACATACCAACATCGAGGAAGCAGCGACGCTTCAACGCGACGATGGTTATCGAATGTATCGTACGTCATTGCGATGATCAATCCATGGCATTGACTATGTATAGAAGAATATAAATTCAAGATTAATCCAAATTTCCAATGAAGGCAATGGTAATTTTGACTCCTATGCTTGCATTTCGGTCATCCAGGTGACCATCGACAGGGAGAGAGTATATCTCCTAAGCACGTGCGTGTTGTCCGAGGTTCAAATTCCAACTGGGACTCCGTATACATGGGTATACATGCCTCAATTATTCTCGATACTCTCGATATTCATCGTCACGTCGATGGATCGTTGCCTCGACATCTTATCGGACAACTTGCACATGTTTACGAGATTTTAACTCTCCCTGTCGATGGTCACCTAGTTTACCCAAATGCATCCATTGAAGTCAAAATTCCTTTGCTTTCATTGGCAACTTGGATTAATCTTTAAGAAACGGTTTCGGGCGTAACTACGTGCAAGTCTTTCATAGTAGGAAAGTTAGATGAATTTTTCAGCACAGCTTTTTCCACTTGTTGTTTTATTTATCACGACCATGGTTTCGTTACAGAGTAACACCTTCAGGTCCTGACGGGCAATACCTGTAGATGTTACTCTGTAATGAAACCATGGTCGTGATAAATAAAGCATCAAGTGGAAAAAGCTGTGCTGAAACATTCATGTAACTTTCCTACTATTAATCTTTAATTTAAATTTTCTTTTCACTTGCTCTCTTTTAGAGTTACAGATAAATACATCGATGAAGCAACGATGCATCGACGTGACGATGAAGATCGAGTGTAACGAGAAACTTCGAGGCATGTATACTGAAAGTAATTGTGATGCTCGTGTCACCATTATAGACAAAACCACTTCGAGGAGGCAATGATAACATCAAGATGATAATTATCGATAATTCAAGAAGTGCCGTCACATGTATGGATTCAATAGGACGCTCAATGTGTAACAACTGATATTAGAAACAAAGTGACATCGAGGAAAAAACGAAGCGCTGACGTTTCGATGATTTCCGAGAATATCACAACATATCGTTCATACTACAATCAGTTGACAATTTTGTCCATAATTTCACGTCAAACTTCTCGTGCATTCAGTGAATATTCCATGGCATTCGCCGTGTGAGGTTGAGTGATATCGCCCGGCGTTTCCTGACTATTATTACCTATTGCTGGTTCTTAGAAAAAGAGATCAGAAATAGGTCACCAAATGTTAGGTTATAGCACCCGACCTCACGCAGGCCAATTTCGTTGCATATTGATCGATTCTTTATGACAGGCGAAGCTTTAATGGATAATATCATCCATCACGTAGTATCTTCCTTAATAACTATCTCAGTGCCAAGAATATTTTCCTCGTCTACCGTCGAACAGTTGGATTATACATTTCTTACCGTGAGTACCTCATCCATGTTGTCTGTTTATTATACCGTACGTCTTCTCGTCAGTATTATCGTCCTATTTTTTATATCAATATAATAGTTATAGAAATATCGTTAATTATTTTCAAACTATTAAATTGTCCATTTAGTGGTAGCATCGTTTATCAATTTGTCCATTGTCGAAGTGATACATGTTTATACTTTTGGCATATAAGTCAATAATTCATTAATACCTTGTAACTGCGTTAATGCCGACAAGGTACTTATATGGTACAATCATCCTAAATATGTTCGCATGGGTTATTATACTGATTATCTCGATATCGATATTTCTTCCTTAGCTTTACATCCATGTGCATGTAGATAAGTGCGTAGGTTCCGGAAAATCATTCACATCGACAATGTTCAAAGAGGGACGTCATATCTAAACGGAATCAAAATATCTCGTTCTTGAAAACCCTGAGCGCATTCATCACTTCAAGCAAAAGTCTGGCAATTGGGTTTTCTTCCCTGCTACCCTCCCCCCCTCAATCCCTTCTTCGTGCGCACCGTCTCACCCCCTCATAGCCACCCCCCTCCTGCTCACACAGCATCGTCGCATCGAGGCATAGAGGACGAATGACCCGCGCACCACCCCTCCGCGCCACTCGACACGCACTAAGCGAGAAAGTAGCGCCGCCTAACGGCGCGTCATTCCTGACATTTGCAATGCGTCCTTCGAGCTAGCCGGCCGGAGTCTTTGCGCGACAAAAAGATGTGGCCTAAAAATGCTCAGCGAGATTTGTCGCCAAGGCATTGCCGTGTCCCGCTCACAATCTTTCTCTCTAGAAAAAACAGTCTATGTCTGAAATTAGGTTACACAGGGCTTTTCAAGAATAGGACAGCTCTAAAGTAAATTCAATGGATTTATGGTTGTAAGTTCCAAAATGGTAATAATTTCACTTTGTTTTAAGTACATATTTGAAAATTATCATTATCATATGCCCAAGCATCTTATACCAAATAATGTTATTGTATTTCCACTTTATTGTCTTCGGATAAAACCGTTTAAGTTGAGTAAAATACCTACTGTCATGTGTTGGTAGTATCATGGCTATTCTTTTCTCCATAAATTCTGCTTCTCAATAAGTATTTCCCCTGCTGTAGCCAACCATAATGAAAGCACTTGATAATGTTTTTGAGTAAACTTTATAAAACAATATCATAAAGTCATTGTGAATTCCACACATGAGAGGAAACTACAAATTTATTTAATTTTTCATCATAGTTGCTGGGACTAGTTTCCACCAAGTCACGCCTGCAATAATGTCTTTATGTAGATATTATTTAAGCCCCTTCCTATTTTTCTCTGCGAAAAAGTTTGAAGTATATTAACTCACCTGCAGTGTATATTTAGACATTGGCTATTTGTTACTTTATTGGAAAAGTTGTGAAAAAATCTAAAATAAAAATCTAAGAAGTGGTATTTCTCGTTGCAGCGCAAACTTTCGCGAGCCTGTCATTCAGAATTATATTCGGTGGTTCATCTAGCCAGATAATCGCTTTCACCTGGCCCCACAATCTCAATCAAGTTTTCATCAGGTTCGCTGAACTTGAGCGTTTTTTTCGCCAACCACGAAAGCGAAATACCGTAAGTCAGTCCCCCTTGGAAAATCTCGAGAAAGGCGAAGTGGCCTCAAGGCCGATCTGGTTCCGACCGGTTTAGCGAATAAGTAATCGATTACTACAAGGAGAGAATGGGCAGGGTAATGTTTGTTGCTTTTATCGATTGTGACTAAAAATCAGTATGTCACAACTATGGTAGACATTCGTCTCATGTGATATTGTGTCGAGAGGCTGTGAATGTGAGAATATTTCCGTCCATACTTGACAAAATTCTAATCTTTAAAGAGATGGCAGTTGAGTCAGTGAAACTATTTCCCTACCTCATTCACGAAATGACTAGTGATAACACGGAGATTCATTCCCTTTATCACTCTTTGCGTGAATTTGATACTCCTGAATCAATTCGAACCGCATCATCACATGTATATTTAAGCCGCCTCGCCACCCCGACAATATGGGATTTCAACATGTATGACATACAGCTATTTTATATTAATTACCTTCTTAATTTAATACCTTAACACATACGTTTCGACCTTAATCTGAGGAAAATTCTCTATACGCGGCGGATTGTTTGTTCTTAGAAAGAAGTCTTAGATTACTTTTTTAAGTTGAAGGTGGTTACATCATGAAAAGACTTCAATGACACCGAAATAATATTCTGGTGACTTATAGAAAACCGTGAACTCAATTTGACATTACCAGCAAAAGCATACTTCCACGCGCTATTTATTACAAATTGCAGCGTCAAACGCCAGAATGAAGTTAAAATTACAGTGTCTAATGACTGAATCGGGATGAAGAAAGGTAGGACTTACGCTGAGATGAAGAAAGAAATACTAGGGGTAAATAGGGCACTGGTCGTGTAGGAGTCTGTTGGATTTTCTCTGACTTTCATCATAACTTATCTCTAACCGGTAGATTACTCTAATGAATGAAAAATAGTATGTTTTTGCCTCACATACGAGACACATTGACTAAAAACTGTTTATTAATAGATGGATAGAATGATGATAAAATGTGTGTGCCTAGTCATTTTAGGTTTTGAGTTATAGGCAAATTTCTGACATATTTGTAGTCGAAATTAATTGAAAATTGCGCTGCTGTCGACTCTTAAGCTGGGTTTACACTCGCTAGTTAATCGCGTAAGTTACTTACAGCAAGCGTCTTTTGACTTAAATTGCGGGTGTAAACGGCTCTTCAAGTCTGCTTGCAGAACTATTACAAGTTTCGGCAAGTCACTTGCAGAATCGCATCGCTGCCAGTGTGAACGACAATCAATTATTATTTTCACTAACATGAGGAAAGTTTTCGTCCGAGTAAAATCCTCCGCAAGCTCTTACAGAAGAAACTTACTGGAGTAACTTGCCAGTGCAAACCCACCCTTATGGCCGGAAAAGTTGTTCAATAAAGCCATATCCGTCGACTATTCTTCATACTTTGTAGCTTTGTTTTTATTACAAAGGCATTCATCACCTAAAGCAGGAATTTTTATGCAAGAGAAACCAAACGGTGGATTTCAAAATTTGTTATGACTTACACAGTTGAGTTGGATCCTCCTTGGCACTCATAGACGCGGAAACGGAAAGCAACCGCTCTTGTGGGTTTTGTGAACACCACTGACTGTGGGACGCTGTGCGGAGGAGTATTTCAACTGGCGCGACTCGGCAGGTAGCCGAGAAAAAAAAGGTTGCACGAATTTTAAGCCATGGGAAATGTAGCTATGGAATATATAGTTATTGATTTCATCACAAAATTCGGATTGCAAAGGGATAGTTACTATCCCTTTCATAACTTATCTCCAAGTAGCTATTGCTTCAGATGTTTGGTCAGCTCTCATTCTGCTGAATATAATGCTTGCAGGTTTATCTTGTTTATAAATTACTTAAGCACCTCATTGATAGTCAATATTGATAAAGTAAATTCATTATTTTTTTATTTTCTTTTATTTTCCATGACTGCCGAAAACAGCTCCTATGGCCTTTTACATATATGAAACAATTTATCTAATTTATGAATGAATGTATTTGGTTATTGAATCCCTGAAGACGATGGCCAAGTCGCTCGTGGAAACATCGGAAGTTATGGAGAACCTGATCAGGTGTGAAACCTAGGAGCTTTTCATTCACAATGTATGTAATGTACTGAAAAGCATATTTTGCGACTTTCTTGATTTTTTATCTCATAACTATATGGAATACATATTATTGTTTATGCGACCGGCCATAAGACGGCTTGATTAGCCTTCAGCAAAATAAAATCGTACAGCTTAGGCATCCTTTCTGTCTAGAATTTCCTGAGGAGGAAGGATTAAAGCGATTATTGAGTTTCATCTTTTTCAAAATTCCCATTCAGTTTTCCGTGTTTTGGACTTCGTTTTGTTAAACTCTTGATATGCCAACTTAAAATAATATATCTTTTATTGAATTCCTGCAGAAAACACTCATAAATGTTCATGTATAGGCTTATGAATTCTATTCTCTCTCAATCATTCTGCATCTAAGCAAAAGCTATACGCGGCGATCGGCGATATTGCTTGAAGATGGAAAGTATGCATTTGAATAGGTTAATTCCAAAAATTTCGTTGAGTCTTTCATACGCAAGAAATAAACCTACACGTCTCGGAAGTTTTTACGTAAAAATAGTGACAGTGGTTTTCCTAAATGTTGATCGCTAGGTTTCGGAAAACAACAACATATCATGGCTTAATACTTCTACAGGAATCAAAAAATGAAAGATATAAGAAAAGATAAGAAAAGTACAACTAAGAGTGCACCTCCAACGTATGATGCATTTTGAACACCGACTGTACAGCAGTGATATAATTACAATGGAAAAAAACAAATAATTGGTACGGGGGAGTGCAAATACTTAAAAATATGCGTACCTGTTTCTACCGAAATAAAAATACTGTCTCCAGCTTTTGCTTTCATAGTGACACAATGCATCTAATGATAAAATATCTAAAATTTATGAGAACGTACAAGCAGTTTTTCTAAAGGACTACGATTTCTCCGTTTGCCAAAACCCTCAGCGTGTATAGTTCGAGGTTGCCAATATAAAAATCGATGATTTCCTAATATGGGTTCATTTTGTAAGAATGCGGGAACCATGTGACTTAACGTTTCAGGTGTTGGGGCGTTAAAATGAACTTGGACAGACTTCATATTTTTTGTGCTGGGGGAATGAAACTTCGGTCTCTTTAAAAAAAAAACAGGTCGATGGCAGTATTGATGGCTTAACTGAATTTTTCTGCTTTGAGCAGCACCAATCGTGATTTCTAAAGCGGGGTGAATGGTGTTACAACTCCGTTTCATGGTCAACAAGTGCCTTGGCCAATGAACTCTAACGGACTTAAAAGGGAAAAAGATTGAAGCATGTCCACAGTGAAATATCTCGATAAACTTCTTGACGCAAACGCTGTAAAATGGAAAAATTACCCATATTCGTAATTTCTACTACCATGTAGAGTTTATTAGGGGCCTTCAGGGGCGTTGTTAATCTTATGCCAGGCAGACCTTGATCATCTACAGGTATGTACTACAACAGGTCATGATGAATGTTTTGGTAACTTAAACGTCATCTAAGTCATAAACTTTAAGGTTTTTAAATCATTGAGATGAAGGGTGTGTCATTTTTGATTAATTTTAATATACGACACTATGGAAGATTCAATAGGCATAGACTCTGCATTTGAAGTATATTGCATTTTAACTAGCTGTAAACCATAGCTAACCTCATGGGGAAGTTTCAAGTAACGCTGTCTCTAAAGCCCGTTTCACACGACACTTGATCCAGCACAAGGTCTAGTATACTCGCTAGTATGCTAGCTTTCCAGTATCGTGTGAACAGAACCAGTATACTGGCTAGCAAGCATACTAGCTAGTATACTCGCTGAGCTACTGGATTTCGTACTTGATGCGGTACTAGTTTGCTACTAAACCCAGTAGGACCCAGTGACCATCTACCAATCACGTTCACGTTACAGACGCTGTGCGATCTTCTCTTTTTTAAATTAGTATGGAATCACATGGAATAACTGCTTAATAGTAAGCACAAGGTCGATGATCGTGTGAAACCTCCTAGTAGGGTTCCAAGCATGCTAGATTCCGTCCTCAATATCAAGTAGCGGCTAGCACACTAGGTCTTGTGCTGGATCAAGTATCGTGTGAAACGGGCTTAAGGGAACATACGAATAAAAACTGCAAGCTTGAAACGGTACCATAATTAAATATAGAGTGACAAATCAATATTATAGCCATTATTTTTACGCTATTATTCAACAATGCATTTAATTGGAAGATCGTTTGCCCAGAGGGTGGGGCGTTAAGCAGATGACCAGAGATGACAGAATCGAACTTGTAAAATATCTCGAATCGAACTAGTGTGCAAAGTTTAACGCAAGTCTGAAAATGGACGATAATCGCTCCAACGACCTTAATTCTTTGACTGGAGCCCCGGTATTGGCATAATTTGTTAGTGGAATTCGTCCCTTGGGTGTGTGGTTTATTTCAAGTGCAGCACTCGATCCATCTTGTCGGAAGTGAAACTTTCATGTTCACACTTCATCCCCTCAATGAGTTACCCTGCACTTACCATCCTACTCTTTTACCTTTATTTTAAAAAAGCGACCTTTTGTCGGTTGCCAGCCAAAGCTGCTACTTTAAGAAATTACTACAAAAACAGTTCAATTCTTAATTTTTGTAGTTTTGTAAAGATTAATACATTTTTTTGAGCATGCCATTCCAAATGTTAATTGCATGGACGATTTTAGCGTTGAAAATGATAATGAACCGTAATTCTCCTAGTGATTTTTGATTCTGAAGCAAATAAGAATCATAAAATCAAATGAGCAATGAGCATATGAGTTCAGAAAAGTTTTTCATAGCATTTAGTGTCGACTATCCTACTAGATGTAGTAGCCAGGTAAGTAATTACTCGAATTAGGTCACTAGAGGCGAGCATGATTTAACTAAAACATTTGAACATTACACATAATTAAATTTGCACTCATCGGCTACTTTGTATTAAACGTGTTCAAAATTACGGTTATTAATTTAATTGATACGATTATAAGCACCTTTTCAAACATATTTACAATCGCAAACAACTTCTATTATCCGAAACAAATGCATTTCGTCGCAAAAGTTTATCTCCATTCAAGCGTTATGATGTACAATTTTGAGAATTTAAACGACAGGCACTCACCTTTTTCTTGTGTTTACTACATTAGAGCTCGAAATCTCATCCATCCCTTATCTTCGCAAAAAACATATTTGCGCAGCGATACTTACAGCTTTTTATGTGGCCTTGGTGTTTACAAGATAATCATGTGACAGCTACGAAAACACTCCCTTCCTCCTCCTACCATGACCTGCCCTTTCCCTGCCATTCTTCTGGCAGATTTTCTGAGTACAAGGACGCCACGGTGAATTCAAGTGATCGCGTGAAGAACATTGATATCCTATACGAATGGGACGCTACGCAAATTTTTCAATTAAAATGAAGGTCAATGGTTATTACAACATGCAGAGTAAAGGATTTCGATAATTTTCTACAAAGTGGTAGGATACTGAAGATCAAATGTTCTCATAAAATGAAGAAGTATACTGTTGTGCAATATATGAAAGGTCTAGTTGGGATTTTATACAACAAATAAGAGCTAGGTCAATTGGACACGACCAAAGACATCACAGATTTGCAATGGATATAATTGAAGAAAGACTAGAAGGGAATACCCCTTGAGGATGCATACGTAATCTAAATAAAAGCGCCAGAAGAAAGAAGAAATACCGGGAATCGATAAAATTAGCTATCAGCAAAGAATAATGGAGACTGATGTTATTATAGTTATCCTTTGATTTAAATACGGATCATGTTGATAATGCACAAAATTATGATATGATTTCCAACGAAACTGTAAATAAATGGAATGAAAAAATATTTGATGCAATTAAAAATCAATATGCGTCATCTCAAGTCATTTTAAAATTATTTTTTCATCCTATAATAGGTATCTTAAGATCATTTGCACGGAAGAAATTATTTACATTCACACAAGTTAGGAGATACCTTTAATCGGATGTTGTAACATTTTAATAATATGTGATGGAATTCATTTAGATATTTACATCATTCTAGAGGATCACCCCCACGTTCATTTCTGAGAAGTTAAAAGGTAAACATGACTACTCACAAATTTAATCGGAAAGCTCCATGATTGTACATCACAGCTCTTTTCGTGGAAACGTGACATGGTATCTTTTGAAATACACCATGGCAAGAGTAGGTATCTGCACTCACCGCTGAGAGCAAAATATTTCCAAGAAAAGCATGCTATTCAGATGCCGGAGGGCGTTAGTATTCCTCTGTTACTGTAAAACCGCAACGAAATCGTTCCAGGTATTTCTCATGGTCCAATAGCGACAAAGCATTGAAACCGAATCATTTAGCGATTGATATAATTTGTGTCTGGATAATTTATTGAATGGAATCAAATTTGTGTGAATCGAAGAATTAAGTGATGCACAATACCAACCTATGAAAAGCCGGCTCGCTATTGATAGTAGAGAGATGGGAATGATATTAAGAGCAGAGAATTTAAAGGAATAAACATGTTACAAAAGCAGAAGTTAAACTATAAAGCGAAATATAGTGGCACTCCAGTGGATATTGGACATACATAGAGTGGAAAACAATAATCACGGGTAAAAATCAACACTCAAAGAAATGGGATAACCTCGGAAATATGATTTTCACCTCCAGGACGAATACCGCTTGACCGGGATTTAGGATATTCCAGTTCTGTACTCACCCTCATTCACATGGTTCAATCGTTACTCAGCTATTCCACAATAATGAGAAATGCTGAAAGAAGACTGATGCATAAGAAGTTTTCTTTTACTATTTCACCAAAGCATATATTATGTATGATTGACTCGATCAAAGAAAAGGTGAGTTGTGAAAAAAGCTAGGAATATTTCATCGAATCTCAAAATTATGCCTCGAATTAGTATTATAGGACTCAAAACAAATCCAAAAAGTACAGACAGTTTTCCTTCAGAAAAAGTCTGACAAGTAGGTACGGGAAAGTGTATTGTTCTTAACTGGGACCGTTTTCATATAGAACGATCAGTGTGTAAGAATTAAAATACATTCTATTACATCATTTTATTGAAACCTAGCATAAATTCTCGTTGATTCTCAACGGGAGAGTTAAAAGTATGACATAATATTGTAGCTCTATTCAAACAGAAGAGAATCTGACTTCTCACCTATCATCTTAGTTTTTTTTACTAACAATTAGTAGAAATTGCCCGTTTTGTCTCTTAGTGATGTATGTTATTAAAACATTTTACTGACATTGTTTATTCTAAAAACACTAAAGCTAAAAACGTATTCAAGTTTCGCAATGGGGGGCATGGGGAAGATCGCCATAAACTTCGAACATATTTTCCCTTAACCGAGCTTCAGCGAGATTTTATTTCCAGTACAAATAGATATTTGAATTTTCATTTGAAATAATTAGGTATTATGTACCCACGCTAAAAACTTCATAGTAAACGGCTCATTTTATTTCATTCTTTACGAAGCTAAATAGAAAGCAGTGATTTAGGGACTCAGAGCCGATTGGAACCCCAACCATCCCTCTTGAACTCTATAATTGTATCTAGGTTTAATAGGTAGGTCTCTGGCAGTGTTCAAAGTTTTACGCAGTAAGCAATATACTACGCATACCGATTGGCTCTAATTATAAGAATCAATGTGACGTGCTAAATGCAGATACTCTGAAAAAGCCGTTAAATACACATAGTGAGGTGGGGGCCCAAACTGAAATTCGCTTCAATTATTTATTCAATATAATGCAAACCATAAAAAGCCTGGGTAAAATTTCCCGTTCATAGCCATTGCTCAGGTTGCGATGGAAAAATGTCTTTGTTGAAGTAGGAGAAAACCTAATAATTTTGGAATCTAAAACCTAATTTTCAAGCAAAGACGAAACGTAAAACATAATCAAATCCAAAAATTAAATACTATGCTCTTTCAGTCATCCGTAAGTGTATATTTAACCCTGTATTATGAAGGAAAGTAATTTAAAAAAGCAAGCAAATCAACCTCTGAATTGGCTTCAACGCTTTTCTTATGCGAGTAAAATCTAGGGGCCCGTTTAGCAGCCCTTTGGGCCCTAAGGAAATTTAAATATAGCCTATGTTCGTACCGGTACGCTTGTTTACCCATATGAAAAATTCCAAAGATCAGTTCAGCCGTTTTTGCGTGATTGAATAACAGACAGACACCATTAGATATTTTTATTTGAGCACGAGCGGAAGGTACCCGTTGAAGTTCAACGGGTGTGAAAAACATGAAACTTATTTTATAAGAAAACCGCAAAGCCTGAAGAAAAACTGTATGCGTGGTCATTCGAGGAGTTCGTAACCTATCTTGTATGTTGTGTTCGTTGTAGTAGACACGCCGACCGTTTTCCATGAGCACGGAGAGATGAGTGACTATTGGTCCACTTTCATGCACGGGAAACTCAAAAATCGGCCATGCAGACTCATTACTACTTAAATAGCAAAGGTTTATAGATGGTCACCTCGTCCCTACGGTTCTCTTGAGCCGTCTTCTGAGTGATTAACAGCTTGATCGCTTCCCTTGTGTACATACATATATTTGCATTCCATGACTTAATTCAGTTGCACTATTCAACGTTGATATGTGCGTTGATTACATTAATCAGGATTGGATAGAGGGGTACAATCCAGCGGTTGACAACGTCAAGAGGAATAATGGCAGCAGAAACCATGTTTATTTGACCTATGAATCCTCCATCAATGGGACTGCGCCTTCGGCATAGCCATAATCATTGGTTTCGGTTGCTAAATAAAAAGTCTATGGTGATTCTTGGTGCACTTGTCGATTTTCATGCACGGATGTCGTTGATTGCGCAGAATGTCCGTTCTTCATTCGGGTAAGAAGCATGTAGTGACGTCATTATAATTTCCGCCATCTTAAAGAAGATTGAAGGTTCGAAACAGATGGATCTGTATTTGAACCAGATTTAGAGCTGGTTACCCGTCCGTAGGTTGGGTAAGGATGAAATTTGTGCGGTTCTTAACGTAACTCGAGAAACACCTCGGGGAGATGCTCATGAGATCGCTGGTGGGCATGTCTTTGACCATCCAAGTCTAACCTTTGTCGTTTTCTTTCAAGGTCTCATTTTCTCGCAAATAAGACATTCATTTTGCTTAAGAAGATTTTTTCGAAAGGTTACTCTTTTTTCTATCAGGCGTGTTTATGGATATATTTTTAAGTCCAAGGAACGGAAACACAGCGGCAAGTGAGAGTCTTGAATAGGCAACTCGATGATTGAGTGAATAAACCTAAGTTGACTGCACTTTAATACTTTTAAACATATATAAATAACTCGTGACGTTAATGATGTGGGAATTGGTCTAAAAAACAGTTCGCAATCGTAATGAGAGGCAGACGGTTACACTGCGTGTAATACATCTGAGTATTAAACGATAATAAACTACGCCGTGTTTGTTGTAGCAACAGATGAATTATTACCATTGCTATTCACTGCACGTAAATATTCTTGTACATTTAAAAGTGTATATTCTATTTAATTCCTTTATGTATAACGTTTACTACGTAAGTGTTCTCTCATAATTATCTCATAATTATGCATGCAGTGCCCCTTTGAGAGCTACTTGGAGAATGGACGTTGAAGAGTATACTTGTTGTAAATATGCATTGAACTTATCGATTACCCTCCGAAGCAATCTATCATGGGGCCCCTGGGACTCTGGGCCCTTCTTATACGGATTTTTTTTCTAGTTACAATCATGGGCTTGCAGGAGAACGTGATATTTAAATGCTAAAAGCGTGAATATTCTATGGAAATAAAATCTCTGGTTGTCAAGGAAATGTATGTTATTGCTGATTTCTGAGAAAAATTTGAGATTTTTCAAATGAAAACATGAACTTCAGACAAATACGGAGCGTAGAAAAAAATCGATTGATAAAATTAGAAATTTCATTTATTCAGCCATCCGATAAAAAAATCCAGCCCTATATCTTGAGTCAAAGTACTTTTGATAAGCAAAAACCGAAACCACTGCACCGAACACAATGCTTAGCATGGACCACCAGGGGGGACCTTCGTGGGCCTTTGGGGACCCTTAGGGCTTTTTAATATAGCATATGATACAACCAGATATTTATCCTATCTACATGCCAATTTCAGCTCAATCTATCCAGTAGTCTTTTCGTGATGGAGCAACAAACAGACACCATTATATTTTCATATATTAGTAAGGATCACACCCTTAACCCTGCAAAAAAAGGGGTTTTGGTTAATTGAACCCTACAGGGTTTGTTGTCTACCAGTAGCGAACATGTGTTCCAAATTTCATCAAATATACATATGCATTGCCTTTTATACATATGTATACATTGAACTTTATATATATAAAGATAAAGATATGATTTAATCAGAAAATTCTAGAAAGAGAAGAAAGTTCAGACTTGATAGATTGGAAATACACATCAGCATGAGCAATGCTTTTGAAATTTTTGGCTAAAAAAATAGGGCAATGAACTCTAACGAATGTGGGTGAAAAATTAAGCAAAGGGATATGACAGTTTCCCTGGCAAAATTTAAGAATAACTAACGAAGTATGCAAATAAAATGTGTAACATGAAGAAGAGTCAAATTCACCAATATGAACAGAGAAGTATGTTACGGTATGTGTATACCACGTCAACTCAAGGTAGCTGCAAAAAGTTGGAAAGAAATAGGTCGGGATCTCCATTAATACAATGATAACATAATCACGAATGCGACGAGTATCCTCATTTGCACCTCCAAGCAAAGAAATTGGGACATTTTCAGAGGAAATAAAATTCACAAAATGTTTTTAAAAAGTTCATATAACTGAAGAAGGCCAATGATGAGAACGAAAAAGGTGTGTAAAAGGGCTCAAGACTGCAGCAGAAAAATAAAATATTTAGGAAAGAAATATGAAAACGGTGAAACTATATTCACTGGGTGGAGTCCAATGACTACAAAATTGCCGGGGAACAAAATGAAAAATGGTTAACAGCATATTAAGTATGAGGAAGCCATGTAGCATGCATTACAGGCGCCAAAGCATAATTTTAAAAGCATGGACTGCATTGCCCACCCGCGGTGAGGGGCTGGGTCGACTTTGACGCAGAGGCTCGGAATCGCGAGTTCGGGTGTGGGCGAGTAAATGAGGATCGACCCCTCCACGGAGCTTCAACAGCAGGTAAAATTTTTCTATGGCCCCAGCAAATGAACTTGAGGCGAATTAGTGCACGGAAGAAGGAATAGAAATGCATATCATATCAAAAGATTATACTATCAAGTAAAATTTTTCCTTGGTTTCAAATGAACGCATTTCAGACAGCAATGACAGTCCTCTCATCATAATATATACGTTATATTATATCCTACGTTGTTTCACCATAGGATGCTACCGTAGGTAACGAATACTTGGCATTTAATGATGGGAGAAACTGATCGTCTGTAGATACTAACAAACCTAAAGAAGGATCAATTTTATGCCAATCCTCTTAAAAGATCACCATATATCTTACCATTGTTTTCTTCGTTTCCAGTGCAGTATTAAGAAACGTCCGAAGTCATTTATCAACTAGCATTTCTCGCGGAAAATTTATCTTAGCTCTCTCGTATGCTCTGTTTTTCAGTTCCCATCGTGCTTCATCTTTCTTGAATTGCGTCAGCTGTGGAGGACACCTCTAGTCCTGTCCCTTAATTGAGGAGAGTAATAGATGGTTTTATCTTGCCCCAATGCGTTTGCCGTCCACATGGGTATGTGATGAATGTCATCAGTTAGTTAGAATTACTTCCACTTTCGGTCATTATCCCCTCTTCCAATCGTCGTTCGCTACGGTTTCTTCATTCCTTCACGCTCGATCGGCAATGCTTTGACGATTACAACACTTTTCCTCTCAGGGTTATAATCGTGAGGCAACACTTCCTTTCAAGAAAGTAACTCCGGGATAACCTGTTCACTGCTGACACCTCTGCCGACTAAAATGGAGGAATAGTAGTTTTATTTGCAAATTGACAAGTGTTTCCAAATGCGTATCTACGCAATGAAGGTTCTAACAAATATCAATGCATCTATTAATGATACTTAGGTACCAAATAGAGAAATCCTGAAGTAGTCGATTGCTCTTCTTCACTATGAGTAAGAAGGTGATATGAAGAAATGGGAGGGGTCTGTTTGTTCCACATACCACTGAATCATAGTGAAGCAGCAATAAAAATATCAAAAACATGGATGTCGACATTCAGAGTGCGTTCACAGACACAACTTCATAATACTGTACCTCATAATGACCATCGCTGAATCAAACATAGACACGTGCTTACAAAACGGCGAGTCTTTCAAAGGAATGCTTATCTTTCTTCCCAAGTATTCAGAGGAAGTCAAAGGAGGTAGACCTCTTTCAACTAAAGAGATCCTAAAATGGTTGCGGAAGCATATGCAAAAGCAAATATTTGCAGCAGTTGTAGCTTGTGGTTCTTAGGGTAGGCGACCACAACTGAGGTTAAAGGTCCATTGAGGATAGGAGAGTAGGACGGTAAGTGAAGAAGTATTTGGGTACTGGAGGAAAGGTGGAGAAAAACCTGCCCGTATTGAAAGGCGCTAAGATATCCAAAGTTAACGTTCTATCCAACGGACGGAAGTCTTCACTTTAATTATCTCCACGTAGCATGTAGATAGAGTATTGTATTCCGCTATAAATTCTATTTCACCGCAAGAATTCGGACCCAAACCCTCTGGATGGGAACCCACAACCCCAGTCATAGTCACCGCACCAATCCTAAAATTTAATGCCTTAGTGTTTTGACTTATAAGGTAAAACATGAGAATTTTGCTTCGACGCGACGCTCAAAAATTCTACTGTATTAATGCTTAAATTGACTTTTGAAATATTTTTGAAAGGGGTGAATGTGTAGTATGAAACGCGAAATGAAATGAAATCATCCGCAGGAAATCTTTCCCAACCTCTTCTCGATCAAAATTAGTTTTACTTTAACCTAATGAATAAGGAACTTAGCGGAAAGGAAAGCGCCATTTCTCACCATAATGAATGGAGGGGCAGGAAGGTTAAAGGATGGCAACGGCCTGCCACGATGGAAACACCGATTCTCGACAGTCACCGAAGTTAAGCATCGTTGGACTCGGTTCGAAATTGGGAGGATGATCCTCCAATTCTTCTGAGTGCTGTTGCCCCTGTTAGAAAGTGGCAGACATACATTTGACGTCGAAGCACGTTAAAACAAAATACCACTACTACAAGTGTAAAGGATAATAGTAGCTCTTTAGCGCTTCCATAGCCACAAAGCATGGAAAGGCAGTTCTTCGAAGAGGGAGTAATCGCTGAACTCAGTTGTCCTTCTGTTCCAGCTGATGTGTAGCTTTCAAATTGCTCTGGAGCTGTCACGTTTCTTATCAGTTCGCTGGATTCCTCCCACCATTGACCTCGAAACGCATCCTCCCCTCACTCCGGCGCTCGTAAGCAAAGGCACGAATTCATCTTTATGAAAACAGAGTCCTTGCATAGTTGTCTCTCACACAGATTCCGGCAAACAAAAGTGCATATTTTTTTTTCTTGGTTGAACTCGTCGCTGACGTCAAGATTCCCTGCCTCCCCATTCCTTATTCTCTGAAAACATTATCGAGGAAAAATGAGGAAGGGTCGTATCATTAGCGGGTGCCATAAAATAGGAAGACTGAGGCAAACCTCAAACACGTTACGTCATGGATTTGAAGTAAAAATGAACGCTTTTGAGCTGCGAGAGCGCGCGAAGGGTGAACGCTTCCTCCTTCGTTCGCCAAATGTACGTATTCGGTCATTTGTATAGCGGCTAGTGCTACATCTGTTCGCATCAGTGTGTCTTCACTCCACACGAAACGTTCGGGAAGACTCGCGCGAGCAAACATTACTCGGGGAAGGCTCTCTAATGGAGGAAAGGGCGTGAATATGTTCCGTCAGTAAGGCATTCATTCGTCCCGTTTAGCGAATCCGTTGTTTGAGAACTTCTTCAAGCTTTGTATTTAAATCTGAATACACAATGCCCGAGTGGAATTCAAGGAAGCATTTGAGCTGTTGCACACAAACCTATGTTGTTTCGGAGGCTTTAATTCAATAAATTGCAATGTTTTTCTTAGTCAATTAATCAATCTTCAAGTCAAATTCAAGTTTCAATCAATTGCAATTGCTTAAGGGCATTTACGGTGCATCAGTTCTCATGATTTATTAGCCGGATGAACCTAATTAACGAATATCTTGTATCTTCTTTGCTGGATACCCTTTAGGTTTTCGGCGTTTGTTACTAACGAGATCAGTTATCAAACACTAACCAATCCAGCAACTAAATATATATTGTATTGCAAGTTAGAGACTATACTATGTATGTAACAAAGTTAATTTTGACAAACACAAAACCTGGCCGCGTAATATTAAAGCCATTATTGAATAGAAAGTTGGATTAGACCGAAAAGGTTTAGTTAGACTCGTAATTTCGCATTTGTCCAGGTAATAAATCGTAATTACAGTAGGATCATTTACGGCACATTAGTTTTTCTGAGGTATTAGCCGGGTGAATCTAATTACCATATAGCTCTTTCATTGCAATCTCAGTCCAATCGTATTCTTCGCAATGGTTTATCCTATCCAGTTATTCATATTGACTTCAACGTCACGGAGAAAGCTAGTTGTGGTGCTTATACGTTTTGCCGTCTCTTCAATGTGAAACAATCACTCTGATGGTCTCCCTGGTGGGGTCAGACTACTTCTTACTAGAAGTCTCTCTGAGAAACAGAGGTCGAGTTTACAGCCTTTTACATGGCTGCAGCCGTTCGGTTTATCTAACACGAATCCATCAAACAAGAGCACTAACTGCTATCTCCACCAGTACTGAGCAGGGTAGCATTGAGCAGCGGAAGCCCTCTTCCCAGGTTGTAGTTATAGGGGAAGACTCTTTAAGACTTGCTGAAATAATATGCGGCTTTTAGTGATAATTTGCATTACTTACCGAAGAGAAAAGTAAGGAATGTATAAAGTGTATTCCTTGCTAATATATAAGACAAAAATTTTGTCCTGACAATATAGTAGGTATAATTATCCAGAGAAAGGAATTTAATCCTATTACAACGTCATTGCCGTATTTATTGCGCATTCTGTTGACTTTATTGCTGTACTTAGCTAATATATAAAATAATACTGTTCAATTCAAGATACTTCATTTTACTTTCATTTCATGTCCTAAAAAACAACACTCCTTACATTAGTTTATTTACTAAACATATTTTCGAAGCCATCTTAAACCAATTTTTTAATGGCTTCCATTTTCCTCCTCATGCATAAATGTCCATACAATGTCTGGAAAAGTATTAAGTCGTAGAATTCTTTGGGTTGTTAATAGATAGAGGGCATTTTTTAAGCGATATCTCTAAAAAGTATAATTTTTCATTTGAAGTATCATCTTTATTTTTTTATAGTTAATGACATTTCGTTGATCCCACTCGAAGTGAATAGCCATGGATCGGAAAAAGAGTCGGCAGGAGAAATGAAAGTACGATCGCTAGGTTTATCGCCATCGTAGGTTATCAATCACTGGCGTCTTGCATCACTTTCTTATCGCAATTACTCTCGGCGTCCCTCTACAATTCTTCCCTTCAACGTTTTCCCTCACACATGTTTTATGTTTGATGTTTTACATGATAATACTCCCTATAACTCTTCTCTTCCATGATGAATGGTAAACGATTTGTCATTTTCCACAAATGAATAAACTAAAATTTAATAATAGCTTAGGTTTCATTGTTATAACTTGATCTTCAGGTGTTTATCGCTAACTTCAGTTATCCCAGTGTAATTTCCAGTGTAATAAAACTGAAACATTGGTCGTAGCTTAAGTTTCATCTATTTATTTGTGAACAATTGCAAATCGTATATCCATTCATCATGTTGAAATCTCACACATTATAGCCCGAATCTTCTGAATGTCTTCTCTTCCCCTTGTTTTCCTTGTCTTCCCTTATGCCTAACTTAAATAATATATTTTTATTGCTAAATTTTCATCACTTCAATTGTTCTGTTCTATTCTCTATAATCCACAATCACTAGCACTCCATGTACTACTTTCACATAATTCTCTCAGACACAGAATGGCAAATTAGGCTACATAAGTAACCATTAATTAATGAACCCGATGCTTGAAAATCTATTTCAATGGAATAATTTCAATTTCGTTACAATATTTAAATGCATGAAGGTTTTTTTCTCTCTTCCCTAACGCTTCCTTAATGCACCTCTCACCGCTGTGTCTGCCACCAAAATTCATCCAACAAATTAAGTTCGCCAATCAACATTTTCATACAATTTTTTATTTACTTCTTTGCTTCGATTATTCTATCGGTTTTATCTATGTGTTTATTTGGAGGCAGAACTTATCTCTCCTATCTCCAAAGTATTCGATGCACTCTTCAGCATAAAACTTTCTTCTCCCCTTAGTATAAGCTAACATTGTTCATTCTTCGTGCTATGCTAATATTTTATTTGATTAGCCACCCAGCTAGCCTTACCTTTTCTTCATTTTAGCTTTTCTGCGTTCACTACAATTTAGCTTATCTGCTTTCACTTTCTCTCTTCAAAAAATCCACCTGCCCTCTACAAAGAGCATGGATGGATGGCCATTGAGAGTAATTACAGCATCATTCGGGATAAGCAGCATCATATTTCAATCTATGTTGTTGAAAGCCATCTCCAAGTTCAACTCAATAATCAAAGGCAATAAAAATATACTACAATAATTTCAAAGATAATCTTAGCAGGAAGAATATCCGCTAAGGGGCTTATGCTTAAAGTAAGCCTAAATCTTCGTTGAATCCAATCACTATGACAGAGATTCAGAATATAAAAATCCTATCTTTAGAAAACGCAGATTGTCGGGAAAAATACACCAGATGAATACACTACGCTGATGAACGACTTCGCACTTTTGAGTAAGCATTTTTATATCTGTATAAAGTCTTATTTAAATAGGTCACAATAAAGTTAATAACAATAATAACAAATGATACCTATGGCCTTAGCGAATGGATAACTATCACAATTTGGCTTCTTCGTAATAAGTCAAGTAAACAAACTCTTTAACACGGCACTGTAAAAAGATTTTCTCTCAGAAGCGTCTTAGTACGGGGAAAATATTGTCCATACTGTAGTTCATCAACTTGTAGCTCACCAACGAAGCTCAGGATCAAAACACTGTACTATGTAAACCCGTTATAAAATTCTTAAAAGCTTGAATCTGAGGTATACCACGAATTGGTATTTATAATTAAAATAACCCAGCATTAAACAATAGACACAAAAGTGAAGAGGTGAAGAAAAATAATTTATTACTCCCCAACTGCCAATCACCCCAACTGACATCCTTCCGTCTCTGTTTACCAATCTTTCACTTTTTTTTCTTTTATCGGATGCAAGGCATACCACAAGCTGCAAATAAGCATGCTCAAAATAACCTCGTGCACGAGAAAAATATTTTTTTAGCTAAATTACTCGAAGCCGTTCACCCGTTCACTTAAATGTGGAATCCGGTGGTAACATAAAAGATTGCTGGGCTGTTTAAATTCCTCCGTCGATGCGTGGATGTTGTGACTCATACGGGCAGAAAGAGAAATACTAGAGCTGAGTAGTTCAGTCATAAGTTCAGTAAGAGGGTGAATGTCCAAATCGAATGTCCACTGTTCTGTTCCTACGCATTCCCTTCTATTAAACACCAAAAGGAAAAATAATGATATCGACTTTGATGACGACTGTTGATGTTTCAATTCTCATTATTCGAAAACTCCAGATCGGAATCGATATTTGCTGGATTTCCCGCAAATAAACGGCACTTTCGTTGTCTATTGAGTCAAACCTCATATTGTAGCGCTGAACTTTAATTTCCTGAACACAGAATTAAATGTTTTCATGATTTGCGATAAAAAACTTAGCTTATTTAATATTTTCATGTTTCAGTCTTTTCATTATTATTGGTTACGTAGCCTTAGTATATTTTGCTACAGAATTGCAGGCTAAAAATAATTGTTAAATGTTACAAAGCCATCTGCGATATTAATGCACTATTAAGTAAAAGAACATGTGACCCGCAGTGATATTTGAATTGTATTGATGAATTTTTATGGAAACATCTTCGGATGAGTAAGTATGTTGCCGATATTTTCCAAACGAAAATACTCCTTTCTGATGGCATGAAAAATCAAAATTTCCATTGATACCCAGAATAGATTTAGTGCTCAGTAAAGATTAAAAGAAATTCAGACCAAGGAAATATCACACGCATCCTTCTTCGGCTATTATTTCCGAAATATTTCAATACGTGCGCAGATGATGGAGAATACGTTGGATACAGTTCACCAAACTTGTGCGTAAAACTACGGCATAAATAAAACGTGGTCTTCAGAAACTTTGTGGTATTCCATCACAACAATTTATTAAAGCGATGAAACTTTTACAAACCACATAAAAAATAAACTCAACCGCGACCCGGGTTTCAACGGCTAAGCGTCATCATCAGGTAAACAAAAGTGTACAGCAATCCCTTATATACCTTCAGTCAGTTGGGGGTGGGGGTGGGGGTAGTGGGTTGAGGGGGGGAGGAGGACGGGAATGGACAACAAAATAGGAAAGGATGGGGGAGTTGGCGGGCAGCAAGTATTCATTTAAAAGATTAACATCTGCGTCAACATTTCGTTTTAAAATTTCGAGCTGTTCAAATGCATTTAGCTCACGTCGGTTAGCTGCATTTTACTAATAACCGACGTGAGCTAAATGCATTTGAACAGCTCGAAATTTTAAAACGAAATGTTGACGCAGATGTAAATCTTTTAAATGAATACTTGCTGCCCGCCAACTCCCCCATCCTTTCCTCTTTTTTTGTCCATTCCCGTCCTCCTCCCCCCCCCCTCAACCCACTACCCCCACCCCCAAATGACTGAAGGTATATAAGGGATTGCTGTACACTTTTGTTCACCTGATGATGACGCTTAGCCGTTGAAACCCGGGTCGTGGTTGAGTTTATTTTTTATGTGGTTTGTAAAAGTTTCATCGCTTTAATAAAATACGGCATAAATGTTGGTCCTAAATTTATCGTAATTTGAAAGTGACTGCAAAGCAATTGGCTGCCTTCGAGCAAAATATTTAACTGGAGAGAGGAGGAGGGATCTGAGTGAAGAGGCCTCTAATATAGAGCGTTACACATTTAGAAGTCAGCATGGCACTACAAATACAAGGTACAATAGGTCGCTGCTCATCGTTTGGGTCGAGCGCTATGTCGCAGTTTGGATTACATCAAGCGCTAGCTAAGCATGGAGTGTATTTCATACTTGTGCGGTATTTGGATACGACAGCAATGTGAGGCCATCGAAACGTAGGCCGCCATGGAAGACCTGACACGGTGTGAAGTCCGAATACAAAATACATACGTTATTTGCCGGGAAAGTATGAAATCTTTCAAGGCAACTTTAAAATGTTGGAAATGGTAATAGTTCAAACTTTTATTTGTGAAAAAATTGTTTCTTGGGTTGTATTCGATTTAAACAAGATTGTATCCTAGTACTTAACATTTACTAAATATAACTGATCAAATATGTTGTATGTCAGTACTTCAGGATGCAAATGACTGCTTGACTCCATTCTGTCGTCACTAAAAAACTAAACTGTAGTTAGACTAAACATCCGTTATTCCTATTTGCTGATTCTCGAGTCATCTGCTCATCGTGTCATCCGGATAACGTCATGCGCAGAACGCACTCATTTTGGTCACGGGAACGTTCTACCTTGTATTATTAGTACCATGAATGACAGCATGGGCTTAATGGAGACCGCTGTTGCCAAACTTACACCCCATATGCTCACCTTTAAAATATGCAGGTAACCATTTACAACCCCGCGCAAAATTTCAGGGAAGTTACCTCAGAGAATTCTGTTTGCATATTTGAAGAATCCTGGATGTGGAGTTCGTACACTGCACAGCACATTGTTAATTTTCCTGCAATTATTGGCAACCTCACACCTCCGGTCTTAACGTTTGCTGACGTGACGGTAACGGATGGTGGCGTTTGCGGAGCTTGGTTATTATAATCTGGTGAAAGCTATTACGTATGCCAGACGTTGACGGTGCCGTCAACGGACGATGAGAGAACTTTGTCCAATTCTAACTTTTCCGTCACGCTAAGTTACCGGCAGCCAATCAGAGGAGAGCTGTTTTTCATTTTTTTCTAAACTTCATTTCCGTAATGTCCATATTAACCTTAAAATAGAAGTTTTTCAGTGTGTTTCAGTTTTCAGTTTTTGGATTATTTATATATTGTTTTTAAAATATGAAAATAAACAGTAACTTTGCAACCGTTTACAACTCCGTTTGCAAATACGGCTAACAAATGGTGATTATCCTCCCATCAATCGTAATACACTCCTCCTTGTCGGGAAGACAACAAAAAAATGAACAACACCATCCGCTAACGTCACGTCAGCAAACGTCGATTGTAATCCCTCCCTCAACAATTTGCGTTGATACTCCCGTCAGTCACTCTATCCAAATGGGAAGACGAAGAAAATCTGAACGCCACCAACCGTTAATATCACGTTAAAAAACGTCGATGACAATCCCACCGTTGTGTATACTTACTCAGGAAACGAGTGCCCAATACGAAGAACCCATACCATCAACTAAATGCGGAACACCCTATAGATATCAACCTTTATCGTACGAATGGTAGGTACCCTAAAGGTCTCCTTAATGCACGATCCAATGGGACGAATGGTACATACAATCACAAGCTAATTTAAAGGCTAAAATGCCTGAAGATTCTCAGGATTTCCCGGCAAATAGAGTTGAGGAAGAAATCTCGGGTTTCCCAACTATTAGCAGTGTCGTTCAGCACCGAAGTTTCAAAGGCTAATCGTCTTCACGGTGAAGGACAATTTCATCCTGAAGACGATGGCAGACTTCGCCTTCGAAATGTCGATGTTGAATGACACTGCAAATAGTTTGGAAACCCTCTTTGGAAGATCTCTTCCCCATACTAAAATACCCGAGAAAAGGTCCGGTCGGCTTTGCCACGAAGATAACGGAGAACTAAGAGGGAAAGGTACTTAAAACTTACACCAAGTACGAAGAGGTGAGCTTGTTTTGATAAGTTAGTCGGAAGGAGAAGTAGGTATACCACCTTGATGAATGGTAACATTCCGCTTCCTCTGCTCCATAGCTTCACTAGTGGAATAACCGACTGAAACTCGCTCGTTATCAGCGAGGGAAGAGGACGCCGCCGCAGACACCACTCCTCTTAACATTTTCCCCGCTCGCTCCAATCGGACTTTTTTCACGGATGAATCACACACTCTCCAGGAAGGCGCGTGAGAGGAACATGTGGTAAGAGTCGTCGCCGCTCGGCTCCTCCTCTATCACAGACGAGCCAGTTCCCATGTGCTTGCTTTATCGCCTCGCTCGCGTGGATGCATCAGTACGCGTGAGCACTGCACGAGGTATACACACAATTTGCGTTCGTGTGCGCGTTTTGTGAAGAAATACTGGAGACCAGTTAAATATTCCGTCTATATCGATAGCTGTTCGGCTATATGAAATGACAGTCCTTTCTTTAACTGGGAATCTCAAAGTGTGAAAGTTCATCCTGATCGGGGGCATTTTTCTTTCCTCCTGCCGAAGGATTGGATTGCTTGAAGTCAAGAAGTGAAGTTTTTGTGCATCCCGTGCCTTAACTGTGAATCAATTTTCCAAGGTGGATTTGCTTCGGTCGCGGTTACGAAAGTGGAGTTCCATTGTCAAAGAAGGGAGCGACAGGACCGCGAGCTGATTATTAAGTTGGATTGAGGCAAGTTCGTGATTTCTCGTGTATTATTTTTAAATATTTAACGTTGAAATTTTACAGATCCACAACGAAAATCGCCCAAATTCTAACAGCGTCATAGAGCTCTAAGGATCAATTACTGCGTGAAGTATTGCATGATTTATTTCTATATGAGTGGAGTTAGCTAACTCCATTTTCTAAATGACGCCTTTTTAATATTACTCTCTTTATCAAGTCACTGTTTGCTACATGTTTCAACATAATTTTTACATATCACTTAATTGAGTGACCACCTTAAGCAATTCCGAGTGTCTTAAAATGCTAATGGAGATTTTAAATTTCTTATGAACGTATTATAAGTTTTTGTTCGGTAGCCAGTGGCCTCTGCATGAATTCTCAATCATCGACACGCTGTCGTTCAGCCACTATTTCGAAAGTAAATTGCCTATATGAATCCTAAATTTTCTAATCATGGACTAGGAAACTTTTAAATTGACTTGAACCCACTCGGCGGAAAGGTTTTATTTCTGGGTTAAAAGACTTCATTGTCGGCTCCAAGAGGGTTTGGGGGGGGGTCAATTGCCCCCCCCCAAAAAAAAACCCGGCGTATTATATTTAATTTAGCATAGACCTAAAACTAAAAGCCAAAATTATGTTATGCTGTGAAGTACGATGGTAGGCATGTGTCTTAAGCTAAAAGAGAGTTCCTTTTTCATTTTACACATTGTTTGTTACGATTTACAAACCCCCCCCCTCCCAAACCTCTGGTCTGGAGCCGCCTCTGAAAGGCTCTCGAGTTAAATTTACGGAAAACAATAATTCTCCAATGACTCAGTTTCAGCATCGCTGTAACGTACGGGTGGTAATATTTCGTCTAAAATCGAGATCTGAAGAATATGAGACTATTCTGTGAAACTGAAAACAATAATATTTTCATAGAAGCATTGTCACATTATTACTTAGCCCAACGGAAGATTCAAGAGAAATCGAGATTCTGGAAGAGTTATTCGGTCTAAAAGAACGGAAGGAGAAAAAGTTCTGTTTCAGAGTAAAACGATAACACTTAACCTCGGTCTCGAAGCTATGGAGGTCATCGTCCAGTTACGATAAGGAGATGAAATTTCCCCGCGGTCGCTAACTTTTTGACGGGCGGGACACATTTCGGGCTTTGCGCGTGCAGAAGGGTCTTAACGGTCGCTGAGGGAGGATTCTTGTACTTAATGGGCTTTCAGATGCGGCCGTCGCCTTTTGAGTCATCGCCAAAGACGAAAAGACCAGAGGGTGGGCGTGTCAGGGAGGTCTAGAGCCAAGCGAGGGCCAAAGTTCCCCCTCGGGTCCGTTTCTGGGTCACACTTAAACTTTGGAAGGGGGTCATAAAAAAAACTTGAGGATCGTTTCGACCGGCTGCGAAAATGAAAAATATTGCCTTCCATCTACGAAATGATCTCTCTTCCCCTTAAGATTTTCCTGCGAGGATGACCGAGGAATACTTAGTTAGGTAAAGCGCAATGTAAAATGAAGATGCATAAGGCTATAGAGAAATTAGCAGTGGAAAGGAACCGTGAATGACTGACGTCAACCGTAGGGTTGAATGGATGAACCGAAATGAAATCGAAATTCTCATGGAAAAACCACTCGCATAGACTGGGATACGACTCTTTATTCCCCCAAATTAGCCCCAATTGAACAAGTAACAATTTCTACCAAGGCGCTGTCTGATATAGAATATATCCAATGCGTCAAATCCTGATTCATTTTTTTCCAGGACGTTTCCAAGCAGACTTTTCCTCCATGAATCCCTGTCCATGCGGATCATTTTTTTCATTTTTGAATGTCGAATACTTCAGTACCCCCACAGCTGATGATACTCGTGTAAGTTACAACGCTTTTAACTTAAATTATTATTAATCTAGAAATCACAGACATTAGGGTGTAAGATCATTTGATTGATTCTTTAACTGAAATCGTCATTATTGTCTGATAAGGGCACGGCGATTTTCTCCTCGGTTGACAAACCTTTTTACCACCAACTGATGAAATACTCAAAACTTTCATTAACTCGATAAATCTTCTAACCAAACCCCGCCGTTGCCCTAGGTAATGTTTTACATCTGTTCTCAATAACCTTTAGCATAGTCGTCATTCCTACTACTCAACCCTGCATATCCTCCTCTTGCATTCTAAGTCGATTGTATGCTTATCGTTACTAGGCCCGTGGTAAGTTAAGTAAGACACACGTTGACTATAGAGAACTATTTTATTAACAATGGAGTAAGGTACAATGCCAGGAGTAAGGTCAGCCGCGCAAGCCAGACGTCAACTGAGCTGGTTACCGAGCTGACCACACGTAACCACAAATGGCACTACTATAAGTATGTGACCTAATATGACAATTGTAAACCAATACCTTTAACTCAATTCTTATACTTTTACTCTAGACGTTTAAGACTTGAGCCGTGTCACATTTAAAGACCTCCTTAAACTTTCAAATGTAACTTAACGAAGAAGTAAACTGTGGTTTGGATTCTCAGAAAATTATGATGCACTACGTAACGATTCACTTACGATCATAACAATTTTTCTCTATTGACAACAAGTGTTTTATCTCCCTTGGATTTTTTGCTTGCTGAAATCATGCACAGATTCAGATATGTTTAGACTTCAGATGATATCCTGAAGAATTCATTCATCACAGGTAATTTAATATTCGTAGATTCTTTTTGTACATCTTAATTATTATTTTTCCAAGGATTTTTATTTGTTGTTCATCTCTCCGGTGCGCTCATACAATTCAATAAAGCAATTAGTTATTTTATTTTATTTTTTGCATTGTCAGTGGGGAGAAGAATATAAAATTATTAAGATGAAGGCGTAGTGGTTAAAATTAGCACCATGCCGAACTGGAATACATTCCCGGTATTAGCATGGGGTTTGACTGAAACTAGGAAAAGGTTTTTTTTAGATTGATAGAAAATGTATTCTTCTAGGGCATGCCCTATGAAAACAAGTACATATAAATAAAAATTGTTTGCATGGAATTTAACGTAAAAGTTTGCCAGATATACTGTAAAAGATAATAAGTACATTATAATTAACGAAAAGTAGGAATACAGAATTCTCTTTTGCTAAATGCAATAGCAAGCCAAATTAAAAGAAATACCTAAATTCCCACCATTGCCTTACAAATCAAATGCATATAAATGTATTCAGTATATATAATATTTATGCATGCTTATTTTTTTAAACATACTTACATATGTCATTGCAAGTCCAAATCCAAAAAAATATCAATTCATTGTTAATCAGCTATATTTGATGTATATAATTTTAATTTATAAGCAAATGTAAATCAGGTAAACATTTTAACATAATTTTACAGTAATGATAAACATTGTAGGCGTTGTGAATATATAAAAAACTTCAAAGGTTTTGTTGTTCAATATGAAATTGGTATACTTTGGTTTTGAAGGACTTAACTGACGAACTTTGTTTAAAAGATGTAGGGCGGGAGCTACAAACTTTATTGAGGTTATTTGAAATGAATTTTGAAAAGTAGTGGAGCGGTGGATGGGGTAATAAAAAAAGATCTGTATTCGATCTGGTGAAATTAATTGGCGTCAGGGGTTTTTTATTGAACTTTTGAAGGTTTGGTCTAGTAATATGGCCGACAATCTTAAGGAATGATTATATATATAAATAATTCGTTGTGCGTGCCATTCACAGAACTGTAGGTAAGTTATTCCTCATAGTCCTAGTAAATATTTCATGCCAAAAAGTGCGTTTTACCCAATCCTGTAATATCGTCAACTGTATCTGCGATAGGGTAAAAAACGAATATGTACTATTCTTGAAACTATAAACATGATCATTTTGTTTTTATTCAATATAATTTTTTTTTGATGAATTATTCAAGTTTTCATTAGGAACATATTCAAATATTTCATTTTACCACATTGTACAATTCTATTCCAAGAAGTTCGCAATGCTCACAACGTATTTTGGAATGAATCAATTTTACCAAAATTCACAGGCATTATATGAAATTTTAACCCTAATCGAAATATTACATTAAGGAAAAATCATTCGCCTTGACCGGGATCCCTCGAATGATTTTTCCTCTGTGGAATATCGCACTTGTGTGCGCTTGCGGGTGACTCTGTAAGGGTGGCTACCGTGGCTAGTCCAGGTATCCTCAAAATTACATTAAGATTACGAGAATTTGAAAACGACCGACTTAATTTTTCTCGCGTGATGAACACACCACCTCGTTCGTGGTTGTTTGTAAATCTCACATTTATTACGTAGTGATTTGAATATTTAAATTACAGATTATTGCATTCCTTCGACAAAACCTTAGTTAGAGTATATCTCTCCTTACCTTACAAATTCCAAAGAAAGAATGTGTGGATAACGGTGGGAAAAAACTCAGTTAATGTCCAGTTTACCCAGGGTTCGAGTTCTGGAGGCGTTTTCACAGCCAACGCATGGTAACTCTGCATTGATTATTCCAATCTCAAAAGCTCGTTCCGCAATTTATTTTGAAATAATTAAATTGATGATCTGAATGAGATAGCATGAACTTTGGAAGCACATGCTACAAAAAATAATCGTATGTCCATCACCTGCCCATTAAATGGCAACGTTTTAATGAAATTTCCTTGGAAAAAAAATTTAAAAATCACTAAGCATTCATTTCCACCAAGATAATACCATGGAGTTGCTTAAGCATTCCATTGAATGTAATTCAATCTCAGCATCTCTGTATTGCAAAAGACTGAAGGAGAACGACTCACTAGTGGGGGTTATCTTATAAAGAAATCCCTCTAAGGAATAAATTCAAAAGGTAACATTAACACTTCTGATTTTTTAGTTTATCGTGGAGAGGGATTACACCCGAAATCTTTTGTTTTTGCAATTGTATAGTTCATTCAAACTTGCCATTCAGAGTGTGCTCAGCCAAGAGATAAAAATAGTCATCTCATTACGATAACGTATTTTAACAATATCTTCCTGTGTGAATCACAAAGAAAAGTGGAGAATGAGAGAAGAAACCGATCTTTGATCTTGAGACATTATTTATTGATTGATGACTTAATCGAGACTGACAACATGCAGATCACATAAACTAACAAAAAAAGTACCGAGCAATCTTCTTTTTGTATTCTGTATCCAAGGCTCTTATGCTAAATATGTCCAATGAGATGCCGTTTCTCACTGTTTTCAGTTTAAATGAGGTCAGTTTTAGTTTTCGTTTTAAGTAAAATTCGAAGGAAACATTGGTATAAAATTTTAAAAGCACTAACTAAGCACTATGCTGACATGCTTATTAATTTCATCATGCTATAAATAATCTGTAATGATAAAAATTATGTATACTTGAGGATATTCTAGTAGAGACATTATAACCGAGTTATTGCCTAGCATATGCAAGCGGGAGAAGGACTTGACTTGCAACAAGAAAATTGGCGAGAACCAATTTAGATTTAGGCTTAGGGCTCACTATTTGTAGTTAAAAAATACGGAAAACAATTCTTTGGCCCACAATCAAAGGTTCTGGGTCCATTTTTGTAGTGAAAGTATGGTTAGTTAACAAAGAAAGGCCTAGACTAAAACACAGTTGGACTGCTTGGTCATTCATGTAATTAAATTCACAGTGTACATTATTATAAACTATCGGTGAAATATTTACAAGCCAGCCGTACAACTAATGCACAGTTAATTCAGGCAACGCTAACACTGCCGCTGAAATGTAAAGATTTCACCATTCCCACTGAATTTTCCTTCTTTGTGTCAGCAATTTTTTAAATGTCAATTGTTGAAGATAGACCATTCTAAACCCTTGAAATCCCAAAAATGTAGGTTCAACAAGATGCGGATATAATAATGAAGATAAACTCAGGTTACTTATTTGCAACGTAAGTATTAAGCGGAGACTTTTACATAGAAGCGTCGGTCACATTATTTATATTTAAACGGATGTATCATGATGTGGTCTTGCATTCCGGAAGAACATATATTCTCGGCCCTTGATGTCAAAACCACATACACTACCGCTCAGAAAAAACCTACACTGTGGGAACTTAAGATCGTACATAGTAGTGAAATTGTGAATTCAATTTTTACCTAGGAAAGGACGTCGCAATTTCAGACCAAACTTTCCAATTACGTAGTTCCAATGTGGTGGGAATTCTGAATGAAGGAAGCCGGAACTCCATTTTCATTCCTGGGTGTATTTCGTTAATCGAAAAACTTCGTTGTCCTCATTCCTCCTCTTGAATGACTGCAGCCACTGCGGGAGAGGAGAGATATGAGCAGGAGAGGGGGTTGCGGGAGGAGTTAGTTTGGCCACTCCGTTCTCCGCATCGGAAACTCCCAGAACCCTCGGATGCTTAAAAAAATCAGCGCATCCAAAAATAAGAAATGCGAGGAAAACCATCACTAAAGCCGTCCAGACTTCGTTTGAGCCTCGTAAACGATGTTATCCTTCTTTTAAATCCTCCCTAGAATTCTCCGGAAGTGACGTGATAGCTTGAAGCGGATGTAGCTCCGCTGGTCTCGTATCAAGAAAGAGGGAAAGGGAAATTATTGAGTAAGGATCCCTCCATTCTATGTTTTCAATAGAAAGCGTAGATTTTAATAGTTTTCTGAAATTCAGCGCACACGAACTGTGATATTTTGATGGATCTTTTTGCATCCTCACACTACCGTCGGCTTCTATCCTGATCTCTTTTCTCCTGGTCTGAAGCGCTAATTCATATGGAATACACTTGAATTGCTTGTTTGGTTATTTTGGAAAGTGAACGGAAACTGAGTTAGTTTAGGAATAGGTAATAAGGTTGCGAAGGCAAGGTTTATCAGGGAAATGGAAGGAAGAGTAGAGAGAAACCCGGTGTCTGTCTTTGCCTACTCCAAACGGAAATCCCCAAGGGGTCCAGATTTTTCGCGTCCCATCCGACGGAAGGAGTTCGGCCCTGGCAATGCTTTCCGCACAGAATACAAGAAAGATTTGATATTCCAATTAAAAAAGTAGTTCCACTAATGCCTGGGGTCTATGGATACCCCTACTCCATGATAAACAGCGTAAGATCTCCACCAGTTTTAACCATCCTCCCCCTGCATTTTTCTAACGCTATCATACGTACGTTTTCATAGATCTCTGTTAGCATGCCCATGGGTCAACTTTTCCTTAACATATTTTTTTGGGAAATTTCGGTTACACGTAAGATTATTGAAACAAGCTATAGTAGGTTTTTTTACGGTGCAGCGATTTGTAATGGAGGCTTTAGAGTGTTGACCAATCGTGAGGAAAACTCTCACAAGAAGGGAAATGATGCGGTCTTTGAAGAGATGCAAACTAAGAATTTTTTACGAAGATCATTCCGAAGATCATCAAAAGTGATATAAATACGATCTCACGTCTAAAATCACGCCCCTTAGATTAGGTGATCATGAAAACACATTTCCCCTGAAGATGGATAGTGTACGTAGTACGTAATACTTGAATAGCTCCTTATTGGAATTCAAATCTAACGAGTTTCATGTAATCACGGAGGACATAACTTAAATGTTCATCTGGTATAATCATAATATATGAAAATAATCATTTTTATTTCATTTGTGAAAACTGGTATTATAAGATTTTTCCATGTCAAAATGTACGCACACCAGATCTGTGATACCGTGCCGAGACTTGAGACCAATAAGATGAACTTTAGGATCACGTGACCTTTTTTAAAATGTCCATGCACTTTTTAAAAGCGATTAATAATGCCTTCAGTTGACGCGTATGCATGCGGATTACATATTTGAGTTCGAAGGAAAATTTTCAATCATGCGCATTACTGAAATCTCCTTCATAGCCCTTACTCTTAGTGTTAAGGGTCACCTTTGGTATTCAAATCTCCTCCATTTGCTTCTATCCAGGGTTTTCCTTTGGGTCACACCACACCTCTCCACGTCACTTCTTACACAATCATTCCCATAATTTCCTGGATTACCCTCCGCCTTTTTTCCTGGGATGTTCAATCTTCCCAATTTCATTCCAATATATTCCACTGAATTCCGTTCGACATGTCCAAACCATATAAGACCACTATGTCTAATGTTTTTTTTCTGCCATCGCTGCAATTCCTCATTCCGAACTTTATCCAATTTCGTTGCAGCAAACATCCATCTCGTCATTTGATTATGTGGTGCAACGATGTAAGATAAAATTTGAAATGTGTTCATGAGCGGTATGAGTATTCACACTACTCAAATAGGTATGAAGAATAAATGTTAGACATGTTCACAATTCCTTTTTCTATTGCCTTCATTACTGGTTTCCTAACACCGCCTGCCAGATGCTCATGCAGCTGCCCGCGGGGAAGTATGTAGATGTGACCTGACACCTATCTTCCCGGTCTGAAGCGCCGATTCATACGGATAAGATTTGAATTACATGGCGTACATGTATTGCCCTCTGCCTGGGAAAGAGGGGAGGCATGAGGGTAAGCTCCCGAAGCAAGGGGAGCCTAGGTGCGGCCTTTGGGTCGGGCGGGAGGTGGAATTGTATTCCCTCCCATCTCCCTTTGAGGGTGATCTCGATAACTCAATATCGCGAGTTTTTCCATGCAGGATCTGGAAAATCAATCGTATATCCAACCTTTCAGGAAGGAACTCGACGAAGAAGCATTTTTTTTGCAACTCATCGAGGTCTGTGATTTGAAACAAGATTTCCTTAGCTGACGTTCATTCCATTTCCGTGTCAATTCTGGACAATTAAATGTAATCTGTGAAATGAAATTGCAGTTTGGTCATAAATGTGCGATTAAATTCATTATAAAACGTAAGTAACATAGGAGGCCTGATATCACTTAAAACAATTCCATTTTTTTAATGATCCCAATTTATGAGTAATATTTTTGCGCGGCAACTGTTTTTACATTCACAAATTCACTGTGCATTTTTTGAAATGTGATTTTGGTTGTTCTTCTTCAGTTATTCAGCAATATAAATGCGTTTTATTTTCTCTATAAAGAGATGATTGAATAAAAAATTAGTAAACGCCAGCGAATTAAGTACTAACGCTAAATAGCTCCAAATCTCCAAATAATACAAATTTTTTTTTAACCTGTGGTCGTTCATGTGATAATTTTCATATTCATGTAGAAAGAGACAGTTCAAGGACGACAATTGAATAACCCCCCACATCATTTTCGAACATCTACACATTTTTAGAATAAAAAAAAATATTTTCTTAATAATAAGTGTTTTTTAAGCACCTATTTTTCTACGAAATTTTAAAAACTAATTTAATTACGGAAGAATTAAAATAACTAGTTAACTCCTCTAGTATTTATTATCACGACCCGGGTTTCAACACTTGGTATTGACACCAAGTGTTGAAACCCGGTTCGTGAGAGTAAATACTAGTGGAGTAAACTAAGTTATTTTAATTCATCCGTAATGGATAAATTACGCCTACAACCGTTTCCTTTGCTTATTTAATTACTTCGAGCGGGATCGAAAACAGGAAGTACAGAGAAATATGGGAAATTACAGTGTTTCATGTATCATAAAGAACAGGAAGGAAGAACTGCATCAAGTTTCACTCTCTCACTCAGTGATTCAACCCGAAGGTTGGTTTGGATAGTTGAGGGTAGCAACAGGGGTGTGAATTTCACACATCCAGGGTAGGGGGGTCAGTTCCTTTCCCTTGGCCACCTCGCACTCCGAGGATTATTTTTTCGGAGGCGTTCAAATTCTTCACCCGGATTTGAACCCGGGACCCTTCGATCAGTATCCAAGCAGCATCAAGTTTACTGCCATCAATTCATGAATTAACCACAAATATTTGATATTTTCGCAGATTGCTCGCTGACGTGCTAACAGTTTCACTGCATAGCCATGGTCTTTCTGTTCATTTTCAGCTTATATGATCTTTTGATAGTAAATTCGATAAATTTGACCCTAGGGAGCACCCGAGATTATCGTCTTGGCGGTGATATTCCATTACACGAACCGTTGAGACATTACAGTTCTATTGAGGGATAATAAAAATATTTCTTAGCGCAGGTTTGCTTGCATGGTTCACAGTCATCGTTTTTCATTATATTCAGTCGAGTGTTGGGCGGATTCATGAACATCAATAGTATCTGACTTTAAAACATAAAAGGATTTGGTTTGGACTGGGTCGGAAAATATATCTCCGTAAAATACTTCGAAAGGCAGGCAAACTGGAGAGTGTGAAATTCAGGGAGCAAAAAATATTCACCTAGACTGAAATAGTATTTTCTTTTGAACTGTGCACGCTCCGAACGTCCCCGTAGAGGATGATATCAGAACCACCTATATACAAAGCCTTTTAACGGAACCGGCCTTCGGCCACGTCGGCTGAGTATTTGATCCGAAAGCGTTGATGGATGGTAACACGCTTTGAGCGAATTATAAAGTGTGGTCTACATTGCCACCCATCACTAGTGGATCCCCCTAGGGACTGTAGTTTTCTACATGTCCAATAGAGGTAGATAATGAGAGGTTCCCGTGACAACCGTAACAAATCGTTAAATTTTTTAACATGAATTTCCTGCACTCAAAAGCAGGCTTAGTTACGTTTTTACATTGTTTTCAAAATAATCATGTTTGAAATGACGGTTAACTTTGAAATCTGTGGTTAAAACATCTAAGTACTTTACCACCGATTATTTAGGGCTATCAGGATTTCAATCGGTTGGAAACCCGAGTGATCTGCATTCTAAGCATTCGCCGCGAAAGCCTTAAATCTTACAAAGTAATTAGTGTTGTATTTTAAAACAGATGTGTATATATTTTAAAAAGATTTATGCATAAAAAATTTCGTATTTTGAGTTGTTTTCATATTTTGAATCTATAGATCCTGTTATCTCTGGGAAGGTGCTAGCGATGATTGCTTTTATATGTCGTAACTCAAAGAAAAGTTCAAAGGTCGAGTATAAAATGCCTGGTCACACCTTCAACGATAGAACTTTCGGACTTAGTCGGTGACATCACGCCAGAATTATATGGTTTTATATTTAGGTGTGGTTAACTAAATCCGCTCGAGCTTCATCACTTGGCGAGACCATTGAGTAACAAACATTGTTTGTGCAGTCAACAGGGATTTTCGCTAAGTTGACTCTGATAATAAGCACATTTATCACCAGCGATATTCACGCATTTCATTTCCTTTCATTATCCATTCAAGTTACTGCGGAAATCCGATATGAGGTGGTACATGTCTGCAGTGGAAATGCGTGCATTTTAAAACGCTCTTTGTGATGAGTGCAGTTAATCAGATCGTTTCCATAGCGCGTAGTTCGGCCGCCGGCACTAATTCTTGGTCAAAATTCGGCGTACGAAACCCAGTCAAATAACATTGGATCTTATGCTTACCTGGCGTATGCAGTTAACATAGCTTGTTCGGGTATTAAAAAAAAGCAGTCAAATATATCCTAATCACCGTCGGACCGTTCTCCCGAACACTTTTTCGCATTTATTCTACCCAAAATCCATTACCTCACTCGACTTATTTGTCCAGGACCTGTACCTCGAAATCCCTCCAGCGTTCGCGCCCCTTGCGAATGCATAACAAAACCCTTCAGCCCTCAGCTCCCGAAACCGTCCATCCTTCTGCCAACCCGAATGCGGCCTATCATCGACCGCTCACGCACGCAATTCAGCACCGGCCCTATCAAATTATCCCTGTCTTCCATCTGTATTATTCGCATTCGCAGCCCCGTTCACCCCTTTCGTTCACCTCAACTCGCAAATCATTGGGAACGTGTTACTTTCCCTGTTCCCGAAACCATCGACCCTTGCAAGAAACTGAAATAAGGTTATGACCTAGACTGAATACCAAAGGGAACTGATACTGCTTTATACTGATTTGGATTATTATTAGTTAAATTATACTGATGACGACAGTTAAAATATAGGTAATAATTCCAGAAGATATTTTGTGGAATGGAAATGTTTTCTTTACCCTCCTCATGACGTAACTTCACTTTGCAAAGCAAAAAACTGTCACTTTCATAAAACTACACTATAAATGTGCAATCAGCATTAACCTGCGCTGGGTTTCTCTCATCCCCACTACCCTACCCTCAATCTCCTCCCCCCCCCACTTTATGAAGTAACTTAGCAAACTATCGATCTCCCTTTCAATTTTCCATACATTAGTACTTTTCGCAGTCCGAACCGCAAATGGCGATGCTATAAGAAAGTATCAAAGTAAGTAGAGAATATTAGTAACCGAATAATATTTCATTTATTCAACTGGTCTGTCTCCAATTAAAATTCATTACAAATGCGCTACTTTCTGTAACTAGCTGTAGTGTGTATTTACTTCAGTTTGTTGAGTGTGATAGTATGTATTTGGAACAAAAGGACAGGAAATCCGAAATTAGAATCAATGAACACAGAATAAATGTGAAACTTAAGGAATGCGAGTCGTTTTTTTCCTAACGTTTAACTGAAACTGGGCTAACGTGTGGATAAATGCTTATATTTTATATGTTCAAGGCCAAATTTGTGAGCTGGATTTTTTTTACTGTTTGGTAAAACCAGGCGATTACTTTTACCAAATAAGCTAATTTTTGAGATGGCTGCTCCAGTCGTGGTAATCGTGGGTCATTCTGTTCACATTTTAATAACATTTCGGTCAGTCGAAAAAGAGCTCTTCGACCAAATTTCACTCAAGTTCATCTGTTTATGCGTTGGAACTCACCATACAGGTGGTGATGGAAATGAGACCAGAATTACGTTTTAAGTTTGCTTCCTAAGTTAAAAATTGTCATGACTAGAGTTTTCGTTGCGGTATTCGATGCATAACGAAATCATACTGAAATAGTTTTTTTTTCAAATATTGGACTCGACGTGTCACCATCATATTCGTTAACAACAATTATAACGATAATAAATGTTATACACCGAAGACGGTGAGATTCGCCATGAAAAAACCATTTGCAAAGGATTCTTTCATGGCGAATTTCACCGTCTTCGGTGTATAACTTCGCACCCGTGCGCGTGACTGCGTACCACATCATTTTTTTAATGCAATGATTGGACATTTGATAATAAATGTGTTATTTTGCGTTTGGAAGAAAAAATCTCTAGACATGCAATCGAGTTATTACGAAATAGATATATGTCATCTGGCGTATAGCTACGTGTTAAAATAGCATTGAATTACCAACACAACAAATTGATATGATGCATTTTTTTATCGATAGATATCATTAATGAGAAGAAGTATGCATTGTTTCACGTAATAATGCATAAAATAAAATTCGCCCCAACCACCTTATAAATGCGACAAGATCCTCAGGTTTGCAGACGTTTTTCCATCAGTCCTTTAAAAAAAGTGCGTAATTTGACAGAGCATTATTTCTTTCCATCGTGATCAAGCTCACAACCCCATCCCACATTCATTCTACCCCCTAGTTTCATCCCACATATTGCCGGCGGTGAAACCTCTGCGTATCCCATTCCCGCAAATAACCCTCCCCGACCTTCCCCTAAACGGAATTGAAATCTCTGACTCCGACATGGGAGGAGAGAGGGAATAGGGGAGGAGGGGACGGGAGGAGAGGAGTATGGCGTGGACACTGAGTGCACCAGCCCACGTATCCATGTCGACATCGAGCTGTATGAACGTTTTGTATCTCCGTATGCGAAGGGGAGGGGCTTCACTCGCGCGCCGGCTGCCTGCACTCGCCGTGAGATTGCTCAGCTCTCTCCGCAATAGGTCAGGGACGTCGTCCGAAGATTTTTTCATTTGCATACTTTTTTGGCCACATTCTGTTATTTTGGAATTAGGTTCACGAATAAACTAACTGCCAGTACGTTTTTTCACTCGCCCACATATCCTGCCGTTTCAAACGTTGAATTCCTCTTCTCCGCCGAGTCTCCTCCCGCACTTTTACAGCGGCATCAATCTTCACAAGGGAGCCAGCAACTTGATGCATCTCAGCAAAAACAAATATGGCAGATGAATAAGCGACGCAAATTACATCTGCCTGTAGCAAATGCTACATGTTTAATTTAAGACAACAGGCAAGAGGTGATCGTTCATGCATAAGTTCCGGAGACGCATTTTTTCACTTAATTCCAAGAAGTTCATCCATCATTTTTTTGTTTCCGTTTTTGCTTTGTTTATTCCATCCTTCGTCACTTTCACCAATCAGTCTTCACGAAATAGGTGCATTCCTACATGTCAGGGTTTATTCAGAATTATCTGCCAGCATTTCTTGTGTCTTCGATTTTGGCCTTCAACGGACCACGTCAAGTATCGTTTTTATGATTTCCATTTACGCTTCCTTTCCCTCCGTCCAGTATTTTTCTATCCTTCTCTCTACTGCTCTTTGCTTTCTTCTCTTCATATCCCATCTCTCTTCCTTTCTGACTTCTACTCGAAACTCTGAAAGTTATGATTTTTTTTCCTGAATTCAGTTCATTTTCCTATTACTTCCTATGCTATATTGCTTTCCTTTAGGTCTGTTTTACCTGTGTAATCCACGTATTGTGAGTTTAAAAGTTTGCGTCATAGAGGTCAAATGCTCTATTACTCAGTTTGTTTTTCTATTTCTCTGTCAGCATTTACGTAAAGAAAATTTCGTAAAAGTGCAACCTATAGTATCGTTCTGTCGATGAGATAAAGTGCTTACTCTTGTAACTTTGATTAACTTTAAATATTACCCGAATTATTAGGTTACATTTTCACGCAATTACACTCAAGTTTTTTTTACATTACACACAAGTATTTTCAAGGATATACCAGTCGAGTGCAAGTTCGTCGTTGTGTAACAGTATAGTCCTAGAGGAAAATAGCCCTCTAAACTTTCTATCATTATCTTCTTCAGAGAAATGCCATGAGGTCTTCAAGTGAATCTCTTACCACTGTTCTCCATTCAACGTCCAAGCTTTTCCACTATTTCCCCTTTTGAAATCTTGTATTTTTGGTGGCCACAGGAAGCCGGTTAAATATCACTGGAGTCCAGACCCGCAGAAATAATGGCCTGCCCGTAAACAAGTCTCCTCGTAATTAAAGGGGCCGTAAAAATGGGCGGAGACTGTCTGTCCCCCCCCCCCTCCTCCACTGCCATCTGGAGCCCAAAAGACAAATGTAAGGGACATACCTAGTAGAAAACTCTTGGAAACATGATCTCCTAAAAACACATTAAATGGGATCGTTAAAAATGTCTCGTAACGCGAAAAAAAGTTACCAGTACTTGCCGCATCAAATCCTCTCTTGGAAATGCAGACATAATAGAGGACCTTGGGAACAAACGGGTGTAAGTGAAATAAAGAAAACTGAGTTGTCGTTAAGAAGACCTGGGGTAGATATTCCTTCTTTAAAATAATGTTGAGATGTATGTGGTAAAGGGACATGACTCCAGGCGATATTCATCTTTCAATATCATCTTGCAATATTGAGTTCGTTTCACATCGCATATCGCTTATCAGAATCGTTGTATCGCAGCTGGTAACCCATATACCGACGCATAACATATCCCTACACAACTCATTAAGTATAGGTAAAATTGCTGACAATTTTTAAAGATAATGTACAAGGTAAAGTAGGTCTAGATAGAAGAAGAAGAAATACCTATGCTAAACTTATCCAGCCTCAGGCCACTGCCTCCTCACACGATTTCATTCTTCACTTTGGTAAACGATCTACGTAGCTTCATCCCATCCATTAAGTCTATTCTATTTTTCCCCTCCCCAAATAACCCAGCATCACTTTGTCCTTCGTTACATGTCCTAGCCACCTACTCTTCCTCCTCATCTCCTCCAGCAGTTGCCTTTCCTCACCCACCGTCCTAAACACTTCCTCGTCCGTCTTCCTTCCCGTACATTAATTCTCTTTCACACTCGCATATCAAACACCTGCAAATAATATCATCCTCTTTCCTCAAAATGCCACGTTTCCGTACCACACAACGCTGCATGACTGCCTACTAAACACTGGTCGTCAGTGAATCTAACCGGCCTTTCCCGCTGTTCTTATACTCTTATTTTTGCATCCAGCTCTTTCTATTCTTCCCTTACCATTTCTCCAGTAACTCGATTATTTTATAGCAAACATTGCCGCCAACTTGGAGGCCAGGCTTTTGAAATAAGAAGACAAAATGCACCAGTATCCGTATTTATTTAATGTAAGTTCCTCATTTTAACGTTACCCTTGATTTTAAACTCCTGAAACGCATGCTAAATTACCAATACGGTCTCCGCAGCTTTCCCCATTCACACAAAATTCAATTGGCTTCTCTCATTCCCCACTCCCAATAAGCTGCATGAGAACTTTTTGACGACCGCGGGAATTCTATTCGATGAATCCTCTCGTTGATATTATAATTTGATTTGCCCGTGAGAACGCATTTCCAAGTCTGTGCGTTTGCAAACGAGATAGGGGTGTCAGAAAGTTTCAATTTGAGCCAAACGAAGCTTCCCACATCTCCGGGTGCCGCGCTTATCAGTTCCCCATTAGATGACCCCCTCTCCCTTTTAACCCCTCTGCTACCTGTTCCGATCTAATGGGCTGGATGATTATGGGCTCCCAGTCCTCCTAGAACTATACGTCACTCAATTCGTTCTCTAATTGCCAGTTGCTCCTCGTTTCGTCGCCACCATTCCCCCTTTCACTTCACTAGGGTGATGAGTTTTGAGCGATACAAAACGAAACTATATTGTGACGTCAAATACAAGCAATAAAGATCGGTTTCGGGATAATAATGCCCGTTTGACAATGCTTTTGTAATATTTTTGAAGTGGAAAACTTCTAATGGTTGGGGGATTAGGGGGGGAGTAAATCTCGCGGAATCAAAGCGTTTCGCGAAACCCAACTCCCGAAACTTGGTTGCGTGGTTACGTATTAATTCACATAAACAATGCTATTACAAGGGGGATATATCTATTGTAATTTCATATGAATATTTTAAGTCATGTATTTCATGTACTTATCATTTATGTACAAATCTAATTTTCATATTCATATTTTCTTAAATATTAATTTTTTTATTAATTTATATTTATATAAAATACAATTCTCTCCACTACCAGTCATATCCAAACTCAGTGTTCCTCTTCTGCCAGCCGTCCCGCGACGGTCACACCTTTCTGAGAATGAAAATATTGACTTGCGATATTCTCTTTCTCAGGTATTCAAGATATTCTCTTTCACAAAAAACGTCATTTGCAAGCAGTTTTATCTCCGATCATTCCTACATGGAATATCATCTCCATTGGTGCTTTTATTGGTTGGTTGGCTTATTTTCGGAGGCGACCGACAGCTGAGGTCATTCGCGGCATTAAAGACTGGTGGATATGTAGGTAAGGGAAAGATCATCTGGGGAATAAAGGAAGGGTGGAGAGAAACCCGGCGTCACCTTTAGCCTACTCTTAACGAAAGGCGCCAAGGGGACCACGGTTGAACGTCCCATCCGACGGACGATGTACTACACTTGATATGCTCTCCACAAGGCACCCAAGCAGGGATAGGGATTTCCATGGCACTACATTCGTCCCAAGGGCCTTCAATCTTTCAGGAAGTATTTTTACTGCATGAGGACGCATTGTGAATCAAGGTCGGAAAATTATTATTGAAGTTGTTAGTCTGTTTGTGGCTCTCATCTTGCTGAAAATTTTCAGGTGTTGTAGAGGTCGACCTATACAATTAATCTAATAACCTTCACCTTATTCTATATACATATATGTAAATCCAAGTGTCATGACTGACTGACTGATTCATTAACTTATCGCCGCATATCCCAAATTAAACATGAATGTGAAATAATAAATGTGTTGAGAATAAATTCCTATCATTGTGTAGGAACGCTCAAAGAAATAATTATGGGGGTGGTTTTGAATCCATTTATTTATTGTTAACTTTTACTCCCCCCGTGAGAAAAGCATTGGAATCAGTGGAGATTTTCCTTCCTTTGCTTTTTCAATAACTTGCACTCAATATATTTTATGGAAATTAATACAATTGGATGAAAAAAAGAATGCAGTGTTTTATTATTTCATTTTATTTCCTTTTACGCCTCGTATTTGCCTTAAAATTACGTTTTCAGCTCCAAAATCATCCAGTTTTCTTTCATTTCAACAATAAAAATTTTCTTAGTTCCCAGCAGTGAATATCCTCACTACTATACTCAGACCCGTAGCTTTTTAAAATTCTGTTAAATTATTAGTTTGAGATTGTAACATTTAACTAATTACATACCATAACGATAGTCTTTCTATTCCACCAATAAAATAAATAACACTTTTTCCTTTCTTTATAACTTATGACCTCTATTTATTCACAGTTGTATTTCCCTCCACATCAAAGGTTAGATATTTGCCCGTAACTTATACAAAATACAACGCGTCAATCAATAAAAACATATTATGCATGAATCACAATATCAGGTATATTTTTTACCTTTGTCAGTGTATCACATTGGTTTCTTCGCCCTTTGGGCCACAGCGATAATTCCCCTTGGGAATTTGTAATTGCCTTCACGGCTAGATATTCACTTCACTTTTTGCACACAATTGTATTCACTTGCACAAATAAATACCTTTACCAATTAATTATGATTACATATATACATATATAGTGACTTCTTTCATGGATGCCGTCATGACACACATGCTTTGCGCTGATATCTCGACTGGCTAAGGAAATCACGCAGTTAACGTCCACCGCTGTCTCGCTACAGGTACTCGGACGCAAGGTTGACTGCTCCCTGGTTATATCTCGGGTATTTTACAGCTGACCTCGGCTTACTTCCTTTTAAAGTACGGCTAATACTTCCCTCGTACTGGAAATCACTACTTTATAAATACTTCTTCAGTTTTCTATGATCTCTATGACATAATTTTACCGCAGCGAGTAGCGTGGATTCGACCTTTATCTTGGTTGATTGTTTAAACTGCCGTAACTAGCCTGTACATATGTACTCATTTTCTCCCTCCTTCTATTAGAATGTTCTCGAATGAATTTCCCCTCGTTTCCCTTCGTGTGCAGGTGTTCGTAACTTTAAAAAATAGTGTTTTGCTGCTATCGGCTATTGTTTGGTTTCAGTTTGATCACGCGCTCAGGTCGTGGTCGCCATAGCGTAATTGTTGCTACCTCACACCTGTAACAGTGCGGAGTCTAAAAATAGAACTCACTGCACGTACGTGGTTGCTTCTTAAAATATTTAATGTCGAAGTATTCAATATGGCTGGATTATGGCTCCAATATGTTACAAGATTTTCAGTATGAATTTCGGTGTGATTGATTTCACTATGTGCGGCAGAGTTCGAGGTCGACCAGCACCCAGCATTATCACTGACATAATACTAAATGTTTTAGTATTCTAATGAACTATTTACACCACCAGGCGATGAGTACAGCGCAATTATAGCTCGATTGAGGAATATGGTTTAAACATCATGCTTTTATGGACATTTAAGACACTTATTTGTTCAGATGATTGTTTGCGAAAGATGGAAGAATAGATGAGGAGATTTCAAGGAGACCGAATTAAAAGGAAAGTCGAAGTTAGTACGTGGAACATATCAAGAAACGTTTGTGTTTGTCTAAGGCAGTGAAACCAGAAAAAACGAAAGTGTTCTCCTCCCTGTCAACTAAATTCAGTAGGAACGGAGTATCTGATGAATGTTTGTGGAAAATGTAGGAGAGATGGGGATAGTGTAAAAGAGGGACTCTTGTCTTTCCTTACTACTTTTAATTATATTAATTTTTTCTCAAGAGATTGTTGTTGGGCGCCAGAAACATACAATGAAAGCAAGAGTTAAGTTTTCTCGTTAATTAAGCTCCCTAATTAAATATTTGATTGGATATACCCGTATCTTTTCCTAGGTACAAATCACCCTTCACAATATAATATGGAAACTCTTATTAATACTCTGTTTCACTAATAAATTTCACTCTTTGCCTTCCAGCCACTTATGATTTCATTAATCACAAATAAATACCCTTCACTCACAAAATATTAACCTTCACTTATATTTTGTTTGCCTTGACGGCACCAGGGTGAAATCACTAATCACACAAATAATACCCTTCACACGCAAATATTACCCTTCACACACAAATAGTAACATACATACAATTTTGGGTAACGTCGACATCTGGCACACATGCGTCCCGGAAGAAATCCTGACGCCAAACAAGTCTCGATTCTGCGGACGTGGAACCGGCTTCAATCCCGACGATGTAGTCGATGAGTCTCCCTCGTCTTGCGTCTGCTACCACGTGTACTCTCAGGATGAACTTGTTATGGGTGGTTTTAACTTCTAAAAACCTTACTTAACTTTCTGTCTCGTCACTAACAAAGACTACTTCTTCCATTTCTCTTATTTCAGAAATTTACCGTTCCGAGTTGCGTGGATTCAGTCTGCCTTTGGGTGTATTGTTGATCAGTGGTCCCCGATGTACTCAGGTCATAGCCCTTTCATATCCACTCGAACCCATTGTTCGATTCTCCTAACTTTGTATTTCCCCTTCTACTGGGAAATTCCCGGAGTTGCATTGACACCTCGCCAGCTGTAACAATGCTTCTTATTGCTGCTATGATCAATTCACTGGCAACCAAGCGAGCTTCACCATACTAAACTTAAGAGTTGATGTGCTTCAATAATGACTAAATGCGCGTCCCCCGCTGCTAAATTGACTAAAGAAGAAATATTACGTAACACCTATGCGCCGCAAAATCGATAATAAGAAGACATTACGCAAATACTTAATATGGCGTCGTTGTTGCGTTACAATATACATGATTTGATCATGATGAAATGTGGGCTGTATCCTCCAGTAATGAACATATATGCCATTGCTTTGTTGATTGAACCATGTTGAGAGAATTAATGGCAGTCGAAGAAAGAAACAAATATGCAATAGTGGAGTGAATGTTATGAGAGGAAAGGGTAGACCAAAAAAGTGATGGGTGAATGTGGTGGAAGAAACTTAAAGAGGAGGAATATTAGGAATCTCAAGAATGACAGAGCCCTGCATGAGTGGAATAGAAGAGAGAGAGAGATGCAAGGATAAGGCATGTTGGAGGAAATTGCTAAAATAAAGCCAATTTATAAGGCCTTACAGCAACAACTAATTTCTTTGACTTAACCTACACATAAAGGAAAATCTCGTTATGAATATAAGAGTAAATGTTTAGCAATCACTTAATAATTGGGCGTACTGTACGTAATTTTATTAAAATGACGGGAAGAATGACATGTAGGAGAAATTAGAGAAAAATAACCCCGAAAAATAGATGTAAAAATGTGAAATGATTTTTATTACCTATTACTGTTCCTTCAGCTTAATTTAACGTTTAGTCAGTGGCATTTTAAGTTTTCGGGGCAGAGGTGTCGTTCATGCTCAGGACTTTGGTCTCGTGGGACTTTTTTTATATTCCATCAGGGTGTGCCACGTCGTCGTCCGTATGCCAATAGAACTAACATGGTAAAATTTAAGATGGACCATTCATTCGCGATTCTCCATATAGAAATCAAAATAAATCCATTGGGAATGTAATTTCCACTATGGTGTTTAGTGGACTGAGGTAGGTTGGTGCCGGAAAATTTATAGCTTAGTAAACAAATATGAATTGTTAAAAGAACAATTTATGTTACATTAAAATGAATAATTTTAAAAGCTTTCCGACTTCTATTATGGGGTTATTAAATTATCGTATCGAGTCTTATGAGTTGTTTGATATTTGCTTATACGCGTTGAACCGTGAATTGAAAGGTTGGAAAGATATTATGAGCAAAATAGTCCAAGCAAAGAAGACAATCTACCATAAGAGGAGTCAGATGACAGCTGGTAATACAAGTCAGGAAGTAAGAAGGCATTTCATTAAAACACATATTTGGAGCATGCTCATACATGTCAGTGAAGCCTGGACAGTAGCAGTAGAAGAGCGAAAGAGATTTGGAATCAATGTAGATGTGGTGTTACCGAAGAATGTTGAACATTTAATGGGCAGAGAAAATCACTAGCTAAGAAGCCCTACGAAGAGTTCGAGAGACGTATAATGAAAAATCTGCGAAAAAGACGAGACAAACTTATTGGACACATTTTGCGACGCTTCAACCTAATGAAGACAATGTTGGAAGGAGAAATAAATGGGAAGAATTAATGAGGATGTCCAAGAATGGAATACATCAAGCAAATCATGAAGGACGATAAAGTAAATATTATGCATTAATGACGCGATTGGCGGAGAAGAGAGTGGTCTGGAGAACTGCTGCAAATCAATCTTAGGATTGATGTCTACTGATCATCACATTATGCGAAATAATTTCTTCACCCGTTGAATTTCAACAGGTGCCCTCCACTATTCATTACATGTTACCACAACGCAATACGCTTGTGGGCCTGCAAGGAATTCCTAATGTCATAAATCTTAGATTGAAACCTAAGTGCGCCTTATCATATATTATGGGGCGTCATATTATATATTTTGGGGCGTCATCAGTGTTTCTCGTTTTGATGGCGCAGCGATATCGTTCACCTTCTATCTCTCTGTTGTCCATGACTCATCACCTGCTTCTTCATCCATTCCTTCACAAGCATTTCCCTTCATTCATTATCTTACGTCAAGTGGCCCATAAGCATATTTGTCAAACCAGCATACGAAGTTTTGTCAACACTTCAAACCTTCCCAGCTATTCGTACCAGAACGTTTATCTGTTGAGAGATATGGCGGGAACTACAATCCTAAATTTTGTAGACCCTTCTGTTCTCTCGAGTTTTTTTTTAACTTCTAGATTCATTTACTTCTCAGATTAGCAAGGTTTATTGATCAATGACCTCGATAAAGTGGAGAGCATACAGCGTTAACTAATATTTTTTATGAGATCGACCATATTATTCTTTCATGCGCTCATGACGTGGCAAATATATTGTATTATGAGAGATTTGGATATCATATAACAGCGTAAATATTTTAAACTTTCCTGGGTAAGACAAGATTAACACAGACAAATATTTGCTACGAATTTATCCATCTTTATATAAGGCATTGAATTTAGAATTAACTTCCCGCAGTTGTCGTCCCAAAATCCAATAAAATCCCATTGAGAGTTCAGGCTTCTAAAATCTGAATTCTTATTGATATTTTATGGTTTGGCCTTTTTGGTCATGTATGTGGAACTCGTTAAATAATCTAGGTTTATGAAAAGGTAACCGTACTCTTTCCATGTGCGGCGCTCATTTGTATTCGCCTTCCTCTAGCCTTTCACAAGTCCATGAAATAGCATGATATTAAATGTAACATTTTGCGATCGTCAAAGAAACACCACTCACTATCTTCTTCACTCAATATCACCACTCACTAATTAATCTTCGGTAAAAGTCGTACATTCAAGACAAGAGCTCCCCCAACATACTCTCCCCTGCCTTACGGAAAGGGCGCGAAATAAAACGGAAGTGAATATCCCAAAGAGTGAAGCCAAGGGATGTTCATTGCCAAATAAAACATCAATTTATTCGAAGAGCTTGATAAATTTACGACATTTGAGTAGATACGATCACTGAGGAAGGGGAGGGATGATGAAAGAAAAATCCATTGTCGGCAAAACCACGCTCTTAACGAAAGACGGCAAGGGGACCAAGGGTTAACCCCCTATCCGCCGGATGAAATACTGCGCTTGAAATGCTCTCCATTTTGCACCGTAGTAGTGGTCACGGTTCCTATGAATAATCGTAATCACCACCGTGATTCGAGCCCATACCCTCTGGATGAGATTTCAGTATTCTAGTCACCAAACTAACTTCAAAGAGATAGGCACGACTAAAAAAACATCAGAATGCAATGAAATTTGCCAAGAATTATTGACTGCTACGCTAAGTGGGTTGTATCCGAAAATATAGTTTTCAGAAAATTGAGTTAGAAACTTTTACCCAGTTAAAAAAAAACAAATTTAACAAAGGGGCGCAAATTAATAACTTTGTTCAGAGATGGAGTTGGGATTAAAACTCTGCACGCCCTTGATATATCCCAAGTGCCTATATCAATAATGCATTTGACCCCTTTTTGGACTTAACACACGACGCAGCGAACACAGATATAGGAGTGGAGCGCTGAAGTCGACCAAAGAGGAATGAAGCGTTAGCGATGATGACGTAAGAGAGTGAGGAGGAAGAGATCAGCAGCGGACGAGGCAACTGGCGAACGTTTAGTGGTGTGAAAGATACCCGTTTCAATTTCGTGCAGACGGAGAGTCGTATTTCGTCCGTCTTCTCCTCCCTAAGCCTCCCCTCTTCACTACTCCCATACCCTCGTCGCTTGTCTCTTCCACTCACCCTCCATCACTCTTCCCATTCGGGTCCTCCACTGCCCTCTCCCTCCACCACCCCACCCCCAATCCCCTCCCCACATCACTCCCCCAAACTATCGGACTCCCTCAATGTGCGCATGGCGCCGCCTCGAAACCCGCTCCTATCCCCGCGTGCTCCCCCTCGAGCGACTATGCCACCCGCCCGAGTCGAATATTCTCCTTCCCTTCTCCTGGCCAGACGGTGCATTCCCCGCAGAGCGCAGGACATTGCACCTGCCCACCTCTCCAGGGGGCATTTCTCCGAGTGAGTGAGTGAACAGGGCGGACGGGGAGTAGTGGGATCGGCCGACCGCGGGCGGGGCAGGAGTCGAACGCCGGGGCCGCAACCTGTGGTGGCCCCAGTTAAAACTTCTAACCCCCTTACCACCCACCACTACTACTACGGATCGCCATCTGCCCACGCGATTCATTCGCGTGTACGCTTAACGTCATCCCCTCCGCCTTGGCCGGCCAGACCGGTGTGGTGCACGGCCACTGACCGAGGAAGTTCAGGGTTCGAATCTAGGAGAATCCTCTTCATACACGTCCGACTACCACGGAGCGGTGTAAGAGGATTTCTTATGGAAACCAACCGGCGGGACATAAATAGGATAAGGAACTGGACTCCTTTGTACCGGTACGTGTGAATCTCACGCGCGCATTTGGTGAGGTCCTCCATTTACCTACTAGAGTAACATCATATATTTTTAGATAATCATCATAAACAATCAAATCCAGCAGTAGAAATTATTTGCTCCAACTCTCAGCTTAATTCCCCTCTATGATAACAGCGTTTCAGCGAACAGCTACCTTTTCCTTTCAAAATTTTCTTCACTTGTTTTGAGGATAGGAAGATGTCCTCACCAGGATTCCTTTGGGTGAATTTCACTCGTCTCCTAAGTCCTTGGGTAGCGTAGATGATTCATGTTTTTTTTATTATGTCGTAATCGACGAGCATCCACTACAGCGTGAGCGCTTATTGCATTGTACTCTATAATGATATATCGCCTAATAGAATGTGATATAAAATTAACTAAGATATAAAGCGTGCTCTTTGAGAAATCATGTGGCATATAAATCATAAAAATATACGTGCAGCAGACAGTAAATTAAGGTAGTTTAAGCGAGATATAATTTCAAGTAGAAGTCAATAAATTTGGTCTCATTTTGAAGAAAAATATCTCTACTTACTAAAGGTACCAATATATCATCCACATACCAATTTACTTTTATAGATATTTGCAACAAAAAATAGAAGCTGTTTTTCATGTGAAATGGTACGGGTATGCACTCCGGAGAGACTTGAGTTTAAAAATGAGGAATACCTAAAGCATAGATCTCGTCAGAAATTTAGTAGTGTGTAGTTAAAAATAAATCAGTTACACAACGCAGTGATTTTTAAAGAATCGCAAAAAAAACATTCTGTTGTGAATCCGTTCACGCAGTACGTTGTGAATAAAATAGTCAAGTTAAATACCTATTTAGGTATATTTTTGAGAATATTTGAGAATCTCAGTCATATAAAACAGTATTTTTGCGCCATTAATATTGTAATATTTACGTCATGCTTCTTAAAGCTGCTGATATTAAAAAATAAAATTCGAATATGTTCATATTATGACAAAGGAAAAATCTCGCTCGAACTACCTTCTACGGTGAAGTGGGTAGACGTTTGGTTTTGCTTGAATGCAGCGGTTTTCGCACGGGGTTTTTGGGTGAAAGAGGTGTGTTTTGAATTCGTGGGTTTGGGCATGTGTGGTTGTGAATTCTCTTTCTTGCGTGGGCGGGACTGCGCGCGCACTTGGCCGCCAGTCCCTTTTGTTTGGCCCGGGTGGGGGGGGGGCAGAGAGGAGGCGCCTTCCTTTGAATACCTCGCCCACGCGGCCAGGCTTCAAGGGGGGTTGGAAGTGGGAGGCCGATGGAAGGAGGGAAGTGCACAGGTGGATGGCAGAAGCTCTACAAAACACTGGGCGTGGGCGCGTGCGGTTAGCAGACGAGTGCATATAGATCTGCGGGGTTATTTTTTCAATTTTGCGAGACACGGTACATATATAATAAAAGTCGCCATGTCCGTAGTTAATTTGCTATCGTTCGTTATATTCTTCCAATAGGGGCATGACTATTTTCGTATCTTTTAGTGATCAATCTAAGCGCCTAAACAAAAGTAATCGTGATGCGATAGTCATTGTAGCGGCATGTAGATGACACTGCAGATGTTCAACTGAGTTTCACATCTCTTTGGCCTGCAATCCAACGGACCTGAGGGAGCTAGCTGGAACGCTGGCGAAATATTGTCCACCGAAAATGGGTATACGCGGATGAAAACCCAAGAAACCATTCTCTTCACCAAGCTTTAAAGTTGCAATTGTTATATATGGCATGCCTCAGAAGACGCAGATGGATGAATCCAACAAAAACAGCAAACAATATTGATTTTTAACATTCCACATTGAGCGTTAGTAGTAGCATGTGGTTTTATCGTGAGAGCAGATGTAACACGAACATTTTCTTGCGAGCTCGATTGCCTGCTTCCTTGTTCGAAGTGTATAAAGCCCTGGTCCCATGGTAAATATTTTCGTAAATTTATTCGTGAAATCCATATTCTGGAAAAAAGGTTCATGAATGTGCATGCCTCAATGGAACACGATCAGGAAAAATTCATGAATTTGGCGCTGACGGCCTGAAAGAGAACATTTTGCCGTGAAGACACCTGTAGTGCATTAGGTAAGGGGGGGGGGGGGGGTTTGGACTTCTGGGGTGTGGTTTCATTCATATTTATGTGCATCATCATAAAATTATATTTAGATTATTATTCACCAAAACAATAATTAAATTAACATTCTCATTTCTTGAAGACTACTCAACTATATTTTTCAGCCCAAAAAGAAAAATTCTAAACGCTAGTTCAGGTAAACGAACGAAAACGAATTCAGGTAAACATTTTTTAGGGGGATTTAAACCCTAACCCCCGTCTGTACGCCACTGTGCTCATTCTCAGTCTGATTCTGAGAGTTTGCAAGAATTATTCATGAGTTGGTGAACAAAAAAATTTGGCCGAGGTGCTTGCCTCCCGGGAGAGGAATCAGGGCCCCCTTCTGTCCCCACGCCTGCATAGATGCCGCAAAAGTTGCTGTCGCAGACCTGCGCGGCATGGAGGGGCGGTAGAAGCGGAGGGGGTGAAGGGAAAGGACGGAGGGGAAGAGAGGGAGGCAACGAGAGAGAGTGAAGCAGGGTAGCCAAACTACTTCGCAAAAAAGACACGAGGCACACACGCAAAGCAAGTGGTTAAAATCACCCATCAGTGTGACTTGACGTGGGACGAGCCGAAACGGGATGGCAGGTAGTGGTGAGTCATTCCACTTCTCGAAGCGCTTTTGTTGGCAGCAATTAGAAAGGTTTTCTGACCCTCCACACTAAACAACCTTCCTCCACCGTTTCGCGGGATTTCGCAAGTTTCGTAGGTCATGTCCCAAAATCGTCCTCTGCGCAGCGCCCGGAGCTTTTTCTAGCTATAGCCGCTCGATCACCTGCAGTCCACGGGTGAGTGAGCTCAGGCCGAAGCTAATAAAAAAAATATTATCTGCGAGGAGGGAAGTTAAAAGGCCCTGCGCGACGGGTGAATCATTAATGGCAGCATTTTCGGCGTTATCAGTTTACTCGACTGCCGCTCTCACAACAATACGCATAGACCCGAGTTTACACGCATCTCACAATTTAATTATGCAACGCTAAAAATGCAACGGCTAATATTTTGCTTTAATTGGAAAGATTTATTTATGATGAGGGTAAATTTATCGAATTTTTATATCACGTGATATCACGCTCAAACTACGTTAAGTACCTCTGTTTATGTGGTGGAACTCACCATATATACATACAGCTTTAGAAATGATGCAAGAATTATATTTTACATTTTTGCCTTAATCAAAGCAGTTTCGGACACTGAGCGGTTTCAATCAACGCCCTTGGCGTGGAACTAGCGTATTGCTCATTAGGCATTTTATACATCCTCCCCGAGTCAATGCTAGAGGTCCTGCATCACTGCACATCCTCACCATGTCGTCTAATTAATCTTCCATCCAATGCGTCGGAACTGACGCAAATCGCAATTGATCAGCCCTCTGAAGCTCGCGCAAATGGAACGATGACGGCTGGGTTGAGCTGTGAATAAGTTCGAGACATTGCCGTTGGATGGTAATGTCTCGAGGTAATCTCGAGTTGAGGTAGTCATACATAGAATGAATATTCAAATTATTCTCATAAGAGAGCTACAAAAGGCTTAATAAAAAGTGAACTCTGTCCAGCGACCCACCAATAAAGCGGAAGTGGAGCAGTCAATGCGTTACGAAGTATTAAAAAACGACAAACGAAAAGAAATTTTGCTAAATATTCAAATGTTAAACAACTTTTGCTTTCCAGTTCATTTTAACACAGATGAACTTAAGCACGGCTTACAGTATGAGTTTCACTTTAAATAATTTGACATCCAACCGATAGCTAAAAACAAATAGCTTGAGGTGACGCAACCATCTTTCTTCGTCATTCACCGGAGTTGGTAGTGTTTTCTTCCGTAGCGTAGACGCACTTTCCATAACTGAAGGCAGAAGTGCACGAATAATAGACAATTTTTGGACGCATAAGATCACTGTACGCGAATATCAAACTCGTTTGAATCCTGCGCAATCATTATTTAAGTTTAGTCCGCCTGGGACAAGGACGGCGTCCATGAATAAAAATAATACATATTTAGCGCCAACTCTGCGTAGCCTTAAATTGGCGTTTATTTATTCTTTAAAGGCCGTTTCACTTGAGACTCTTTAATGCACAGTCTGATGTATGGAGGGATGTGCATTGGAAATTGCGTCGTGTAAAAGGAGGACCAGCTTGAATTACCGCACTAATGCATGAACAAAAGACCTTAACTTTTTTCGTCATGCCGCGCGTCGTAACTCCTTTCTCAACTGAAGATTTTTTTCAATTCAATAAAAAGGTATTACGGTTGGTAATACATATTTGTGTACAATAATTGAGAAAAAACTGAAAAATACACACCGTTACATTGCCAACGCGATCTGTGCGGCAGAATAATATCTCCCTATGGAGCACATAGCCGTACAATTCATTCAAGTATTCTACCAGCTGATTGGTAGGTTCTTGGACAGTTCCCATTCTGTATCCCAACCTAATAGAAATTGTCTCGCATTCCCTCCTAAGGATGGCCCGTTACCAGATCCCTCTTCAATTCTTCATATCTTCTACCTCCTCTTAATTCGTCCAGAATTCCTATCCTTTTCCTTCATCTTCCCCGCTTCCCCAGTGTTCTCCCCTCTATCACTCTTTTCAACATGCCCTCTCCTCTCAAAACCTCCTCCATCCATCTCTTCTGCCTTCTCCGAACCTCTGCCACAAGCTTCCTCTCCTCTCCGACCATATCCAATACCTCCTCGTTCGTCATTCTCGCCATCCAGCTAACCTTCTCCATCCTTCTCCAAACCCACATCTCAAACGCCTCTAGTCTACGCACATCCTCCCTTCGCAATTACCAAGTTTCCGACCCATATAGCGCCACGCTCCATATTAAAGTTTTCACCAGCCTCTTCTTTACGTCTCTTCTCAGACCCCCCCTCATCATTTCCCTTCTCCTCGAAAATGCTTCTTTAGCAAGCGCAATTCTGCATCTAATGTCCTTACCACTAAACCCATTCGCCTCCAAAATACTACCCAGATACTTAAACTGCTCGACCTGCTCTATCTTCTGCCCTCCCACCCTTATATTCAGCCCCGCCTTCTTACTTCTAGAAAATCTCATTACTTTCGTTTTCTTGTGATTGATCCTCATCCCATACTTTTCGCACTGCACCTCTAATGCATTCATCATTGACTGTAACCCCTTGGCCGACTGACTAACCAATGCTTGATCATCTGCAAATCTCACTGATTTTATCAGCTCCCCTCCTACCTTTAATCCTACCTCCTCCTCCCCCCATGCCTCCCTTACCATTTCTTCTGAATACACGTTAAAAAGCGACGGCGATAGTGGGCACCCTTGCAGCACTCCCCGTCCTATCGTGGCCCATCCCGATTCTCTATTGGCTACCCTAACCTGCGCAGTCTGATTCATATACAAATTTCGAATCAGACGCCTGTCCCTCCAATCGACCCCTAATTTCTTCAACACTCCCATTAATGTCGTCCATTCCACCCGATCAAACGCCTTCTCGAAATCTACGAAGCATGCAAAAACATCCTGCCCATACTCTAGGTTTCTTTCTACTAGCGTCCTCATTACCTCTATAGCGTCTCGCGTTTCCGTCCCTCTCCTAAACCCGTTTGCCTTCTTCTCTAGCCTTCTGTTTAGAATTCTCAGAACTACTTTGGCCGCGTGGGATATTAAGCTTATTGTCCTATAGTCTTCGCACGTTTTTGCCTTACTCTTCTTTGGTATAGGAATTAGTACAGTTTTCGCGAAACCTTCCGGCCACTCTCCATCCTCATAGATCCTACGAATAAGCGCAAAAAGTTTTCCTCTTCCGTTCTTCCTCATGCTCTTTAAAAACTCTGCAGGTATGTCATCTATTCCCACCGCCTTATTCCTTTTCTTGTCTCGTAGAGCTCTTTCGATTTCGCAATCTAGGATACTTGGTCCGATGCCATCTCTGTCGATATCGTCTTCCCTTTCTATATCTAACCTATTGGGACTTATTTCTTTACCATACAGCTCTTCAACGTACTCCTTCCACCTCTCCTGGATCTCTCTCGGTTCTACGAACACCTTTCCCGTCTTGTCTGTTATCGTTGTAATTCCCCTTCCCTTATTACCACCCGTCAGTTCCTTTACTTTCCTATATTATGCATCTGCTCTTCCCTCTTTTTGGTACTTCTCTAACGCGTCGATCTGTTCTCTCCACCACTCCTCTCTTGCCTTCTTTGTTTCTCTTCTAAGCCTGTTATTAAATTCTCGGTATTTTCTCTTACCTAGCTCTGAGTTTACGCTCTTCCATTTCCTTCTCTCCTCCATCTCCCTGATCATCTCCTTCGTGATACACGATTTTCTAATTTTAGTTGCACTCACTACGCCTACCGTTGCTTTCGCCGCTTCTAGAATTCCATTTTTCAAAATTCCCCATTCATCTTCCACTGCTCTAACTCCATGATCCTCACCCATTATCTCATCCACCTTCTCTCGATACTTCTTCTTCATTGCCCCAGTTAATGCCTCCGTATTCCACTTTCGTACCCTCCTTCCCATTCTTATGTTTTTCAGTTTTACCCGACATTTCATGACTAATAAGTTGTGGTCTGTGTCTGCATCAGCTCCTGGATAAGTATGCGAGTTTTTAACACTATTCCTGTACCTGTGACGTACCATTATATAATCTATCTGGAACCTATATGTGTCTCCCGGCTTATTTCAAGTGTACCTACGTCGAGGATGATGTCTGAACCATGTATTTGTAATTACTAGGTTATTTCTGCGGCTAAACTCCACAGCTTTCTCGCCCCGGTCGTTTCTCCTTCCTAGCCCGTAATTGCCCACCTCCCGCCCATCTCTTCCTTCACCCACCACCGCGTTCCAATCCCCCATTACTACCAGGTGCTTACTTCCTGGTATCCTACCAATTATTTCCTCTAGCTGATCGTACACCCCATCTACCTCCTCCTCTTTATGATTAGAGGTAGGCATATAAACCTGGATTAAAACTAAATTCGTTGGTTCTGCTTTTAGTTCCACGACTATTATCCTATCACTCACCTGTTCTGCATACACTACTTTTCTACCGAGTTTCCTATTCATTACGAATGCAACACGCGCTGACTTTCATTCCCTCCACTATAAATTACTCTATAGTCGCCGCTCCAGTAATCCCCGTCATCCTTCCATCTTACTCCACCCAGACCCATGGTGTCTACACCCACCCTCTCCATTTCTTGCTTTATATTCTCTAGCTTCCCCGCCCTCAGCATAGTCCTAACATTCCACGTGCCTATTCTGATAGTTTCGTTCCTCTTCTTTGTCTTCTTTTCCTCTGCTGCTGCTACGTCTGAGCAAGGATTTCGTGTGATGACGACCGCAGGGGCCTTGCACCCACCGCTGCCGGGCACGACACCCGACTCTCTAGGCCGAGTCCCGTAGTTGCCAGGATTCATTATCAATTGAGAACTGTCCATAATTTCAAGGTTTTTGTTTTAATTGAGATAGTATTGCGTGGCCTATCCCAATAGTGTTTTTTACGTGACACCATCACTCCAGAGGCCGCCCCACTGGGGTCAGACGCCTTTTGCATCCGCCTCACTGAGGTACAGACGCTGCGCGGACTACCATTCGACTGTCTCCTAACCTTCGACCAATCTGGCATGGGTGACCCTACCAGGAGCAATGCTCCCGCCAGTGCAGCTCTAGGGGTCATTGGAGCACGCAAGCTCTTCAACCACGACAAGGTTGTAGTCCATGAGAAGAGATCTTAGCTATAGTTACCTGCATATTCTTGATTAGATGCATATCATGTCGATACGTTGAAGAGTGCCAAGGCATGAAAAACACTCCGAATGTTGATAATCACAAGTTAGGAAAAATTTTATCAACTATTCGGAAAAATTCCAAGAAGTGGCTTTGGAAGAGGAATTTTGAAGAGGGCTCGAAGTTTCTAGTCGAAGGAAAAGCTCCTCTCCCCCTTCCCCTTCTTGCAACGACAACTGTCCTTGTAAGAGCTGAGTACTGAGCAACATTTGTGAACATTTGTTTTTGAGATTTTCTCCCCTCGTTTACAGTTCTTTATTTTGTACCACGCGCGTGAAATATTGAAATATCTGTAATGGCAAAAGTGACATCAAATTTCGTTTGCACCCATTAATCGCTCTTATTGAAAATCGTCACACGTTAGTAAATCCACTGAAGCATTGACGGAAGGCCTTTGTTCATTAATCAAGGCTGCAAAACTGCTAATGAACCATTTTCAGCTAGCCTTTCATTCGCGTGGTTGAGAGAACAAGTGCCGAACATTTTCCTCCGAAAATGGGTTTATCTTGATTAAACTGAAACCCGGTTAGAAATCATCAAATGACCACCGATATCGGCTTACACCCGACACATCATTGCCTGCCATCCACCTCCAATTGCCTACGTGCCCGTTAGTGTCCGTACGAGTTGCCTAAACCTTTTCGAAGCCTTAATTGATACATGGGAGACCTAAAAGGATTGACCTTCCAAAGTAGTGTGTGGTGAGATCCCTCGTGGGATTCGAGAAGATTATGCTTTTTGGATGACTTAAACGGTATACAGAATCAATTGGCCACCGATATGTTTAAACGTCCAAAATTTTACATAAAATTTAATCACCAGTCGGGCATGTGCCAACCCTGAGTGTCGACCGGTGTGCAAAATTCCACAGAGGAACCAGGATCCCTCGATATCGTGCCGAGTGCCCGAGTGCTTTAGCCAGTTAGGCTACCGAAGTGTTCTCCTCCCCTATGGATTTTGTGGGCTTCTTTGATTATCTTCCTCCATGGAATTTTGCACTTGCGAGTGAATCCGTAAAGGAATTGCCATGGTTAGTCCCGGGATCCTCAAAATATGTACTCATCCTTCGGAAAAGGATGGAATACGGTTAGCGTAATATGATATAATGTAATGAAAATTTCCTTTATTTGGATAAGTATCAATTTGTAAACATATAGCTTTGGTAACAAATATGCATAATACTTTAGTTATCAAATAGCAAAAAAATAATTTCAGCCAATATTCATTGCATCAAGAAGATTGATTTGAGAGGCAATTACAGGAAACATTTTTATCCACTTCTAAGAATGAACTGAACTGAGGTTTAATAATTTTTTTCATTCATAAATCTGTAGGTCTTTAATTCTGTTTTATCCTCATACATATGATTAAATGAATGAGAAGGGCGTAAAATCTCGGAAATTTAAATATTGCAGACGTTTTCTTGGGGTGCATTCAGCAAACGTTTCGCGTGCCACCTGGTGGCACATGAGCCATAGGTTGTCGATCGGTGGGATGGAGTATTAGCGCAATGTACCGGCTCCATTCGCTGAATGACTCTCATAAAAAGTGATTTATTCTCAATGTCCACAAAACACCTCTCTAATAATCATTGTCGCTTTATGAAGCTAACCGATTACAAAATAACTATTCTCTTTCTTACGCAGGTCAAGAAAGCAGGAGCTCATCCCAGGAATTAAGAGAGCTCGACTGAGCTAGTGGAACAGGAAGAGGAAATTTCAGGGCGTGACTTCGCCCTTAAACCCTTTGACTCCTTCCGGAGGTCACCCCCGGATTCATTTTGCCCTCCCCCGCCCCCAATGAGTCGGGTCGCATCGGTGCCCAGCCATCGCATTGGAAGATCGCCGCGCAAGAAGCAACAGGAGTCGCCGACGAGGACGCCACGCTAAGAGTCCTCGGAAAGCAACGGGAGTTGCGGAGGTGAAGTGTCCCCCCCCCCATCTTTGCCCCCCCACCCTCCCATTTCCTTCGTGAACTCAACCATCCCTCTTCGTCCCTTGCTCCACCGTAAATACGGACAGCGCGAGCAGCTCTCAGCTGAACTCGCCACGCAACGAAGAAGCGACCGAGCCAAACAGACTTCAACGGAAGGCGTGGTCCACTCGAGAAAGAAAAGATGAGCGGAGAAGAAAGGAGGAAGCGAGGACGCCAAGGGTCCGTCAGGTTCCAGAGGGTGAGTTAGTTGAACGACCTTTCATACACTTAAAATTAGTTAAACTTTGTATAGTCCACATAAAAATTATATTTCACTGGCCGATCCATGTTTCTACATCATTATCAAGGCCGTGATAATGACTTAATTTGTCGAAACCTTGATCGATAAGTGATATAAAATGGTTTCGTGGGCTATACTACGTTTCCTTCATTTAATAATGGTGTACCACAAAGTTAGACCTGAAAACATTTAATTCTTTCCATGCGCATCCTTCCTCACAAAGTATTCTCTCTTCCCTAAGAAAGTGAGAGCTGGAATCTTTCGACCAAAGTTATGTAGATCAAATTGATCAGCATCGTATACCTTTTTAAGATAATGTCATAAAACATCTAAATGTTTGTTGAATTATTCTTTTAAAAAGAAAAATACTCACATTCGATTTTAAAGCTGAAAATTGTCCTCCATATCAAGCCGGAAACAGTATTTCATAAAGTTGCGTTGATCATTGGCCTTTTTATTCTAACATTGTGTTGATTACCTAATTATTAAATCAAACTATGAATTTTCCCGCATTTTTAACCAGCTTGGCTAATCCTCGGCATTGAACAAGCCTTGAAACTAGACCTTCTTTTAATAATATTCACATAGCTATTTTAATATAAAATAACCTCCCAATGAGATTAATAAGGAATAGCTAAGGAAAACCACGAAAAGAGCTTTAAATCTTAATCCGAGGGTGGGTGAGGAATTTCCTTAAACATGCAGTTTTTAAAGCATGCTACAGAGTACCCAAACAAATATTGAAATTTTCAAGGAATCTATGCGAGACTTTTCAAGAAGAGAGAGCTAGAGTGCTCATAAAAAAATCAAACGCGTAATTTTTCTATTGTTGAATTCCACTTTCGTCAACTATTGTATGCGTCATTGATTTAAAAAAACTGTTTCGATAATAGACGTTATTTTTATAGTTGGTACCCCAGCCCTAATTCTACTGGATACCATGCCGTCCCTTTCCTTTAAGAAGCTTGCAAAACCAAAGCACAAACTCTTCTGCTTCTTTTACATTAACTCGTCTATTTCTATTACTTTGGTATATTTGTTGTAAAAGTAAGATGCATAGCGACTTCTAAAAATAAATGTGACTTTTAAAAATGCTTGATGGAAAAATTGACTGCAATCCAAAGGTTTTTAAGAAGAGTTGATTTCGTTGAGTAGGCAGAAGATTTGCAAGAAGTAAAAACTGAATTATATTTTTTACTTGGTCAGTTTAGTAGAAAAGACATGGAAAGGAATTGTGTCGAATAAAAAGCGTTCACAAAGAGAAGAGAGTCAATGACGAAATCTAAAGAGAAAAAGAACTCGGAAAACATAATTCTATACAAAATCACTGTTACTTTGGGATTACCCGCATCAGGGTTTTTAAATACCAACGACTCTTCTCATTTTCCGGAGACCTCGCCAGAGCTAATGAATTCATTCACGCGGATTTTGGAAAAGGAAAAGAAACGTGGGTTTTTTTCACATTCCTGACGCTGCTATACTTTACGGACAGCAGTACTTTACGGACATGGCCTGCGAAAGTTTTAATAAGTTGGCGATAATTCTATACGTTCGTGAAGAGGTGTTACATTTACTTGGCTCCGGAAGCGAATTGTGTATCGGAGACTTTCGGGATGGGGGCTTGTAGAAAGGATAAGAGAAGACACAGGGCACACATGGGCATAGGCGTGCGCACAGTGGGTGCCATGGGAGCCTCGGCACCTCCATAAAATTTAGGAGGGGCGCCAAAATTTGGATGGAACTGAACATTTGGGAGAAGGCGAGTCCTGATTAAAATAAATAGAAAACCAATCATTCTAAAAAAATTTAAAGGTCTGGTTTTATTTTTTTATCTGTCATTAGACTACTCAAACTATTATTTCATGTGCTTCATTGAAATAGGGTACGGAGCCCTATTGTGGACGCGAAAAAACGAGTAGTAGTACAGTTTTAGTATATTGAAAACGTTTTTCTGATAAAGCTGATTACAAAAAGTGTTTTTCGTATTTTTTTAAATGAATTTTCTTCCCTATAGTCACTCTGCTTTTATTTGATAAAGAGTAAATAACTGATTAGTTAAGATATTTTATGCAAGTATTATCAAAGCTGTATTAATTGGAGTTTTTAAAGGTATTTTTAAGGAAATATCTTATCCTGGCATCGAAAATTAAAGCAGAAATGTAATATAAAGATTTTTTGTTTGACACAAATATTGGGGCCTTCTAATTTTGTTGTGGGAGTTGCTTTATGGAACTGGCTTTCCTCCGAGCACTTGGGGTTCAGACTTATGGTTACGGTCATGGGCAAGTGCAAAAGGCGGCATTTTTACCGTTGGCACCCCAATAGCAAAATCCTGCGCACGCCTATGCACATGGGAAAATAACTAGTAAAATGAATGTGCTACAAGTAGTAGATGAAGGTGGAAAAGTAACGAGGGAAATATGAGAAAGGCAGAATAAGTGGAGAAAAGTCATATTCTGATGTAATGAGACGTTGAAGACTGCGATGAAAAGGAGGATCTTGGTAGGATGACAAGATAAAGGGGGCTGAATGTGTCTTACGAGGAGTGCTCGAAGTTCACCTTTCCTGCTTCATGGCGTCGTTAAGTTCCTAAATTTCACATAACATTTATACTCAACGATATGCCGTATTATTCAAGCTCCACTTTTGAAATGGAAATATTTGAAAACTTTGCACAGTTTGGGTAGAAAATAAAATATGCGATTTCGATAACGCATGAAGTACTTCGAAGTTTATGAAAGTTTCACACTGTTAATTTGCTCTTCCATTTTCTAAGAGCTAATCGCAAAGCAATTGCGTTCACTCTGGGGAACTTCCCAGCTGTTTTCTATGAAACCCAAAAAACTTAGCGTTCCTCTCGATTCTACGGGATATGATTTCTAATGGAACTCACTTGAGCTGCAAAAAAAAAGATAAATTTTCCACTTGCGTTACTGGAACGGCATGCGAATGACGAAGTCTGGGATTTTCGAGCATTTTTCATACTCGTATCCACTCATGAATTGAGATCGAAATATCTCGTATTAAGTTTAAAAAAAGAGAAAATTCTGCACTAATTATAATTCCATAATTAGTACGTTTTGCGACATTTATCCTAATTCCGCAGTGTAATTGGGAAATGTTACTCATGGTAAATACAGTTGCGAAATGTGATATCTCCCTTTACAATTAAAAGAAATATTGAAGGAGATTATTTGTCACAACTATAACTATTTTCCTATTATTTCTGCTTTTTACAGGTGAATGATAGGACTTAACTAACATTAACGCCCCAAACCATATTTCTTATTTTAATTTTAAAATATTTAAATCACCCAAACTCTTGCAACAGTGCCCATCATTGTTGGGTAAAATATGGAACTTCCTCCGAGTCACATCAGGATGTCGCGGTATCAAATTGACACTCAAGCACTTTCCCTATAGGAAATTAAGTAAGTCAAAGTCACTGGCATGAAAATACTGGAGACATCTTTGACCTTAAGAAATGAACAAGAGACAAAAATGGAATCATTTAAGCAAAATGTTTTTCTCTTTTTTTCAACCACAGACTGAAGAGTGCACATATATGTTTTATTTTCCATATAGACACCAATATAAACTAGACTAGACATACACATATACAACCACAAGAGAATGCTGCAATTCACCGAACTTAGATTCCGGAATTACAGTGATACTTGTAGAGAAAAAATCTCTCCATCGCGGAGAAAGGCATGTTGAACATAAGATTTCTTTGTGCATTATACGTCTACATCTTCGTGGTATGCTGCAAGTCTCCCTCAAGGCTAAGGGAAGGGGGTATTAATACGCCAGCCATGAATCAATCAATGAAGTCTTATCCAATTTGGAATAGTTATCTTGAGAGGTCAAACTCGAGACTACTATCGGTTACCATTACCTCCAGAAGCTCACGAGCATGAAGACTCGTTTTTCTACTTCAAAATTTCTTAACCATATTCCCTACTAATGAAACGGACCCGTCTTATATACTAGGCGCGAGGTAGATCTAAAGCCCGTACCTTCTTCGACCTGCCCTTAATAATATGGCGGATTCTATCTTTAATGTACTGGGGGTTGTCTCTCATCCCTTATCGATTTTATCGTATGCATTCCATCATTTTTTTGCCCCTCCTTACTTCCCCTTTGCATCTCTTTCATTGAATTCCCCTCGTGAGAAGAGTTCATCTTTGATGAGAAAATTCCCATGTGAGAGAAGCTTCTTGGTAATTGTTTGCGTGCATTAAACGGTTGAAATCCTTAGCCCTTCGCTTTTTCATTATAATACGCTATTACCTGAGGGACAGCGTTCTCGAATGTATCTCATATTTTATCATAATTAATAATGAAACTACTAAGTTTAACAACAATGACTCTATCATTGTTGGTGTCATAGTAATTACTTAATGTCTGGTTGACTTGTAAGCTTCTTGATGTAATCATTACTTGGAGTAAAAATAACGAAACTTGGCATATAGGCCATTCTTAAAGATTAAGCTTAATACATAAGCGTACGGAAGCTAAGTAAAAATTCATGATAACTTCACCAGGGTTAAACCTACGGCCTACAAAATTCTGGTCTACTGCGATAAAATTGTGTTATCTCAGATTAAGACAAATATTTCGGTTCAGAGAAATTACTTTTTCATTTCAATGGAAATAACAAGAAATACCTGGAAGTTTTTTCTGCGAATCGTTCCTCCGTGTTAACTTTTCAATCAAATGTATATAAAACTTTTAGGGTTCAAGCTCTCATTAATGATGCCGGAAAATACGAAATAATAAATTTTTATTTTTTAATCTGAGGGTACGAAAGATGAGTTTATCTGAAAAAAATTCTTGCAAAGAATATAATTATTATTCGGGCTCAAAATTGGACTTCAGTATAGAACAGCGAATAATTTATAAGAATTATCTCAACTGCATATCTTTGCCTGCTTGGTCATCTGAAAATCTGATTTACTTTATTATATTAATATTCATATCCGCTTTCCTTACGGTGGTGTACAGACTTATTTCCTGAAAACCGAGAGCCCCGCCACTGACGCGACCAGGCGCTCTTCTTTTTCACCCGCGTTTGTAGCTAACGGATATTTACGGGCGCCACCGCTAGATGGTGGGAGGAGCGCGAGGATTGAAGTCTCTTGTGGCGACAGTATAATGTTAGCGAGTGCGAGAGAACTTTAGGAGCCCTCTCGCGGGAGAAACAAAATCGTAACCGGAGTCGTCACATAGCTGGAAGATAGTGACAGAAAATTTCTTTCTGGTTGATTTGAGGAAGCAAAATACAACTGTCGCTATTCACACCATTACTCTTTGATTGCGTGATTGACAATTTTTTGGGCGTGGGTGGGTGGTTTGGTTGGTATGAGGGAAAAATTATGTGAGTGATGAAGGAAGGGTAGAGGGAAACCGACAGCATTGGCATTGTTTTCACGAAAATCAAAAAGGGGCCCACAATTGTAAAGGCCTATTTTACAGACGCGTAATAATAATCTTAAGATGTAAGAACTGCCCTAGGATTACTCTTCACATAGCACCCTTTTACAGATAAGTATTCCACTGAACAATATCCGCTAGTACCGGGAACAGGAACCAGGGTTTTCACGATGGAAAGGCAGTGCTAAAGCCACCGCACTAACCCCTAGACTATTACATTTCTTTTCTTCATAAACTGGTGCATCAGGCCCCTATTATTTGTGTTGAATGATTCTGATCAACTGGAAAGATGAAAGAAAGTGAGATGCCAATTACCATAAGAGCGTGTCCAAGAAGATCCAATCACAGCCACCTCCAAAATAAAAGGAAGAAGAAATGAATTGGACGCAACCCATGGGGCTTAATGGATTAACTGAGAAGAAAATTTAATAGAAATAAATTGTAAGGTCCAAAGAATATGAGTTGCTTGGTTAGTAAAAGGGGTGATGTGATATGATACTTCGTCCGTCAGATGGGGAGTAAAACCGTGGTCCTTGGCGCCTTCGTTAAGGTGGTTGGAGCGATTTTTGTTGATAAACAGATTTTCGTGTAACTTTGCATAAGGATTCATATTGGCGATATCTGTAGGTAAAAGTGAAAAAATTGCGTCATACTGATTTGCTTTTTCGGCAATTCAACGCTATTTTTGCATGTTGCCGGCGCATTAGATATATTTCGTTATGTTTCAATTATATATGTATATATTTTCTTTTAAACGCGAAATGATACATTTAACATTAGTTACATGCAGAGTCCAACATTCGAAAACGACATACTTCAAAATAACTACGTCTAAATTTCGAATACCACACCGAATACTCTAGTCATCACATGTTTTAATTAAAGAAAAAAATTAAAATATAATTCTTGATTCATTGCCATAAGTGCATGCATGGAAAGTTCCAACATGTAAACCGATTTGCAAGTGGTCCGGTAGTTATTTTCGATTAAATGCGAAATTTGTGTAAATGTACGCTCTGTGTCCCACGATTACCGCTCCAAGGGGGTTATGTTTGAACCGCTCGAGATAGCTCTGATCACATACATAAGGGGTCACGTGATACAATCACTAAGGGTTGGGGATTTTGGTGTATTAGATCCGAACCCTATGCAACCTTCCCGACCGGGTTTTTTTAAACCGGAATATGGTTTGGAATATCCCTATTAGAGACGCAATGAATAAAATATCAGACGCTAAAGTTATCCAGTCAAGTGGTTGACACACACCAAAATCGAGAACGTATCATTATTTATACCATGTGACTCCTTAGTTACGTGATCGGAATCATCTCGAATTTACTCAGTTGTCGGTCGCCTCCCAAATAATCAACCAACTAAATTGAAATTATCAGGGCGGAGTGTAGGCTGTGGCTTCTATTTGTGTAAAGGAGGTAATTTTTCCAATTACTGTGGTTGTTGCAATCATAGATTAATTAGAGCTATTAACTGTTTCTTAAAGTTAATAAAATTTTTAAACGCCATAAGGTAGTTAAAAGTATATCAATGCATCAGAGGTAATGGCGTCCTCAAATGTTTTCATTTTTTGAGTTACATGTTATCATTTTTATGGTAAGAGAGTTGTCCACCACGCATATTAAACTAAAACGGAATTCCGTTGGGACATCTCTGTGACGACGGGATTCGAAGCCGAATCCTTGGGAAGGGAAGCCAGTACTCTAGATACCTAACCATCCAGATTCCGATTTCCTTAAGTTTTTTTTTATTATAATTAGTAAATATTCTTACACAATGCCATGGGAAAGTAAAAGTGAGACGTTTAGTAAAACCGTAACGAGAACAACTTCTGTTCTCATTTCATAATCCATTTGGTTTCCAATGATTACCCGCGTATAATTTTAAAAATACGTGATTTTTAAGGTATTACAATGTACTTACGTATCGCAATTCGGGGTAACGTCAGAAAACAAAAAGTCTTCATTAACTATAGGACCAGAGGTGCAAATCTTTATTCTTCTGGCCTTTCTACTGATCCTTCCTCGTTTAGTTGTTACGAACATCCATTTACTTAACTCCTCGTGGCATATGTGACTCATCATTTAATAGCATTACCTCAGATAAGTAATTAGCATATCAATCAAAAAACGAGTGCAAGTGTCACATTCGCTAATCCCATTTGGCCTGATGGAAATTCCGCTGACATTTGATCAGAAAATCGTTAATTCTATCACCTTCATGACTCTCGTCCATCAAGGCTCTGCTTGAGGGGAAAAATGGCTTCATATGAAAAAAAATTGGAAGGAATAAATAAAAAATTACCTCGAATTTCAGAGATTGGGCATAAGTGAAAAATTGTGTTAAAGAAAGTGGGTCAATTTCCAGGTAGCAGGTATCGAAAAGCAATATCGTACACGGATTTGAAGCAAAATCAATGATTCTATTAAAAATCAGCCGTTTTTTTATGTTTAAATTCCTATAGACATTTTGGCTCATTTCAGGCTATTGAACCTCATTCCCGATGGAACAACCTTATAAATGATTTGACAAACTGATGAATATAGACGAAGAGGTTTGAAGGAAATACGGCCACAACCCCAAAGAAATTCTATAATGATAATACAAACTGCCACAGGATTGAAATTTACATAAGGCTGAAAATATATACCTACAAATTGAACGTTTAGCTAGTTCAGCTGCGTGTGAAAAAAAATATTCTCCTGCACCAATTCCATAGTTTATGAGGGGGGCATTCTTGTCAAAATGAAAGCCCGGAAACTAGCAAACAAAATTCAAAAATCCGATTGTGGAATGATAAAAAAAATTGTACCGATTTTGACAGTACCTAAATGAGAGAGAAGCCGACAGGAAGATTCTTTATCTTTTCATCCTCTTCCCCATGTAGAAGCCTTGAACACACTTGAAGACATCAATAAGATGATTGGTGGAGGAAGCTGGAGGAATACGTCATGCGACAACAATGCTCATGTGGCCCACATACACAGTGAGGATTGGCTACGAAACATTAACATTTAACAATGATGTGCCTCAATTCTTAACCCTTCTCTGTTACGAATAACAAAGCGGAAGCTGATTGACTGTCAATTGTTAGTCGTTCATCAATCGAGAGGGCCGACCAACTACGGAGTTGCCGTTTCTATTGTTTTCCGCCGATAATTTAAGCTCTCTCCCCCTCCCTAACCCCCATTTCTCCGTGTATTCTTCTCCACTCGCAGCCCAATGACCGCTAAGAATTTTGGGCTGGTGTGGTTATTAGAGTAATGGAATCCCATTCAGAGGGCCCGGGTTTGACTTGAGAGAGATTTTACATCGGGATCTCGATCCTTACTTGGGTGGAGAGAACTTCAAGAGCAGTACTCCGTTTGTCGGAAGTTTCAATCAACTGTGGGCACCCTGACACATCTTTTCTAGTGCGTGTGATGCAAATGACCTCAATTGTCGGTGGCTCCACCCACTAAATTACCAACCAAAGAAAAGGACCAAAAACCTCTTCACTACCAACTTCACTATGCCGCGTGCAGAATAAGCCTCTCTTAGTTCGGTACTGTTTACATCGAACCCATTCTTCCATCATCCCACCATCGCAGTTTGATTTTTGTAAGTTTACTGTTATTTTAAATGAATGAATAAGAATTATAAATAACATTAAACTTACAAAAATCAAACTGCGATGGTGGGATGATGGAAGAATGGGTTCGATGTAAACAGTACCGAACTAAGAGAGGCTTATTCTGCACGCGGCATAGTGAAGTTGGTAGTGAAGAGGTTTTTGGTATATATATATATATATATATATATATATATATATATATATATATATATATATATATATATATATATATATATAATATTCCACCCCCAAATAAACGATAAAGCTGATGCGGGAGATGTTTTTTTACGCCCTGTTGAACTTATTGAACGTTTAATTTATATACAATTTCACCTTTATGTATATTTCACTCCTGGGACTTCTTTCATCGTGAAAGATTTGCTTCGAATCTGAGGCTTTATTTCCTTCAAACCTCTCGCAATGTATTTATCGTTACTTATTATCAATATTATTTCATCCCTGCGCTGTATTTATAGAGCTGATAGGAGTGACAAAATAAGATAAATACACTGGTGAACTGACAGTTGCAAAAATTCCTACTTTCCACGCACCATTAGTGATAATATCAAAAAACAACGTGACACTATCCTAAAACACATCGATAACACGCAAATCACCTCTCTATTTTCTCCCTCCTTTTCCCAACTCTTCCCACGTTTCCATTGATGATGTCCCAACAACCATTGTCACACACCTCTGCGGCGGCTCGCAGGGTAGTATCCAGATGCAGACTGTATTTATCATTTGGTTCAATCATTTCTAAGGCTGTTCCATCGATTTATTTTCATCCGTACTTCATGATGAGAAGGGAAGGTGACTATCTCCCTTACATATCCCCTACCTCGAATTTCAGGTATTTAAATAACATTGTTATGCTTTAAGAATGCTCCTGAAGAAAAAAATGCCACTACTCTGCAATCCATAATAGAATACTCTTTATTTTTGGCATATGTTTTTGGATAAACATAAAATTAGGCACGTAAATTTATAATATTGTAGTATTTTCCAAAAAATCTGTCCTCTGAAATTAAACATAGATTTCACTCAAGACAATGCGAGTAGGCGTTATCCCCCAGTATTCACAGTCAAAAAGTAATCAGCAGCCCCCTAGCGATCGGAGGAGCTCGTCATTTGCAAGTCCTTTTCGTGAAAACTATTACACAATGAAATCATAAATTAATAATGCAGCTTCCCATTCGCTCTTCAGTGAATCCACCTTGCACCTCGCAGGATATGATGTGGACGTGCATACCGCACTGCATCGAGAGGAGCGTTTTTTAAAAGCAGCACCGAGGCGTTTGAGTTAATCAGAGATTCACGCCCTGCCTCACGGATACTTATCCTGAGTCGATCTCTACCAACACGACCTCCCCCACTCTATTCCTCGCCTCTCTCTCTCCCGGGTGGTCTCTTTTCCACTCCCACTCCTTGCCTCCCTTGCCATCTTCTCTGCGTCCGCGTTCATTTAATCGAGGCCGTCGCACTGGCGCTATTGTTTTTTTTCAACGAAAGGACCGGAAATCGATTGCTCACGGTCAGGGAATATTAAATTTTTGTCTTGATGCCGCTCCCATCTGGTGTGCCGATGAATTCCACGTCTGACCCCGTTCGTTTCTAAAGGGTTCTTTTGGATGACTCTTGTGCTTAAGTTAAATATTCTGCTCAAATCCTGACATTCACTCGTGTAATAAAGTATTAACAATTGGGGGATGGGAGGGGTGTCCTATATTCGATGAATTTAGAACCAGGGAAAGGGATTACCTGAGGCATTGGGATTTGCGTCACGTGCGTAGCTGAACCCTTGAAGCTGATTAATCATTTCACAAGAACTAATTAAGTATAAGATCACAATTAAAAAGATTATCAGTGAGTATCATTTCGGATCTCTTATGGAGCAGGAGGTTTCAATCTATTCTTAAATTTTGACAAGAAATGTTTGAACAGTTTTTTCTTATTTATAAGCACATTACAGTCGCAAGTTCCGTCAAATTTCTTTCCAGTCATTGAGTGGGTACCAAAGAATGAAATCTATAAAATACACATACATACTACCCCGAGAGCCGCCATAGAGGGGTGTGGCATTGGGCGTTAGGACACCAGCCGTGAAAGGATAAAAGTGAGACTCATGTAATAAAAATGTCAAGCTTATCCAGATCCATCTAAAGTAACTAATTCCCAAGAAATTATCTTCAAGCTGGTGATCTGATGATCTCCGTTGTTTGTGTCCATTCTGCCATTACGGATCTTGCCCACTTAACCAGGTCACCTGTGATGAATTGCGGGTAAGGTCAGATTCATTGAAGAGGGAAGAGCGATACTCAGCCTTGGCAGTACCCTGCTGTAAGGAAAAGGCGCCGAGCGTCTGACTTGCTTCCCACCCGATGGGAGGACAGATCGCCACTCTCAACGCAGGGGGGCGAAGTTAAGTGCTGGGATCGCGACGTGTAACAGCAATCGTCTCCAGATAATGAACTTCGGATTTAAGCTCTCGAAATGCAAAATCTGGCGCTCTAATCAGTTCAGTCAATTTTTCTAGATGGTTTTCTCTCTCATATTATTCGAGGAAATTTCTTTATCGCTATCAGTTTTCAAATGAAATCCAATGTGCAGTCGTTTGACACACAAAACAGACAGCACGATACACGGCTTCCATATAAAACAATGAGAGCGTTAATGACGGTAAATCAGTATTCTTTGCAAGTGGGAATAAACCGCATGCTTGAGATCGGTATAGTTCTTAACCTCACTTTTAAAGTATCGTATTGTGAGTCTCGCCGAGAGACAGCTGGCTTCCTGGAAATAAGAATATGACCAATACGGGAGATACAGAAGTTATTACAGATACAGAAAAAATATTGAGGAATAGATGACGGTGAAATATATCGAATTTTAATCGCATTTTATTTTAATTAAACTGATGAGATCAACCCATATCTACAAAGTACACGGCTTACCCCCCAGAGGCGGCCACCAGTTTTTCAGAATCACGTGAGAGAATTCCGATTCTGGCTGAGAAAGCTGGTCTTTTTCCTCCATTATTATCAATTTATCTATTTCTCCAGCACGCGTGTACTTCATAGATCTGAGTCGCATGAGCGTAAACAACAGAAAGCTTGCTACGTATTGCCCTTCGGTCTCAATTTTTCACCTACCGTCGCGTAACATGTGCCGCATCTTACTAGAGACCTTTGAATCCTCATCCCATTAATCTGCATTTTCCTCCTAGCAATATTCCCTTCCAGGCGACACTTGCCAGTACCCTTTCTTGTTCTAGAAGAGCGGTGGACTTCTTCGGTTAGCCACAAGTAAGTGTTCCGATTCCCGATCCAGGTGGATTGGAAACCACAGTCGATACATAATTGCGATCTCGATATTTATTTACGGAAGTTTACAGTGAAAACAAATTGATTGTATCTGATCCCTGGCGCCATCTAGCTCCCCTCGTTCAACATTACAGCGGATCGAAATTAATGCATTCTTAATGAGAGGTAAGATATTAAAAACATACTATGATATTGAAAATTTTAAGCATTCATCCCACGAACAGGAAGTCTTTACTATTATTTCGACCCGATTTACCACTTTCCTACTTGACCGAATGGTGGCAAAACTTGGGTATGCCAGGATGAGCATAACACTAGGCTAAATGCAGGGGATATTGATATGTGAGAAATCATCACCATTGGTAATCCAAAGATTGGTTTACTAAAGCCCTCCATCCTTTCCTATCTAATGCTAGTTCCCTTACTCCCCGTGAGTTTTTTTTATGGACTTACCTCTTAATTTGGTCTATGTATTTATCACGTGGCCTTCCTCTTGGAACTTTTCCCTCTACTTTTCCATTAATTAAATTCTTTACAAACCGATTATACCTCAGGGTGTTTCCAATACATCTGGTTCTTCTTCCACTCTTCTGTATACGTCCTCATTTCTTATTTTATCAGTCCATCTGAGACATTTATTTGGTAAAAGCAGAAGGAATCGGGGTAGGAATAAATGGGTGGTGAAATAATTTAAAATGAATATTCTGGTAATGGATATATATGACAGGAGCGTGCTTCTTGGGTTTGGTCGTGTCAAGAGAATGGATGAGAATCTTATAACAAAGAAATTGTATTGATAGAGGAGCAGATGATGTGAGAGGAAATGGTAGATCAGGAAAGTCATAGGTGAATGGGGCGGAAGGTACTCTCAAGAGGAAGATTACTAGGAGTCACAGGAACGGGAGTGTTTGTATTGCGCAATCAATGTATGAGTGTATCTAAAGCAATAAAGGCATGCCAGGTAAGGCAGTATGGAGGAAATATTAAAGCTTAGTCAGCTTAACAGGCCTATCACCGAGAAATAAATGTTTTTGTCAGTACCTAACCCGAAATGGAAAGGCGTGAGGGCATGTATGCATGCATGATTGTTTCACTGTTAGAAATCGGAATCCACGACAAACTCTTATTGTTAAAAGCTACAAATATAACTTTCTACTTATTATTTTTCACTATTTACACCCGTACTTTTGTTTTATTGTCGGTTAGCTACT